>CM031595.1:33060846-33063346 GCA_018398815.1 Conus ventricosus | reverse complement strand
GTCTCTCTCTCTCTCTCTCTCTCTTCTCCCTTCTCTCTCTCTCTCTCTCTCTCTGGTTTTGGATTCACCAGCGTGTACAATCATTTTATCCTTCAGTCCTGTTCAGTTTCTTTTTTCAGTTTTAAAATGATTTTGAGAATATATTATAAAGACAAGTGAGTTGCTTTGCACATGTTTCCTCTGTTATCGTGTGTTCAGTAACACTGTTCTCTCCTCTTTTTTTTTTTAATAAAAATTTAACGATACACCGGGGGAAAAAAGGTGCACGAGGAAGACGGGTGGTCGACGCAAATGCATAAGAAAATGGAAGAAGCTATCATTAAACACCGGTAAAGGAGCAGACCTTGAGTCGACGAGAAAATGGCGCTCAAGCAGAGCGTATCCAGATTGAATTGTGCCCATGTCTGTGCCGCTTGTCGGAAATTCTGTGAAGCCTATACGAACAGAGAAAGGTTCCGATAAACACCCTTTGAATAGAAACTCCTTCCACGGTGATATAATCGATACACTGAGTCAATTTATCACCTCTCTCTCTCTCTCCCCTCTCTCTCTCTCTCTCTCTTTCCTTTTTTTATCTCTCTCTGTCTCTCTCTCTGATAGGATGCTTGTCGTCCCGTCTGCCATATGAACGTAGGAACGTAGTGTGGACGTTAGACCAGAATGTTACCAATTAACTCCTCGCTCAAATTCTGTTGTTGTTGTTGTTGTTGTTTGTATCGTTGTCTTTCAGAACTCTTACATTTATCAATTAAAAAGACTTCTTCCCTTCAAAAACAATGTTTCAAGGATTTCTTAGAGTGTCGTTGTTGAACGTTTCTGCTTTATTTATTGACAGCAAGTTTCCATGTTTGATCGGGGACATGCCAGTTTGCCGCGTGCCAGATTGCCGAACACCCGCGCGCCGCCGGAGGAGGTCCATACTGCAAGGCTTCCCCCTGGCGTAACCAGTGTCCCATTTCTACTCCAAAGCAGAATCGATGGTCTTTAGATTAGAGTAGGGCGAAGCCGAGAGAGGACGAAGGACGAATGAACGAAGGCCATTAGGCCAAGTCGTGCTCACACATTTAAGCCCGAAGGGCTGAGAGAGTGCTCAAAAGTCGGCAATCTGGCACGCGGCAAACTGGCACGTACGTTTGATCTGAAGCTCGTATACTGAATCAACCATGAGCAAAAATCCCTCAGTTCCAGACAATGTGTGAGAGAGAGAGAGAGAGAGAGAGAAGGGGAGAGAGAGAGAGATCAACATTACAATGAGGTCAGCACAATTTGTCTAGCAGCATCATGTTAGATGCTCGCTCAGTGAACGGCGATTCCATAAGCAAGCAACAGCGAACCAAGCCCAGTGCATTAGCTCCGAGATAGATGGAAATGATGGGAGGGTGAAAGACCTACACACGCAAGCACGAGCGCGGCGAAAGAAACGGCTGACCACTGGACTGATTTTACCACAGCTAGGGCGGCGGGTTCAAGAGGTGAGAGGTGTATGAAGAACTCTGAGGGAGGGGGGGGGGGGGGGGGGGGGGGGGGGGGGGGAAATAGAAAAAGGAGGGTGTGGGGGGGGAGGGGAGGGGCGCAGTGCTGGGGTGGATTGGGCGAGTCAACGAACTTAGAAAGGCTAAACAGTAAACAAGTGGGTATGTTTTGCTCCATAAGGAAGCCTAACACAGAGTAATTTATTCAAGACTGGCACAGCCTTTTAAACTTGAATAAAGTCAGACAAAATACATAGACCAACAATCTAATAGTGGGGAAAAACAAGCGCAGGCCAACAACTGAACTGTCTGGCAAAGACTTGGACTTGAGGGAAGGGGAGAGGAGAGGGAGTTTGAAGATGGAGAAACTGGGTTAACGAAATTATTATTAAAAAAAAAATTATGTTACAGATATGAAAACTCTTCTCTAGCTGCATAAGGGAACCGTCGCAATCCCTTTTAAAGGCAGATATATTTTGTATTGCCTGCTCCGAGGCCTTTCGCCCGCTGGATCGGGACTCATCAGGGAGACACGGCTGGTTGTGTACTGCGCTCCCGGCGTCAAATAGAGACACACCACAGTCCATAATACTGTGGTGTTCTCACCACCATGGGTGCAAAAAGAATCCAATAGCACCCCCCGAGCAGCCAGCAAAGAGTAGTAAATGCAACCAAACGAAAGTGTGGGGAGGAAAAAAAGTTGTTGTAAAACTAAAGACATTATGCAAATAATATAAAATGTAGGGGACAGTCTTTGAGCCTACGCCTGAGGATCCACCCAAAGATGCAAGGGAGATCAAAAGACAAACACACAGACGGACACAAACAAATACAAATAACCTCAATTTAATCAAAGCAAAATCGGAATGAAATGAGGTAGGGAACAGTAAACGATAAACAGTAAACAAGTGGGGTATGTTTTGCTCACATAAGGAAACCCAACACAGAGTAATTTTATTCAAGACTGGCACAGCCTTTAACTGAATAAAGTGACAATTACATAGACGACCCAATTTATAGGGGAAAAA
>CM031595.1:33039910-33060746 GCA_018398815.1 Conus ventricosus | reverse complement strand
CAGCCTGTTAGAACTGCACTTTCATCCACCCATCCATCCCTGTCTCCCGCAACATCCGCTCTAGAAAAAAAGAAGAATCATTCCTACGTTTTATTGCTTTCCACACAATACATAATCTCATGTTTGTCAAAGGTGCTACGGTGATTACTTTTTTTTTTTCAAAGAGGAGAAAACATAAAAGCAAGAAGGAAAAAGAGAAAGAATGAAAGAAAGAAAAGAGAAACGAAAAAGCGTGAAAAAAAAAATCAAAGGCAAACTCCAAATATCAACATGAAAATGAAATGTCCACAAGCAGAGACAGACAAAAAGACAGACAGATAAACAGACAGACAGAGAGATCAAAATATATGTACATGATTTTAGCAACGATTGATAACAAGAAAGAAAGGAATTTGGATATATATACGTTGTTGTATCATTGGAACAGTAAGAAAAACTGAATGCCGTTTGATACAAGCAACTGGCCTTTCACCCCCCCCCCCCCCACCCCCCTCTCACCCCTCCCCCTGTCAAAAAAAAAGGCTTTTCTTCAAACCCAAGATTCTATTAAACAAAAACCTTTTAGAGAGCGTGTATGGTCCTCGTGCTGATTATCTGCTCAAAAACAACTGCAAGTTGTTCCAGTAGAACCCACCGCTATACATACCGCTTGATTTAACTTCACTCATGTATGGCAAACAGACTTCATGCGCCTGTGGAAGCATCGATAGAACAAGAGTGCTATATCTGCTAAGGGGGTCTGCCTCTGGAATGTGCTCCCTGATAAAGCGAACGACTAAAAGCTCCCTTATTCCAAGTTTGTATTAAACGGCACCTGTTTGACTTCTCAACGTTGGATACCGCATCAGCCGTTCGTTCTATGCACTCTGTGGGCCTTATTCATGCAAATACCAGTTCAGTTGCTGAGTGTGTGTTTGTTGTGTGTGTGTGTGTGTGTGTGTGTGTGTGTTTTTGTATGTGTGGCGTGCACGCGCGCGCGCGCGTGCATGTGTGTGGTCTCTGTGTGTGTAAGAGTGCATGTACGTGTGTGTGTGTGTGTGTGTGTGTGTGTGTTGTGTGTGTGTGTGTGTGTGTGTGTGTGTGTGCGCGCGCGCGCGCGCGTGTGTGTGTGTGTGTGTGTGTGTGTGTGTGTGTGTGTGTGTGTGTGTTGTGAGGATGCTGGACGGGTTGTCCTATACTTGTTCGTGTGCTTTTCAGCATGAATGCACGCCGTCTTCGTCTCGCAAATGTCTGTCGCTTTGTCAAACCAGATGAAAGGAATAATGAAGGGTCAGACGTTCCTGTGACCAGTCGCTGCCACAGGACGACAGTGCTCATGACGACGATGAAGAAGCCGGGTCTAGCAAGAACTTTTAGCCGTTGAAGATGGGGCTGTTAGCGCAACGTATACTGATCCTATATCATCAGCATCTTCTAAACGCTTTCCAGTCTTAGACTACTGCCGCCCTAGTGTATGTAAAGAAAGTAGGTCATCCACCAAGCTGCCAGATCACACCACCACCAACGGCAAAATTTTTAAAAGAGCTCCTATCTTGTTTCCCAAACGTTCGTTTAGTTGGCTTTGGGATTTGCTAGAGCGAAGGCAACAAGAGTCAGTTTTTAGCACACGGAGTGCAAGAGTCTGTTAGCCTATGCAACTGATGCAAAGAGCACCTGTCCCGGAACAAAGGCCCCCCAAGTGATACAACCTGTTTCCATGTCTTTCGCTGAGTCACTTTGCCTGCTGAGTAACAAAGCATGCTAATACACTTATTTTGCTGAGGCTTGAGAACATTACCAGAAAGCAGTGAATGAAATGTTACATGATGATTTCAATATGAATGCGTGAACACAGTCTGTTTATCACGTATGGTATATTATAGTAGGATCAGTGTGCCCTGAATACCTGATTTATGTATATGATATATAGGTCATGCAATAATGTTAACCGGATATCGAGAAGGCGAACCATGCAATGTGTTCGTCAACTCAAAATGACATTTTTGACTATGAAAAGAAAATGATTTATTCCAGTGGTTTCTTTAGTTGGGTTCTAGAGGATTAAATGGATTTATTCAGGGGAAAGGAACTGATCATGCGTGACAATGCTTGTTCTCGGTTGCTGGGAAAACAATGATTTACAACTGGAGGGGCAGTGCCAGAAAATCCTTTGTGCTATAAAGTTGGCTTATTGTATTCCAGAGTTAGATTAAGCAGAAGGTTGTAAAGTGTTTCTTAATCCTTTGGAGATAGTAATTCGATTTTAAAAGCACCAGCTTCAGAACAAGTTTGTGTTACCTGGCTTTAGAATTTAAGACTTTTGCATTGGTAGAATCCCATTTTGTCAAGGCGTAATCTGTGAGACTGCGTGCGTTTGAAAAAAAGAAAAGAAAAAAAAAACTTTACGAGAGTAGATAACAAGAAAGTGCTTAATTTGAGATAAATGTGGGCTACCTTTGGGGATAATTGTTTTCATAGTAAGCAGCATGATCGCCCAAGATACATTCTTATCAGTAATAATTCCTTAGACCTTTTATGTTCGAACTCTTTTCATTTTTATTCCACAGATAAAGAGAGAAAATAGAATTCTTTGAAATGCTCTTAGCTTTTGGCTAGTTGTGAACATGCATTTATGTGTTAAGATCATTGTTAAGATCATTTAGTCATACTTGATTAGGGTCTATTCAGTGGACTTGTCTCTTCATATCATGCAGATTAGATGTTAGTATATTCATGGAAGAGTCATTCACGTGGATTGAAATGTCGTTTGCAAATAATGTATAGGCCCTAATCGATTGTATGTGAGAGAAAAGTAAGGGCCAAGAAACCTCCCTGGAGCACACCAGTCTGGTATAATTTAGTTATAGTTAGAGTCATTTGTATAAACCATACTTACCTTTTTGTCAAGAACAAAAAAGGAGTTGAGAAAAAAAAAAAACTTTCGGCAAGGCCATAAAATAGAAATTACTTTTTCAAAGCTTTAAAACACCGAACACCTTTTCAAATCAGAGTGAGAAGAAGGTTTGATGGCGGAGGGAGGGGGGGGGGGGGGGGGGTTTGATAGGTGCAGAGAAGGAACTGAGGAGGTAGATGGGAGGGGGAGACGGAGGAGAGAGAGAGAGAAGGAGGGGCGGTCGAGCAAGAGAGAAAGAAGAGAGAGAGAGGGGAGAGAGAGAGAGGGGGGGAGAGAGAGAGAGGAGAGGGGAAACAAGGGAAGAGGAGGGAGAGAGGGAGAGAATAGCGAGAGAGGGGAGAGAGGGGAGAGGGTGGTGGTTTGAGCAAGAGAGAGAGGGGGGAGGGAGAGACAAGCGGGTCGGGTAAGAAAGAGACAGAGAGAAAGAGAGAGAGTTATAATGTGAATGTGTGAAAGGGGATCACCTCTTGACGCTAACAAAAGCTTGTTTTTTTCTATTTTGTTTGTTTGGGTTTTTTTTTCTTTGTTTTTGGAGAGAGAGAGAGAGAGAGAGAGAGAGAGAGAGAGAGAGAGAGAGAGAGAGAGAGAGTTATATTGGGAACGTTTAAAAGTGCATTACCTCTCGAAACTAACAAATATTGTGTTTTGTTTTGTTTTGTTTTGTTTTTCACAAGAAATGACAACATGGCAGGATTGAAACTGTTTTTAATGTACGCGATGTTCTAAATGACCATAAATGTAAGAGGATAGGTATATCAGATAAATTTGGGCGAAATGTTCTGTTGATTTCAACATTCTGAAACAGCCAGTGAAAAATAAGGGTGAAAGGTTGCCATGGGAAATACATTCCTCAGATTATAGGCACACGTCTGTGAGATTCAAACGAAGAAAAAGCGAATGTACTAAAAACCTCTCTCTCTCTCTCTCTTTCTCTGTCTTTCTCTGTCTCTGTCTCTTCTCTGTCTCTCTCTCTCTCTCTCTCTCTCTCTCTCTCTCTCTCTCTCTTCTCTCTCTCTCTCTCTCTCTGTGATCATGAAACACAATATGCGAAAACTCGGCTACCTCTCAGCGGTTGGCGGGACATGTTATCCAAAATCATAAACATGTATTTGAGAAGGAGCCTTAACACACACACACACACACACACACGCGCGCGCGCGCACGCACACACACGAGCCGGAATAGCTCAGTTGGTAGAGCGCCTGACTCGTAATCTTGGTGATCCTGGGGTTGTGGGTTCGAACCTCCCCCGGGGCGTTTCGGTACAGGGGATTTTTCCCTCGGAGTTAACATTGGTTCTGACTCCATTTCCCATACAGTCCTTCGAATGAGACTATAAACCGAGGTTCCGTGTGTGAACGCATGCATAACATCTTGCACACACGTAAAATCCCATCACCAACTTTCGGAAGAGTAGATCAGTTTGGCCGTTGGTATGGATGACACGTTACACATAGCATGCACCCTGCGTGAGAAATGGAAAGAACGAAGGAAGTAAGGAAAATGAGTGATCGATATTGAACGATACTGACTGGATGACACGGGAAACGACTGAATGAAGCGCCAGCTGGCAGCTCTTCAGTCGGCACTACCTAGGTAGGCAGCCCGCTGTGTAAACGAGTGTTGATTGTAAAGCGCTTAGAGCTTGGCCTCTAGCCGAGAATAGGCGCTATATAAGTATTCATTATTATTATTATTATTACACACACACACACACACACACACACACACACACACACACACACACACACACACACACACACACAAAAAGAAGAAGACACATGAACGCCACATGTTTATGTCAACACTGAAGAAAAGATAGACTGATGCTGTATAATTGGTCATCAGTTAACGCCATTGCCATTGGTGACAGTCAGGGTTGTTTTTGTTTTTTTTCATTCAGAATATTCAACATTTCATGAAGACTGTGGCAAATATAGAGAACAAACAATTACCGTTTCATGCGGATTGAATATTCCAGGTTAAGCTTGAAGACAGGTATTGAGACGAATAGGGCTGAATAATAAAGACGTGTGGATGGGCAACGAGACTCAAGGAATTACAGTGAACCAAGACACCGTCACAAGCTGATTTAGCAGTGAGGAACCCGGCCATCCGGAAGATGCAGGTTCGAATCCCGCCAGCATACACACACACAAAAAAGACGACAGTAGAAGTGCGAGCAGGAGTCATGACCTGGATGCGGCCCAGCCCAGTAGAGAGTAGAGTAAAGGGTCAAAACGCTTAACAAGAGTGAGGATTTTTCTCTGAAAACCATTTTCTCCATTGACTTTCCTCCTGTATAACAAGGACACGCAAGTCAAGCTGTGTCACAACCGATTTCTTGTATATACAGACCTTGTTTACAAACTTTCAGTGAGTTCGGACCAGCTGCACAGAATGTTCGGGTGATTATGAATATTGGAAAAGTCTTTGGAAAGAAAACCCGACTTTTCTTTTAAGCAGGAGATAACCACTACCACGCTCAGCTGCTTTGTCATCTTTCTCGTTTGCTGTGGATGACATGAATGTGTGATGTGAATACATCTAGATCGTAGTGTGCGCTGGTGCAGGAAGATCGCAGGACACGATGCACTCCGGTTTCTTCTTCGCCTCTCAGGAGCATTACGCAACACTGTTTTTTTTTTGTTTGTTTGTTTTTTGTTGTTGTTTTTTTTTTGGGGGGGGGTGTTTGTTTGTGTTTGTGCTCCACCGCTTTGCAAGTCTACTCGTCTACTTGGCAGGGTGTTGGTTACAGGCATTATGGTTGAATCACGCGCACGTAAAGGGTGTTGAATTTGATTCGGTCACTCATGTTACCACGATTTATTTTCAGCAGGTCTGCCACATTCGACCGATCCGTCTCCTTTGTGTGTGTGTGTGTGTGTGTGTGTGTGGAACTTTACTGCAGGGTGCTAGTGCACCAGAGAACAGGAAGAGCGAAAGGGATTGGGAGGAGATTTGGAGGGTGGTGATGTCAAGGCTGAGGGTAGGGTTGAGGGAAAGGGGCAAGACGAGGGAGAGGGGGGTGAGGGAGGAGAGGAGAGGGGGCGGGACGGGGGGGGGGGGGGGGGACAGAAAGAACAGACGACAGTTAGCGCTCATCACATTTCTCTTCGCTTTGCTCTGTGTCATTAGATGTGCCTCCATTGGGTGGGAGAGAGTGGAACATTGGCGTGTGTATGTGGTAGCGTGTGTGTGTGTGGTGTGTGTGTGTGTGTGTGTGTGTGTGTGTGTGTGTGTGTGTGTGTGTGGTTTGCGCGCACAGCGGAGTGTGCGTGCATGCGAGCGAGCCATTTGTATGTGTCCACGCAGATGTATGTTTGCAAAAGTCACACTAGCTCTTTATGTGTAAGATCTTGTTAATAGTTTTGTGACTTTTTTCTCTTTGAGTGATCATTTCTGGAAATTTCTTGAAGTGACGTGTAACCATGAAAATTATTACAACTGCAAATATGAACTGGAGACTCATAATCTTCATAAATTGTTTAGAGACACTGGAAGAAACCGTATAACACATGTTGTTGTAGACTTATGTAAAAACCTGTACATTTGTTGTTGTGCACTGGTTGCAACTATTCTCTATGGAATTGCGAATACGGGTATTTTAATGGGGGTAAATAGATAAACTGAAAGCGTATTTACACTATGCCTCAAAAAAAAGTAAAGGATATAAATTTTAAACATTTACAAAATGCACAATCATCACCAATGAAAGAGAGAGAGAAAAAAGTATGAAACGAAAATTAAACAAAAACCCATTGCCACTCACCACACACACGCACGCACACGCACGCCGCACGCACACGCACGCCGCCGCACCACGCACCACGCCCACACACACACAACACCACACACAACCCCACACACCCACACAACACACCCCAACACACACCACCCACCACACAGAAGCTGCAAAAGACGTTTGCAGTATTTGTTGTGCAGGGGCAAAAAATTGAAGAAAATGTAAAACCCCAGATGTTTGGGCGGGGAAAGAGACTTGCAAAAAATTTTTTGAACGATACTAAGCTATTTTTGTTCTTTAGGTGATCGTAATTTTTATTCAGGTTTTTTCCCCCCCGAATTGTGGGGGACCCAGAACAAATCTGTTCTTGGTGGTAACAAAAAATTTAAAATTTTAATTTAGAAAATTTTTTTAACGTGAATTTGTCGCAAAGATCTGAGGTGAAAATTGTTCCGATTTTATACATTAAAACGGCTTTATTAAATGCATCCAACTGAAAGGAGAATATAAATGTTTTGAATACATCTTGAAGAAAAACGATTTAAAAAATACGAGCTTGACAATCGTCTATACAAATTCTGGAGTGGTTTTAGGTTCTTTTCACTAGCTATTCCCACAGTTGAGATTTTAAATCCTTGTGTTATTATACCGAAAAACAATTTTCGAGATTTTGACAAGAAAAGCTTTTTCTTTTCGCTGAAATTACCTTAGTGAAATTTTACGAGTCAGAAAGGAGACATAAAAAGACCAAGAGAGATTGTTTCATATTGAGCCCCAAATAATCTTTTGGGAATCAACTGTTCAAAAATTTTACCCACGACCTTTCACTCAATCAGTTTCAATTTAAATATTCTAACATTTCGCCGTCGTAAAACATAAGTTTGATTTTTGAGGGGAAAATATCCATATGATTAAATTCATCCATGTTACAAGTTTTGTAAATATCTGTTTGTAAATCCATTAACCCGATTTGCATCTTTGTTTTTTTGAGAATGTGGTGTCGTCGGCAAACACCTCACAAAATGATGAAGGTACCGGGAAGTCATTTATGTAAAAAGAAAATAAGTTTTTAAATTGGGGAATAAGTAACCAGGGTTTGACTGATAGAAAGGTTGATGTAAAATTTAGAAAAACGTTTTGTCTTCTGATTGAAAGAAAGAAGAAATAAGTTTGGGTAGACTCGTTAGCAAACCATGAAAAAGAAAGATTCAAAAAAGAAGGTATGATTAATTCTGTCAAATGCTTTAACAAAACCCAAAAACTGCACCTGGAACGGGTTCTTTTTACAAATTTTTGAATCCACTGTTGTATAAGACGGGTCGGCAGTATGGAGAGAGAAGAAGGGGAGAGAGAGAGATAGAGAGAGAGAAGAGATGAAAGAGAAAAAGAAAGGAGAAGAGAGAGAGAGAGAGAGAGGAGAGAGTTTTGTGTTGAAAATTTCAAAGTAATATTTTATGCTAAAAAAAAATTGTAAGTCTTGCAATAAACAAGCAAATAAAGAGGGGGATAAAGGGCAGATTTTAAAAATTTGACGTAATTTGGGGGGGCCAGAAAGCTCAGTGGTAGAGCGCCGGACTGTAATCTTGGGTTGCGGGTTCGAATCTCCGCCGGGCCTTTTTGGGGTACGGGGGGGTTTTTCCCCTGGGATTAACTTTGGGTTTTTCTGCTCCATTTTCCCAAAACAGCCCCTTTGAATAAAACGATAAACCGAGGTTCCGTTATGAACGCACTCTAAATCTTAACGAGGTAAAACCCATCAAACTTTCGGAAGAAAAGGGCCATTGGCCGTTGGTAAGAGACCGTTACCATACATGCACCCCCCGAATTTGGAGATGGTCCCTTAAAGGGAGGGATAAAAAAGGGCCCATGCACACAAAACCTCCACCCCCTACAGGGGTGTCCGAGAATTTGGGCCTGCTACGCAGAAGAAGAAGAAGATGTTTTTTTTTTTGGCATATTTGCTTAAAACCCGAAAGTGTTATCAGTTTTCAAAAAAAAAGAAGAGGGCAAATTGAAAGGGCCTGGCCGTGTTTGGGAAAACCCCCGCACCAAGCTGACAAGATTATGAAATCTGTCAGCAACAGGGAAAAACTCTCTCCTCTGCACACCTTTAAAATGGGAAGAGGGGGCAGAAACGAAGAAAAAACACCACACACATACAAACACACGCACGCAAACACGCACGTACGCCGCACGTCGCAGCACGCCGCACGCACGCACGCACCAACACAACCCCACCACACCACCAACACACACAATCGTTAAATATCGTTCGTACGCATCACCCCTAAGTACACGAAATGCATTTTCCATATTGAACAACCACCCAGGTGACTAAAGTATCCTCTCTGTTCTTACAGTCATTTGTGTCCTCAAAACTTGAAACATGCCCATACGAAGGGAGGGGGCCTGCGGGGGACTAAAAGGGTTTGCCCGTTGATCATCTCAAGTGGGGCCATAAAAAAAGGCACTTTAAGGGGTTTTAAATCGTACCCTCTTCGAGGTACTTTCCCTTCGGGGGTGCGTCGCTTATTGGAGTCATACTCAGCCACTCCTCTTTCCACCCATTTTTCCGATCTGCCGCCCCGCTGGTAGTTAAGGGTTCAAGTGAAAAATCTGGGTTGGGAAAAACGGGTTTGGCGATAACGGCCCATCATAAGGTGGGCCCTTTATTTGCCAGACCCCCAAGGCGGTGGAAAAATGCAAAAATAAAAAAAATTATCCCTGCCCCTCACCCCCCCCCCCCCCCCCCCCCCCCCCCCCCCCCCCCTCCCCCAAACCCCCTTTCCCCCCCGAAAAAAAAGGGTGGCGCTTTTTAAAACAGCATTTGTTAAACCCCGAAAACATCTACATAGTAGTAAAAATTTCGAAGACAGAGTACTTGACAAAAAGGCCTTTGGTCTCCGGCGACGGCTCAGGACTACTGACTTTGACAAAAACCGTAAGGGGTGTGCATTTGATTTATTGAAAAAAGGGGGTGGGGTGGGGGCGGAAAGGAAAGAAAAAAAGAGAGAAAGAAAAAGAAAAAGGAAGTATCTGAATACAAGATATAAACGTCTGAAGAAAATACCTTAAAGAAAGAAAAAAAAGAAAAAGGGGGGGGTGGGGGGGGGGGGGGGGGGGGGTTTTCGGGCACGCTGTTTTTTCCCGCTTTTAAGAATTCCATTTTTTCACTTTTTGAATAACCGAATTTGAACGGTCGTGACATTTTTATCCGAAAATTGAAGCATTTTTGTTTCTGATTCCATGCGATTTTGTCTGGTAATCTGTGTTCAAACCGAAAGTTTTCTTTTTTTATTATTTTATTTTATTTATTATTATTTTTTATTATTATTATTTTTTTGTGAGCTTTCTCTCTTTGACACGATGCTTAATTCTCTCGCAGTAGTCATGACTTGCACGTGCAAACAATTAACATCAGTCTGACGCTGCCATACCCAGTGATCTGGCGTATGCGTTTACGCCGTATGCCTCAAGGAAGCACGCCACTAAAAGACAGCGTATTACTGTGGTCCTTAAGTTTCTTTTTTGAGTTGTTTGGAATGTTGGACAAAAAAGGTAACAGCCAGGTAGGCTATTCATATCCACAATACCAGCAAATATCATTTGTTTGAAGTAGACTGTAGAATTGCTTTAACTACGTGCTCTGTGGCATCGGTTATTTTGCAATTGAACTACTGCTGGCAGGAGTTTGGGAATTAGATTATAAACACCAATTATTCGTGGCAGTTGTGACTTTCTACTACTCTAAGAATGGTCTTGGTTCACTGAATTAGGGTATGCATATCAGATACCGCCCATTAGTCCTGTTTTGTTATGTGGGAGTTTAAATTGAAAACAACAGGCGTGCTATTCTGAACAAGGAAACGAAGTGAACGCAATGTGAAATGTAATCGAAGATGCTTTTTGAGCTGTGGCTTTCAGAGTGAAACTAAGAATAAATTTTGTGGAATGTATAGATGCCTGGTTTCGCCACTCCACAGTACTGCTGGTTCAGGTCCCCTTCTTTCCCTCTGCTTTATTCGTCAGCCATATCACCTTTGATATGAAGCTGAAACAGAATATATCTACTGTGGGTCATTACAGGCAGTTTTTGTTTTGTTTTTCGATTTCAATGTAAATTTCACTTGATTTGCAAACGTAGTCAATCAACCACTTCAACAGAACAGAATGTTTTCAGCAAGCAGTGAACGTATATGCAGGGAAATAAAATAATGTCTTTGGGTCTCGATTTTTTTTTTCTTCTCAGAATCACAGGACAAGACACAAACATTATCTGTCTTCACGAGATCGTAATAGATCCAAGTTCACGTCTGAAAATTCACACTTAGATAAGAAAATTAGTGGAATCTCTTACCGCATCAAGTCTCAGAATTTTCCGATGCTTTTTTTTTTTTAAATCCAGAAATGTGTAAATAGCTTTGTAATTTTTTTTTTACTTCTGTCTGATGTTACACACACGCACGCACGCACGCACGCACGCACACGCGCAGGCAGGCAGGCAGGCAGGCACACACACACACACACACACACACACACACACACACACACACACACACACACACACGCGCGCGCGCGCGCGCGCGCGCGTGCGCGCGCGCGCGCGCGCACGCACGCACGCACGCACGCACGCACGCACACACACACACACACACACACACACACACATATATATATATACAAGCAGCCGCTCACACACGCGCGCAGGCAGACACGCACACACGCACACACACGCGCGCAGGCAGGCACGCACACACGCACGCATGTAGTTGCCACGCTGTGTCGGCTCCTAAATAAGTTTGAACCGATCACAACGATCGAATACTTAAAAAAAATACATTGTGACTTTCATTGATATTCACTTAAATCACACCATAATAAATCAAAATATTTACAGGGAAACCGCTGTGTTCTACACCCTCCTCCCACATCCACAACTGTTTCAGGGCTATATCTGAAGGTCAACGGGCATAGCCTTCTGTCTGTTGTATTCAGATTTCATTTTCTTCCTAAATAACTTTTTAAAAAAGGTATCAAGAGCCAATGTCAGAACTGTCACTGTCAATCAGTCTTTCTGTTGATCAGTGTACTGTGTCAGCTGGTTATGTTTCAGTACCTAAAGAGTGTCAGCCACTGTATTGTGTCAACTGTTTATGTTTCAGTACCTGGAGAGTGTCAGCCTCTGTAATGTGTCAACTGTTTATGTTTCAGTACCTGGAGAGTGTCAGCCTCTGTAATGTGTCAACTGTTTATGTTTCAGTACCGGGAGAGTGTCAGCCTCTGTATTGTGTCAACTGTTTATGTTTCAGTACCTAAAGAGTGTCAGCCTCTGTATTGTGTCCGCTGTTTATGTTTCATTACCTGGAGAGTGTCAGCCTCTGTATTGTGTCAACTGTTTATATGTTTCAGCACCTGAAGAATGGCAGCTACTGTAATGTGTCAACTGTTTATGTTTCATTACCTGGAGAGTGTCAGCTACTGTAATGTGTCAACTGTTTATGTTTCAGTACCTAAAGAGTGTCAGCCTCTGTATTGTGTCAGCTGTTTATGTTTCAGTACCTGGAGAGTGTCAGCCTCTGTATTGTGTCAACTGTTTATGTTTCAGCACCTGAAGAATGGCAGCTACTGTAATGTGTCAACTGTTTATGTTTCATTACCTGGAGAGTGTCAGCTACTGTAATGTGTCAACTGTTTATGTTTCAGTACCTAAAGAGTGTCAGCCTCTGTATTGTGTCAACTGTCTGTGTTTCAGTACCTGGAGAGGCGGTTCGGGAAGATCGTGCGGACAATGGGCTCCATCACATTTGTCATCCAGATGGTAGGTACTGTACTGTCTCCCAACTGCTGATGCTGTAGCTATTGTCTTAATGTCTGCAGTATCTGCGATGCCCTTTCTGTTTCACGCTGCATCCTCACCGTCATCTGCACTTCGTTTTAGGAAAACGGAGGGTTCCCAGATTTGGCGCTGACTTCGATAACATGATCCAGTATACTGGTGCCTGGTTTTAGCAGGAGCATGTGTATATGTCACCGAGTCTACATGTTACGTATTAACATGTCATCCTGTCTATATGTCACCGTGTCTATATGTCACCGTATCTATATGTCACCGTGTCTATATGTCACAGTGTCTATATGTCTAACCCTAACCCTAAACCACCACCTTACCCAAATCCTTAACCCTGACCGTAACCAGACCTTAACTCCTATCCCAACAAAATCCTAATCTTGACCTTAATTAACCCCAACCGCAACACGTAGGCACGTTGACGTACATGCTCAGTGACTTACAGACACGATGACATATAGAACCCGCTTTAAACGGTGACATGTAGACACGTTGACATGCGCAGCTGACTCGTTTTGGGCTGGTAATACATTTCTTTGCAATGTTCAGCCCTTCTGAAACTACTGCTCGTTGCTCCATGAGAAGGGAACCCTTTCTGTTCTCTGTAGTAGTATCCGTAGGTTCCTGTGATCTTATTAGCGGCCTCAGTGTATCAAACCAGCTTCGCAGGTGCCATCTTTCATCCTCGCGTTAGTATTATTGTATTGGTTAACAGTGCGTTTCTGTCTGGCTTCTGTCACTTTCTGTATGATGTCCCTGTTCACCAGTATGCACTAGCAGTTTCTTTGGGATCCAGTTTCTGTTTGCTCTTAAGACTCTTCGCGATTGACATACATCCTGTATGTTATGCATGATGCATGACGTATTGTTTTTCTCGAGTCATTGATGACATTCCAGACCTATGCCACACAATGTGGTGCAAAAATTGGGGGAAATCAGCGAACAAAGTGAGTAAATGTTCATCACACCAAAGTTATATGCAAAAGAATGAACATGCTCGTATTTTCTACAACAAATATGATAGTAATGAAGACAACACTGTTTTCAGATGCTGTACATGGCCATCGTTTTGTACGCCCCATCCCTTGCGCTGAACGCAGGTGAGGTGCTTACCGTTAGCAGCAGAACTGGCATTGGTATTTGGTGATGTTGTAGTCTGTTGTTGTTGTCGTTCATTTTGCCGTTTCCAGTCCGTTGTTGTGAATCTTTCTTCTTGTTGATGATGATGATGTCACACTCCCATTCGATTTGTTCTGTTGTTGATGATGATAGTGGTGGTGATGGTGGTGGTGGTGTGATGATGATGATGATGATGATGATGATGATGATGGGTTTAAACATAGGGAGATGAAATGGGTGCATGTTTGGGGGCGGGAATGGAATGGGAGAGAGGCACTCTCTCGTTGAGTGATTCGGTTGTGTCTTTATGTGGCAGCCTTCTCAGTCGAGATTCCATGTCCTCGTTGATTTGGTGAATTAAGGTCAACTGAAGATAGGATGACCCTTTGCTTTCAGGCATTTCCAGTTCTTCCACTATTACAAAATTATTTGCACAAATAGACCAATGCACCTTATAGTAGCATTTTGCCCCGTTGTTGAGAGAGTAGCGACTGCTTCCAGCATGTCAGTTTAACATTCTGTTATTCTAGTCGAGTGAGTTTTTTTTCATTTTGCCTAGGTTCCAGCAAGGAGCAAAACATGGCATGATCTTATGGCAGCTATTGACAAAAAGCTTATGATGTTCAGAACTTGATTGTTTTATCTTCCATTGTGTCGTCGAAGGATTCCCCATTGAGTATTTCCTTTGACTCACAGAACTGATTTTGATGAGGCTTTACATCATTTTCACTAACTCGTCATGCTCTCGATGTTCTCTAGCCGCTGTCTTTTGTTCTGTATCCATCCGTCATGCTGACATCACTAGAGATCGTGACTGTTGACTTGAGTTTCTGTGTCTGTGCCTCACGTTTACAGTCGCCAGAGATCTTTGGCTTCGTGTGATTACATAGCTATACTCCATGTTTACCATCACCAACGATCTGGAGATTTATGGCATTTGTCATGTTTACAATCACCGAAGATCTTTCTTTGCTGACTTACGTCTGTATACAATCGCCGAAGGTGTTTTGACCGCTGACCTATGGTTCTCTGTCTATACTTCATGTTTACAATTGCCAGAGACTGCGCTGCCTTGTGGTTCTGCTTTATGGTTCTACCTCTAAATGTCATGCTTACAATCGCTCAAGATCTTTGGTTGCTGTCTTGTTGTTTTATATGTCCTGTCTATATTCACTGGAGGTGTTGTCTGTCTTCTTCCAAAGAGCTCATTTTGGATCAGGATTTTCTCGTCAAATGGACTCGGCTGTCTTCGTACCAAGTCAGATGAAATCAAAGATCTGAGTCAAGTACATGAGTACAGTCAGAATTATCCCTTATTGATAATTTGCGCAGTCTCACATGCAGACAGCTCCGTCTGGCGACCAGTCAGCACATTCCAAATGAATGATGGATGTGAAGGGCTATGGAGAACTGCCATTCTGGGACACGAAAACTTATATTTGTGCGTCGAGAACTCTCTCTCTCTCTCTCTTCTCTTCCTCCCTCTCTCTCTCTCTCTCTCTCTCTCTCTCTCTCTCTCTCTCCTCTCTCTCTCTCTCTCTCTCTCTCTCTCTGCAACCCTGAGTTTGAATAATTTTATTGACAGTCAAGTCCAGTTCTTTCAATCAGTCAGGCAGCAAAATGGCCATGGGCCTAGTGGTTTTGAAAAAATTCCGGCAAGTAGGCCAAGCGCCAGTTCGAACTGAACCGACCTTTTTCACCAGAGAAACAGAGCGTGCCTTTATATTGAAAACGAGAAGTCGTACAATCACGAACAGAACGCTGACATTGCGTCGCATTTTAGATAACTCGAGGGAAAAGGGAACTGAAAAAAGAAACTGACAACAACAACAACAGCAACAACAACAGCGAAAGAAACCCAGACGGGCAGGCAGTTAAAAGAAAACCACCTCCACACTAAAGCAAACAGGAAAGAAATCCCGTCACCCGAGCCCGTGCTTAGTGAGATGGAAAACGTGTAGTTCATGTGTACTTGAAGTATCTCCTTTTAAAGTCTATGTATGGACTGGCAGCAGGCCAGCAATGTGCATGACTGTTTCTTTTCAATACAAGGCATATTCAGGCATTAAAGCAAACATGTTAGCATCTGTGTTACTGGCCTTCTACTGAGTCAAACTCAGGCGTTCAAAACACACATATTAACTTTGTGTGTCTTTCTGGCTGTCAGCTGAGTCATACATGTTGAAAGGATGCACAAAAAAAAAAAAAAAAAAAAACCAAGCAAGCATACGAACAAACTGAATGTGTATTGTAAGTGATGTTTATCCAGCTTTATGATCTTTTGTTGGTCATGCGTGCGTGTTTAAATTACCTGTGGTCATTCAGCTTTTTTCCAACGAAAATCAACAGCGAGCTTCTCGCTCACTCTCACTACACAGACCTTGGACGAGAGGCGTTTTATGTTGTTTACACCAGGAGGTTTGGAGACAGTGGCGACTTGTTAAGGCGTTTTATGTTGTTTACACCAGGAGGTTTGGAGACAGTGGCGACTTGTTAAGGCGTTTTATGTTGTTTACACCAGGAGGTTTGGAGACAGTGGCGACTTGTTAAGGCGTTTTATGTTGTTTACACCAGGAGGTTTGGAGACAGTGGCGACTTGTTAAGGCGTTTTATGTTGTTTACACCAGAAGGTTTGGAGACAGTGGCGACTTGTTAAGGCGTTTTAAAGTTGTTTACACCAGGAGGTTTGGAGACAGTGGCGACTTGTTAAGGCGTTTTATGTTGTTTACACCAGGAGGTTTGGAGACAGTGGCGACTTGTTAAGGCGTTTTATGTTGTTTACACCAGGAGGTTTGGAGACAGTGGCGACTTGTTAAGGCGTTTTATGTTGTTTACACCAGGAGTTTGGAGACAGTGGCGACTTGTTAAGGCGTTTTATGTTGTTTACACCAGGAGGTTTGGAGACAGTGGCGACTTGTTAAGGCGTTTTATGTTGTTTACACCAGGAGGTTTGGAGACAGTGGCGACTTGTTAAGGAGTTGTGTCCACATGAGTTGGATCATAAAGAGGCACTGCCCTGCTGTGATTTAAAAGCAGGTTGGCTTGCACCGTTACAGACAGGCTGACTGACAGGCATGGGACAGCGTGGAAAAGAACATACATAATCATGGGCGTGCGCGTGGTCCCACGCATGTAAGCATGCACGCGCGATCATGCGCGCGCACACACACACACACAAGCGCGCATACACACACGTGCACATAAGCATACACGCTCGCGTGAGCGCGCGCACTCACACTCGTGCACACTCACGCACACACATTCACAGAGAAAGATGGGGGGGGGGGGGGGGAGAGGGGGGGGGAAGGGGCGCACAACGGGGTTATCTGCAGTTTCAAACAAATCAATGAATGAGGGAACATGTGAATATGTGCATGCGAGCGCGTGTGTTTATATATATAAAATATTTGTGTGTGTGTGCGCGCGCGCGTGTGTGTGTACTGTCTGTCTTTGACAGAAAGTGTGTGTGTGTGTGTGTGTGTGTGTGTGTGTGTGCGTGTGTGTGTGCCCGCACCTCCTTGCGCACTTTTGTCTTTCCTTGGGGGAGAAAGGCGGAGAGATCGTTGATAAACTTACAACACTTAACTACTGCTGTCAATGGCCGCTGACGTTTGTAATTAACCAGTGACCAAGCTGAACAGACTGCCGAGGCACGGGGAAAGAACCTGCACGTTAGCTTTCGCACGGCTGAATAGGAAGTCTGAGGTGTCGGCGAAATGAACGGCAAAAAAGGCAGAAGAAAATCCTGATGGTCTGCAACTCGGATAAAATGCGACAGGTCATTGAAAAGTGTGCTCTATCTCAGTGAGTGAAATTTGCAAGGACAATATCAAATTCTGTCTCTTTGTGTCAAATGTTGAGAAACGCGGCACTCATCTATTGTTGACAAAAAGGAAGATGTGGTAAGCTGAGTGTTTATGACCAGACAGACTGCGGAATCCATGGTTTTAAGTCCTTAAAATCAAATTGTCTCCCTTCCCTTTCAGCTCGTCTTCCCTCCCCTCGTGCACATGAAAACATTGAAAGGAGATAATTATTTTTAACCATGTGCATTACTAGCCTAAAACTAATGCATATAAAAGGGTTGAATGGAGGTATTTTACCGTGTGTATTACTAGCCTGTATCTCCCCGAAGATGGAGTATGGCTGCCTTAATGGGGGGATAAAAAACGGTCATACACACAAAACTCCACTGCCTGCCTATACAGGCAGTGTCCGCAGGAGTATCACCTGCGTACGCAGAAAGAAAGACTAGCCTGTAGCTAATGCATATAAAAGCTTTGAAAGGATAAATTTTACCTGCATACCAGCCTGCTTGTAATTTATACTAAGACATTGAAAACAAATATTTTACCATGTGTGTTACTGGCCTAAAGCTAATTAATGTTACGGTATTGAAAGGAGAAGAAGAAAAAGAAACACCCGAAGGTGCTGGGAGGACCCAGAGAAGCACTGTCTTCGCCTGCCTTTAGAGCAGTCCTGTACCACCCTTGGAGGCCTGCGCTGTGTTGACGATGGTACAGGCACGCACAGGACACTCCATTAAGATATCAAGGGACATAACTGCTCCTGAACAGAGGTAAATTAGACTACAGGATGCAGCTCATAACAGCCTTAAAGTAGCATCCCCATGGGTGTACCAGCCCGTATTTCATGACTGCAGAGCCCACCGGCGAAAAACACCACCCTCCAGCTGCCGAGCACACCCCACAGACCCAACCACCCCTGCCCACGGACAGATGAAGACAGTGCCACTCCAGACACAGCCAAGCTTTCGCCATACGGTCTTATGTGCCCTCAAGAGAGAATCCAAAGTTGTAGTCTTTCCCACTGTCAACAGGACTTTCCCTGTGTCAGTGGTCTTTCCTCACCGTCACTGGACCTTTCTCCAGGGTCAGCCTAGTTAAGGCAAAGAAGAAAAAGAAACACCCGAAGGTGCTGGGGAGGACCCAGAGAAGCACTGTCTTCGCCTGCCTTTAGAGCAGTCCTGTACCACCCTTGAGGCCTGCGCTGTGTTGACGATGGGTACAGGCACGCACAGGACACTCCATTAAGATATCAAGGGACATAACTGCTCCTGAACAGAGGTAAATAGACTACAGGATGCAGCTCATAACAGCCTTAAAGTAGCATCCCCATGGGTGTACCAGCCCGTATTTCATGACTGCAGAGCCCACCGGCGAAAAACACCACCCTCCAGCTGCCGAGCACACCCCACAGACCCAACCACCCCTGCCCACGGACAGATGAAGACAGTGCCACTCCAGACACAGCCAAGCTTTCGCCATACGGTCTTATGTGCCCTCAAGAGAGAATCCAAAGTTGTAGTCTTTCCCACTGTCAACAGGACTTTCCCTGTGGTCAGTGGGTCTTTCCTCACCGTCACTGGACCTTTCTCCAGGGTCAGCCTAGTTAAGCATGAAATACGGGCTGGTACACCCATGGGGATGCTACTTTAAGGCTGTTATGACTGCAGAGCCCACCGCGAAAAACACCACCCTCCAGCTGCCGAGCACACCCCACAGACCCAACCACCCCTGCCCACGGACAGATGAAGACAGTGCCACTCCAGACACAGCCAAGCTTTCGCCATACGTCTTATGTGCCCTCAAGAGAGAAGTTGTAGTCTTTCCCCCCTGTCAACAGGACTTTCCCTGTGGTCAGTGGGTCTTTCCCTCACCGTCACTGGGCCTTCCTCCAGGGTCAGCCTAGTTAAGGCAAAGAAGAAAAAGAAACACCCGAAGGTGCTGGGGAGGACCCGAGAAGCACTGTCTTCGCCTGCCTTTAGAGCAAAGAAAAAGAAATACATAGGGAGAAAGAAATTAAAAGGAAAGAAATAGAGAGAAGAAGAAAGAAAGGAAGAAAGAAATTAAAAGGCAAAGACAGACTCGATCACAAAGAAAGAAAGAAAGAAAGACGGGTGAAAGGTAAGAAATAGAGACTTTGGGTTAGGGGAGGAGGAGGAGGGGAGGTGGAGGAGAAAAGTAGCATCCCCATGGGTGTACCAGCCCGTATTTCATGACCCTTTCAACCAAACAAATATTTTACCATGTGTGTTACTGGCCTAAAGCTAATTAATGTTACGGTATTGAAAGGAGAAATTTTACCGCATGCATTACTAACCTGTAGCTAATGCATGTGAAAACACCGAAAGGAGAAATTTTACCATGTGCATTACTAGCCTGCAACTAATTCATACTCAGGCACTGAAAGGAAATGATTTACCATGTGCAATATTGGCCTGCAGCTGATGTACATTCAGACGCTGGAAGGAGACATTTGACATTGCGACTGGTAGGGCCTACCTCTTAACACTGCTGTTTATGCGTCCGACTGGCAGAAGACCCTAGCGCTCTCCCTTGTTTATTTTTAGAGTCATGCAATATAGGACGGTTGTTCAGGTCATGCTTAAGGCAGCAGACAAGGTACGAGTACTGAGCTCTGAAAATGTTTACGAGGTCAGTGCAAGCCTTATTAGACGCTAAAACCCGAGCCCCTCCGTTTTTCAGAAAGCCAACCTGCACCACCTACCAGTTTACAACCCTCCACCGAACCTCGCTCCTTTCTCCTCCACCTCCCCCCCCCCCCCCCCCCCCCCCTCCTCCTCCCCCTAACCCAAAGTCTCTATTTCTTACCTTTCACCCGTCTTTCTTTCTTTCTTTCTTTGTGATCGAGTCTGTCTTTGCCTTTTAATTTCTTTCTTCCTTTCTTTCTTCTTCTCTCTTTTTCTTTCCTTTTAATTTCTTTCTCCCCTATGTATTTCTTTTTCTTTGCTTTCTTTTTGGATGCTTTCTTTCTTTGTTCCCCCTTTTGAAGAAATCGCGTTGGCAAGACTCTACAGTGCAGCATACGTAGGGTCTATGCATGAGAGCGCCCTTACTTTGAACAAGACTGGTGACGGAGCTGCATGTTGGAATAGAGGACTCATGTCGAGGACCGATATGTCACTGGCTGGCTATAAAAGAAAGCGATTTGCAGAGGAGAAGAACGAGTGGCAACGTGTGTGTGTGTGTGTGTGTGTGTGTGTTTACTGCCAACATTCACAACGACAACCAAATACCTGTACTGTCGCCAACTGCAATCGTAACAAGAACACCTGCACCACCATGAATAATTATAATCATGATGATTACAATGATGATAATCATAATATAATTGTTTCTGCAGCAGCTTCAATGTCGTCATTACTACTGTTATTATTATTATTATTATTATCATTGCTTATCGTTTT
>CM031595.1:32982410-33034910 GCA_018398815.1 Conus ventricosus | reverse complement strand
AGGAATTGAAAATAGCCAGTTACAGCGATGGACTTTGTAAAAGACGGACTGTTTATTCAACAAGAAAAACAGTTGATTACGAATGTAAAAATTCAAAAGCATCAACACTCTTAGTATCTGTGGATGAGACATTGCCATGTAAGAGAGACATGAGCAACTTGCAGTAACAAAAAAACAAAAAAAAATGTGGTGCCAAACAGTACACACAAGTAAAGTAGGTGCTCTTGATAATAGGGCAGTATTAGTCCATAGGTCTTCATGACTAACATATTCATCTGAAAGCTAAACTTGAAACAGGTCTGCAGATCGAAAAAAAAGTCCCCAATAATTCCTTTCTTCATGAATCCTTCAAGTTACAATTGCTGTTTTCACTTATTGTCAATGATCCTGTCGCTTTACATTTACTCTGTTTATGGTTATTCAGCCTAATATTGTGGTCAAAGTAAATCACTGTTTTGACAGAAAATTATGGTAGGCTAAATTTAAAACGAGAGGGGGTAGTTACCGCCAAGGACACAGACAAACAGAGTACAGGACTAGACACAATGCATGTCGACCTCTTGGGTCTTCTTCAGGTTGGGACAGTGACAAAGAACAAGAAACCACTTAGCTGCTATTAGCTGCTTCTCCAAGAGGAGAAAATGCGTGTTGTCTAGTCCTGTACTCACTTTGCCTGTGTCCTTGGCGGTAACTAACTCCCTCTCTTTTCAAATTTTGCTTCATTTTCCACCCTCATTCACTCCATTTTGAAACTTTACGGTAGGCTAAGTATCAAGTCGTGTGCATGCTCAGTGGTATTACCAATATCCTTGCGCGAATAGTCTGCTTTTGAAAGCCTGCTTTGCGAAGGTTCTGGGTGCTGGTAGCCAGAGATGACTGCAATAATTAATAATGGGTTCACTGCTCACGGTTCACTGGACTGCCGTTTGTGTGTTTGTTTTGAGTCTTGGTTTTGATGTCCTCAACACAACAGCGTCAAACCAAGGGAAATTTACGCTCGACAGCTGTCATCTGTCTTACAGTGATGACTTCTTTGTTTAATAAGAACATTCATTATTCATTTTTTCTTTGTAATAATTAGGCTACTAAATTCATTAGCGCGTGTGTGTGTCGCGCGTGTGCGCGCGCATTGTGTGCGCATGTGTGCATGTGTGTTTTGTGTGTGTGTGTGTGCGTGCGTGTGCGTGCGTGCGTGTGCGTGTGTGTTGCAGTGACGGGGTTCACCCTGTGGGGTGCTGTGGTATCCGTGGGAACAGTATGCACCATCTACACTGCCCTCGTGAGTTTGTCGCCATAGCTGTGTAAAACACATTGACAGACTGTCCCCTTGACCAAGTAAAACGGATCACTGGATAGACAGTCCCCTTGACTTAACAAAACTGATGGACAGACAGTGCGCCATGCTTGGTAAAAATGATGGACGGACCGTCACTTTGACCAGGTAAAACTGATTAGTAATTAACAGATAGTTATTTAGGTTAGGTAAAACTGATCAACAGAGACTCACTTTAAAACTGATTATCAGACCGTCGCCTTGACTAAGTAAAATTGATTGACAGTCACTTTGACTAGGTAAAACTGAATTGAAAATGAAATGAGGCAGGGAACAGTAAACAATAAACAAGTAGGGTAATTCTTGCTCCTGTAAGAAAACCTAACACAGAGTAACTTTTATTCAAGACTGGCAAAGCCTTTTAAACTTGAATAAAGTCAGACAAATACAAAGACAAACAATCTAATAGTGGGGGAAAGACAAGCGCAGGCCAACAACCCCTCCGTCATCACAGTATGACATGGCAAAGATTTGAACATGGGGGATTGGGGGGGGGGGGGGGGGGGGAGGGGGTTGAAAATGATACTGTTTGCATAATGTCTTAAGTTTTTCAGCAACTTTTTTCCTGTCCCCACTTTTGTTTTGTTTCATTTACAACTCTTCACTGGCTGCTTTCGGGGTGCTGTTGGATTCTTTTTTGAACCCTTGGTGGTGAGAACACCACAGTATTATGGACTGTGGTGTGTCTCTATTTGATGCCAGGAGCACAGACACAATCAGCCATGTCTCCCTGATGAGTCCGACCCAGCGGATGAAAGGCCTAGGAGCAGGCAATGCAAATAGATCTGCCTTCAAGAGGAATTACAATGGTTCTTTCATGCAGCTAGTGAAGAGTTTTCATATTTACAATATATTTTTTTAATTTTATGTTCCTATTTTCTTCCTCTTCAACCCCCCCCCCCCCCCCCCTTTTTTTAAGTTAAAATCTGAACAATTAAAATTGATTGTGATGATGACAGTGCAACAGTGATGTATGGTAGCAGTGCAGTGTGTCTGTGATGTTCAAGTACTGACAGTGTGTTCATTGTATGTGATGATAGTGTGTCACTGATTGTGTTCACATGGTGACAGTATATCGGTGATGTGTATTCACATGCTGGTAGTATGTCGGTGACATGTGTACCCATTGTGATTTTGTGTCAGTTGCGTGTATTCACATGCTGACATTGTATCTGTGATGTATGTTCACAAGGTCACAGTGTGTCAGTGATGAGTGTTCAAATGATGACAATGTGTCCATGAAGCGTGTTCACAAAGAGGACTGTGCCCATGCTGTATGGTCACAAGGTGAAAGGATGTGTCAGTGAGGTCTGTTCGCATGGTGACAGAACTGCATCAGTGTGATGTGTGTTCACATGGTGACAGACTGCATCAGTGATGTGTGTGTGTTCACATGGTGACAGACTGCATCAGTGATGTGTGTGTTCACATAGTGACAGACTGCATCAGTGATGTGTGTGTTCACATGGTGACAGACTGCATCATGATGTGTGTGTTCACATGGTGACAGACTGCATCAGTGATGTGTGTGTTCGCATGGTGACAGACTGCATCAGTGATGTGTGTATTCACATGGTGACAGACTGCATCAGCGATGTATGTGTTCGCATGGTGACAGACTGCATCAGCGATGTGTGTGTTCACATGGTGACAGACTGCATGAGTGATGTGTGTGTGTTTGCATGGTGACAGACTGCATCAGCGATGTGTGTTTTCACATGGTGACAGACTGCATCAGCGATGTGTGTGTTCACATGGTGACAGACTGCATCAGCGATGTGTGTTTTTACATGGTGACAGACTGCATCAGCGATGTGTGTGTTCACATAGTGACAGACTGCATGAGTGATGTGTGTATTCACATGGTGACAGACTGCATCAACGATGTGTGTATTCACATAGTGACAGACTGCATCAGCGATGTGTGTATTACATGGTGACAGACTGCATCAGCGATGTGTGTATTCACATAGTGACAGACTGCATCAGCGATGTGTGTATTCACATAGTGACAGACTGCATCAGTGATGTGTGTGTTCACATAGTGACAGACTGCATCAGCGATGTAGTGTGTTCGCATGGTGACAGACTGCATCAGCGATGTGTGTGTTCACATGGTGACGACTGCATCAGTGATGTGTGTGTGTTTGCATGGTGACAGACTGCATCAGCGATGTGTGTTTTCACATGGTGACAGACTGCATCAGCGATGTGTGTTTTCACATGGTGACAGACTGCATCAGCGATGTGTGTTTTCACATGGTGACAGACGCATCAGCGATGTGTGTGTTCACATGGTGACAGACTGCATCAGCGATGTGTGTATTCCCATGGTGACAGACTGCATCAGCGATGTGTGTGTTCACATGGTGACAGAGTGCATCAGCGATGTGTGTTTTCACATGATGACAGGGTGCATCAGTGATGTGTGTGTTCACATGGTGACAGACTGCATCAACGATGTGTGTTTTCACATGGTGACAGACTGCATCAGTGATGTGTGTGTTCGCATGGCGACAGACTGCATTAGTGATGTGTGTGTTCACATAGTGACAGACTGCATCAGCGATGTGTGTTTTCACATGGTGACAGACTGCATCAGTGATGTGTGTGTTCGCATGGTGACAGACTGCATCAGCGATGTGTGTGTTCACATGGTAACCAGAGTGCATCAGCGATGTGTGTGTTCACATGGTGACAGACTGCATCAGCGATGTGTGTTTCACATGGTAACAGAGTGCATCAGCGATGTGTTTTTTTCACATGGTGACAGACTGCATCAGCGATGTGTGTGTTCGCATGGTGACAGACTGCATCAGCGATGTGTGTGTTCACATGGTAGCAGAGTGCATCAGCGATGTGTGTGTTCGTTTGGTGACAGACTGCATCAGCGATGTGTGTTTTCACATGGTGACAGAGTGCATCAGCGATGTGTGTTGGCATGGTGACAGGGTGGAATGAAGGCGGTGCTGTGGACCGACTGTTTCCAAGTGATCATGATGTTGGCGGGCCTCATCGCCGTGCTCATCAGGGGATCAATAAAGGGTGGGAGGACTCGCTGCCGCCTGGGAGAAAATGGACCAGTCTGGACGGGTTCTGTTTGATGAGTAAGTTGCTCTGTGTCTCCTTTGCTCTGTCACTTCCGCAGCTCTCTGTGTGTCTTCCTGTCTGTTTTTCTGGGCCTGGCTGGCTGGGTGTCTGTGTCTCTGTCTCTGTCTGTCTGTCTCTCTCTCTCCCCTCTGTCTCTGCTTTTGTTTGTTTGTTTGTTTTATTGGTTTTTGGCCTCTGTTTTTTTTCTTGCCTTTTTGTTTTGAAGAAGTGGGTCTCTTTCTGAAGAAAATGACAATTATATGTATAGACAAATTCTAAACTTGTATCAAAGTAAGCAGTTAGAATCAGGAAGGGATGAATTGACAGTAGATGCACTCACACACAAAGCTACAGGGAATAACTAAATAAAACTCATATACAAAGTGTGACAGAAAATGACACAATCTAATTTAAATCGGTATAATGTTTCCATTTGGTTTATATTTTTCTGTGAAAGATCCTAAAAAGCTCCCTTGTCCTGGAAATGCGACTGATTTATTAGCTTTTGATTTACATTTTTTTCTCTTTGCTCATTTAATTGCCCTATGCTTATTTGAATACACAACTGTTTTGTACTGTTTTCAGGTAGTAGGTATACTTGTGACCACATGATGAGCATTCTGTTGAAAAATTATTTTTGTCATGTATGTCCTCAGCTTTCGCTTTGATCCAAACGTGCGTCACAGCTTCTGGTCCTTGACCATTGGTGGCTACTTCACCTGGGTGGCCATCTTTGGCGTCAATCAGGCCATGGTACAACGTGCCTGTACCTGCCCCACGCTGAGACGGGCACAGATGTAAGTTGTAGGGCCATGGATATGTAAGTGCCAGAGTCAAAGACATGTGTGACCCATAGCCGATGAAGTGTTAGTCCTGTTAGCTTAGAGATGTAAGTTTTGGAGCCAGAGAGATTTTTTTTTTATTGAAACGTTTTAAATCCAAGTACTTAGATGATGCCAAATAAAGTAAGTGTACATAACTAAAGATACGTGTTTTGAGCAAACACATACACTATAACTTGCAGTAGATAAACAAAGACACAGACACAGTAGACATGTACATACATGTTAGATATTATATTTGGTCACCTACAGTTATATTCAGGGATGGTTTCCCTCCACCCTTTCCCATGTTAGGGAGCAAAATACCTCTATTGAAATCAAGATCAGCGCAGTTTATGAGAAAAAAAATCAATATGATTTTTACTTGAAAAATATCTTAAATAATGTTACTTTCAGAACCAATGTGTGTTCTAGAGCCAAAGAGATGTCAGGTCTAGAGCCATGCAAGTCCTGTAGTTGAAGAGGTATCACTGCTAGTCATATAAAACAAGCTCCTAAGTCATAGGAATTAGTCCTAGGGGCAAAGAGAAGCAATGTTTGTCCTAGAGCCAAAGTGATCTTAGTCATAGAGCCATAGATATGTTAGTCCTAGAGTCAATGAAATGTTTGTCCTCAATCCAGAGAATTATCTGTCTCAGAGCTGAAGAGATTTTGTCACAGAGCAAAAGCAATGAAATTACAAGAGTTAAGGAGATGTTGATTCTGGTGCAAAAAATGGGCCATTGAAGAAAACAGATAATATGAGCCCAGGAGCTAAAAGGTGTTAGTCTTAGTGTAGGACATATCAGTGCCAGAGCCAAAGCCATATCAGTTCTAGAGACAGATAATGCAAGTACTAGAACCAGAGAGATTTTAGCTGCAGAGCCAGAGACATGGTAAGTTAGAGACAGAGAGATGGCAGTCCCCTGAATGAAGATACGTTAAAATTAGAGCCAAAGAAATGGTTGCCCTAGAGCCAGAAAGAAGCATGTGTCCAAAGGACAGTTGTGTTTGTTTGTTTTAGTAATCAGAGAGGTGTTTGTTGTTGAGTAAACTCAAGAAATTTTTGGACCAAAAACCAAGCAGCTAGCGGCGAGGATGGAGGAAAACAAAGAACTCTAAAGTTGTGTCAAACATTGGTGAAAGTTTTACTGATTAGTTATTCATTTAGCCATTTGTTTGATGCAGTAAACCAAGAATGAAAGAGGAAACTGTGCTAAGCAAATGGCAAAGATGAGGTGCCGCTGAGCTGTCCCTGATGAAGGCTGTACATACATGTGTCTCTGATGATGGCAGAGCTCTGTGGCTGAATGCCCCAGGTCTGTGGGCCATCCTGTACATCGGCTGTATGATCGGGGTGGTGGTCTACGCTTTCTACAGCGAGTGTGACCCCATCTCGTCTGGACTCATTTCCAGCACAGATCAGGTCAGTTGAGTCTTTTCCGTCTCTGATACTTCACATGCCAAGATGCTAAAGAAAGAAATGCAAGTATGCAGCCCTCCCTTGAAGAATGTCTCTTGTGTGCTAACAGATAGTGTCCTAATGAAAACAGGAATGATGATGTATGAATGATGTTTACATTTCGAATTACATACCTCTTTTTTTGCAAAGTGTATACAGAATAGAACATGAAATATGATTATTTTTTTACCTGAATACACTATTTGACTCAGATCAAGATGAAGTGATGTTGACTCTATTCCACAACCAGCATATACTTCTTTGGGCTGCCCATCTTTTTGGATGCAATGTTGATTCTTTTAAGAGGTATGTCTAGAAGATTTTCTAGTTCACACAGTATAGGACTTGTCATCTCTGCCAGAGAGGTAAAGGTCGGACATGTGTCAGTTAGTTTGTTTGTGTGTCTCAGCAACATTACACAAAAGCTGCTGAATCGATTTTAATGAGACCTGGAAAGAATTGAATCCTTAACATTTAGGTGCAGAACCATCTTACAGATCTGGGTCAAATGGCTGATCCAGGATTGGCTAATGTTGGAGGAGTCTGTGCCATCCTTAGTGCTCTTCTAGTTTTGGATTCTTTTTTCCCAGTTCTCCACTGTCAGTTTTTATTCACTGCAATTCTTGCCTTGTATAGCCTACAACAGAGGAATTAAATCGCATGACTAGGATCAACTGGTTGTGCACAGATTTTATTTGTTTCATGAACACAAATAGGAGAATATTCAGCGAGCTAAAAGGTTCTTAAAATAATTTCCCTCAAATTTTGAGCAAGTACGTAAGTGCAAACTGTGACTCACCAAAAAAAAAGTAAGAGAACTGTTGTCCAGGGTGTAAGTTTCTTTGGTGTTTGTTAGATATTTTTCTTTGAATGGCTTTATCACATCTTGAGTCATTTTAAAGCTTTGGTCTGTGTGACACTCAAATCAAGTTCCTGGAATGATTTGCTGTATTAGCATTAGAGATGTTTACTCAAGTAAACATTCATTTGGAAATTAAGAGCAGATTTCCTGAAGTCACTGACATTTGGTTTATAGTCTTTACATATACATATATTTTTACAATGAAAAATGTATTGTATCTACTTCTAAATTTTCATGATAGAAAATATATTGTATAAAAACAGGGATATAGATGAAGATACATAGCTATATCACTTTGTAACAAAATCTGGTAATGGTTTTTCTGCATATCCAACGAAAACGTTTGGATGACCATTTTAATCATTTAGTTAACTCCTCACAAGAGTCTAACAGCCATATAAAATCACATCAGTCAAAGGTGAATCAAGTGAAAAGAAATAGCATGCCATTGTACATTTTTGAATTTAATAAAAAATAATTCTTTTATACTTCAATTTTTTTACTTATGATTTCGGCAGGGTGAAAAGAAAGGAAACGGTAGGATAACACAGATTCTATCAATTATTTTTTTGTGTGTTGGCATTGTCAGAGAACTTTTTTTTTTGTTTAAAATTTATTGATTAATTTGTTATTTCTTTACTTACAGCTGTTGCCCCTGTTCGTGATGGATGTTCTGGGAGACGTCACAGGACTCCCAGGACTATTCGTGGCCTGCCTCTTCAGTGGTGCTCTTAGGTGAGCATGGGACAAGAGTTAATGCCGACCATTTGCCGTGGCAAAGTAGTTAGCGTCACGGACTCCCAGCTGGGAGGTCGTAGGTTCGGTTCCCATCAGAGCCCTGTGGGATTTTACTGCCCCGACTGGCTCCTACCCAGAGTCGAGTTTGCTACAGGTTCCATGTGTGGGACCACACATCCACTAAATGGATGCATCTCTGAGAGTGTTGCTCAAAATTCCTGACTAACACTGCAGGTGTCTGTATCTCTCGGGCCTTGTTGACACCGGGATATATTATGAAAGTAAACACAGTGTATAGCCGTGTTATGCAGTCTCAGACCAGAAAGGATATATGTAGCATCGTTTTCATCATCCTCATGTTCGTCTATCAGCATTAGAAACAAAAAGTCTCAAATTCTGTGGCCCTTAATGCCCTGCTCTCATGGTGACCTCAGTTTCGATGTGCTGTCGACGTCTATGGCCTTGGTTTGATTCCATTGTGGTAACTGGTATCAGTGAATTCATGGGGGCTGTCGTAGGACGGACATGGTGGTGCCCTCTGGAGGAAGAGCTCACTCACACTGGCTCTGCAACTAAGCAATTATTGTCATCAGTGTTAGTAGGTGGTGTCCTTGCATATATTGGATCAGAAACAGGAACCACTAAACACTACCAAAGTGACTTGGCAGCAGTGCAGTGTCTCCTCCGGTGGGTTGCCTCTGGGTGACTTGACATTGACTGTTCCCTCTGGTTTGCCGGTGCCTGGGCTGCGGCGGGGTGGGCTGGCTGTGGCTGTGGACAGGGACTCAGAATGAGCGGCATGGTTGCAGTGCTGCTGACATGGCATAGAAGATGAGACAACACCAAAAAAAAAAGAGAAAAAAAAAAGAGTTAATGCTGATTAGGTCTTGTCACAATGGTCTTGTCCATAAAGCACTGGCTGAGGATGACCAGGAAATGGCACAATTATTTGGGATATGAAAAACCGCATCAGAACGTCTACATTTAAAATGATTTGAAGCATAGTGTCTGTAAAGACCCAAAACTAGTTAACAAACATCTGCTTCTTAGAATTTTAGAGCTGGTCACATGAAGTTGAAAAGTTAACAACAGTGAACCTTAATTACTGCAGTTTTTTTCTGCACATGTTAATTTTACCATAATAATCATGCTTGAACCTCTGTTCATGTAAAAATATATTCCTTTCTGGAATGTAAGTGATTTGGTTGGCAGGTTTGATGTTCAACTGATTTAGGGACAAGTGCATACACAGATCAGCAATTACCTCAGCTTTGAAACTGAAATGGATAGGGTTTACTTTTTAAAGGCTGGTCCTAGGTGTTGTTGATCGATTGACTGCTTACTGCTCCGTCTGATTTGTTTCCATGTTGTCACTGTTCATCAGCACAATATCATCAGGGCTGAATTCGATCGCAGCTGTGATTCTGGAGGATGTCATCAAGGCCTACATTGTCAAGGACATCAGTGAGAAAAGGGCTACTCGTGCTACGCAAGTCCTAGGTTGGTATGCTCCACTATCAGCACGTTAATAAATGCCATTACAACTATAGAGAAATGTGCGTGGAAAATATTTTGCTATAGAATTACATAAGATGGCAGTGCCAGGAAAAGGGAAAAATAAGGTTGGCAATAGAAAAGTATCTGGGAGTCATGACTGGCTGTGGCCCGGCCCCCTTAGAGTGTATGGAGTTCAGGGCTGAAACGCTTGTCTGAGGGGGGTTTCTTCTCTGAAGACCACCTGCTGTCAAGCTCTCCTTAAGTTTTTTTTTTTTCTACTGGTTAAAAGATGCAGGGAATATACAGGTCCTGCTTATAGATTTGTACAGAGATCTGAAATGAGGCAGGGCAAGGTTACTAGTAAACAACAAACAGGGAGTTGCATTTGGTTCTTGTAGTGAAACGGTTACTGGCCCATAATTCCAGACAAATGCCAGTTATGGTGTCCATTCACTTAGTACACACACAGAACAAACAAGGAAACTTCTCGAATAAAATGGTTCCAAGCTTACCCACGTTTCCCAAGCTGACTAATGCCACAGCAACAACAGTGAAAGAAATGATCCAACAGGCAAATCAACATTTATTCAACAGTGGTGCTGACATGTTATTTTGCATATTGTCACAGAACAGAAACAAGTAGGAAACTGAAATAAATATAGACAAAAGTGCATGTAACATCAGTATGACTGATACAAAAGTAAACTTTAGATAAGGTGGGAAGACTGGAAACAGTTAATAGCAGCTAAGGAAGGTACACTTAGCTTCCATGATTATACTGCTATATACCCCAAACTCCAAACAATACCAGGAGTAGCAAGTGGTATTAGTTTTGAGTAATAGGTATGTGTTTGTTTCTCCATGGAGGCAAATCTTCCCTGATTTTTTTTAAATTATTGATCTGCAGGAAGTTAAAGGAAGTGTGGGAATGTGTATGTATGTATATAGGCCTCCGTCGGTCATAGCTGACCATGGATAGAGTATATCCGACATAAGATTTATATCTATCCAGGCTGTCTGCTCGCCCTGAGCAGTGTCGCCTATGGCTGTAGTGACTGATGCTAGAGTGGCAGTCTCTGTCACAATGGTCACAGCTGTATGTTGACACTGGTTTGTTGGCTGTCATCCCATCTCTGTGGGCTTGCTTTTCTGCTGCAGCAGCTGTCAGTTTGTCTTCCCCAATCTGCAGCTGTTTCTTGAGAATGCTACAGCTGTTGTGGTCTGCTGCAAGGTCCTCCCAGGACTCGGTGTTGATCTCAAGTGCCTTCATGTCTTTTGTGAATGTCTTTGTATCTCAGCTGTGGGCGGCCAATGCTTTTCTGCCCTGCAGCAAAATCTCCATAGCAGACGTCTTTTGGGATGCGACCATCCTCCATGCAATGAACATGGCCCAGCCAATGCAGCCAATGCTGTCTCAGCAAGGTATACATGGTAGGGGGGCCAGCGCGAGACAGGACGTCTGTGTTGGTCACCCTGTCTTGCCAGGAGATGCCGAGTTTATGCTGGAGGCTTCTGAGGTGAAAATGAAGTGAGCCTTTTCTCCTGGCAAGCATGCATGGTCCATGTCTCACTGCCATACAGCAAGGTGCTGAGAACGCAGGCAATATACACAGAGATCTTTGTCTTTGTGGTCAGCTTGGGATTTACCCACACTCTTTGTGTGAGGTGAGCAAGTGTTTTTGCTGCCTTTCCGATCCTCTTGTCAATCTCAGTGTCAGAGGAAGTGGGGGAATGTGTAGGTCCTACTTATTTGATTTTTGTTTGGTTGTTAACCATTTCACAAGGAGGCCCTGCTGAGTTTACAGCTTTGGCAGCCTCTCCTGTTTGATCAGTTTGGGTTGATTTTCATGACAGGTAAGGGTGCTTCAGTTAAACTCTAATATCTCAAGAAATATTTATCGAAAGGCTAACATTTTCATCTGATTATTGTAAACTGTTTATGTATTATGATAGTGACATTTTAGGAAATACGATGTTTTTTCAGACTTCTGATGCTTTTGACATACTCAAACATGATTTTATTCTTTGCATAGGTGTATTTTGCTTTTTTGTTATGCAGGCATAAAGTACACACAAATTATTCAAATCACTGAATGAAATTGAGCATGCCGAGGAGGTAGGAAGTTCAATGCAAATTATCTTCCTTTCTTTGTAGCGTAATGCGTATTTATGAGCCAATAAACTGCTTTGAATGAACAGACTATTCATCAGAATGCTGTTCAAGCACAGGCTGAGAATGACATTCAGTGGGGTCCGAACGCTATAGAATTGAATGAGTTAAAGGAATTAGGAAATGGTTAGGTCCCATTTGCCTGAGTTTTGGGCCGTTAAATGAATTGGGGAAATGTGTAGGCCCAACTAGTCTGATTTCTAAAGAAAATCAGGAAATCAAGGAATGTAGAGGCTCATTTGCCTTATTTTGAGTAGTTACAGAAATCAAGAAATATATATGGACCCTGTTTGTTATAAACCTACTATTTGTCTAAATTATGGAGTACTCCCTATATAATCTGGGTTCCTTTGGCAAGCTGTCTTTTTTGTATGCGTGTATTGGTGTATTTGTCTTTTAAAGTCGATTTCCCAAATTCTTGTGAATCCATGTCTTATGTGTAAGTAAATTTTAGATCTGGTCTGCAGTCATGTATTGGTCTGTGTGTGTGTGTGTGTGTGTGTGTGTGGTTGAGTCATGTCAGTGGTGAACTATACTGATTCAAGATAAGCTGAGTATATTTTATTGTTCTCAGTTACAAACCAGTGGTTCTTAGTGTTCTGCTATATGCTTTTGTTAAGTTAATTTGATTCCAAATATCTTGTTAAAATTCGTTTTTGCCAAATATTAGAGCAGTTCCTGTCATTTATAAAGTTTTTGAATTTTGTGAATTTTTTTAAGGCTTCACAAAACAAAACAAAAATGTGTTGTATAGATAATTCTTCAGCTGTCCATCCAAAACTCTTCTTCTCCTCCTCACCATCTTGATGTAAACAATTCACTAAACTTTACTTTCAGTCGAATTTTATTGCAAGAGGACATTTACAATACACTTGAAATGAACAAGCACCATATATCAGTGAAGGGATATAACCAAGCATTACTCTAGACATAAAGATGCAGTTGCATCCCTTGAATTTTTTTACTAAGAAAATTTCCCCAAGTGTCAAGGGTGAGGCACACAGACTGTCATTTTACCCCGAGTCAGGCTTAGGGTAGGGCAGAAAGGGTTAAAGGCAGGAAAAATCAGGCTGTATGCTATTGTCAGGGCAAAACGTTTCACAAACACAGGCCTTACTTTCTCACCTGTCTGCCTTTGAACCATTCCTCTTCAGCTCTTGATCTGCAGGGTTTCACCAAGAAGAAAACTTATCAGATCTTTTTGATCATTGCTTTAAGTATCACAGCTGTATTATTTTGGGAGGGACATGTGATGCTTTCATTTTGTGTGTGTGTGTGTTTCAGGTCTGATTTTTGGCGCTATATGCCTGGCACTTACTTACGTGGCTTCCCTGCTGGGGAATGTACTGCAGGTAATCCCCTACTCAACTAGCCACACTCGCCTCCCTCCTCCATTATCACCTTTTACACCTCCTGTCCCCTTATCGCACCCACCTCTTTCATGCTGTCAATATTATATCTGCTTGGACTCTTGGTCGACTGGAAAATTGCTGCTTTAATCGAGTGTGCCTGTTAGAGGTTATGAAACAAGCATAATACATGGTTGTTATGACTGTGTAATTGTAATTGATCTTTGACCTAAGAAAAAAAATTGTGGTGCTCTGACTTTTTCTTTTGGTCTCTGTCTCTGTCAGTTTTGCTCATTCTCTCTCTCTCTCTCTCTCTCTCTCTCTCTCTCTCTCTCTCTCTTCTCTCTCTCTCTCTCTCTCTCCTCTGTCTCTCTCTATTTACTCCAGTTTGTCTATCTCTTTTTTCTTTCTTCCTCCCCCTGCTCCCTCCTGTCTGTCTCTGTATCTCTGCCTTTCTCTCATTCACTCACTCACACACACACACACACAACACACACACACACACACACACACACACACACACACACACACACACTCATGCACGCTCGTACGATAAGATTATGACTAAAACAGAATGTAAAGCTTATGACTGGACAGAGACTCAGACAGACAGATTGGCAGACAGACAGACACTGAGACAGACAGATTGGCAGACAGACACCGAGACAGACAGATTGGCAGACAGACAGACACTGAGACAGACAGATTGGCAGACAGACAGACACCGAGACAGACAGATTTGCAGACAGACAGACACTGAGACAGACAGATTGGCAGACAGACAGACACCGAGACAGACAGATTGGCAGACAGACAGACACGAGACAGACAGATTGGCAGACAGACAGACACTGAGACAGACAGATTGCAGACAGACAGACACCGAGACAGACAGATTGGCAGACAGAAGACACTGAGACAGACAGATTGGCAGACAGAACAGACACGAGAACAGACAGATTGGCAACAGACAGACACTGAGACAGACAGATGGCAGACAGACAGACACCGAGACAGACAGATTGGCAGACAGACAGACACTGAGACAGACAGAAACCTTTTCTTATTTTTTTTTCATAGGAAGTGAAAACATGAGTGATAAAATGTGCTGTCTGAGCAGGCCTGCAGGACAAAAGAGTGATGTCTGAAACATGCAGGCATGCAGGACAGAAAAAGTTATGCAGGACAAAATAATGCTGTCTGAATGCACCTGCAGGACAAAATAATGCAGTCAGCATGCACCTGCAGGACAAAATAATGCAGTCAGAATGCACCTGCAGGACAAAATAATGCAGTCAGAATGCACCTGCAGGACAAAATACTGCAGTCAGAATGCACCTGCAGGACAAAAACTGCAGTCAGAATGCACCTGCAGGACAAAATACTGCAGTCGAATGTGCCTCAGGATAAAATAATGCTGCTGGTTGCACCAGCAGTACAACATAATGCTGTCTGAAAGCACATGCAGGACAAAAGAAAGCTGTCTGAATGCGCCTGCAGGACAAATAATGCAGTCTGAATGCACCTGCAGGACAAAATAATGCAGTCTGGAATGATCTGCAGGACAAAAAATGCAGTCTGAATGCACCTGCAGGACAACATAATGCTGTCTGAAAGCACATGCAGAACAAAAGAAAGCTGTCTTAATGCGCCTGCAGGACAAAGTAATGCAGTCTGAATGCACCTGCAGGACAAAATAATGCAGTCTGAATGCACATGCAGGACAAAACAGTGCTGTCTGAATGCGCCTGCAGGACAAAATAATGCTGTCTGAATGCGCCTGCAGGATCAAATAACGCTATCAGAACACACCTGCAGAACAAAATAGTACTGACTGAATATACCTGCAGGACAGAATTGTGTAGTCTGAATACGCCTGCTAGACAACATAGTGCTGGCTGAAAGCACCTTTTTGTATATGATGTCATGAACTGGTTCCTTTCAATGTAACATTGCCTTGTGTTAAACATAAAGGATCTGTCGCATTATTTGAAGCCGTCTTAAACATTTGCAAATTGTCTGTGTCCATCTTCATAAAAGAAAAGTGAACAGAAGAAATGCATCATTATAGTAGAGACACTGCAATGTTTTCCACTGATGAGGGAGTTTCTTTCAGACTGTGCAGTGAATCATGCTTTGTTGAATCAAATCTGTTGGAAAGACTCTGCATGGTGCTGTCATTGTGCAGGCAGCATTGTCGCTGTTCGGGATGATTGGTGGACCACTGTTAGGGCTGTTCACACTGGGCATGATCTTTCCTTGGGCCAACAAATGGGTCAGTATATTTTAGTTACATTTGCCCCCATCTCACCCCCTCCTCGCTCACCCTTCCCTTACCCCGCCTCTCTGTGTCTCTCTCTGTCTCTGTCACTGTCTGTCTATCTTGTCTGTCCATTTGTCTGTCTGTCTGTCTCTCTCTCTATATATCTGTTTATCTAGCTCTCTCTCTCTCTCTCTCTCTCTCTCTCTCTCTCTCTCTCTCTCTCTCTCTCCATCTCAATCTTTTTCTCAAACAATCAACAAAAAGACAAGAGAAAGAATAAACTTTTGGTGCTTTTCCACATGGAGTTGACAGATTAGGTCTACAGCTCACATCCTGCTCTTATGTTGGTGTAAAAATTCAGAGTTATGTAATATCTGAGGAACATGCACAAGTCTTGGAGGTGGAAACACTAATGATGATGTGATGTTTTATCTTGATGTGAGATAGCTGCAACATCGTTTGCTCTCAGAGACTAGATCACAATGACAGCATTGATGTTTCAAGGCCAAAAGTGTAGAGATGCAGAGAGTATTGATTCCTTCCACCGATTTAAAAGCTTGTGCAAAAGTGCACATACAAACAGTCAGAGAAGCTGACCAACCACACAGAAATAGAAAAAGAGGAAACTGCAGAACACATGCCGATGATTGACAGTGGCCTTTAGGAATACAGTGAAGTGAGGATTCTTCAACATTTGCTCACTGAGACCTGATATCATCTAGACATTTTATACAACAACAAAGTGTCACCACCAGATCCATGAAGCATTCAAAAGGGGGCAGATTGCTGATGTACCTGCGGTGAAAAGGCAATTTACCCTCAAAGGTCATCAAGGTAACAGCCCAACTAACAGGCAGCACAGACTTCCTGCCTTTCTACATGATTGACAGTCTGTTTTTCTGACTGGTCAATGGCTTCTGGCGGCCATGAATGGTGTGGTTGCAACGTTGCTGAACTGCCAGTGGTTCAAAGACTTGCTGCTTGATTGCGGGCCATCCTGGTCGGATGAAGATGTGTGTATTTAGTAACAGGAGGACTGAGATTTGTCCCCCGCTTGAGTCATGGAAGATTGTGGAGAAAAGGGGATAGAGGAGAGGAAGGGGAATGGGAGAGAGGAGACATTCAGAGGGCAGGGAAGGAGGAGGGGGGCCAAAGGCTGAGTGGCTTTGCAGTCTGCTGTTCTGCTATTGTGCTGTCTCCATCAATTAGTCGATGGCCTGCAGGGGAAGTTGGTTGCCACTAAGCTTGAAGGCAGGCTGCCCAGTGACCTGAGGATGACTGTTGGAAACGGCCCATGACTACCCTGGAGGCAGGAGACTTCCCCTCAACAGAAAAGGGATCTTATTGTGCCTTTCCTGCCTGCAACCAGACAGTCATCCATCCTAAAACTGACTGGAATATAACTCCTGTTTCAATCTGCAACTTTGACTGCCACTGTGAACATGGAACTGACTCAACTATGTGCAAACTTTATTCCTTAAATTGTTCTTTAGTGCATGAGGCTAATAAGATTCAAGTCTCAGCATCCTGGTGTCCATGAAGATTATTTTTAAGAAAAAATCATTTTACCCTTGAAGCTACTTTCCCACCCTCTTCCTTGTCCTAATTTGATTTATGTTTTATTTGTAGGGGAAAAAAGAAAAGAAAAAGAAAATGTTGTCTTCTTGTAGTCTCTGTCAGTTTGGACCAAAGATAAAGCATGTTAGATGAGGGTAGTCTGTTTCGTCTGTGGGCTTTTTAAAGAATTCTTTTATTGTGAAAGCCTATTCAGTCTCTCTTGCCATGTAATACCACGCCGCGCATATTGTCAAATAGTTTATAAATAACATAATTGATAAGTGTGCCAGCTGACTATGCATGACTAGTGCAGACAGGATGTGCATGTTTCAGGGCGCTGTCGTAGGACTGCTGAGTAGTCTGTTGGTGACTTTCACCATGGGTATTGGAGCCTTCATCTACAAGCCCCCTGTCCGGCCACCCAAACCCCCAGTGAATGTGACCGGCTGTCTCTTCAACCAAAACCTCACCTCTCCTGCTCCCACCACAACTGTTACCATCCTCAGCACCACTACCACTGAAAAGTTAGTGGTCCTTGGCTGATTGGTTGGTTGGTTGCCATGGTTGCCTTGCTGTCACTATATTTTCAGTCTGAATAGTTGTTGTTGAAGCACTGTTGATGACCTCATACCATGTCCATTACTATTATCACCATACTTATATAGCATTTATCCTAGGTTAGAGACTAAGCTCTGAGGGCTTTACAATGCAAGTTCATGTGTACTGAATGGGCTGCCTTCTTGGGTAGAGTTGTCTGAAGAGATGCCTGCCGGTGCTGATCGTCCATTTCCCATGTCATTAAGTGAAATGTCATCACTCTGACTTTCAGTCATTCCTTCAGTTTTGATGCAGGATGCCTGATGAATACATATCTTCCATACTAATCGCCAAACCAGCCTTCTCTCCCAAAACTTGATGCCAAAAGTTGGTGGTCATATTTTGCAAGATGTAATGCATGCATTTACACAGGGAACGTCAGTAATAGTCTCGTTCGAAGGACTCTCTTTGGAAATGGAGTCAAAACTAATGTTTATTCTGAGAGTTAAATCCCCTGTACTGAACTGCCCACATGGAGATTTGAAGCCGCAACCCTAGGATCATGTGTCCACCACTTTACCAACTGAGGTATTCTGGCCCCCGTCCATCAGTAGTTCTTTGTGGCCTCCTGACTGCTTTGTACTGATGGTCTTCGCTTCTCTAAGGCCTTGGAAGGTCTCCCTGATGACCTCCATCTCTTCTGTCTGCCTTTTCTTCCTCTTTGTGGTTCTCTTTGACCTAGGACACCCCATCTCTTCTCTTACTTGCCTCTTCTTCCTCCTTCTGGCATGCGTCATCAGGTTGGTTTTTAGCAGGCCAGCTGATGTTGACCTTTGCCCATGTCACTTTATCTTTCTCCTGTTGATAATAGTGAACAGGTGGTCAAGCGGTCCAGCGACTTATCCGACTCATTTTTCATGTGATTTTTTTTTTTTTGTTCTTGTTGTTTTCTTTTCTTGGTCTTATCTTCCATGCCATTATTCTCATGCTGGCTCACCCATATACACCCACACCCAGTTTGGTCCTGTCACAGTCCCAGCACAACATTCCATAGGGAATAATCTATATGACATTGTTATATGGCAGCATACGTGGGAGATGCTGCACTGCTTCAGAGACACTCAAGAGGTGTTCAGTGGTGCCTGTTCTGATCCAGGAATGCCGGAGAGCACATACTACGTCACCATCTGACAACAGTGATTGTTTAAATAAATAAAGGGAAAAGGTGGCAAAAGGAGTACCTGGAGAGGGGATGTCCGACGTTTCGTGTCGTAGACGTGTGTCTACGACACGAAACGTCGGACATCCCCTCTCCAGGTACTCCTTTTGCCACCTTTTCCCTTTATTTATTTGAATACGAGTACAGCAGTCACTACTTTACTTTTCAGTGATTGTTTAATTGTGGAGCCAGTGTGAGTATGCATCCTCCTTCTGAGGGTGCCGCCATGTCCATCCAGCAACGGTCTCCTTTAACTTTTCAATATTGAGAATGACTTCAACATGAATTTACTACTGCATGGAGGCACAGAGGAAATCAAAAGAGAGGTCACTGTGAGAGCTTGTTTTATATCATCTGAGAGGATGAAGACGATGAGGATGGTGCTGTAGAGTTCATTCTGGTCTGAGACTGGATGACAGAGCTGTACAATACACTTCCTTTGCTAATATATTCTGGCATCAGCTGAATCCCAAACATACCGACATTACAGCATTGGTTGGGAAATTTGAGCAGTATCTGAAAGACACATCATTTACTCTTAGCTTCAAGGAGTGATAATTTCAGTAGTGGCTCTCGCTCATGCAAGGAAATCGTTGAAAGTAGGTATATCCTCAACTGTATCTAATAATTCCTTTATTGACCATCAACATCACTATATTTTCATGAAACTTGCCAATAGTCTTAAAAGGAATGTCATTGTAACATGTGTATGTGTTGTAGTTAGACATGTTGCCATCATGATAATATCATTTGATTTTTGCTTGGCTCTTGGAAGAACTCCAAGTGGACAAAACTGATTATTTGCTGTATTTGAAATATATTGACATGTAAGAAAGGAAGTTCAGAGCAGTTTGCGACCATGGGAACACAAGTATGATGTCAGGTGCACTCAGCATGGATTCTTAACATGGAAAGCTGGGATGACATGCACAGACACTGAAGTGTTGTGTTTTCTTGTATGCTGTGCAGACCTTACATCTTCCCCATGTTTGAAGTCTCCTACCTGTGGATTGGATTTTATGCTGTCCTTACTGTTGTTGTCGTCGGACTCATCGTCAGTTTTATTACAGGTAAGATACCGTAGACGGCCAAACTACTGATCAAAGTGAGAGGTGCATCTGTTTCTGTGATTATTTCATTGTTTGTTCATTGACATTGTGTTACAACCACTACCACTACTGTTTTTACCGCTACCACTACTACACAACCACAGCAACCAATACCATTAATACTTCAACTGCTGCTGATGTTGCTACTGCTTTCACTACCACTACTGCCACTGCTGTTGCTGCTGCTCTTGGTGCTGTTTCTATTTTGTTGCAAATACTAATTACAGTGCTTTTGTGTGTGTTTTCTACATTCATTTTTTCAGAAAATGAAAACACACTGCTGTGGAATGTTGAAAATGGACTTAAAAAGATGTGTGAGAGTATGTGTATATGCATGTATGTGGTGTGTGTATGTGGTGTGTGTGTGTGTGTGTGTGTGTGTGTGTGTGTGTGTGCACGCACACACGCGCGCTTGCATGCATGCATCTGTGCTTGTGTGTGTGTGTCTTTCAAGGAGAGAAAGAACAAATGCTATAACTCAACCACCTGGTCCTATGCAAGGGGATATATAGTACCAGCTCTAAGTGATGAATATTCAACAATGAAGAGAGACAAACAACTTCACTTTGAAAACAGGAGTTTGACATCTAATTGAAAACAGGTAGCGTTTTACCTTTCAGACAGGCAGATGAAAAATGAAAGAAGTAGTAAGTAAAGAAAGGTGTAGTTTTTCTATGCCTTCCTCTATATCTTGCCCACGATGTGCAAGGTAGTGGGATCTGATTTGCAGCATTGGTTGGAAGTTGTGTATGCATATTGTGTTTGGTTACTGAGATATTGTGCTAGGTCGTTGTCAAATAATCAGCACTCCTGCTGCTGTCTTTGATGTGATGTGAAGACCCACTTTTAGTGTCTGAAACTGGAAATGGAATTGTAGTCACTAAAAGTGGAAAACAGATTCCCAATGGGCGAAGGATGAAAGTGGCTCTTGATGCCGAAACAGGGAAAACAGATTCACACATAATACCTGAACAGGGTAGATGATGGCATTTGGTAATACCCAGCTGTGGAAAATGGATTCAGAATACTCAAAGGGGCATAACAGAGTGCCTAAGCAGTGGAAAACATTCATAATGTCTAAATGGGGAAGTAAATTTTGGAATAGATATATGAGCTAAAGACTGCTCTGCCTAAACATGGAAAATACTCATTATGCTTAGTGTTCAACAGACCAGAAATACTGAATGGTGTAAAAATATTTATAATGTATAAACTGGAAAAGGAACTCATGGTCCCCTGAGCAGTGAATGTAGCTTCAGAAATATTGGCTCAGTGAGCCATACGCATGCAACAAGTGTGCTTTATGGATGATCACAGAAATTAGTAATGCCTAAGAATTGAATAGTGCATTAGTTTGCGCAATGCCTAAAATGAAAAATAAACATACCCATGTCTAGTCAAGTAACGTGCACTTGTAGTCATGAGTATGGAGACCAGCAACTGTGCAATGAGAACTTTTTGATGCCTGGATCAATGGAGGATAGAAGTACATTCATGTGAGACTACGTTCATTATGTCCAAACCGCTAAGATAAGCTCAGACCCCTCATCTGGGGAACAGGTACTATTATAATGATTAAAGGTTACTGTTATAATGGTTAAAGGTAAAGGTTAAGAAGGGTTTTCTAACTGAAAAAATCTGATCCCATGTGCGGTTCAAACTCACGACCATCAGCTTCGCAGGTAAATGCTCTGACCGTTTGACCACTGGGCCGTCTACCATTCTAACGACTGACAGGAAAAGCAGCACTCTGTAAAGCCAGATTTACATAATATGTATCCTGAAATGATGTGTCTTCATGTTTGCCTGGTCCATTGCAGGCTACACACGTCCAAAGGAGCTGGACCCCAAGTTGATCTGTCCGCTGTTTGACATTCTGCCACCTTTCTGTTTCTTGCCGGAGAAACTGAGAAAACCTCTGCGCTTCGGTGTGGTGCATGAAGGGGTAAGTCTCCACCAGCATACACTAAATGGAATGTTTGCTGTGTTTTTACATGGGTTTCAAAGAGTCTAGTATGAAATGTCAACTACAGCAGTGTAGGGAAGTAAATACACAATTACTGTTGTGATCATATCTGCAACATACAGACAACATTAACAATAATGATGATAATGATAATAGTAACAATGTTAATGATTAGGATGATAATCGTGATCATTATGATAAATCAATCACTGGATGAATCCAACTGCAAAAAAAAAGGCGGGGTTTGGGAGTGGGTTTGTGGGGTATTCCACAGAATTTCTTGCTTTTTTCTTAAAGGCAGAGAGAGTGCATCTGTTTGTTTTTTTTGTTTATATTTCTCAGTACTGCAAGTGACATTAGTGTCTCATAATAACTTATCTGTGCATTCATTCCAAAATAATCTTGAGTTATTTTTGTGTAACCCAGGTTCCTAAAGCGCACAGACCCAGACCACAAATAACCCAAACTCTGACTGTACGATTATACTCCAACTTTTATTAACAATTTAAATAGACAAAAATCCAAACAACAATATTAACCTAAAACATGGGCTGATTCAATTTTAAGGTGATTAATGACAAAAGAACTTTAGGGTTGTGACAGAGAGAAGAAGAAAAGAGTGGACAACTCAAAAGGGGCACTTCAAAAGAATACAAAACATAAAGATCTGCACGGGACTGTGTGCGAAAACACAAATAATAACAATGGCCAAACCAAAAGCCATCAAAGACCTTCAGCAAACATCTCAACTAGGAAACACACAATGAGGGACAATGCATCACTAATTAAAATAGTAGTGATCTTATCAAGTTCAAATTCACTTGACCCTGGTTATGGTAATGCCAAACACACTTTGATCTGATCCAATGTTAAACTGAATACAGTGAGTTGCATACCAACATACTGACAGCTCTTCGCTATCAATTGGCCACCTGACCATGGCGGCAAATCTGCTTACATCCTTTATCAGTCATCCAACTGAACCACTAGGCAGCAAGCCAGATCAATCATTCCTCTCCCACTAGTCCCTTGTTTCCAACAGATGTCCCCATAAAACCAATTTCAATACAACCATAGCCATTTTGATTAAAATCAGTCTCTAAGTTGACACTAATAAAATAATTTTAAGGATAACAGTAATCCTTGAAAGCAAGTATTTTTTTTCTTTTCAACTGAGAAAGCAAAAATAAACATCCTCTGAAATTCAAGGAAAACTTCTCCAAACTTAACACATGTACCATGATTAAAACACAAAGAACCATGTACCAACTTAACACATGTGCCATGATTAAAACACAAAGAACCATGTACCAACTTAACACATGTGCCATGATAAAACACAAAGAACCAGCAGATGTAGACATTTCCTCCACTAAAACCATGTGATGTGACAAACACTGTTTTACTGCAAGAACAAAGGAAAATGAGATTTATTTAGGACCATGTGGTCTAAAACACAATCTCTCAAAAATGTTTCTGAAACAATGTGGTGTGAACCACATTCTAAGGCAACAGTGAATAATAAATAACCTGAACTCACCTTCAAATAATACAACTAGGCTTAAACTTAATTCAACATGCGGGCCTAAAATTCTAACAACTGAAAATATAACAGCTAAAGCCAAGTGCAATTCTTAGAAGGAAAATCCACCAAAAATCAATGCCATCCAGTTGACAGCATAGAAAATATATGGCAATTCTAAAGGAAAAGAATCAATTAGTATCTTTTAGAAGCATACTTTTAATACTTAACTAACCTGGATTAGCACCACCAAGCCACACACAGCGTTTCCCCAACCTGTCTGTCTGACTCAGCACATTTGAAGAGATCAGTCAACAGGAAGTGGCCAAACAGGTAAAAATAAAAAAGTGTCTTAATACTAAAACCGGCTAAATAACAAGACATATAGAACAACAATACTAGTGGAAAGCAGTAGATGTTTTTACCTCAAAATATTACAATCACTAATGAAAGTTTTTATCTTTTTTTTTTTTTTTTTAAACATACTAAAACTGCTTAAAACCTTAGTAACCTGTGAATTCTGACAGGTTACATTCACCCTCCTAGGGAGAATTCCTCTACTCAAAATTTTCCTGGGGACATTTCAAATACGACACAGCTCAATATGTATCCAACACTCCAAACTATCAAATCAACACCAAATTAAAAGAACAAAATATCAATACAACACAAGATTATATGAAGGTGACAACTGGAAGTCACAATCAACGCAAACAACATAATGATTAGGAAATACCAGTTGGAAAGAAAAAGAAAAAACTGGTCACTCCAATGCACAAAACTTTAAACATACAGTAGAGCATGCAAAAAAAATCGTCCAATGACTGAACGCAAAGTCAACTCCTGAGAACTTGAAAACATAAAAATGGTACCACTAGCTGTCATCAGTGTGCACTGAATGACTTCCCCATCCCAAGTTAAGTTTTCCACCTAGCCTCCCAGCTTGGTGACTCTGGAACTGTGACATAGGTCAAACCCTGCGTCAGAGTGCCAATTGTGTATGTAGACTGTGCCCACTGATCTCCATCACAAGAACCTTGATCAGAAAACACCAGCATCGTCTTGGATGATCGATCCACTTTGGTTTTAGCATGCATGAGAATGTGAGACTTGAGGTTTGGCAAATTCCTTATTGCAGCCATCAAATGGGCAAACGTAAGGTCTGTCACCAGTATGAATCTTTACATGCGTCCGTAGATTGAATTCTAAAGAAAATCTCTTTCCACAGCCCTCAAATGTGCACTGGAAAGGCTTTTCCCCAGTATGGACTAGCTGATGTCTCTTGAGTCTGGAGCTCTCCACAAAAGCCTTGCCACATTCAGCACAAACATGGACACGAGGGCCATGGGTATGTAGGTGTTTCCGCATGTCAGAGTTGCCACGGAACATTTTGTTGCAGTCCTTGTGGGGACATGGCACCGTTCTGGTACATCGTCGGGAGGCTTCCGTGGCTTTTTCCTTGCAAACTCTGCTAGTTGCTTAGGATCACTAAGATCTAAACCAGGTATGCCACCTGGAGGTAATTTTCTGCCAGTCATATACTTCGTAAAGTCTGCATCTGAGTCTCCTGCCACAGAATCCTCATCTGCCTTGCTGTCATCTGCACCTGAGGCCCACATTGTCACAGGAAATTCGCCTTCCAAAGTCTTGATCTGAACCCGTTTTTGTCCCCATTTTTTGGGTGGGGTCGAATCCAGTCCATAGTCACTCTGTCTTTGTATGGCAGGTGTACCGATCAGATTCCTGACTTGCCACCTTTTTCCCTCCCTCCTTTTCCCTTTTTAGTTGGGATAGTTTCTTCAGTGCAAATTTCCATTTCGGGAGCGGGCACGGGAATACTGTCCGCATACACAAGTGTGTCTCCAACAACCTCTTTGCGAGTCTGTAACACTATTTCCTCGGCTGCAGGCTCAGGTAAAGGTTGCAGAGCTATCACAGGTTGAACGGAAATTTCATCTGTTTCAACAACTGCTTCTACTGGCATTTCAACTGGAATTGCTTCAACCTCCACCTCTGCAATTCCCACTCCGAAGCCTATCACCGACGCCATCTTGTCTATCCTAACCAATGACCCCCTATCTTGGTCGTCAGAAGCAGGCGTTGTCCCCACTTTCTGTTGATTCTTGCCCTGGGCAAGTGATCTTTTTCAGGGTCTGAGGCTTTGGCCTCGGTTTCCAGGGTTTGCCCTGAGTTGCAAGTCTCCCACGGAGCTCCCTGTTCTCCGCCTCCAGTGATGCCTCCAGTCGCTCCAGCCTACTCAGTAGAGCAGCAAGCTGATCTCCACTCAGAGCCACTGACCTCTGGAAACTCTCTGCCGCTGTCCTCTCCACCTCTACCTCAACACCCCCCTCAGTCCTAGTCACATCACCTTCCAGTTGATCAGCCATGTCTCAACTTAAAATTTTGCCTAACAAATTTTGCTTATTTTTTTATGAGTATATCTAATAATATTGCCTAACAAATTTTGCCTATATCTAATAATAATCCCGGACGAGCCCCCACTTTTATGTAACCCAGGTTCCTAAAGTGCACAGACCCAGACCACAAATAACCCAAACTCTGACTGTACGATTATACTCCAACTTTTATTAACAATTTAAATAGACAAAAATCCAAACAACAATATTAACCTAAAACATGGGCTGATTCAATTTTAAGGTGATTAATGACAAAAGAACTTTAGGGTTGTGACAGAGAGAAAGAAGAAAAGAGTGGGCAACTCAAAAGGGGCACTTCAAAAGAATACAAAACATAAAGATCTGCACGGGACTGTGTGCGAAAACACAATAATAACAATGGCCAAACCAAAAGCCATCAAAGACCTTCAGCAAACATCTCAACTAGGAAACACACAATGAGGGACAATGCATCACTAATAAAATAGTAGTGATCTTATCAAGTTCAAATTCACTTGACCCTGGTTATGGTAATGCCAAACACACTTTGATCCGATCCAATGTTAAACTGAATACAGTGAGTTGCATACCAACATACTGACAGCTCTTCGCTATCAATTGGCCACCTGACCATGGCGGCAAATCTGCTTACATCCTTTATCAGTCATCCAACTGAACCACTAGGCAGCAAGCCAGATCAATCATTCCTCTCCCACTAGTCCCTGGTTTCCAACAGATGTCCCAATAAAACCAATTTCATACAACCATAGCCGTTTTGATTAAAATCAGTCTCTAAGTTGACACTAATAAAATAATTTTAAGGATAACAGTAATCCTTGAAAGCAAGTATTTTTTTTCTTTTCAACTGAGAAAGCAAAAATAAACATCCTCTGAAATTCAAGGAAAACTTCTCCAAACTTAACACATGTACCATGATTAAAACACAAAGAACCATGTACCAACTTAACCTCTTGACAGGCGAGAACCCGCTAGCGCCCAACCGGAAATCACACGGCCAAAATGCTGAGCAACTGCCAGCGCCCGGTAAAACACGTGGCAACAATGGGCGCCGCCATATTTCTCGTAGAAAAGGAAGTCTCGCGAGAACGTGACTTCCTTCTTCCTGTGGCCATTTACTTCCGTTTGCAAAAAAACGCGAGTCGATACGTGCCGTAGTTCTCGAGTTACGAATTTTTAAAGTTTTGTGGTCGAAATGCTGTTTTTCGCCATCGCTAACCTTGATTTCTGCCGTTCTATAACGAGATTTAGTGATGAAGATACTGTGATTTGTAGGATTTACGGCATAAGACTTAGTGAAAGTGCTGGGTAATGAAGCTTAGAGTGACCTAGATTTCGACTGGGATGATGTTCCAGGTATGATTCGGAAGAACGTTCTGAAGAAGATTTTTTTTTTTCCCGAGTAATGGCTCATATGATATTCGTAGGAATTTTTTTAATTATTTTCATTTCACTATTTTCTTTCCTCTCTTTTAAATTAATTTTTAAATTGGGTAACCATGTTCAAATTACAGAGTTACTTACCTTGCCGATGGGTTTTCGGCGTAACTAAGCTCAGGTAAGTGCATACTAAGACGGTTAACACATGTGCCATGATTAAAACACAAAGAACCATGTACCAACTTAACACATGTGCCATGATAAAAACACAAAGAACCAGCAGATGTAGACATTTCCTCCACTAAAACATGTGATGTGACAAACACTGTTTTACTGCAAGAACAAAGGAAAATGAGATTTATTTAGGACCATGTGGTCTAAAACACAAATCTCTCAAAAATGTTTCTGAAACAATGTGGTGTGAACCACATTCTAAGGCAACAGTGAATAATAAATAACCTGAACTCACCTTCAAATAATACAACTAGGCTTAAACTTAATTCAACATGCGGGCCTAAAATTCTAACAACTGAAAATATAACAGCTAAAGCCAAGTGCAATTATTAGAAGGAAAATCCACCAAAAATCAATGCCATCCAGTTGACAGCATAGAAAATATATGGCAATTCTAAAGGAAAAGAATCAATTGGTATCTTTTAGAAGCATACTTTTAATACTTAGAGTAACTAACCTGGATTAGCACCACCAAGCCACACACAGCGTTTCCCCAACCTGTCTGTCTGACTCAGCACATTTGAAGAGATCAGTCAACAGGAAGTGGCCAAACAGGTAAAAATAAAAAGTGTCTTAATACTAAAACCGGCTAATAACAAGACATATAGAACAACAATACTAGTGGAAAGCAGTAGATGTTTTTACCTCAAAATATTACAATCACTAATGAAAGTTTTTATCTTTTTTTTTTTTTTAAACATACTAAAACTGCTTAAAACCTTAGTAACCTGTGAATTCTGACAGGTTACATTTGCATGCAACCTTTCATGTTGAATAATTCACACATACATGTTTTAGACCAGTGAAATACTGTGCACTAGATTGTGAGTACTGAACATGGGTAACTTGGTTCGATTCTGTGTCAGTACATGGTCGAAAATTACTTGTCCTTGAAATTCCTTGTTCAGTAAGACTGTGAATCAAAAGAGATAGCCAAATAACATACGAACAAATCCTTCTTGCAGATCCTAACGTTAAAAAAATAACTGTTGTTGATCCCTTGCTATTTTCTTTATATGTTATTATTATATTGGGTATTTATATAGTGCCTATCCTCGGTCACAGACCAAGCTCTAAGCGCTTTATAATGTTTCATTGGAATTTGGATTTTTTCATTTTCTTTGATGAACAGTTTCTTGTGGCTTACATGTTGTAACAGAAACCAGACTGAATGTGTGCTGTGTATGGTTACAGAAATATGATGGCTTGAAGACAGATGCGGAGAGACTGGCTGAACTAGAGGAGATGGACAAGAAGCATCTATCAGATATCGCGGAGCAGACAGTGGTGGTCGGTGATCCAGAAAAGAGCTTCATTGACACTTCCAATGGCACTGTCAATAAAGCAGCTGTAATTTCAGATTACGTAGACCCAAGCAATGGTCCAGTTCATTCAAATGAAGTTGATATTCAAGCACACGGATGTGAATTGCCATCCATTTGCTGTTCCCTTGGCCAGAGGATATGCTCAGAAATATTTGTAGCTGACTTAAACTAAGTTCATTTTAACCATTTTGTCTGTGCTAGAAGGATTGTAAATTCAAGAGAACAGCGTTTGTTTTTGTTTTTTTAATGAATAACAGTGTAGTGGGGTATATTTTTGAAATAACACAAAGAACCTGAAAGCAGAACACTTCTTTCAGAAAGGTGGAGGGGGTGGCAATTTTTGTTTTTAAGAGGTGTGCTGGGGCAGGGAGAAGGGACAGCACAACTTAATCTGGTTTACTAAATGAAGAAAGTACACTCATCAAGCTGGGATGGGCTGAGGGGAGGTTGGAGTTTGGGGAGTGGGTCTGGTTTAGCGAATAAGCCATAGTTGCAAGAAAGAAAAAGAAAAAAGAAAGAAATGTCAAGCAAGAAGAGCAAAATTCCCACATTGTCTACAATATGTCCTTGTCCTCCCCCCCCCCCCCCCCCCCCCCCCCCCCCCCCTTTAGGGTTTTTTTTGTTTTGTTTTGTTTTTCGAGACAGCCTCTCGTGTGGAAGGAGGTGGGGAGGGATAAGATAATGAAGTTGCTAGAATTTTCAGAATTTGGAATGAAGTATGTGGACCACGACTTCAAAGATACCTCACAGCTGTTTTAATGTAATCACTGTTATGTTAAAAACATGTGATATTTGTTTTCTAAGTAAACTTGGAGAATGAGAACACTTAAACAAAGGTTCAGTAAGTTGCACAGTTTACAGTTCAGTTGCTGTAACCTGTTTTAAGAAGATTGCAAACCAGCTTAAGGAGAATCTTGTTCTGTGCTGTCAGTAACTTCAGATTCACATGCAGGTATCTAAATACTTAGAAACTGCATTCAGAAAGAAAGATAAGCATGCCAAGCATGTGCATGTGTGTATGTGTGAGTAAACTTCACTTTCATTTTTTTTTTAATGCTTCTCAAAGCTCTATCTTCGTTTTGGGGTGTGCCCTCTCAGTTTTGGGGTGTGCCCTCTCAATAACTGCACGGCCAATATGAATCAGTTTAGAATCCATTCAGTAAAGCAAGATAACATCATCACTCGTATTTCCGATTGACTCAGGACTTACATATCAATGCAGTTAGAAAACTGTCCATTTTCTGGCGAAATTAGGATGATTTATGCTGTGTGCGAAATTCCAGTTTGAAATATCTTCCATTGAAAACTGAAAAACATGTAGCCTTGGCAGATGTTATTTTTCCAAAGCAAAACTAAGTTTCGTAAATGGCTTTTAGGTATATGGCATAATTCAGGACAGTTTTCAAGGTAGAGATGTTTAGTGTTAAACAAAAATGTAACTGAAAGTACACCTGATAACTTATTTACTCCAAGGAGATTCAACAGTTTGGTGTTTCTTCTAAGTTTAACAATTGTCCAAATTCTATCAGTGGACCATATTCTTTTTCATTGTTCAATATTAACTTCATTATATAAAGAATCGAACATGGATGTGACTGAACATGATTCTATCAAACAATAACCCACAAACCAGAAATTGTGCAAATAGCAAAAATGCTTTCCCTGCATCAAATTAACAGATTTTTTTTATAAACGTTCCCCTTCTCCTCGCACCTTTTTTTTTTTTTTTTTTTTTTTTTTTTTTGGTCTAATATCACCAAGTGTGAACAGACTCTAAATTAAAGAACTTTCTCACTCACAATTGCCCAAATCTTCTGGAAAATCATGCCACCTTTTCTTTTCTTTTTTTTTTCTTTTCATATCCACCTATCCTGGTCAGTTTATGTTTTCAAATAAATAAAGGTTCACATGTTTGCCTCTCTCTGGACGTGATATTTTATATTTTTTTTCATTCAGTTTTTAGCTTACAGAAAGGTGCTGTTTTTCTTTCTGACTCTTGAACAAAAAATTAGTGTATGGTAAATTTACTAGGATCATATTGTTTAACCTTTTAGTGGAAACTGATGACATGGTGAACTCTTCAGAAATCTGCAGGGCTTACATGCCCTCATCCCAAAACATTTACCACATTTCCATGTTAGGGAATAGGCTCTTTATTGCTTCTTATCATTGTGAAGGTCTTGGGTGTTGCGTGCATGCTTTCGTCATCATTTTGCTTATCTGGCTTTGTAGTCAGCTGGGTTTAAACCATGGGGAATGAAATGGGAGCATCTGATTCATGTTAAACGTCCTAAAATTTGAATATCAACATAAAACTACCATCATTTCCTAAAACTTTATCCCTCATATGTAAATACGTACTCATTGTCTTGTTCATAGAATTATGTAAATGACACAACTCTGCTTTTAGAGGACTTTGGGTTTGTTCTGAGGACATTGTTTGGTGTGTACTATTCACGCTCAGAATTATTTTCTTGTTTGCTTGTTTTTCCTTTGGCGGTGCAATTATGACAGAAGCATTAATCTCTTATGCTCCTTGTGTGTTTGATTAGTGTAATGCAGCTTGGTTAAGGACATAAACAGATATTTTTGTGTGTTTATTCATTTCATTTTTTCATTCTTTAAACCATAGATAACATCTTGCAATTGTTCTTTTTTTCAGTTTTGAAAAAAATATGATATAGATGTTATATCTGTAATAACCAGTGAGAGTGCTAATCAGATTTTTTGTCCAGTTGTATAGCAGTGTGAAGAATGTTTTGATTTGCTGTTAGTTTTGTTCTCTCTCTCTCTCTCTCTCTCCTCTCTCTCTCTCTCCTCCTCTCTCTCTCTCTCTCTCTCTCTCTCTCTCTCTCTCTCTCTCTTACACACACACACACACTCTCTCTCTTCAATTCATTCATTCCCATGCTTGTACAAACACATTTAAGCATTTGTATCTTAAACAGACTGAATAGTAAAGGCTGATATTGAAAGTATTGAAATATAAACTGATGATGTTGTAAAGAAAAAAAAACGAACCATGCTGTTTGTATTATTTGCTCCTTTATTTTTAAAGAATTTGTGCATGCATAAGCATGTACACATCTACCCATACACACAAGTGCATGCATGTATACCTGCAAAAAAAACCCACACCCATGCTTCATGCGCACACACGCATGCACGCACACAAGCGTGCATGCATGCAAGCTAGTGAGCATACATAGACACCCTATTATAATGTGCACAGAGAAATTCAGAAAGCTTGTCCACTTACACGCAACATCCAATGACACATAAGATGATCAGATCAAGAGTACGAACTTTCATAAAGATGCTCAATCAAAGACTGCAGCTCTAGGACAAGAAGAAAATAGTTTTTCATGGCTGAGGATGCTCAGAAATGTTCTGAAACTGTTTTTGAAAATGTATGTATTTGTTGAACGTGTAGGTTCAAGTCTTGTTGTTCTTTATATTATTTACATTATACAAAAGACGTAGCATATTAAATGTGTTTGTCAAATATTTGTATATGGATGTACATATGTAGAATGCATGTATATGTGTGCGAATGTATGCATGCGTGAGTATATGAACATCTTTTCGTGTGTGTGTGTGTGTATGCATGTGTCTCCACATGCGCACATGATGTATGCGGACATTGTGAGTGTGTGTGTGTGGACAAGGTGGGTGTAAGGGCAGGCTACTGTGTTTACATGCAAGGTCTGTATGAATGCGTGCAAGTGAGTATCTGCCTATTCACATGAGTGCCTGAGTGTGTGTGACTGAGGATTTGAGTTTGTTGCAGACTTTGTCTGGGTGTGTGCATCTGCCTCTTCACATGAGTGTGTGCGACCAAGGAGAGTGTCTGGGCATGTGCATGTGTGTATACGTAAAACTATCTGGAAAGGGGAGAGAACACTAGCAGAGATCTCACCCAGTGCTACCCAGTCACATAGTATGACTTGGAACAAGATTTGACGGCATGAATTCTACATATAATTTCAGTTGAACAAACTGCCTCAAACAGCTCATGCTTTCGCACGCCATACTAAATGTATTTACAGTCGCAGCAATAAGTGAAATGGATTCAGAAAGAAAAAAATACCAACTAGAGTACAAGTCTGAAGTGTCCCAGAGAATGTTACAAGGAAAACTTTGAAACCAGGTGCTGAGCTTGGACACTTCCAACCTTAAGAGGGAAAATAACTGAACACAACAATTTATGCAACATTCTCCCAACGGGCAGGGTAATACACTCGGCCACCTCGGTATAACACATGTGCAAAGGCTAAACGAAACCTTTTTGACTACAATTGAGACGTTCTTCAAATGTAAGGGAAAAACATGTCAAGCCCGATGAAGTTCTCCTTAGGGAACAAAAGATCGCCATGATGCTTCCAATTACCTTTCCTGAGAAGGGTTAGGCCTGTTACAAGCCAAAACACAAAAGGGGCGTCTTTCAAAATCTTACGCAAATTAAGAAACAAAGAAACAAACAAAACCCCACAAACTAAACACACATGGTGTTTGCTTCCGCCTCTCAGTCAACCACGCTTCATATAATTTTCTCTTCTCTTCTTCCTAAAATACTGGTTCACTCAAAAACGAGTAGGTCACCAGCGCGCATGTTAAAAAGTAAAATAAAATAACATAAAACAGTGCGACTCAGACTGTTGGCCCCTGGAGCAAATTTGGCAACAAGGGTCGCACTCGATATTCAAGAAGTTAAAAGCAATGGCCAAATTCAGGCCCAGGTAATAGTAAAATATCTGGGGAAGTAAAAATAGAAAATCGTCAATATGCAGATCTCAAAACTGTCGAATCAATTTGTTTTTTAAATGAGATTGCATTTGTGGCAATCTTGATGGCACCCGGCAGTGAGTTCCACAGCCGTACAGAACTGGGATAAAAAGAATGTAAGTGGCTGTCAATATTTGATGCAGGTATGGTATAACATTGACCGCCACTCCTGGTGCTACTTTTATTCAATACTAGTTGTTCCATTTGAATATCAATTACTTTAGCTCTGCCTTTGAAGAAGATGTTAAGTTTGATAAAAGCTCTTCTCTCTTCTAAGGGTTTCCATTCTAATTTCCTCATGTTCTTCCTAGTATTCCCCTTTTCTCTGATGTGGTTCCCTGTTACGAACCGTGCTGCTCTCTTCTGAATTTTTTCGAGGTTATCAATGTCCTTTAGATGGTAAGGATCCCAAACTTAGCAACCATATTCCAGTACTGGTCTAACCATGTTTTGTAGCAGTCGTCTTTAACCTTTTGGGGGCAGTCATTGATATTCCTGTATAAGAAAGCTAAGATGTTATTTGCTTTCTTACACACTAAATTGTAATGTTCTTTCCATTTGAGACGACTATCTATAATCACGCCTAAATATTTTGCAGCATTAGTTTCTTTTAGAATAGTATTATGGATATGAATTTTAAATTTATGAAAACATCTAATTGGTGAGCGTTTGTTACATATACGCAACACTTGGCACTTTTGGGGATGAATTCCATTTTCCAAGTTCTTTCCACTCTTGTAAAGCGTTTAGATCTTCTTGTAGAATGGTGTATCATTCTTGCTTCTGATCGTTCTATATACTAAGCTGTCATCTGCAAAAAGCCTTATAGTAGTTCCAGGAGAGAGATTTCTACTTATGTCATTTATATAAATTAAGAAAAACAAGGGCCCCAGAACAGTTCCCTGTGGTACACCTGACAAGACTGGTTTACAATGGGATGACGACCCTTCCACAACAACTTTTCTGCGTTCTCCCAACGAGGAATGATCTAGCCCATTTTAGCAAAGAACCGCCAATGCCGATGTGTTCTAATTTAAGCAGCAGGCCCTCATGGTCAACCTTATCAAAGGCTTTAGAAAAGTCTAATAAAATTGCATCTATTTGCTGTCTGTTGTTAAGACAGTTACTAAAATCATTGAGAGTTGTTATAAGTTGAGTCTCACAACTCCTTCGCTGTCTAAAACCATGCTGGGCGTTATTTAAGAAGTCATATTTGTCAAGATGGTCCATTATGCTACTATATATTATGTGTTCAAGTAGTTTAGCTGATATGGATGTAAGAGATACAGGTCTATAGTTCTCTGCTTTTGTTTTGTCACCCTTTTTGAATAAGGGAGCAATGCTCGCATCTCGCCACTCATCAGGTATTACTCCCTGGTCCAGTGAAGCTTGGTAAAGTAGTTGGTATACCTCACTCAACTCATTGGCACATAATTTTAAGAGCTTGCCAGGAACGCCATCGGGACCAGTAGCTTTGTTTTCATTGATGTTGGTCAGTAACTTAAATACTCCTGCTTTGTTTACTTTGATGTTTTGCATTTCAGGGAGTTTATCATCATCCTTTAGTCTAACGTTAATTAAAGGTTTGGGATTTGAGAAAACTGAACAAAACGGCTTGTTTAGTAAGTTTGCTTTCCCTTCAGGGTCCTGTATTAGGTTATTCTGGTTGTTTCTCAGGTCTGGAATCCCAATGTTGTCCTGTCTCTTACTCCTTATGTAAGACCATAATTTCTTGTTTTGATGATCACCTTCTGAAATCATCGAATTAACATAATTGGAGTGACCTACATTCTCTCTGACACCTTCTCTTAATATGTTTATACTAAAGGCAAGTTAGATCTAATAAATCTTTAAGAAAAAAAAGTGGGGTGGAGAGAGGGAAACGATGCCCACAAAAAAGAAAAAGTTGAAAAGGAAAAAAAAAAAAAAGAAATCAAGAAAAGGCCTCGGCCGTTACAAACACAAACCGGAAAACGGGGGTCTCTACGGCATCAAAAAATCCCTTTGCTCACACAGGGTAAATAACTGTGCATCCACAGGCCAAATATAGTATAGTCTTTGATATTTGAAAGGATGTTGATGTGCTACACACACACACACACACACACACACACACACACACACACACACGTACACATGCACCTTTTTTCTCTTGAAGGTTTTTTCTTAAATGTTAAACCAAGGTGGGGTTTTTTCCTCACAAGAAAAGATGATCTAACAGAAAAGATAAGCAGCCACACCCGAACTTCACTACCATCCCTAGGTCTTCACAATCATCCCTTGGCCTTTACTACCATCCCTAGGTCTTCACTACCATTCCTATGTCTTCACTACCACCCCTAGGCCTTCACTACCATCCCTAGGCCTTCACTACCAGTCCTATGTCTTCACTACCACCCCTAAGCCTTCACTACCATCCCTAGGTCTTCACTACCATTCCTATGTCTTCACTACCACCCCTAGGCCTTCTCTACCATCCCTAGGCCTTCACTACCACCCCTAGGCCTTTACTACCTGCCCTAGGTCTTCACTACCATCCCTTGGCCATTACTACCATTCCTAGGTCTTCACTACCATTCCTAGGTCTTCGCTACCACCCTTAGGCCTTCACTATCATCCCTAGGCCTTCACTACCACCCTAGCCTTTACTACCTGCCCTAGGTCTTCACTACCATCCCTTGGCCTTTGCTACCATTCCTAGGTCTTCACTACCATTCCTAGGTCTTCGCTACCACCCCTAGCCTTCACTATCATCCCTAGGCCTTCACTACCATTCCTAGGTCTTCACTACCATTCCTAGGTCTTCGCTACCACCCCTAGGCCTTCACTACCATCCCTAGGCCTTCACTACCATCCCTAGGCCTTCACTACCATCCCTAGGTCTTCACTACCATCCCTTGGCCTTTACTACCATCCCTTGGCCTTTACTACCATCCCTTGGCCTTTACTACCATTCCTTGGCCTTACTACCATTCCTAGGTCTTTCTTACCATCCCTTGGCCTTCGTTACCATCCCTAAGCCTTCATTACCACCCCTATGTCTTCATTACCACCCATTGGCCTTCGTTACCATCCCTAGGCATTCATTTCTCTCCCTAGGCCTTCATTACCATCATTAGCCTTCATTACCTTCCTAGACCCACACTGCCGCCCCTAGGCCTTCACTCCTTCCCCTAGGCCTTCACTCCTTCCCCTAGGTCTTCACTCCTACCTCTGGGCCTTCATTCCTACCCCTAGGCCTTCACTCCTTCCCCTAGGCCTTCACTCCTACCCCTAGGTCTTCACTCCTTCCCCTAGGCCTTCACTCTTAACCCTAGGTCTTCACTCCTTCCCCTAGGCCTTCACTCCTACCCCTAGGTCTTCATTCCTTCCCCTAGGCCTTCACTCCTACCCCTAGGCCTTCACTCCTTCCCCTAGGTCTTCACTCCTTCCCCTAGGCCTTCACTCCTTCCCCTAGGTCTTTACTCCTACCCCTAGGTCTTCACTCCTACCTCTAGGTCTTCATTCCTTCCCCTAGGTCTTCACTCCTTCCCATAGGCCTTCACTCCTTCCCCTAGGTCTTTACTCCTACCCCTAGGTCTTCACTCCTACCTCTAGGCCTTATTCCTACCCCTAGGCCTTCACTCCTTCCCCTAGGTCTTCACTCCTTCCCCTAGGCCTTCATTCCTTCCCCTAGGTCTGTACTCCTATCCCTAGGTCTTCACTCCTACCTCTAGGCCTTATTCCTACCCCTAGGTCTTCACTTCTTCCCCTAGGTCTTCACTCCTTCCCCTAGGCCTTCACTTCCTTCCCTAGGCCTTCACTCCTTCCCCTAGGCCTTCACTCCTTCCCCTAGGTCTTCACTCCTTCCCCTAGGTCTTCACTCCTTCCCCTAGGCCTTCACTCCTTCCCCTAGGTCTTTGCTCCTACCCCTAGGTCTTTACTCCTACCCCTAGGTCCTCACTCCTTCCCCTAGGTATTTACTCCTTCCCGTAGGTCTTTACTCCTTCCCCTAGGCCTTCACTCCTTCCCCTAGGCCTTCACTCCTTCCCCTAGGTCTTTACTCCTACCCCTAGGTCTTCACTCCTTCCCCTAGGTCTTTACTCCTACCCCTAGGCCCTTACTCCTTCCCCTAGGCCTTCACCCTTCCCCTAGGCCTTTACTCCTACCCCTAGGTCGTCACTCCTTCCCCTAGGTCTTTACTCCTACCCCTAGGTCTTCACTCCTTCCCCTAGGTCTTTACTCCTACCCCTAGGTCTTTACTCCTTCCCCTAGGCCCTTACTCCTTCCCCTAGGCCTTCACTCCTTCCCTAGGCCTTTACTCCTACCCCTAGATCTTCACTCCTTCCCCTAGGTCTTTACTCCTACCCCTAGGTCTTCACTCCTTCCCCTAGGTCTTCACTCCTACCTCTAGGTCTTCATTCCTTCCCCTAGGTCTTCACTCCTACCCCTAGGCCTTTACTCCTACCCCTAGTCCTTCACTCCTTCCCCTAGGTCTTTACTCATACCCCTAGGTCTTCACTCCTTCCCCTAGGTCTTCACTCCTACCTCTAGGTCTTCATTCCTTCCCCTAGGTCTTCACTCCTACCCCTAGGTCTTCACTCCTACCCCTAGGCCTTCACTCCTACCTCTAGGTCTTCACTCCTACCCCTAGGTATTTACTCCTACCCCTAGGCCTTCACTCCTACCCCTAGGTCTTCACTCCTACCCCTAGACTTTACTCCTACCTCTAGGCCTTCACTCCTACCCCTAGGTCTTCACTCCTATCCCTTCACTCCTACCCCTAGGTCTTCACTCCTACCCCTAGGTCTTTACTCCTACCTCTAGGCCTTCACTCCTACCCCTAGGTCTTTACTCCTACCCCTAGGCCTTTGTTCTACCCCTATGACTTTCACTCCCATTCTTAGACTTTCACTCCTATCCGTAGGTCTTGACTCTGCCCCTTGGCCTTCACTCCAACCTCTGGGCCTTCACTGCCACGTGTAGGCTTTCACTCTCACTCTACGCCTTCATTAACCACCCTAGGCCTTCACTCCAACCTCTGGGCCTTCACTGCCACGTGTGGGCTTTCACTCTCACTCTACGCCTTCATTAACCACCCTAGGCCTTCACTCCAACCTCTGGGCCTTCACTGCCACGTGTAGGCTTTCACTTCTCACTCTACGCCTTCATTAACCACCCTAGGCCTTCACTGCCACCCCTGGGCCATCACTGTTCTTTGGCTGTCATTGCCACCCATAGTTTTTCGCCCCTGCCTCCGAGTCTACTCCCAAACCTTTTGTGTGAGCCTTCACTGCCATATCCAGGCCCTCACTGCCGTCCCTGGATGTGTACTCCCATACTTGAGCCTTCACTCCCACCCATAGGCCTTCACTTCCTGTGTCCAGTCCACGTTTTGGCCTCCACTGCCACCCTAAGCTTTTTCCGACCCCCCTCCCCACCAACCCCTACTCAACCCTTCGGCGTTCACTCGTATCCCCAGGCCGTTATTGCTATTCCCAAGTCTTCACTGCCATTCTAGATCTTCACTCTAACCCAAGGGTGCTCACCATCATCCCTTGGCCTTTACTCCCACTATTGGTCCTTTACTCTTACCCCTGGGTCCTCACTCTTATCTCTGGGTCCTCTTATCTCTGAGTCCTCATTCCTACTTCCAAGCCTTCCCTTATACTTCCTAGTACTAAGTCCTACTCCAATAATCGAACTCCTACCCTTCAATCCTACGTCTACCCCCAGGCCATTACAACTACCCTTGGGTTCACACTCCTACCCCGGGTCCATTCTCCTTCGTTCCAAACCGAGGTTCACTCCTACTCCTAGGCCCTCAATCTATGCCCGTGTCTTCACTCCTACTCCTACTAGGCCCTCACACCTACCCGTATGTCCTCACTTCTACCCCAGACCCTCCCACCCCTCACTCCCCACTCCTACGCTTTACTCCCCACTCCACGCATGTGTCTTTACTCCCATCCCTGAACCCTCACTCACATCTTCGAGTGCTCATCCCCACTTTCAAATCTTCACCCTCTCCTCCGTTCTCACTCCGGTCCAAGAGTTGTCACTCCCACTTCCCAATCTTCACTCTCACACCCGCTGGCCTTCCCTCCCATCTCCAACCTATATTCCTTCCCCAGACCCTCAGCCTCACCAGACTTTCCCGTAAGATCTGCCTACCCCGTCTACCTTTCCTTTGTTCCCCTAAAATTGACTCTCAATCCTCATGCGCCACTCCCACCACGACTCTCTTACTCTTCGCCCCTCCCCCATTCTCTCTCTTGTCCTCTTATTTTCTACCCTGAATTTATAACAACGTCCACCCTCATCTCTATCTCTATTTCTTTTAGGAGGGATCAGCCCATTCACCCACACTCTCTAATGGGATCGTGAAGTTATCGAAACTCGTGCTTCCAATCTCTATACGGACATTTATTTTCTTCCAAGATGCACCCACCCTGCAGACTGCTATCATTATCTTTTTACCCTTGAGGATATTCTCTCAATCCCCATTTGTGCATATTTCTCGGGTTCCTCCCTCCCAGTTAGAACCACCCTGCCGATCACGTTAAGGAGTGTGTGTGTGTGTGTGTGTGTGTGTGTGGGGGGGGTGATGTTCAGGTGTGTTTACCACCACACCAGTCCATCAAGCCACCAGCACCTGTCACGTGACAGGAAGGTGGTGCTGTCCCACAAACAGATGTGATTCCTCCTCGAGTTCACCACAGCTTACTTGTTGCCTCCCATGTTTCACCACATCGCTCCTTCTTAGCTGGCAGTGCCTTGATAACCAACCTCCATTTACTCCGAACACAGGTCTACATATCGTTCACATACGCCCTGGACACATCTATTCCGAACACTCCTGTGCTGAATTCTGTTTCCATCTTCGAGGATCTCAAAACATGTCACGCCGCAGACTTATGAAACAGTATTGAAACACCATTACTGACACGGTACCATCGGCTGTTTGTAGCTGGGTTTGTCCTCACTGCACTTCGATCAACTCGGTAATACTTCTAACCGAATCGATGGTTTGATCTAACCGAAATGGATTTTTTTTTTAACCAATCAATACTGAACTTATAGTCTGTACTGGAAGTCACAATAAAGAGGACCACCTGATGTGAACCACGAAATCCAAACTGTCACCTCTACTGATTCAGCTGGTGGCAAAGTGTATAAAACAACAACCACTGTTTTGAGATCTATCAATAATCATCAATCACAACTTCTATAGGTGATGACTTGAAGCAAGTGTACAAAAGACTAAATTCATATTGTCTTGACTTCCACGAATACAAGTTAAAGCATCCAGACTTTCACTTTCGTCCTAAATATTGTCAGCAGCAGAGAAGTTCAAGCATCTGATAAAGAAACTTCTCGCTGTACACCACAACTGACATCACTGAGCAATGAATGACAATCAACTCCCGATAAACGGTGGGGTAGTCAGATGTATTTCCCAGAGACCAACAGCGAGGACGACATGGCCTTGACCTTTGTAAAGAGAGGGGGTCTCGGCTTACAGTTCGAAGTGTGTCAGTCTTCTTTTAAGGTAGTCAGTCTTCTTTTAGTATTATTCAAAAACAAGGATATTTTACCTTACATTGAGTGCAAGACCAAGCACTGAAGTTGATGTCACGGCAATCGATCATAGCCATGTTAAAATGACTGACACACTTACTACTGCCCGGCCGACAAGACCAACAACCACTCTCCTTACCTCAAGGTCCAAACCGTCCCCTCTGTGGTCCCCGGGAGAGCCACGCCCACCCCAAAGCACCCGGTAAAGGGTGACGGCAGGGTCGCTGTGGACGTGGCTACCCCCCTGAGAACCGGGAGCAGAGAAGAGGGGGACAAGGGGCCGCCTATCTTTCACCTGTAGACTGCACCCCTTACCTCAACACTGCCAGTCTGGTGTCCCGAGGCACAAACACCTCAGGAGGCAACGAAGTAAGCGTAGACTCAAGGTGAGAAACTATACTGAACGTGGGACAGCACCCACTTCCAATCCACGGCCATGACGACAAGCATGGCGGCGGACGGAATGACGTGGGGGTGCCGATTGGGGGACGAGTCCTGCTCGCTTGCGCTGTCCTGGTCAGCTCCGAAGAGTGCTGGTTTAGCACCGGGTTTTATACCATTGGTGTTGCTGTTTTTGTCTGATAGTGACGACATCAGCTAAAAAAAGAAACTGAGTAAGCCTATCTTTCTTTTTTAACCTGATGTCGTCACCACAGGCGAAATGGCACAGGCGCTTAAAAGTTATCTACGATTGTGGTATGAATAATTGTTGTTTCACTTCTTTCAAAGCAAGCAAGTTACACCTAGATCACAACAAATATTATGTGATGATAATCTGGAATGCCGGAAGTACATGGCTTTCCGATATAAGCGTCTTTGAACCATGGTTTATTTCCTTATGTTCCAAACAGCTTGAAGACGGCATGATTCACCTCCCATCAGCCGGAAGCATGTAAGGGCAGGTTGTTCCACGACCAAAGTCTGACATGAAGATCGATTAATCTGGCACTTTGTTTGTTGTTTGGCCACAAGTTTGGAACTGATGTCTCAAAACGTAAGCTTAACTCATCAACTAGGACATCTTTGATTCGCAAAATGGCAAGTTAACATTTACACACATACAAGTTAACATTTACACACACAGGGGAGCGCGCGCACGCACACACGCACGCACACACACACACACACACACACACACACACACACACACACACACACACCACGCGCACGCACGCACACACAGGCGCGTGTATGTCGGTGTGTTTGTGGATGTGAGTGAGATGTGTGTGTGTGTGTGTGTGTGTGTGTGTGTGTGTGTGTGTGTGTGTGTGTTTATGAATACGAGTATGTGCGTGTTTGTGCGTGTGTGTGCACGCGCGCGCGTGCGTACATAAGACATGGATACTGCTGTGGTCATGTACGCTCATGAAGGATTTACAAAGCTTATCATTTACTCATTAAAGTTGAAAGGTTTTGTTTGTGCATTTGTTTGTTTCTAGACAGCATGCTCGACTGGAGAGAGAGAGAGAGAGAGAGAGAGAGAGAGAGAGAGAGAGAGAGAGAGAGAGATTTCATTTTTACCAAGGTAAGAGGATAAGCAAACATGAATGCTTTTTTCCCACCTAGCCATGGAGCAATGGGGAAACATACCAGATAACAAATCAAAGACATATAATGTAAAAGGAACAAACAAATAAAAAGATCTTTCACGAGCAGCAACCGAAAAAATGTGAACCTAGGGTAAGAGGAGTGGTGCAGGGAGAAATAAAGGGGTGGAGGGGGTAGGTTGGGGGTGGAGAGAGAGAGAGAGAGAGAGAGAGAGAGAGAGAGAGAGGAATGGTCGAACAGACAAAGTGGACGAACAGAGAGACATTTCGCCAAATGTGCGTCTTGTCACAAATGAGGGTAAAAACAAAAACAAAACATCTTCTTTCAGCGCCTGTGGAAGTGTGAGTCCTAAACTTAGTCTGTTCTGGGTTAACCACGCCGACCTTGCCAGCCTTTCCGAAGGCATGTCGCAACACTTGTTTGACCACCCGTGCCAACTCAGCAAAAAGTGCGATATGACATGGCAAACACAATATGTTACTTATATGATCAGTAGTCTAGCAAGTACTGACAAGCTCGAATGTGAGAACATAATTATTTACCTCGCTTTTTCCCCAGGCAGACACAAACAAAACTGGATACTTCAAAAGTTCGAGGAGCAGTGAAATAGCATCTTTATTTCAGTATTGGTCTTACCTTACCAGCTTTTTTGTTTATTCAAGAGGGGAGAACCAGCGGGTTAACCGGTTTTGAATTAAGTAAGTGGTCGATTCAACGCTGTATGTTGGCATGGAGGACTTGCCAAACTGGATTTCAGTACACCCCCCCCCCCCCTCCCCCCTCTCTCTCTCTCTTTCTCCCATCGGAGATGCATGTGTGTGCGTGCGCGCGCGCGTGTGTGTGTGCGTGGGGAGGGGGGGAGAAAGAGAGAGAGCAGTGTTTGTGTGCGCGCGCGCGCGCGTGTGTGTGTGTGTGTGTGTGTGTGTGTGTGTGTGTGTGTGTGAGGGGAGAGAAAGAGAGAGAGAGCAGTGTGTGTGTGTGTGTGTGTGTGTGTGTGTGTGTGTGTGTGTGTGTGCGTGTGTGTGTGTGCGAGCAAGCGTGACACGTGTGTGTTTTGTGTGTGTGTGTGTGTGTGTGTGTGTGTGTGTGTGTGTGTGTGTGTGTGCGTGCGTATCTATGCGCGTGTGTGCATGCGTGCGTGTATGTGTGTGTGCATGCGTACGAGCGTAAGACATGTATCCACACGTGTGTGGGCGTACGTATGCATGTGTGTGCATCTGTCTGTGTGCGTGCTTATGTGTGTGTGCATACGTGTGTGTAGTGTAGTGTAGTGTAGTGTAGTGTATATTGTAGTATTGTGTAGTGCAGAACGTCAATGTCCTAACAGATTCCTTCGTCTGAAATGTGGACTGCTCTACCAGGGAGACTGCGGCGCCATAGTAGGCTACAACTCCCCGTATCGTCTTCATATCATGTAAGTTGATTTGATTTAAAGCTTAATGGTTCGCAAATTATTCTGAATTTGCTTTTGTTGGGAAAGTTTCACTGACAAGTCATATGGCATTTTTCTACGACGGAAACTATCTGTGTAACCAAAGACATACACACAGCTATACTTTGATCTTTGGGTACAGAAATACGTGGATCTGAAAACAGATGCCAAGAGAATGGCTGAAAGAGAGGAACCAGGGAAAAGGCATCTGTAGGACTTTCTGGTATAGACACTGGAGATCCTAGAGCAACAGCAGAACGCGAACAGCCCCGTCGATGACTTCATGGCCATAGAAGTGCCCTTGCGGATGATGCGGACAAGAGAAAAGGACTTGACGTTAAGATCACCATCTACAAACGTACCGTGCGTTCGCTGATCTGTGCGTTAAACAGAAATATATGCCTTCGGATGCAGCAGTCTTCGCGTGGTCTCTGCAATCGGCTGGTCAACAACCCACATGAAACTGATTGAAAATAGTATTTATTGCATCAAAAAACCTGTGCTGATCGTGTTATCACGTATGAAATGGATTATTCTCTACGTTGTACGGTGGAAAAACAGAAAGCGTCTTGTTGACTGCAGAAGAAGCTGGGGTGAATCAACATAGCTTACTTTTTTCCCCGTGTGTTTCTCCCATCGTTTGCATGCTTTTCATAAAACCCTGTGGCGTGTATTCACACGTGAGTTAAAAAAAGTCATAGCCTCTTTCGTTTCAAAGACATTCATCACACTTTCTTTCTGTTTTCTGCAACACGATTGCTTACAAGATCTTGGAAAGATATTCTATCGTAAACAATGACAATCACACCATCATCCAGTATATAAATCTTTAGAACAAGACAGACAGAACTCTCAATCACGAGGCAACATTCTTGCAACAAGTATGCGTAACGAGCTGGGCATGCAAATCATCAAAATATATTCATTTGATTACACTTTTTTAAAAACAAGAATAATAATGTCGCAACTAACCCAGCATCCTTCCAAGTGCAAATCCTCGCCAATAACAATATACAGTAATCATGAGGCTGGCATACCTTGAACATCATACTACTTCATCATTTCAGATCCTTCAGGGCACTGGCTACTCTTTTTCATGCGCAACTTGTTGAATCAAACTGCTAAAACCTGGCCACTAATACCAGAATCGACAGATTAATCCCTTTGTCTGTGGCTGAATATGGACGTGTGTCATGCTTCTCAAACTGAAAATGTTCAAGAAAGGGCTGATTTTGTTTAACGCACCCTATATTAACTGAACGGGTTGAAATTTGGCCTACTGACTATTCGCCATGTGTAGCTGATTGCCAGAACTGGAGTGTAGGATCCGTTGCAAATGCTTGCCAGGTATAGAGGGCTGACACATTTTGGAGTGTAGGTTCCGTTGCAAATGCTTGCCAGGTATAGAGGGCTGACACATTTTGGAGTGTAGGATCTGTTGCAAATGCTAGCCAGGTATAGAGGGCTGACACATTTTGGAGTGTAGGGTCCATTGCTACTGCTTAACAGGTGTAGCTGGCCGACAGATTTGTAGGATCCATCGCTATTACTTGCCAGGGCATTGGAGTGTAGGATCCGTTGCTATTACTCGCCGGGCATTGGGTGTAGGATCCGTCGCTATTACTCGCCAGGGCATTGGAGTGTAGGATCCGTCGCTATTACTTGCCAGGGCATTGGAGAGTAGGATCCGTTGCTATCACGTGCCAGGGCATTGGAGAGTAGGATCCGTTGCTATTACTTGCCAGGACATTGGAGTGTAGGATCCGTTGCTATTACTTGTCAGGGCATTGGAGAGTAGGATCCGTTGCTACTACTTGCCAGGGCATTGGAGAGTAGGATCCGTTGCTATCACGTGCCAGGGCATTGGAGAGTAGGATCCGTTGCTATTACTTGCCAGGACATTGGAGTGTAGGATCCGTTGCTATTACTTGTCAGGGCATTGAGAGTAGGATCCGTTGCTATTACTTGCCAGGACATTGGCGTGTAGGATCCGTTGCTATTACTTGTCAGGGCATTGGAGAGTAGGATCCGTTGCTACTACTTGCCAGGGCATTGGAGAGTAGGATCCGTTGCTATCACGTGCCAGGGCATTGGAGTGTAGGATCCGTTGCTACTACTTGCCAGGGCATTGGAGTGTAGGATCCGTTGCTATTACTTGTCAGGGCATTGGAGTGTAGGATCCGTTGCTACTACTTGCCAGGTGTAGCCGGCTGACACATTTGCTTGTAGGATCCGTTGCTTTCTTTGGTTCGTGTGTGTATATCCAGGTGGGTGGACCGTACACCTCCACCAGTTTTGGTTTGACATAAACGACGAATCAGATTCCGACAAGGGAATAAAAACACGACAGTTTGTGTTATTGTTTTCTGTGAAACGCAGTGAACTGAGATATGTGTGTATTATGTTTCCATTATTTTACTTTAGAGGGATAAACATTTCGTCTTGCTACCCTTTTAGGGTTATCATTCAGCGGAATACGATATGGTACATAGCACTAAATTACTTGTCACTGCAAACAAAAAACAAAAACAAAAAAGAGAGAGCGAGTGAGAGAGAGAACACAAAAAGCACACATTATTCAAATGCTAGCGACATTCTTCAATGATATCAAAACAAGGGAAAATCCAAAATATTTTAGGAAAGAAAACCGTATAAAAGAATCTCAACTCGTAAAACGAAAACCATAAGATAATATACGAATATCACACACACACACACACACACACACACACACTTTGAATATTATCGATCCTTGTACCTTTTCGAGGTTTGAAAGATAAAAATAATCGCACAATCAACTTCCATAGAGGTGTACAAATGTTTATAATAAACTCTGTGGCGATAGCATAAAAGTAACCCCAATAAAAGTTTCAAAAATAAACTTTCAGCTGCATTGTCTCTCTCAGATATTATGCTAGAGAAGTGATAAAACTATCATAATAATAATAAAAAGGTAGATAATTTTGTCCTGCCCTTCAATACATGGGTATTCAATCCTAAAAATAATCTTCATCGATGACAAGAAAAAATTGTAGTCTCACGATAACTGTTAGTGTGTTGGGATGACAAATGCCATATAACATGTAAATAATATGGAAAGCTATACATTTCAGCAGTGTAATCTTTCAGGTCAATAATCTACAATTCGTTTGGAAACGACGTTTGTAAAAAAAAGAAAGAAAAAAAGAAAACTGGACATTTAACAGTTCCTCCATGAAATCAGGATATTTACATTTAATCAAAATTTAAGGATCTTTCATTGAAAAAATATAGTTTTTTCCAAAATCGTTCTATTCTCATAACTCCAAATTAACAACCCAAAATGATTTTCACCGTTGTTCTTTGCTGTATACAGCAAAGCAAAAGCTGCCTTTTGAGCAGGCATTAGCATAATTCTTTTCCATAAAAAATTGAATGATTAGAGCACCATATTTGAGATAACTATTTCTTGTCCTCTTAATTTTTTGTTTTCAAAAACTGTTATTTTGATTTGGAGGAATTTGATTTAAGCATCCATTTCCAGAACCGCTTCAAAGCTTATAGGTAAACAGAAACAATGAAACGGTATCATTAACATACCACATGCAAGCAAAAGCAATTCCATGTAATAAGTAATCCCTCCACAAAAATACTAGATGCATACATCAAAATAATATAATCAATCATTTGATAATATAATCATCCGAATCATTCAAGTTAAAAGGTTAAAAAATGGGAGTCGGGGAAATTTTTGTCTTGTTTTCCTTCAATTGCAGTCTCAAAGGAAACGGGTTTTCTTTCCATTTAAGGAAAAAGAAGTTTCTGTTTGACACGTAGATGGCTTCACAAAGTTGCCGCCGTTTCCTCCCTCGGCTCTTTTAACCAGACTTCACAGGGACTTCAGTCTAGGGACAACGCCGGTGGGCCACTTACACTAACAGCTGGCCATAAGCTAAGCTAACAGCAATGCACACTCTCTTGCCGATGTAGTCTACGCATTCTTTCCCACAGCCACGCGCATGGCATGTGCCGTCCGTCACAGAGACAGGACCAACTAACGCGCGCCTAAAGTTGAATTCCCAAGCACAGGAAGATGTTTACGTACTTTTCGGCATGCGGGCTCTCTCTCCCTCTCTTGCTTTCTTTCTCATTATGACCAGTGACAGTGCGGACATAAGCACTGACCGGGTTCTCACTGAACGCGCGTACAACAGACGATACTATGGCATGCATTCATTCATCAGGTGGAGTAGGGTCCATTCTTCTTCTTCTTCTTCTTCCAGATGGGGATGTTTAACCTGCCCCGTGCCCACAGTCTTCACGTAGACTATTCTGGCACACAGGTTGCATGCATTGTGTATTTTCGTGTAGCCGGTACTCACCCGTCTTAGGACATGAGCATCGGGATCTTTAGAGTCCGTGTATGATCTTAGTGCATGTGACACAGACTAGACCTCGGTTTATAGTCCCATCCGAACGACTATATGGGGAATGGAGTCAGAACCAATGTTAACTCCGAGGGAAAAATCCCCCTATACCGAAATTCGAACCCACAACCCCAGGATCACGAGTCCGGCGCTCTACCAACTGAGCTGTCCATTACAGTGTTTCGTTACAGAAATCGTATTTTCTTTTAAAACATCCTTTCTCTGTGATGGATTCCGTACTCAGTGCATTGACTAAAATACACATACTTGTGATTAGTCAACAAAAGTGCAGAAAATAAACACAGAATGGTCTATTTGGAAATGCTGTAAGAAAACATTCTTCCTGTTAGTGGAAGGGGTTCTAATAGGCCCGGGACCAGAAGAACGTAGTCTCATCACCCACCTTCCTTGTTAAGTTTGGACCACAAATCTTCAAACAGTTTGAAATGATTTATGAGATTCGACCGAAACACACAAGAATCTATCTTTAGTTATCTTCAAAAGGAAAAAAAATTGAGTACAAAGGTATTGACAAGGATTACACTGGATTTCTAAAACCCGCTTGTTTTTCTAAGTGTATGTTATTTGATTCTAGAACGACGGACACAGAACACAGTGTAACAAATGTATCAGCACAACCCAGCAGCATGGTCCATCATTAGGAACAGTGGCGGCAGGCAGTGACCGGAACGGCCCGTCTGGAATTTCGAATCTTCCATGGACATCGGATCAGCTGCTTGCTACACGTATAGTGTACTGGACAGCCACTACACACACACACACACACACACACACACACACACACACACACACACACGTACACGCGCGAACACACACGCACGCACGCACGCACGCACGCACGCACACACACACACACACACACACACACACACACACACACACACACACACACGTACACGCGCGAGCACACACACACGTACACGCGCGAGCACACACACACACACACACACACACACACACACACACACACACACACACACACACACACATATATATATATATATATACACACGTACACATGCACGCACATGCACACATGAGAGCAATTATTAGGTTTGCTAAGAACTTAGATTATAAACAGAAAAGCACGTTTTGCAAAGCAATATTTATGATAAGCATGTTGTTTGTCTTTCCTTCCCGCGTTACAACTTGATTAGCATTCGCTGATGTCGTGTCGATGCAATGATAAATACATTTGTATGAAATATTGAAAAAAGGTATGTGCTAATAACATGAGTGTTTGTTCATATATACCCCCGGTCTGAGGTCAACGACTTTCCACATCAAATCTCCCCTCCTGCGCCATAATGCCCCATTAGTAAATTCCCATGACACTTGATGTAGCTAAATGTTTTAGCAGGCATGAGTAGGGGACACGCCAGCCCTTTCTAACCCGGCTCTATGTATGCCCCTGAATTCAGTGGATATCATTTCTGGCTTCAGATACCATCTCCCCTCCATCCCACAGGACCAGTGACTGCCATATTTGTGTTCTTCACCCTTAGATCTCAATTCGCTCACATCAGGGACCAGTGACTGCTATTCTTTGTTCTTCAACCTTGCATCTCAGTTTCCTCCTGCGAAGGACCAGTGACTGCTATTCAATGTTCTTCAAACTTACATCTTGATTCCCTCCTGTGAAGGACCAGTGACCGCTATTCTGTGTTCTTCAACCTTACACGTCTAGGAGTTACGGTCTGTCATTCTGTGTTCTTCAATCTTACATCTTAATTCCCTCCTGTCCAGGAGTAATGCCTGTCACTCTGTGTTCTTCAACCTTATATCTTAATTCCCTCCTGTCCAGGAGTAATATCTGTCATTCTGTATTCTTCAATCGTGCAGCTCAATTTCCCCCAGGACTAGAGGCTATTATTTTGTGTTCTTCAGCGGTACATCTCAATTCCCCATCCAACGAGGGACCACTGGTTGTCATTTTGTGTTCTTCAGCTATATTTCTCCATTTCCTCACGTCTGGATCCAGAGGTAGTCATTCTGTATTCAACAGTACATCTCAATTTCCTCCTCTCAGGGACCACTGGCTGTCATTCTGTATTCTTCTACTCAATGACTCCGTTCTCTCCTGTCATACGTCAGTGGCTGTCATTCTGTGCTCTTCAGCTTATCATCTTTCTGCTAGTAGAGCATCAGCTCATCATCTTCCTGTCACATATTATCGTTGTGCAGGTGACATTGCTAGCACCTTATCTAAACTGAGTTTTTTATTGCTTCTGATTGCATTGTGATAAATGCCTATGTCTGGTTCAGGAACAGAAAAGGAAAGAAAACTGAGGTTTAAGTTATCATAAAGTGATCTCTTAGCATGATTACGTTAACTTAGTAATCCCCGAATTCTCTCTTTAAAAGTTGAATCAGATTCTTCGCGTTTCCTTTCTCGCTTCCACATTCTACTCTCACCTCCCTTCAAAGTCTTGTATGTTTTCAATATTGGTATATTCATGGAATCTACCATTAGAGTGACATGGTGGCAACGACAGATTCTCCACAAAAAGTGATGTTCTGCAACAATACCGCATCCTTAATGTTGTTTACGGCTAAACCGGCCGAAATGGCCATCGCAAGATTGTCACTGGATATGAACATGTGGTTGTAAGAATGGGTATTTCCAATAAGAAATCCAGAACGTCATATGTGAGCGGAATAAATCTAAGATAAACACACGAATACAGTCAGGGGTCTTTTTCTTTTGGGTAGCCTATTGACGACCCTGCAATTCTAAATCAGATGATTAATATACATGCACCCCTGGATTTCTACCAACGAAGCCACGTGAAGGTTCTGGACATGTCAGAAGATAGAAGCAACCAGGGTACCCTAGGTTTGGTACTAGCGGTAAAGTGCATTGAACAGAAAACAATAATAAAAGTGTAGGAATCAGCACATTAAATTCCAACTGTTGGGCCACTCTAAATGGGAAAAAAAGAAAATAGAGAAATTAGCAAATTCGGTACTGGCTAGCGCGGCATATACTAAAAACAAAACTTTTATCAAAAAGAAAAATGAAGTCCAAGGCTACATCAAAATGTTGTTATGCTCTGCATAGTTATGTGGGGATTGTCTTCAGTTGTGACGATGATCCCTGGAGTCTTTTAGCCAGGGTACGACAACAACAACAACAAAAATGAAGTAATTAAGTAATTAATTGAGACACACTTAAGAGGGAAAAAAATGTCAAAAAGAACCAGAAATTTCGTGTTAGATAAGGCCTACTAGTTTTTGAGGAAAATTTTTAAAAAGATAATCAAATCACTGGAAACAAAATGATAATCAACAGCACACTAAACCAAAAACAATGATCAAAACGAAGAAACTGAAGCATGAAGTATTGGCTGGTGATACACACTAAAAAGAAAACAATTTTTTTAATGATGTATTCGTTATCAATGCTACATCCACTATTTTTTCCGACGACATTACCTGGCTCAGATTTTGAATAAGTTTCCCACCGGTAGATTTGTTCTTGAACGTGTCTGCAATAAAGAAAAGACGCCACCATCACTCAGGAGGGAGAGAGAGAGAGAGAGAGAGAGAGAGAGAGAGAGAGAGAGAGAGAGAGAGAGAGAGAGTTTTAATTCATTTCAATGAGTTATCTCGCTTCAATGATTGATGATTGATGTTTTGTAATAATGTCAATTAACAAATACTTGGTTAAAAGGAGGATTATTTGAGGAGTGGAAAACGACAGGTGAAAAGAAGACGGAGGTAGTCCAAGGTGGTCTACTTCACAAGAAGTTACGTTCTTTGTTTTTAGCCAGTTTTTTTTTTTTTTTTATTTTTTTTTAAGCAAAATGTTCAGCAATTTCATTGCATTCGTTTTTCTTTCGGTGAAGAATGTGACAAATTCATGCAAATGCTAAACGTGTGTGTGTGTGTGTGTGTGTG
>CM031595.1:32964910-32972410 GCA_018398815.1 Conus ventricosus | reverse complement strand
AGACAGACAGACAGAGACACGTTCGTGCCTGAGAGAGAGAGAGAGAGAGAGAGAGAGAGAGAGAGAGAGAGAGAGAGAGAGAGAGAGAGAGAGAGAGACGTGGACATGGGTTTCGGTCTAGATAAAGGGCAGATTATGTTTGAGTAGCGAAGTTGGTTGGCAGAGCGCGGACAAAAACATGGTAAGGACAGCCAAGCTTCTAACTCCTCTTTTAAATGTCAAACTGTAAACAAAAATATTCCGAAAGCAAAGTTGACAAGAGATAATCGAATATGTTTAAAAAACCAAAAAAAAAAAAATCAGCTGTGATTGCCCTACAAAATACTAGAGCTAGCGTTGGTTGACTGGTCTTGTTCTTGCAGTGTAGCAGACTGGTTGTTCTTTTCGGTTTCATCTAAATTGCAAACGGGAGTGACCGGCCTTTTCTTTTAACTGAACAAAATTCATTTAACTATTCATTTATATTTCAGCCTGACAAGGTAAGGTAATGTTGCTTATAGCCCAGCCAACCGCAGAGGGCCATATCAGGGCTGTCACCACGTTAAAATCAACTCACAAGTCATCAAAAAAACCAAAAAACCTTTCACACATCTCTTTAAAATACATCTTCTAAAAACGCACCAAAAACTTCGTTAAAAATCTTTCTTCTGTAAAATCTTAAATGAGACGAAAAATGTAAATCTCTTTCAGAAACTCAAAGATCACGTCAGGTGGGACATCTCTGAACAGGGTTTTCATGGACTCGGCTGTAAAGTGTTTATGCCTCACATCGTGCAAGTCCCAACAATCTAAAAGAATGTTTCACTGTGAGTGGAACATGACATGGAATACATCATGGAGTCTCTTCACTTTTTAAAAGATAAGAATGGGTATAAAACGAGTGGCCTGTGTGCAAGCGGCACAGGACTGTTTCCTCTTTACGACCGCCTCTGGAACATGGTAAAAACTCGTTGAGGTTTGGACGGAGTTTATACAGTTTGTTATCCGTCTGCAAGGTCCATTCCTCTTGCCAGAGGTCTTTGACATAGGCCTGTGTTTTGGTTTCAGATCAGTGTGAGGAACAGTAAACTTGATCAACTTTTGCCTTGTGGCATTCTTGGCAAGCTGTTCAACCATCTCATTGCCTCGAATGCCAACATGGCTGGGAAGCCAAGCAAACACTACGTTGTGTCCGTTTGATTTTAGGGAGGTGTAGAGTTAGAAAAATTTTCAGCAGTTGAAAAAAACATAAATACTAAAACAAAAGCAATACTAATAATTATGACATAAAAAAGCAATAATAAGAATCATGAAATAAAAACAAACCAAACAAAAAGTTATGATGATTGAGCCTGTTTGTAGAATTTATTGGCAAGGTCATTCTGTTGACCAAATTGACGCGAGCAGTCAGTTCAAGCTGTCTGAGCGAGTTCAAAAAAAAAAAAAAAAAGAAGAAGAAGAGAGAAAAAAAACAGTAATGGGTGGCGAACTCAACAGGGCCTGGCGTCACTCCCCTTAAGGATTTTACAGCTAAATTAGATATGCACTGTTTGTGTGGAGGGGGAAGGGGGGGGGGCTTTCCTTTCTACCTCTCTCTCTCTCTCTCTCTCTCTCTCTCTCTGGCTGCGTTATTTTCGCTGATAACAACAACGTCGTTTCGCTCTTCGCAGCAGTGTCTGTTCGTTCTTTTCTCACGCAATCTTTTCCTCGAAGCATGAGATGAGTTACAGTCAACGTAAATGGGAGTTTCATTTGATGGTGCACAACATCTGGCGGTCCTTTTTTTTTCAATTGAAGCGAGTCGTTTCACTTTCTGGCGCGCGGGCGCGCGCGCCCACACACACACACACACACACACACACACACACACACACACACACACCAAGAACACACACACACACAACGAACACACACACACACACACACACACACACACACACACACACACACACACACACACACACGAACACACACACACACGAACACGAACACGCGCGCACACACACACACACACACACACACACGCACACGCACACGAACACACACATACACGAACACGCACACTCACACACACACGCACGCACGCACGCACGCGCACACACACACACACACACACACACACACACACACACACACACACAACACACACACACACACACACACACACAACACGCACACTCACTCACACAAGAAAAACAAAATTCACTGTCACTTATGAAGACCCTTTCTTTTTCATTTTTTAATCAACAGGATCATGGATTTTGTCTCAGGCTACCAACAGCATTCATTTAACTCGCAGAATGAATAAACAAAGATGTAAAAACAAGAGAAATGACATGGGGAATACTATGAATACCTTATCACGATGCGTTGAAAAAGACTAGTGAAAAGGCACCAAAATGAATATCTTCTTTGCCATTGGGCGATGTGGAAAGGACGGAACTGGAAAGGACAAAATGGGATTTCTCTGTGCGTAGGGGGAAAAGGGAAGAGGAGGGATGTGAGAGAGAGAGAGAGGAGGGACGGGTGTTGTGTGTGTGTGGGGGAGAGAGAGAGAGAGAGAGAAGAGAGAGAGAAGAGAGGAGAGAAAAGAGTGAGTGTGTGTGTGTGTGTGTGTGTGTGTGTGTGTGTGTGTGTGTGTGTGTGTGTTTTGTGTGTATGTATGGTATGAAAGTACAAACACATTGACTGCGCCTACTCGACAAATATACAAAACTCGATTTCGTCCAGTTAGTACTTCAGGTGACCAAAAACCCCCCCTGCCCCGGCGGGGGGGGAGGGATTTGCCATTGTGTTTTTCTAAAAGTTTGGGCCCAAATATGCCGTCATCAAGATGTCAAAAAAAGATTGGTTGGAGCTCTTGGGGAGCAAAAAGGTCTGGAAGAAAACACCCGTTTCCTACTCTAAAAAAGAGGGTGGGGGTGAAAAAAAAATACTATTACTCATAGTATAATGCCTTAAAATTCCAATACAAGTTGTTTTTAAATGCGCTGATCCTTGCTCGACATGGGCATACGAAATGTGACCCTTTGAAGAAACCATGTAGTAATAGCATCCAAATAAACATGACATATGTGTTAATTTTGCAATCTTTTTAACACGTTTAGCGCACCAACATATTACTCTTTTAAATGGTTTGAAAAGTATACAATTGAACAGAAACTGTTAACCTGTTTCAAAATGGTAAGTTTTGGCCAACCTGTTTAAATAAACCAGGGACCAAAGGATCTGTTTCAACACAAGCGAGTGATGACTGAGAGTGTCGCAGTATGCGCCTGCCCCGCCAGTAGGAAGATTGCACCTTTACACAGAACTGTTGACAACAGATTCTTCAGTGTCAAACCCTTCTCCTGAACACATCAAAAAGGGTTTCACAAGTTCAAAGTCACCGTTTTCCTCATCAGAGTTGGCTGGTCACAGGGATATCAACAAGTTCCATGGAAGTATATCTTCCTGACAACAGTCGATCTAGCTACAAACCACTGTCTGTTGTCTTTCAGCCTCTGCCTGACGGCCCATCAATGGCTGGTGAGCACAATGGACATGCTTCCAAACCTCCACGTCAGAACAGAAGATAAAAGGGTAAAGATTATCAAATCTCATAGCCGTTTTAATGGCCTTGGCAATGACTGACTTAGGCTTCCCGGTCCCCAGGACCAAATCCTATTTATGTTCAAAATGTCATATTCAGGCTATTTGTTACCCTTGGCCAGGTCGAATCGCATTTGTTTAACTAAAGTTGTCAACAACAATACAACTTTTAGGTCTCCGTCAGTTGTAGCTGACCACGGATATAGTAAATCCAACCTAAGATATAGCTATCTGACTTGGCTGTCTGCTCAGTCCAAGCAGGGTCACCTGGGGCTGCACATTTGATGCGAGAGGGCAGTCTCTGTCACAGCGGCCCACATCTGCTTGTTGACAATGCTTTGTTTCCTGCCACCCTCTTTCTGCATGTTTGCTTTTCTGCTGCACAGTTGTCAGTTTTTCTTCACTGATCTGCACAACAGCAATGCGTCTGGGGGAATGACAGCTTTCCTTCAGACCTTATAAAACCCTGCAAGACTCCCTGCAACAACAATAACTGTCATGTCAAAAACGGTGAGATATCCTGGCAGTTGACTCGCTCTGTGTACATCCGCAGGGGGACTGACAGGGAGGTAGGAGGCTCAGGTCATTTTCTGTTGTAGCTGGCCAACACTGCATTCCCCGACTGGTGTCAAACATTTCTCTGAGAAAGGTAAAAGCGGACCTGGTTGATGTTCCTGCTTTTGGGGTCTGCCATACAGACAACAGACATAGTGTTAAAGGGTTGTCCACTAAATCAGAAGACAGTTCTGGCTTCCCCAGTGCTCGGAAGGCATCATGAAGGAACGGCTCTATGTGAACGCATTGAACGCCCCTTTCCCCTTTGCTCACAAAAGAACCGGTGGAGTCACAGCCGGAAAAAGCATGTAGGCCAAGGAGTGCTTCACAGTATTCGTTTTCCATACTTGGCAGCAAGGCTGTGATGGAAAGCAGCCTCCTGTAGTTTCCAGTGCCAGTGTCCAAGTATACCGTTGTATAGAGCTGGAACTGAATGTAGAAAGAGTAGAAACACATCGGTGTCTAAGAGCAAAACCAATTATGCCCTCAGAGTCAGAAACATTCTTGTTCTGGTGGAAACAGCGAAGGATGACCCTCGTGTCCGCTTCTTCCTGAGGGGAAAACAGCCCTTGAACTGGTGAGGCTTCCACAGCCCTTGCCATCCGTGGGGAGAGCTTGAAGCAATCGGCCCACATGTCACAAAAAGCTGTCTGTTTAGGAGTGTGGCAGCATGGGAATCTTTTCTCCTTTCAGAAAGCAGGATTTTGATGACTGGTTCTTGTCACCATTTTTCAGCGAAGGTAGGCAGCACCGTTTGGGCTGAATCCAATGACCCACCCGCAGATTTTCCCTGGCATTTTGATCGTTGCTCAATAGTTTTGGTCAACTGGTACTCTGCATAAAGGAACTGTTGATCTCGACACACTGAGTCCTCCATGCCCGCAGGAGTTCTTCTGCTGAGGGTTTGGTTGTGCTTGAATTCAGAATCCTCAGAAATAGACTGTGTCGTATCTTGAGTATTTCTGGTGATCCATCACAAAGAGAAGAGGCACATTTTGTCTATGCATGACAAGTGCAAGCCCCAAGTCATTTTTTTTGTAGCCCGGAGGAGATGCAGAATCAGCCACACTCTCTCAGCATACTGAAAACCAGAACTGTGCTGTCTGTCCCTTTCTTCCCTATGATAACGCCCCTTCTTGAAGTTCGAGTACGTCCTAAAAGAGGAGAACAACAGATGGCTTCCCGAGTGGTCTTGAAGGTATGTCTGTTTCTGCACCCTGGCAGATCTTCAGACAGCTGGTTCAGAAGATCTGAGGCTTCTTTTGATTCCTTCAAACATGTTGAAGAAGCAACCGCCCAAGAGCCTCCAGAACAACTTGGGGACTCTCAGGGCACGATGGTAGTGCTTTCCTGCCAAGACAGCATCACTCGACCCACTTTGAGCAGACTCCTGACTGCACAACGATCTCTCCAATACCAGATCCCCTCATGAGATTTCCAAGTGCTGCCATGTATGAACACAGAAAATGCTCCTTTAACCGGTCATTCTGCCCAAAAAATCATGTATGCCTTTCTTGCAACAGCCAGGTCACATGTGAACAGAGTGTGTTTCTGGCCCCTTTCCCTTGTTGAATCATCAACAAAACTTGGAGGGTATGTTGAACAGTAGCGTTCTCAGTGACGGGAGTAGAACTGGCTGCATGTAGTCAACCGTTGACTGGTCATTCACCAACCCAGATTCCTCCCAGTGAGTGATACCCAGCCCTGCCCAGATTCTGGTCTTCTGATTTAGATCTGGTTTATGTATGAAAAATATTTTACACTCATTGCCTATAACCTTGTGCTACGACCACTACACTACTGCTTCTGCTGCTGCTACTACTACCACTACTACTACAAACCCCAGCTATTACTACTACTACACTACATGTGGTTTAATGTTAGATACATTTCAGACTGCTGACGGTGATGATCATACTGAGAATGCAGTAAGCCAACTTAATTAAATTTAGCAAACCGCCAAGAGAAACATGGGCAAACGAGGTCCGAAGACAAAACGCGAAAGCGTTTCGACCTCGTCTTCTTCAGGGAATACACAAACAAATAGGGCAATGAAAAAGAACGGTTTGTCACTTATCTTTGATCTCTCAGCGTAAGGTAGGCGTTGAATGAAAACGAGGCCCCCGTTCTTTTCATTGTCCGATTTGTTTTGTGTCTTGCCTGAAAAAAAAAACCCAAGAGGTCGAAACGCGTCGCGTTTTGTCTTGGACTCATTTGTCCCCCGTTCTTTTCCCTTGCGGTTCGTTAACATTTATTTAAGAATTGTTCAGATTTCCGCCTGCAGTTTGCAACAGGCAGTAAGCCAGTTTGTTTTTACGTGTTTTTTTTAAATACCGAAAGTTGGCGCAAAATACTGTCAAATAGGCATTGTTTCTGAAAATAAAATACTACTGTAAATGGAACAACCATCCTTCTATCCCGGAACGCAAACCAATTGACGATAAGTGGATTAGTTCCATATCGACAGGTCTTTAACTAAGTATAACCCTCTAATCGCAAATATAGAGCCCAAAGAAGGAAAATTCGCTAATAAACATGGTTATATCTCCCAAAACCTCCAATAAATCAATTGTTGACATAGGCATTTCATTTATGATGTGAAAAGACACAAGAAAAACATAGTGGGAAACCCCCTCCCCCCCCCCCCCCCCCCCCCCCCCCCCCCCCCCCCCCCCTTTCCGTTCTGCCACCTGAAGCACTAAGTGGGGGAGATATAAATAAATTCAATTTTCTGTCTGTCAGCAATCTGACGAAAACACTAGTTTGTATATAACAAATTGGTGTTTTTTAATGAAATATTCCACTAGCTGAAGTAAAAAATCAACAGGGTTTTTTTTTTCACCCCAATCAGGTGGGCGCTACGAGCACGTGGGGTTAGGGCCTCTCCCGTGACCTTCAGCCCCGTGGTCAGTGCAGGCTGGATCAACAACTTTGACGAACCCGTCAACTTCGTTGGCCCGACGGGCAAGTTCCTCAACCACATCAACAGCGAGCACGACAACCACAAAGAAGACAGGTCTGGAACTTCCCACGTGCCCCTGTCCCCTGGAGGGCAGTGCCACTAACTGCCAGACCACCCGTAAGTCAGTGTCTTGTCTTGTGCGTGCCTCTACACTGTGCCTACGGCACAGTTGCGAGTAAGCTGATTGCCCCCACCCACCCCCACCCCATCCCACCCCACCCTCACGCCCCCATCCCCGATGCCCCCTGTCTGCCACTCTCACGTGAGGATGTCATGGCTCATGGTGCTTCACGTTTGCCATAATCGCGATTTTCATAACCACGATTCCCAGAATTACGATTCCATACGAACGTTTCCCATACTTTATTTCGCTCCAGTTTTTCACAATCAACCTTTCCTATGACGAAACACAC
>CM031595.1:32922410-32952410 GCA_018398815.1 Conus ventricosus | reverse complement strand
CCTGTTCTATATGGTCTAGAGCTAGTGCTTTCTTCTCTGGTTCTGATTGTGTGCCCTTTGAGAGAATGCCTGGGATTGTCTCTCTGACTTCCGGAAACTGGCCCCTTCTCCAAGCGGGTACAGAGCTGTGAGTTGGAATCTGCTTGTTCCCTTGCTGTAGCAGTTCAGGGTCCTGCCTCTCGAGTCTACGAGCGTTGTGCACAAAACTGCTGCGCTTCAGTCTGCACTTGGTTGGCTCTGACATTCTTTTGTTCATGGGGTGATTCTTCATCCTCTTGAATTTGGCAGCTTGGGTGAGGATTATGGCATCTCTCCTGCTTTCAAGGCTTTGAAGACCTGTCAGAGTTTCCATGGCTTGGATCGGGGTTGATTTGAGAGCGCCGGTGATGATCCTGGACGCCTGGTTCTGGACCTTGGCAACTTTGTCTAGGTTGGTCTTGGCTGCTATCCCCCAAGCAGCTGTACCATATACTAGGACAGGTCTAACGCGTCCGAGGTACAGTTTCTTCTGGATGTTGTGGTCGGCTCCCAGGAAGTTCCTGATAACTTCTTCATCAATGCCAAACGTAGCCTGGCTCTTTCTGTGCACTTGTTGATCTGGTGTCTCCAAGTCATCCTGGGGTCAAATGTGACTCCTAAGTAAGTGGGTGACTTATCCTGTGGGAGGACGTGACCATTCACCTGGAGGTGTGCACTCTGTTCTTTTGTAGCCAGGCTGAAGATGGTGTATGTGGTTTTTCTGGCATTGATGGTTACGAGCCACTTTTTTGTCCATGTCTCGATCTTCCTCAGGGCTTCCTGGATCCTTACGTGGCTGTTGTTAAGTACTGCTCAGAGCACCAGATGGCAAGATCGTCTGCGTAGATTGCACCATGGATCCATGCAGGGATGTCATCAAGGATGTCGTTCATGAAGATGATGAAAAGCGTAGGGGAGAGAACTCCACCCTGTGGAACGCCTTCCTTCATGATCTTCTGTCTGCTTTGGTGCCTTCTGTTCTGTACCCTGGCTTTTCTGTTGGTCAGGTATTGGCTGATCCATTTGAACATGAGACCTGAGATACCGTACTTGTGCATCTTCAGCTTCAGCCCATTCTTCCACACTTTATCAAAGGCCTTTTCCAGGTCGATCCAGACTGTAATGGTATGCTTCTTGTCTTGTAGTGCATCCTCCATTTCTTGCGCAATGTAAGCGACCTGGTCTTCAGTGGATCGGTGTTGCCTGAATCCTGCCTGCTTGTCAGAGATGATCTCTTTCTTCTCCAGGTACCATGTCAGCCTATTGTTGACTAGCCTTTCCATGAGCTTCCCTACGCAGTGGTCAGACTAATGGGTCTGAAGCTGTCTGCCTTGGTCTTGTCTTTTCCTTTCTTGTGAATCGGGATCATGGTAGCATCTCTCCATGCCTGAGGTACTGATGCATTTTTCCAGCTGGTGTTGAAGATATTAAGAAGGGTTTCTTTGCTGATGGTCCCCAAGTGTTGTAGCATCTCATTTGTAATGCCATCAGGTCCTGGTGATTTCTCTTTCTGCATCTGCTTTATCCTTCCTTCAGTTCTTTTTCTGAGAAGAGTTCTTTCATCACTTCTTCCTCTGTGTCCATGTCTTTGTAGTGTTTCTGTTGTTCCAACACTTCCTTCTCTCTATCTTTTGGGACTTTGATGTCACTGATCCTTTCGAAGCTGCTTATGAGGTGGTCTGCAGCCTGCTTTCCAGTGAGGGTCCCTCCGTTGTCTTCTAGAACGATTGGTGAAGTTGACATTCTTTCATCGTTCATTGCTTTGGCAAGTTTCCACAGTCTTGCTCCATCCTTCTCCAAATTGAGATTTTCTGTTTTCCTTTTCCAGTTGGTTCTTGCTGCCTGGATGAAGGCCTTTTTGTACAAGGCGGTTCTTTCCTTCAGGTTGATGTTGTTTTCTGTTGATGGTTCCTTCTCTGCCTTTTCTCTTGCTTCGTTCGCTTGATCTTCCAGCTGTTGGAGTTCTTCAGTCCAGTAGGGCCTGTAGTTCTTTCTGGCTCCTCTTGGGATAGTTTCTATGGCTGCTTTCAGTATTGCCGCATTGAAGGCCTTGGTCATGTTGTTCGCATCTTTCTGACGAGTATTGATGTTGGCGGCATACTCGTCAGTGAGGATGGAGAAATCTTCCCATTTAGCTTTTCTGTAGTTCCACCTGGGCAGTGGTCTGCAGTCCTCAGGATGGTGGTTGAGGTCGAAGGAAAGTTTCACAGGTTTGTGATCGCTGCCTGCCAGCTGGTCCAGTACTGTTCTTTGTGCGCTCGCCTGCAGATTGTTGGTGGCAAAGGCTAGGTCTGGTGTTGTTGACGATAGCCACCTGCGTGAGTAGAATGTTGGGGGGTCATCTGCTTGATTTAGTAGATGTAGTTGCTGGTCAATCTGCCAATCCTCTACCTCCTCTCCTCTTGAGTCTGTTTCGTTGTATCCCCAGCTTGTGGAGTGGCTGTTGAAGTCGCCGACAACCAGGCAGCTGTTCTGTAGAACATCCATTGCATGTAGTGAGAGCCGTCGATCTGATGGGCAGTATACATTGTATATCCTGATCTGTTTCTCCCGCAGTGTGATCTCCACTCCGGTGATTTCTGCCCGATCCTCAGTATCCACTGTGATGTGCTTCGCTGGTATATGATTCTTCACCAAGATGAGGATTCCACCTTTGTGTCTCCCTTCCCTGTCCACACGGTAGGTCTGGTAGCCTCTTACTGTGAAACGAAGGTTCTCTGTAAGGTGGGTCTCCTGGACACAAGCAACATCAATGTCCTCTTTGTGGAGTCTTTCGGTAAAGGGGAGCTTCTTCCTGGAAATTCCCTCAGCATTCCACTGCAGTATCTCCAATGGCCTTGGCTCCATCTCCCTCCTGTCAAAGCAGTAGCTTTTACCCGAGACACCCGCCGTCTGGCTCTGCCACGAAACGGGGCACGGGGACACCAGTAGCTTTGGTTGGGCCCTTTGAGGCACAGGGCCCGGCACTCTTCCACCCTGGCGGGTCCTCGACGGTCGAGCACCATATCTAGATTCTCCAAGGTTGTCTGTCATGTGAGCGGGGATGCGTTGTGCTGCCGTTACGCCCCTGACAAGTCAGGACCAGCACATCCGACTTCGGCTCTTGCCATTTATCCCATGGCTGGGGTAAGGCTTGGAGCAGTGTCAGGTCGTGTCCACGCGCCGGTGGGCCTGCACAGAGTTCCTTCCTTTCTCGGTGGGGGCCTTACTCCTCCATCTGGACTGGTCTAGCCTGCGGCTTTCCTTGATTGGAGAGGCCGAGATCTAGTTTTAATATAGCGCCAGTATTCCGCTCCCGTGCCGCGTTAGTGAAAGCAATCTGCCCATGTCCCCCTGAGGAAACACCCACATTAACGTGGCGAGAAGGTGCGACTACGGTTTTCACCTTTCTTAATGGAAGAAAGGGATCTTCGCAGATCACTGCAGATATGAATGCTTATCTCCCCCTATTTCTTCAATCTAAGACATAAGAGCAAGCTTTGTTTATAATTCAATATTTCTTGCAGTCATTGCAACACCAAGCTGCTCTGTAAGTTGCTGGAACGGTGCTCGGTACTTATCCTTGGAATTTATTAGTTTGTTGTGTATATATATATATATATATATATATATATTATATATATATATTATATATATATATATATATATATATATATATATATAATCAGAGTTTTTACCAGCTGCCGTGGCGAAGTGGTTAGCGTCGCAGACTCCGGCTGGGAGGTCGTGGGTTCGAATCCCATCAGAGTCATGTGGGTTTTTTCTGCCCCGACGGCTCCTACCCAGAGTTGAGTTTGCTGCGGACTCAGTTGGGAAGACTGGGACCACACAGTCGAGTTTCATCCACTTAATGGATGCGTTTCTGAGAGTGTTGCTCAAATTTCCTGACCAACACTGCATGTGCCTGTATCTCTCGGGCCTGGTTGACGCCAGGCTATATTATGAAAGGAAGCGTAGAGTACAGCCCTGTCATGTAGTCTCAGACTGAAATGGAAATCCGTAGCATCATCTTAATCATCCTCATTCCTATTGATCAGCATTAAAAAAAAAAAGTCTCAAGTTCTGTGGCCCTTCATGCCCTGCTCTCATGGTGACCTCAATTTCGATGTCCTCTCCACGTCTGTGGCCTTGGTTTGCTTCCGTCGGGGTCACCGGTATCGGCGAGTCCATGGGGGCTGTCGTTGGACGGACGTGGTGGCGCCCTCCGGAGGGAGAGCTCACTCACGCCGGCTCCGCGACTAAGCAATTATTGTCGTCAGTAGGGGGCTTAGTAGGTGGTGTCCTGCGTGTGCTAGATCAGAACAGGCGCCACTGAGCACCACGAAGTGACTCGGCAGCAGTGCAGTGTCTCCTCGGTCGATTGCCTCTTGACGACTTGACATTGACTGCTCCCTGTGGATTGCTGGTGCCGGAGCTGCGGCGGGGCCGGCCGGGCTATGGCTGTGGACGGGGTGTCGGAATGAGCGGTGTGTGGGTGCACTGCCTCTGAGGTGGCGCAGAGGTTGGGACAGCAAAAAAAAATTATTAAAAAAAAAATCAGAGTTTAAAAGCCACTCAGAACGTTAAAAGTGCTCTATTTTAAACTGGTATAGAAATTATAAACAAAGCTTGCTCTTATGTCTTAGATTGAAGAAATAGGGGGAGATACGCATTCATATCTGCAGTGGTAGATGATTCTGCCTAACTAACAGTATGTGGGTGAATGGGGAAAAAATAAAGTAAATGCTTCTCAAAATGAGCCTTCAGCAAGCTTATATTCTCCAAGGGGGAGACATCCTCCAATAGGGAGGGAAACTCACTAACATAAACTCCTGGTCATATACCGATATTTCGAAACTTGGTTGTTTCTCCTCAGTGACCGCGGAAAGTGGTAATTTGACTCCTCTGCCTTTTCAGTTTTTAAGAGAATGCAATCCCAGAAAAGGCTGGTGCGCATACCGTAGTATGTTTGTTGGGTTTTCAAAAACCAACCAAAGGTGCCATCTAAGAAGCCAAAGAAAATCATGAAAGAGCAAAACAAGCTACATTTTCTTGTGAAAAGTAGAAATATATATAAAGGAAGCTACAGAAGTGCTAACGATAGTTGTGCTATTAGTTGTGCAGAAGTGCTAACGATAGTTGTGCTATAGTTGTGCAGAAGTGCTAACGATAGTTGTGCTATGGTATAGTAGTTCTTTCAGAACATAGTTTCGCCGACACACAGAAATTTCCTGTGTGTTTTTAGGTGTATTCAAATATATTATGTGGATGAGTTTTTTGGTTTGTTTTTTTAATGACTTGTGAGTTGACTTCAATGGCGTGAGAGCCTGGTACGACCCTTTGCGGCCGGCTGGACTGTGACTTGTGAGTTGACTTCAATGGCGTGAGAGCCCTGGTACGACCCTTTGCGGCCGGCTGGACTGTCAGCAACGTTCTCTCTCTCTCTCTCTCTCTCTCTCTCTCTCTCTCTCTCTGTCTCTCTCTCTCTCTCTCTCTCTCTCTCTCTCCTCTCTCTCTCTCCATACAATAATGACTGTGTTAACTCAGTCAGTACATACTCGGGTTTGGTAGCCGTTTCCGAGAAGATGCGCAAGTAGAAATCTGCTTCCTGGTTGGACTCATACGTGCAGGGGATGATGACGTAACTGCCGTTCTCCAGAACGAAGTGACATGATCTCTCTCGGTACGGCCAGAAGGTTCCCGATGTGTCCACCAGCTGCGGCGAATGCTCATAGAAGTTGTCAGCATTCAGTCTGCCAGACGGCTCCTTGCCAGGCTTCAACTGGTGGACAAGAACATCAACAATGTCGTGGTAATGGACAAGAACATCAACGATGTCGTGGTAATGGACAAGAACATCAACAATGTCATGGTAATGGACAAGAACATCAACAATGTCGTGGTAATGGACAAGAACATCAACGATGTCATGGTAATGGACAAGAACATCAACGATGTCGTGGCAACGGACAAGAATATCAACCATGTCATGGTAATGGACAAGAAAGAAACAATGTCAAGGTAATGGACAAGGATATCAACAATGTCGTGGTAATGGACAAGAACATCAACGATGTCAAGGTAATGGAGAAGAACATCAACAATGTCAAGGTAATGGACAAGAACATCAACAGTGTCAAGGTAATGGACAAGAACATCAACAATGTCATGGTAATGGACAAGAACATCAACAATGTCGTGGTAATGGACAAGAACATCAACAATGTCAAGGTAATGGACAAGAACATCAACAATTTCATGGTAATGGACAAGAACATCAACGATGTCGTGGTAATGCATCAGAAACCTCTTAATGGATCAGCCAACTGACCTTGAAAATGACGAAGCCTATGCTGATGTCTCCCGTTGCCGTGCGACGCTTGTCAGTCACTTCCAGCAAGGAGATGACGACACTGTACTTGTCCATGCTCCTGTCGTCCAGCTTGAAGCGGTACTGAGGATTCGTCCAGAACGCCCTGAGGGGAAGAAGTGATAGAAACCCAGCCGTTTAAAACTGACTGTAACATCTGACGCGCCAGTGATGGTACGTTCAGATATCTCAGATATTTCTGAAAAGCAAGTCTAAAGGTCTAAATCTCACACAAATCCTAGTCTTATTTGAAAGGATTTTCGATTTTCTTGCTGCGTAAAGAACTGTTTATATGTGGTGTGCTTATTTCTATAGAGGTTGATTTTTCATGCGTAGCAGCTGGGTTGTTTGCAGATATGAATGTATGAACTGTACAAGACACCACTTCAATGTCAGTTCTCTGCCTGTTCTACACAGTAACGTGCTCTTTCTTTAGCGCGCGCGCAGACCCCACACACACACACACACACACACACACACACACACACACACACACACACATGTAGATTGTAAGCAAACATGAAACTGAGTTATCCCTCCTTGTGTGTGTGTGTGTGTGTGTGTGTGTGTGTGTGTGTGTGTGTGTGTGTGTGTGTGTGTGTGTGTCTGTGTGTCTGTGTGTCTGTGTGTATCTGTGCGAATGAATCTGCTGCCTTATATATTCATTTGCACAAACACCTACCAATTCACCATCTGCGCCAACTTTCTTTTTTGCAACCAGGTCGCGCATTGAATTAACCGAATCGTATTCTTCATATTAAATGTTTCATGATGTATCAATATGTTCCTTCATTTACACAAGCATCGACCTTTAAATCATTAACACACCCTATAAAGATCACTTCGTACGTGCATAGAAGTCCGTATTATTTACCAGGTATTCAAAGCTGTTTGATGTTTGTTGCTAAGCCCGATCACAGTCATATCAACACTGAAAATTCCACCGTGTCGATGAAGTCATTAAAATCTGTCAGCCATGAAGCAGAAGTACTGCAGTAGTAATGCCATCACAATAACTGTCATTATCAAAAACATCCTGAACAAAGAATAATGCTTGTTGTGTTGGCCATTCCATTTGGTTCATTGTCACAGTTTTAAGATACGCCAAGGTACTATACCTTCTTAGAAAACGCACAAAAATTGGTGTGCCTAGCTACATTTTTTAAAAAATGCCCATGGGCATGATTTTTTATGCGCCAAAAATGTACGCACCAAAACTTTTATGCGCCAAAATTGCGCCAAAAACAGCAAGAGTGGCCTATCAGGAATGACAGAGAAACTGTGTCAGAACTGCTCGCAAGGAAAAGGTGGACAGATCTTCATACAGAAAAGGACGAAAGAAGAGCCAGTGGGAAGAAATGAAATGAGATAGAAACAAAGAGAGCGATAATAAATTAAAAAAAAACTGGAGCATCATTTCTTCCAAAAAAACTAAAATACTGCTTAGAACTGAAAGCCGCACACGTCCAACGAGGACGCGTCTTCAAAAACACTGGAGCCAACTCCTTTGTCTAGTACAAGGATCTGTTCAAGAAGGTCTGAAACAGCTTCTTTGTCCTGTGCACGGATCTTCAAAAACACTGGAGCCAACCCCTTTGTCTAGTACACGGATCTGTTCAAGAGGTCTGAAACAGCTTCTTTGTCCTGTGCACGGATCTTCAAAAATATCTGAGCCAACTCCTTTGTCTGGTACACGGATCTGTTCAAAAAAAGTCTGAGCCAACTCCTTTGTCTGGTACACGGATCTGTTAAAAAAAGTCTGAACCAACTCCTTTGTCTGGTACACGGATCTGTTCAAAAATGTCTGAACCAACTCCTTTCTCTGGTACACGGATCTGTTCAAAAATGCCAGAGCCGACTCCTCTGGATCTGAAGAAGTCCTGAGTGTTAAGTTGCGTAAAGACAGAAGAAAGAGTTCTGCAGCTATTCAGCGGGGAATTAGTTTACAGGCAGGAATACCTACGAGCAAAATAGCTTTTGAGAGGCCCCCCAGCGCTGACTCCTCGCACCCAGCGGCCGGTGAACTCGGTTCTCTTCCAGGTTTTTTTGCCTCCCTGTAACATACAGCAGACAGCCCCGACACAGTGCATCGTCTTTAAGCGCTTCCCAGCCTTTATACACCACACAGCCTAGTGGACAGCCTCTACAATACGCACAACCTTTACACAATTCACAGACTCTACACAGTTCACAGCCTCCGGACAATTCATAGTCTCCATACAGTTCACAGCTTTCAAACGGGTCACAGCCCTGACACAGTTAACAAACACAGCACAGTTCAAAGCCTTTACACAGTTCACAGTTTTTTTTCACGCTGACTCGGTCACTATGTAGTTGTTGTCATTAGGGAGCTTACCCAGTGACGTCTTGCGTTTGCTGAATCAGAAGAGGCACCACTGAACCACTTAATGACTCAGCAGCATTGCTGTGTCTCCTGTCAGGGGTTGCCTGACGGCGATCTGACACTGACCTCTGTCTGTGACCTGTCCCTGCTGTGGCTGTAACAGGACGACCTAAAGAAAAGTTCACAACTCCTAGAGGAGCTGGGCAACGTGCGTTGAGGTGAACACCTTGACTCACGTGCTGATCTGTCGGTGTGTGCGGCGGGTCATTTGGGCCGGCCCGTTTGTTCATCAATACACATTCCACTGACTTGCTTTGCTTTGGTTGGCTGGAATGGTCCGACGTAGTCGACTGCTTCCACGAAGTGTGTCGGAAAGAATGTTTTGGGTTTTTGTTTGTTTGTTGTTTTGTTGTTGGTTTTTTCCTGTGTCATCTCCATGTCCTCACAATGCTACAACTCGCACGTCGCTCATTCCGGTGCTACATGCCGTGATTTACTCTCCTCCTGAGATCATTCCCGCCGGATAGAAGGGACAGACACGGGCGTATGCCAACGTCCAGCTCCCTGCCACATAAAGCGTGTGAATTTTTTATACATTCTGTAGGGGTGTTTCTGGACCATGCCCTAAATCATCCACTGTGGAGTTGGTGCAGAACAGGGAGAGGGAAGGAGAGTGGCTCTGGCTGAGGTCTAGCGTCGCTGTCCCTCCAATTCAGGTGCAGCGTGCTTTGATTGATATGTTTTGTCGTAAGGGATACTTGGAGAATTCTGAAGGAGGGGCGTGATTCTGGAACACAAAGGGAAGTCACCCTAGATTGACTCTCCGGCGGGAGAGTTTGATCACGTGCCTTTCTCATCCTCTGGGAAGGTATTTCAGGAGTGGAGTTATTACTGCATGTTACAAACGCAAACGCATCCGCGCGAAGACTAATTCTATCGGAGCCACCGTACCGGTAAAACGCAGTCAATATCAAGTCATCGTAAGGCAGCCTACCCGCTGAAACACTGCACTGCTGCTGTGTCACTCCAGTAGTGTCCAGAAGTGCCTGTTCTGATCCAACACACAAGGGTTGACTGCCAGAACCCAGTATCTCATGTACATATATATAAGAGAGACCACCTACCTGGCCCTCTAGCAGCGGAACCAGCGCGACTGAACGTACTCTTTCGGAGGGCGGTATCATTTCAATCTATACCCTAGGAACTTGCCGACACCCAGACTGGCAAGACCTAACTACGGGCAGGGACACAGGGAAGGAATCGGAACTGAGGTCACCATAAGAAGACACCATGGAGGGTCACTAGACTGGAGATTTCTTTGATGATTGCCGCGGGCTGATGAGGGTGACCAGGACGATGCTTCGGAGTTCATTTTTTTTTCCCGAGCTGATTCTACGCTTCTTACACTTTCTTTCATATCCTATGTCACGTAGGCCTGAGGGATACTCGCACCTGCAGTGTTGGTGAGGAAATTGAGCAACCCTCAGAGACACATCCATAAAGAAAATTTTGACTATGAGGTTTCTGCTTTCCATTCTGAGCCTATAGCACATTCAGCTCTGGGTAGGGGGCGACCAGGGCCAAAAATCCGACCAAAAAACTTGATTCTGTGAGAATCGAACCCACAACCTCCCAGCCCGCAGCTCGAAACACTGACCACTGCACCACGGTAATTGGTCGGAAGGACTTTTTCTTTTATCGTTGCTGCTGCTGTTGCATCAGTCTTCCATGATGATGTTATCCAAGCAGTTAATTGTTGTTGCTGTGGCTGCAACTCTTTTAAAGAAAGAGAGAGAGAGGGAAAAAAAACGGGGATGGGGAGGGATATTATACGGTAACGCATTCAACCTTACCTCAGCAACACTCTTAAAGCTGTCTTAAGCGCCATTGCCTAGTTTTCGAGATTGTAAATGTAACGAGGCAAACATGATTTAAGTTAATGCCGCTGTTGGTCGTTACTATAATACTATAATACAAAGCAAAATATGCCTCTGTACAATAGCGTATCCCGAACAATGTGTGTGTGTGTGTGTGTGTGTGTGTGTGTGTGTGTGTGTGTGTGTGTGTGTGTGTGTGTGTGTATGTGTGTGCGTGTGTGTGTGTGTGTGTGTGTGTGTGTGTGTGTGTGTGTGTGTGTGTGTGTGCGTGCGTGTGTGTGTGTATGTGTGTGTATGTATGTGTGTGTTAGTCTGTGCGTGCGTGCGTGCGTGCGTGTGTGTGTGTGTGCGTGGGTGGGTGGGCTGGTGGATGTGTGGGTGTCTGTGTGTGTGTCGGTCTGTCTGTGTCTGTGTTTGTGTGTGTGCGTGCAGCACGTGCGTGCGTGTGCGTGTGCGTGTGCGTGTGTGTGTGTGTGTGTGTATGTGTGTGTGTATGTGTGTGTGTGTGTGTGTGTATGTTAGTGTGTATGTGTGTGTGTGTGTGTGTGTGTGTGTGTGTGTGTGTGTGTGTGTGTGTGTGTGTGAGTGCAAAGGGTCCACACAAAAAGAACAAGACCTCACCGAGCCACGTTCCAGTTCCTCAATGACGGCGTCCATGGACAGGTGACACAGCTCCAGCTCGTCAAAGTTGGCCCTGAAGTCCTGCACGCTGATCCTGGACACCGCGACACAGGGCATTTCATTGTACTGCTGGAATGATTACTCTCAGCCAACACAACACTATGCAACAGGACACAACACGACAAAACATAACGCGACACAATAAAACACGCCACGACCGACACGACCGATACGACACGACAAGACACGGCACGACACGACACAATACTACACAAGAAAACACGACACAACATAACAACACCACACAACACGACAAGACACGGCACGGCACGGCACGGCACAACACAACACAAGAAAACACGACACAACATAACAACACGACACGACATGATGCGATGCGACACGATGCGACACGATGCGACACGACGTGACGCAACACAACACAAGATGGGACAACACAACACAACACAACACAAGACGTCACGACACAACACAACACTACATGACACGACACAAGACACAACACAACACAGCACAACACAACACAAAATAACGCAACACAAACGCAAAACAACACAACGCTACACAATCCGACACGACACTACACAACACAGCACAACACAAAATAACGCAAGACAACGCAACGCAACGCAACGCAACGCAACGCAACGCAACACAACACAACACAACACAACACAGCACAGCACAGCACAGCACAGCACAGCACAGCACAGCAAACACAGCGCAACACACCAAAACACAACACAACACAGCTCAATACAACACAACACAACACAACACAGCACAGCACGGCACAGCAAACAGCGCAACACACTGCAACACAGCACAACACAACATGACACAGCACAATACAACACAACGAAACGCAACGCAACCCAACCCAACACTGCACAGTGCAGCTTAGCGCTAAACAAGACGGCCACCCCACTTCCTAGCTTTGTTCCCCCTGTCAATGAACACATCCACTGCCATCCTGCGCGCTTCTTCTGTCAGCAGGACACAACAATCCATTCATATTCTTATTACTCCGCAATTAAATCATGCCGTGCAGAGATGTCCCAATGTTATCCAATTAAAAAGCCTCCGTAAGTGTCAACCTCGGGGTATGTCAGTGGAGGAAGGACTAGCGCACAGCCCAAACACACTCACAGCTTGCTTACAATCTCATTCATATATCAGGGCATTCGTCACATCAAACCACTAGTAAAGTCTTAATTTACTACACATAATCATGGAAACAAACATCAATGCGAATAGAGTCAAAACAAAATAAAACATTCTCTCTTTCCTTGAACTTCACAAAACCATTTATCTAAATCATCATAACTAACCCGGGTTATAAATAGTTTTTTCACTTTAACTGGCCAGGTGATCTTAAACTATTCACGAATCACTGTCTTTTCTTTCTTTTTTTTTTTTCTTTGTTTTTTTTCACTGTCACTTTCACAAGCACAACACAACTGCTGGCACTGGTCAGGTTGGACTGCTGGCACTGGTCAGGTTGGACCGCTGGCGCGGGTTTCAGGTTAGACCGCTCGAAAGTGGCGCTGCCAGGTAAGAGGTCGAACCCCGGTTCAGATTGAACAATGATACCAGACATCGATCTGTTCTCCTTTCTTTCTTCCTGCATTAACGCATTGCACTCTCTCTCTCTCTTCTAGTCTGCTCTATCAAATGGACATGGTTGCTTTTCTTTTTTTTTCCTTTTCTTTTTTTTTCTCTTCATCAGTTAGCAACTCTCTCTCTCAACATCTCTCCTTAGTCCTTCCTCTGCAGATCTTATCTGGTGCTAATGCTTCAACTGGGTTTCTCTTCACTCCCCCTCTCATCTCTCTGCTTTTTCTCTCGTGCAGAGACTACACCCAGACCCTTTCCTCTCTCTCTGTTTTTCGTTCTCCCCTTTTTTCCCTTTTTTCTTCTCCTCCTCACCCTCTTATTCTCATCCTAGTGTCAAAGGGTGGTACCATTGGTAGTATTTTCCCACCTTCTACTGAGGTTACCTCCCTCTAATACCATTGGACATTCAAATCGTCAAGTCACATCTACCGGCCCTTGCTCTCTGTGGTGGTCAAGGGTCATTTAATTAATTAGCTTGATTTCACCCCCACCACACAATACCTTCCCCCTCCTACTTTAGCCGGCGACGTCCGACTTAACTTGTGGGCGCTGGTCTTGCAAATTGGGCCCGGATCAGTCTGACCAGGCGCCGAGACCCATCTGGCCAGACCTATCGGAGTCGGCCAAGCTACTCGTCCCGTCTGCCGGACCGGTGCTGTCTCCGTGAGCCTCTCTGCTGTGCCTAATGGCTGACGCGACACCTAAGTCGTCTGCTGGACACCAGGATATTTGAGTTGGAGCTTATGTCCAAACAAACTGGTTGGCGACTGACCACGACTTCGGTTTTTCTTTTTTTTGTCCGTGACAATTTCCCCCTTGCAAAAGACTATGCTCAGCATTGTCTCAAAAACAACGGTACAAAAAAGACAACAACCGAATTTGCTGACACACAGCTTCACGTGCAAAGTTTGGAAAATACTTTACAACAAAGATTTAAAAAATTTAAAAATAATCATTAGTGAATACCACCCCCTTTAGTTATCATTGACGTGCGCTTTTGCCTTATTTCAAATCATTTTATAACAACCTCTGTGCGCACCTATGCAATTCCCCTACCTCCCGGGTTTGCCACATCTTCTCTTCACAACTATTAGAAAAGCAAAAATCTAATATGATCACGATCCATGACACCTCATGAGGAATCTCCATCCTCACTTATTGCAAACAGTGCATTACTACACAAACGACTGTATGCTCCAAACATAACTACATTTACATGAACAAGTCTCACAAAGAAAATATGAACCATAGCCAAATGGGAATGAACCCATATCCAATCAACATAACTGTAATCAACACATATATTAACAAAGTAAGCTATGGGGCCCTGGATATGACTGACTTCCTCTGAGTTGCAGCTTGCTAGACTACACGGCTTAAATAGTCAGCTTCTACATTTTTGTCGACCTGGGAAAGTACTGAACTCGATACCTGTAGGGCGCAGTGCCCTTGCCCAAAGCAGCACCCTGCTGTTTTCAGCTGCGCCTTTGTGCTGAGTCTCACGCTGAATATATTTGCGGAGAAAATTTGCATGGAAAAGTTTTGGTTTCCATTCACATCAATTCGGTAATCCCGATCTACCTTTTCAGTGATGGTGAATGGTCCTTTCCAATGCATCAGCAGCTTGGGTTTTGACCTGTGGGAAGCAGTAACAGGACTTGATCTCCCACCTTTAGGGATTGCTTCCTCACCTTCCTTTTATTTGCTTCTTTTGCCCCGACCCTAGCCTCCTGCAACCTTTCCCTTGCAACCTTACATGTCTTCTACCTGTGCCCACCTTTGGAACAGGGCGAGATTGGGCCGATCAAATTTAACAGCCACTCTCCTGAATGGTGTGTCAATTAAAGGGGGCTGTCTAAGAGGCGCCTTCCTCTTCACCCCTCTTGTGGCTGACCTTTGACACACATACATGACATGCAGAAACCCCTTTATGTCTGCCATTGCCCTGGCCAGTGAAAGTCATCAAAGATTCGGCAGCTGTTTTGCCGGGGCCGAGATGACCCGCCATGGCGCTCGTGACCCCCTGACATGACAGTGTCACGATAACATGCTGGTACTCTAACTGAGTTGTCACCTTACCTGTCTTCCCCCTTTGGTAAACACTCGGTACAACAACCCGCCTTTCACCAGAAATTCTGTCCCCCACCCCCTCCAACCACCTGTTTCTCTCCACCTCTTGCCACTCCCAAGACTTCACGAGCGAAGGGTCTTGTTCCCGCGCTGCCCTAAATCATCAGGCGACACATCTATGCCCGACTTCCTTGCTGGAACGACTAACGGTTTATCAACCTTTTCCTCCTTCTTGTTCCGTGTTTGAACTGCTGCCCCTGTAGCAGTCAACAACTCAGGATCCCCTGGATCCCCTTTCACCTGGAATATTCCAATGATCAATCTAAAGGGGTTTCTCCATCACCAGCGCAGACAACTCGCCTGAGAAGTAAGGGGTTTCGTACTTCTATCTTAGCAACTGGGAACTCCCCCACAGTGCCATCGATTAGAGTACAGGTCTGAATTTGCCCTGTCAAATCCCCTTCCTCGACCAGCGTTGTTTTACTAACACCACATGAACAACCAGTGTCCCGTAACACTTTCACCCTCTGCTGGCCAATTTCCCCCCTTTTTCCACTGGTAATGAACCACCAGCCTAGTGCCCTCCATCCCTGACCCCTGACTGCTATCCAGTGTAGCCATAGGCCGCACTCCACCCCCTTCGATTGGTTTCCCCTTTTTGGGTTTCCCCTGCAGGTCGTTTCCCCTGGCGACCCTTATCAACCTCTTGCAAGGCTGCTGCCCTTTTGGAACCTCATGCGACAATCCTCGCCACATGTCCCTTTTTGTGACAAATGAAAACACCTATTGTCCCTTTGTCCTCCTTTCTGCCCCACCACTGGGTTTGCAGACTTTGCAGAAAACTCCCTAGTCTCCTTGCACTCTTCTCACCTGTGCCTTGGCACCTGTTTCTCCTGCCCTTAGTGCCCAAACGTGCCTCTCTATTTCACCTCTGCTAACTTCAGCAACTCCCCTGCTGTCTCTGGCTGTCTCTCTTTCAAATGTATAGTTAACTCTGGACTGCAACCTGACAAAATCTGTTCTTTCATAACCAGCTCTTTCAATTCAGCGAACTCCTTTCTCGTACCACTCAACTCTAACCATTTCTCAAAATAGTGATCTAACCGCGCACCAAACTGAGTGTACGTTTCACCTGCTTGTAATCTAGCTGATCGAAATTTCTTCTGAACCCCTCCTCTGTGAGGTCAAATCCCTTCATCAAAGACTCCTTCACAGCACCAAAATCAGATTGTTGGTCTGCTGGTAACGCAGTGAAAATCTGTAATGCCTTACCTGTCAATAGCGCTGACAAAATGACTGCCCACTCTTTGAAGGCCAACCCTGACTAGTAGCAAACGTTTCAAAACGACTGATGTACGCATCAATCGAATCTGATCCTTCCGAGAATTTTGGCAACTTTGGTCGGGGGGCATAACTGCGCACAGGGTCACTGGAAACTGAGCTGCCATCATCGGTGGTCTCCCTCTGTATTCTCACTCTCTCTAACTCTAATTGAATCCTTAATCTTTCTGTTTCCTGCGTTTCTCTAGCCTGATTTTCGTTAGCCTGAATCCTTAATCTTTCTGTTTCCTGCGTTAATCTTTCTTTTCCCTCTTTCTTTATCATTGTTAGCCTAAATCCTTAATTTTCGTTTCTTCTTTTTTTACGCGAACGGCGTCTTTCCCTCGCTCATCTTTTTCCATCTTTTGTTGGGTTCAAAAGAATCTCGCAATTTCTCCCAAGAGCCTAAATCACGGCGACGCTCACAATTGTTCAAATAGGGGTGTTCTTTTTTCCGCCATTTTTTCTTTTTTTTTTTTCTTTTTGACAAGATTTTATTTTCCCGACAGCCCAACTGGTGGTTACCCAGATGACGTAATGGCAATCCTAGAATGATATATTAGTTGGACAACGAATTAGTTTTTATAAGTCGCCACCCCTGCCCCCAACTATGAGACGAATTATAGGCAATTGTGCGAAAATAAGTACTTGGGGGCGTCCCCAAGCCGGGTTTTAACTATTTTGGGAAGCAAGCCAAGCCTATATTTAACTATTTTGGGGAAACATCAGTAAACCTCCTTGTTTGGTTAAATACTTGAATCCCCCCAGCTTCCTCCTTTGAGAAGTTGAAAATTTAATAAATGGGCCAGAAATCCGGGCAGGTCCCCCAATAAAGCAACCTCGGGATGTCATGGGGAAACTAGGACAGCCCAAACACACTCACCCTTGTTACAATCTCATTCATTAATGCTTTCGTCACATCAAACCATGTAAAGTCTATAATTTACTACACATAATCATGGAAAAAAAAACATCAATGCAATGATCAAACAAAATAAACATTCTCTCTTTCTTGACTTCAAAAAACCCATTTACAAAATCATCATAACAAACCGGGGGATAAATAATTTTCACTTTCCCTGGCCAGGTGATCTTTAAACTTTTCACAAATCAATGTCTTTTCTTTCTTTTTTTTCTTTGTTTTTTTTCACTGTCACTTTACAAGCACAAACAATGCTGGCACGGGTGGGTTTGGGGATCGGCACGGCGGGTTGGCCGCTGGGCTGGTCGGTTGACCCTCGAAAGTGGCGCTCCCAGTAAGGTCAAACCCCCGGTTCAGATTGAACAATGACTACCAACATCGATCTTTTCTCCTTTTTTTTCTTCCTGCTTTAAAGCATTGCACCTCTCTCCTCTCTTCTAGTTGCTCTTCAAATGGACATGGGTTTCTTTTCTTTTTTTTTTCCCTTTTTTTTTTTTTTCTCTTCATCGTTAGCCTCTCTCTCCTTTAACATCTCTCCCTTTGTCCTTCCTCGCAACTCTATCTGGGGCTAATCTTCCCCTGGTTCCTTCACTCCCCCTCTCATCTCTCCTTTTTTCTCTCGTCAGAGACACACCCCGAACCTTTCCCCTTTCTCTGTTTTTCGTTCTCCCCCCTTTTTTCCCTTTTTTTTTTCCTCCCCCCTCACCCTCTTTTTCTATCCTATGTGTCAAAGGGGAGTACCATTGGGCAGTATTTTTTCCCCCCTTCTACTGAGGTTCCTCCCCCAATTCCATTGGGCATTCAAATCGCAAGTACATCACCGGCCTTTTTCTCTGGGTGGTAATGGTCATTTTAATTAATTAGCTTTATTTCACCCCACCCACAAACTTCCCCCCCCCTACTTTAGCGGGCGTCCGACTTAACTTGGGGCCGGTCTTCAATTGGCCGGATCGTCTGACCCAGGCGCCCAGACCCATTTGGCCAGCCCCTGAGACGTCGGCCAAGCTACTCTCCCCGTCTGCCGGACCGGTGCTGTCTCCGTAGCCTCTCCCCCCCGTGCCCAATTGGGGAAAGCGAACCTTTAATCGTTTCCTGGAGACCCCGGATATTTTGGTTGGAGCTTTTGTCCAAAAAACTGGTTGGGGAAGACCCGAACTCGGTTTTTCCTTTTTTGTCCGTGACAGTAAGATTTCCCTGGCTTTTTTACTTTCCTTAAGTCTGCTTGTTAACGTTTACCTCTGTTTTCGTGACACTTTAACCTGTATTTTTACTGAAAGTATTTTACCTTTTTGTTGTTTTTGTTGTTGTTGTCTTGAAACACTTTGTAACATACAAACATGTGTGACGCCGTGCACAGTAAAACTGATACCTACCGTCCATTCCGTAACGTCACTGTCAACCTTTCCCTGAGTTTCCCAGGGGTACTAACACATCCTGTACCCGTTCTGAGTAACGTGCGAAACGAAGAGAGTCGATGTAATCAATTTATATTGGGTATTTATATAGCGCCTATCCTGGGTCACAGACCAAGCTCTAAGCGCTTTACAATAAACACACTACCTCACTCACTCACTCAACATGGTGTTTATAGTCTCTACAGTCAGCCTGTTTTGTGTGTGTGTGTGTGTGTGTGTGTGTGTGTGTGTGTGTGTGTGGTGTGTGCTGGGTGAGGATAATGATGTGTGTGTGCGCGTATACACGTGTATGTGTGTGTGTGTGTGTGTGTGTATGTGTGTGCATACGCATGCCTCGTGTTGTGTGGGTGGGGGGTGGGGAAGGGGGTGCGCGCGCGCGCGCGCGTGTGTGTGTGTGTGTGTGTGTGTGTGTGTGTGTGTGTGTGTGTGTAAGTAAGTAAGTAAGTGAGTAAGTGAGAGACTGACAGACAGACTGACAGACTGACAGAGAGAGAGAGAGAGGAGAGAGAGAGAGAGGGAGAGAGAGAGAGAGAGAGAGAGAGAAAATATAGTATCGATTTCTTCAGTTTTTGAACATCAACTCGCTCATATTATGACCAGACATGTCAATAACAATATAAAAGACGATGTTCAGAAATCTGCAAGGGAGGTAATTTGTGTTAGAGGTCGCGTTTAGCGAGAGTGACCCCGCCGTTTCATGGGGCGGGCAAATGCCGCTGGTGGAAACGCCCAAAGCAATTTTGCGCCACCAGTCAGCTTAACAGTTCAATCAGAGAGAGAAAAGGCCAAAATATGGGTGGGAAACGGGGCGCTTGTAATGTGGACAGTTGATACCTTGGTCATTATTCTAGCGTATTCTTCCAATCAAATGTTCGACTCATGAACACAGAACAGGTAACTTTATTTTCCATGGGAACGATAGGCGTTATCTTCCCTGATATATATATATATTTTTTTAGGAACATGTCTTTTTCTACATGTGAAAGAAAAACAAAAAGCTGCACAGTAAAATTCACGTGCACCACAAGTAACAGTTTTAAAATTTCAGTTAGTGATGCACGTTCATTTCTGTTCATTAATTTTCAAAATACAGCGACAAATGTGTTATTCAAATGTGTGTGTGTGTGTGTGTGTGTGTGTGTGTGTGTGTGTGTGTGTGTGTGTGTGTGTGTTTCCTGTGTGTGTGTGTGCTTGTGCGTATGTGTGTTTGTGTGTGACTGAGTGTGTATGTTTGCCACTGTATGTGTATCTATGTATTTTCGTTATGAGTGTATGCGTCCGTATGAACGTCTGTATGTGTACGTTTCACAACTGACTTGTTGAAAAAAAAAGATACTGTTTTCAGTACATCTAACTATATATACTGTTTTCAGTACAGCTGGATATTAGATCACACTTTGTGTTTGCTATCGGAAACAGACACTGAGATACCGTATCGCCAGACGATAAACCGTGCGCTTTACTCCAGTAAAACTATATTGTGTACAGCACAGCTCAGTAACAGATCAAGGTCAGAACGGAAGGAGAATTAAAGGGAGAAAGGGGTCAGGGTTCAAACCTCCCCCTCCTCCCATCCCTTCACAACTTTTCGGTGAGTGTCCTTGATTCGTTAAAGGAAAAAAATTCTTCTCTTTTTCTCCCCTCTCCCTCTCCCTCCCCCCCCCCTTCCCCCCTGCCCCCTCACCTCGCCCACCCCCACCCCCCACCCCGTTTTCCCCATCTCCACCCCTCCAACCCCTCTCCTCGATCCCACTGCCTTCCCCGCGCTCCCCAAACAGTTTCAGGGGCAAGTAACCTGTTTTGTAACGGAAAATGAACTTTTGTTGCTACCCCCTCCCCCCACTCAGCCGCCTTTTTTCGATATTCTTCACTCCGCCTTGCCCTGCTCTTCCCCCTTGCGACATAATAGTTACAAACCGCGCAACGAGGGCTCCTGAACTGGGACAAAAGTTTTGTGGCTTGCATCATTTCCTGTCAGGTATCTTTGTTTACAACCGAGGATCAGAGAGAGGGGAAAGAGACAGAGGTGTGTGTGGGAGGGGGGGGGAGATAGACTTGGAGACAGAGAGAGACAGAGAGTGAAGGAGGGAGGGAAGGAGGGAGGGAGGCAAGAAGAAAAAGAGAAGGGGGGGGGAACAGACAAAGAGACAGAGAGAGACAAAGAGACAGAGACAGACAGAGACAGACAGACTGAGACAGACCGACAGACACACAGAGACAGACAGACAGACAGATAAAACAGTCAGACAGACAGACAGGCAGACAGCATGGGGTGGGATTCAGGAGAAAAGACGGAGAGTGTCAGTCTGTGCGTGGAATCACGCAAGTTACAACTAAGACACGAAATAAATCCTAAGTATAGGCCTATATCCCCCGTGGGATTGCCGGGGGTGTGCCTATGGAGGTGGCACTGCTAGAATTCAGCGTCCCTGCCAGTCACCAGGCATGTCGTAAGAGGCGACTAAGTGACACTGGTCCTCCAGGTTGGGGTTGGGCACAGGGCTAACAACCCTGTCCCTTAAAAAAATGATTGTTACAGAAACCAATACCAGAGCATCCGACACAGATGGCGACGGCAATGAAGCACACCAGGCAACTGGACTGATGACGGACGACAGCCAAACCCGAGAGGGAGCTGGCGCCCCGATGGTGGATTTGCTGAAGCCGAAACAGAAGATGAGGGTGGGGTGCTGGAACGTCCAGACCTTGTACCAGACTGGCAAGATGCCCCAACTAGTCAAAGAGTTTGACACTACAGCCTGGACATCTTGGGAGTCAGCGAGGTCAGATGGACCGGCACAGGAAAGAGGAGACTGGCGTCAGGACATACCATTGTCTTCTCTGGAAGATCAGATAACCAACACTCTGAGGGAGTAGCACTTCTCCTCAACAGAAAAACAGAAAAAGCATTACTAGAATGGAAACCATTTGGACCAAGACTTTTAAAGGGCAGATTCCACTCCAAATACACCAAGCTGACAGTTCTAGTTGCTACGCACCAACCGAAGATGCAGTTATAGAAGCCAAGGATGCATTTTACGATCAGCTCCAAGCAGCAGCGGAGAGTATTTGCGCCCATGACATGGTGCTGATCCTCGGCGATTTGATGCAAAGATGGGCAGTGACAACACCGGGAGGGAGCATGTTATGGGCAAACATGGAATTGGTACCATCAACGACAATGGAGAAAGACTAGCAGACTTCTGTGGAGAGAACAACCTGTTGATTGGAGGCACCCTTTTTCAACACAGAGATATTCACAAAACAACCTGGACATCACCAGACGGGACCACCAAAAAACCAGATAGATCACATCATAGTCAATCGGAGATGGAGGAGCTCCCTTCAAGATGTCAGGGCCTACAGAGGAGCAGATGTTGCCAGTGATCACACCCTTGTGTTGGCCACCGTTTCCCTGAAACTACGCCGAACACGAGGAAGACAGGCACGTCAGCAGAGAATAGACTCGGGACAGACTGAATGAGACGCTCACCAAACAAGCTTTCGCTGTGGAAATAGAGAACAGATTCCAGGCGCTAGGGGAACAACAAGAGTTAACAATAGACAGCTTCAACCAGGCCTTGCGGGAAGCAGGAGAAAAGGTACTAGGCTTCCGCCGAAAGAAGAAGGAAGAGTGGATAGGGAAAGGAACCTGGGAAAAGATAGATGAAAGAAAGCTGACAAAGCAGAAGATCAACAACACCAGATCAGAACGCTTGAAAGAGCAGCACAGAAGAAGATATGCAGAATTAAACAAAGAGGTAAAGAAGATGACAAGAGCTGACAAGAAGGACTACATCGAGAAACTGGCAGATGAGGCAGAGGAAGCAGCTGGTAGAAATGATCTAAAAACGCTGTACAAGATAAACAAGCAGCTAAACAATGGGTTCCAAAACAATGATGTACCAGTAAAGGACAAGAATGGGAAGGTCGTTGAGGGAGAGGCAGAAAAACTACAGCGCTGGAAAGAACATTTCGAGTCAGTTCTGAACAGACCAAACCCCCTCAGCTAGCAGATATCCAACCGGCAGGTATAGACCTGGACATCTGCATCGATCCACCGAGCCTAGAAGAAGTGACAGCAGCAATCAAAACAATGAAGAATGGAAAAGCACCAGGGGCAGATGGGGTAACGGCAGATATGTTGAAAGCAGATATTAATGTGACAGCCCCTATTCTGACGGAGATCTTCAGACAGGTTTGGGAAACGGGCCAGACCCCTGAAGCGTGGAAAACTGGTCTTATCTTCAAGTTGCCCAAAAAGGGAGATCTTGGAGATTGCAACAACTGGAGGGGCATAACACTTCTTTCTCTCACTAGCAAGGTATTTAGCAAGGTTGTGATGTCAAGGCTGACGGAAACCCTTGAGAGGAATCTCCGTCCACAACAAGCAGGCTTTCGCCCTGGACGATCCTGCTCAGATCATATCTTCACTCTGCGCCAGGTTCTGGAACAGAGCAATGAGTGGAACACGCCTTTGTACATCAACTTCATTGACCTGGAGAAGGCATTTGGACAGCATCCACCGAGAGTCCTTATGGAAAATCCTGAGACACTACGGAATCCCTGCAAAACTTGTCCGGGTCATTGAGATGCTGTACAGTGACTTCAGCGCACAAGTGATCTGCAACACGGAGCTCACAGACGCCTTCAATGTCGGCACGGGAGTGAAACAGGGCTGCATCCTATCGCCTTTCCTCTTCATCCTGGCCATGGACTGGATTATGAAGAACGCCACAGACAGAGAGAGGAGGGGAATCAGATGGACCACGACAATGGTGGCAACAACAACACTGGAAGACTTGGACTTTGCTGACGATATTGCCCTGATGTCACATCGCTACCAAGACATGCAGGAGAAAACAGATGCCTTGGCAGCAACAGCTGGAAACCTTGGCTTGAAGGTCAACACCAAGAAGACAAAGAGCATGAGAATGAATGCCAGAGTCCAAGACAACATCAAACTGAACGGAGACGAAATTGAGGAAGTTAGCGACTTCACCTATCTTGGATCCAAGATGTCAAATACAGGGATGGGGAGGTGGAGATCCGGGCTCGACTTGCAAAAGCCAGCCAGGCCTTTGCCTCACTCAGGAGCACATGGAAGACAGGGAATATCCGCCTGAAGACCAAGTTACGAATCTTCAAATCAAATGTAATAAGCACCCTTCTTTATGGATCAGAATCATGGAAGATGACCAAAACCATCAGCAACAAACTAGATGTCTTCCAAAACAGATGCCTCAGACGCATTCTACGCATCTATTGGCCGAATACCATCACCAATGAAGAACTCCACCAAAGAGCAGAAACTGAACCCATCTCAACGCAAATCAAACGAAGGCGTTGGCGATGGATAGGCCATGTGCTCCGCCAGCAGACAACAGCCATTTCCAGAATCGCCCTACGATGGACTCCTGATGGCCGAAGAAGAAGAGGACGCCCCAAGGAAACTTGGAGGAGAACAGTAGAGAGGGAGATGAAGGACAATGGTTGGACATGGGGCCGTCTGGAACGTGTTTCAGCCGACCGACATCAGTGGCGGGCTCTGGTCGAGGCCTTATGTGCTACCAGCACAAAGAGGATAGATAGACTAGATAGATAGGCCTATATCACCCAAACTTATTTTGAGCTGTTGCACGGGCTGTAATACGTGTGCACCTGACATCCTCGTAAATTTGATAGACTGAGGTGTGTTTTTTTTTTCTCCTTGTTACTGTAGCAACTGCTTAATCTTTGAGTTTCCCCTTTGAAATCCAAATTAATCGTCGTCAAAGCCGAACGCACCCTAACATCTATACAACTACATTTTCCACCTACCAAAATTCTCCGTCATCTCGCCGAGTCAGAGCCGCGTCTTCTCTCTCTGCACTGCTCAGTTCAAACCATTCTTTGGACCTGTCACAGACCATGGTAGGTTAAAACTGACCACAACACGGTAATACTCTGAATTTCACAATTCTGTCTGTCTGTCTGTCTGTCTGCTCTCTCTCTCTCTCTCTCTCTCTCTCTCTCTCTCTCTCTCTCTCTCTCTCGCTCTTCTCTCTCTCTCTCTCTCTCTCTCTCTCTCTCTCTCTCTCTCATGTTTGGAACTCTCTTTCATCCAGTCTACACGATATATCATACCTGCCCAAGTTTTCAACAACAAAAAACAGTCTTAAGTAAAACCCGTTTCGACAACCTACCCCAAAGTTATGTTGTAAGCTTTGTAGTTGGGTAGACTAGAGGACGGGAATGAGGGGACCTGAAGATTAGTATGGAGTCAGGAGGATGTGAGGGGCAGGACGAGTGGAAAAATGGAGGCTAGAGGACCCACATTACAAAAAAGACTGTGTGAGTTTCATACTGCATCCACGCTGCAGCAAGTGTGTTAAAAACAACGCCCGCTACAACAGTCAAGCCGTGGCGGTTCTGACCTGTCGCTCCAAGCGCCGTTCCATTCACCGTGCCCGAAGGGATTCCTCACGAGCAGCAGCAGAAGCTTCTCGCCCCGGTAGGTGACCTGTCCCAGGCAGGCAGGCACACACACACACACACACACACACACACGCACGCACGCACGCACGCACGCACGCACGCACGCACGCACGCACGCACGCACGCACGCACACACACACACACAACACACACACACACACACCACACAACAGCATTGTCAGGTCAGCAGTCGACATGTTCTGCACTGACTGCAGCCTACAGACTGATGACCACCATCGTGAGAATCCTCATCACTTTTTCCACCAATCAGATGTTACCATCTATGGTGCGTGGGGAGAGAAAAAAAAAATAGATGGCGGGTTTTCGTTTGTAAACTTTTGCTTTCTGACTTCTAGCCTCTAATGACGACATTTATCACATGTGCTTCGAGGATTAAGTAAATTTTCAACTGAAATAATCTGAATCAGAAACCGAGTTCTTCAAACTTTGTCTTGTGTTTACTTCTGTATCTGTTTTATTTATATAATGTTAACACATCGTTTACATGCATGTATACACACTTACATACGCATGTACACAAACACACGCGCGCGCGCACATACACACACACACACACTCTCTCTCTCTCTCTCTCCCCTCTCTCTCTCTCTCTCTCTCTCTCTCTCTCTCTCCTCTCTCCTCTCTTTCTGTGTGTGTGTGTGTGTGGTGTGTGTGTGTGTGTGTGTGTGTGTGTGTGTGTGTTAAAAACATATAAAGACAAAGACAGACAGACAGACAGACTGACTGACTGTCTGACTGACTGACAGACAGAGAATCAAAGGTAACCCTCACCGTCTTCAGACCAATAATGCTGTATGCATGTTTCTCGTACAAGCCACTGGATCGGAGGGATTCACGTGCTCCACTGCCCTAGAAGCAACAATGATGATTAAGACACTGTGAACAGAATGTGTAGGCGATAATGAGGAGGATGTGGATGGACCACGAAAAGTGTGTAAGATACATAAATAAAAGTATGTTATATACATTATAGTGCATGCTCGCAAAAGCACGCACATGTACATACTAACGCGCGCACGCGCACGCACGCGCGCACACACACACGCTCACACACGCACGTACACATACACGCATACACGCACTCACGCACACACACACGCAGACACACACACACACACACACACACACACACACACACACACACACACACACACACACACACACACGTTGTGTCTGGAAAAAAAATCAAGAGCTTGAAGACTGCGAAAGCAGGCAAGACGCAGAACCATTCGTGTGCACATGTACGTATGATGTGCTGATGTGCACGCACGTGTGTGAGACAGACAGACAGACAGGCATTGAGCATGAACGAGTGACTCACGAAGATAGCGGCGCCCATGAGGGTGTCCATGCGGTAGGTCTGGGTCAGGATGGAGGTGAGGGTGTCCGAGGAGTTCTCCTGGAGTTCCACCAGCTCCGTCACGCCGCCAGTCAGGTCCAGCAGAGCATCGTGAACGCGCCCGCCCACGATGGCCTCATAACAGCCGTACAGCCTGCACAACACACCGGTCGGTAACAATCATGCGTCCGTTCAGTGACAGTCTCGATCAATTTGTCAATACCGATGACCTCAGCACGAACAAACCAAGGGCTTAGGTGTGATCAGGAAACCGAAACCTAAGTCGCCACGAGAGATGGGCATGACGGGCGATAGAATTTAAAAGTTATTTGTTTGCCGAAGAATGGGGATGAAGATGAGGTTGTATAGCTCCATTCTAGTCATAGACTATATATATGTATGTGTATGTACACACACACACATATATATATATATATTATATATATATATATATATATATATATATATATATATATATATATATATAGCGGCTTGAACCAGGCCCGAGAGATACAGAAAACTGCAGTGTTGGTCGGAAACTTTGAGCAACATTCCATAAGTGGATGAACAGTCGCTCCAGTCTTCACATTTGAGCCCATAGCGAACTCTGCTCTTGGTAGGCGCCGATCGGGGTTGAAAACCCCCCACAAAGACATGATGTTAATGGACTGGAGAGACCCAAACTCATGACCTCCAAGCCTGCAATCAACGACTGTAAACACTGCACCAGGTAGCCAGTAACGTTTCCGTTTCAGCTCACAACACACACTAGCTATTCTACGACACCTGCTAATACACCTAAAATGTACAATCCACATGTCATCAGATCAAACGAAAAAACAAAATTTCCGTGAAAACTTGTTTTAAATTTTACATCAATTGAAACGTCCGGAAACTAAATTTCCATGCTTCCTGCTGTAAAAAGGAAGTTGTGGCATAGATCCCACACTCAGTGTTAAATGTGTTATACCCGGTGGTTTATTACACAGTACGTATCATGGGGTTTCTTCATCTTTTTTGAAAAGGAAGAACTTCAACGAAAACAAAATGTGACCGGTATATGGTCACAGTTTCACAATATACAGTCACAGTTTCACTACATATTGTCACAGTTTCATTTTGTCAGTTTCACTATATATATATATATATATATATATATATATATATATATATAATATATATATATATAGTCATTTCAATGTATAGTCACAGTTTCACTACATACATACAAGGGTAAGTAACTGAGCACCATTCCAACAATTTTCAGAGCAGCTTAGTGTTGCAATGACTGCAAGAAATATTGAATTATAAACAATATTGAATTATGAATAAAGCGTGCTCTTATGTCTTAGATTGAAAGAGGTCACTGAGGAGAAACGATCAGGTTTCGAAATACCGGTATCTGACCAGGAGTTATGATGTATTAGTGAGTTTTCTGCCCTTTGGAGATTGTCTCCTCCTTGGAGACTATACGCTTGCTGAAGGCTCATTTTGAGAAGCATTTATTATTCCCCATTCACCCACTAAAGCACATACTGTTAGTTAGGCAGAATTATCTACCACTGCAGATATGAAAGCTTATCTCCCCCTATTTTTGCAATGTAAGACATAAGAGCAGGCTTTGTTAATAATTCAATATTTCTTGCAGTCATTGCAACACCAAGCTGCTCTGAAAATTGCTGGAATGGTACTCAGTTACTTATCCTTGGAATTTGTTAGTGTATTATAGTTCAGTCCCTTGCGGAGTCATTCCAAGAACTGGCACTTGTGTCAAAGATGTTCTCCTTTTATATTTTCTACTTTTCAAAAGAAAATGTAGCTTATTTTGTTGTCACAATTTTCTGTTCTTAGGTGGGACCTTTGGTGAGTTTTTTGAAAATTCAACAAACATACTATGGTATTGCACACCAGCCTTTTTCTGGGATAGCATTCTGCTTAAAATCCTAAAGGCAAAAGAGATCTGAGACCAAGTTCATTTCGGAAAAAAATGTGTTCTACTGCAGACATGAAAGCTTATCTCTCCCAATTTTTTTTAAACCTATGACAGCAAGATCAAACTTTGTTTATATTTCATTATCATATTTTCTCTTTCTATATATAGTCACAGTTACAAGTTCACCGCATATAGCCGCACAATTCGACTATATAAGATCACAATTTCACTATATATAGTCAGTTCCATTATATATATAAACTTAGATGTGTATAGTCTGTGTCGTTATATATAGTCACTCACAGTTACAATATATATAATCACAATTCCACTGCATATAGTCATATGTTTCTCTTCATACTGTCAGTTTCACCATATATTACACTCACGGTTTCGCACTGACGTGCAGGAAAGAACACAACCCAGCACACTCACTTGGCATAAGCCTTCTCCAGCAGAGCCACCCAGAACTCGTTTCTCTGCTTGGTGTTGGAGCAGTACAGCAGCCGGCCGTAACGTGTGGGCAGTCGATCGTCCACCACCACCTCCTTCCACACCCCGTACTGCCAGAAGTAGAACCGGAAGATGCCTGTGGCGCCCACATGGCACAATTAGGATGTTGCTCTAAAACTCTGTATAATCCATGTAAGCGTTTTAAGCCTTCCATAAACTTGAGCGAGCATTTAATGTTAAACTGATAATTGATCGAAAGAACAACTCACCACCAATTATTTCCCTTATTTGGGGGGATCTTCACTGATGAAATCACAAACAATCTTCAAATACATGACCTTCCCCTTAGTTGACACACATTTCAGGCCTTTGCTTTCACCAGTCACCCTATCTTTGCGACAGCCTCAAATGCACAAAATAATCCTATTTCTTTGATTTTAATCTGTCTCCTTGGACCACCCGGCTTGTACCTTGATGGATGTATGAAAGGAAAGTAAGGTAATGTTGCTTATAGCCAGCCGACCGCAAAGGGCCATATCAGGGCTGTCACTACGTTAAAATCAACTCTCAATTATATGAAAGGAAATAAATTAAATCAACTTTCAAACACAATAAAAATTCTCAAAACAATCTGATTGCACCAGTCTATAAATACTCGACTTCTTAAGCAACGCCTCGGCGCATTAAATTTCGGTGTGCAGCCTGTCCACATAGAGGGCATATATTGTGATCATCATTATAGAGTCTAGTCATGGGGACGGGGGGAGTGTGTTCATATGACACTCGGAATAAGAACCTCACTGTAATCACGCACATCTACTCTTTAATAGTGGACACGCAATCAGACAAAATGTGCATAATATCTCATGCCAAGGTCACAGAACAACGGTTCTACAGCTCTCCAAACCTCTTAATTCCACTTGGTAACACCGTGAACACGTCACTAAAAACAACTGTTATTATAGATCCTTTCACACATCGTGTTCAGTGTTTATACATTGTGTGTGTGTGTGTGCGTGCGTGCGTGCGCGCGTACGTTCATCCGTGCGTGCGTGCGCGCGCGCGCGCGCCTGTGCGTGTGTGTGTGTGTGTGTGAATGTGCATGTATTTGTGACCGTGTGCGAGTGCATGCCTATGTGTGTGTGTGTGTGTGTGTGTGCGTGCGTGCGTGCGTGCGTGCGTGCGTGCGTGCGTACGTGTGAG
>CM031595.1:32917410-32919910 GCA_018398815.1 Conus ventricosus | reverse complement strand
ATATATTGTGGTGTGTGGGCGTGTGAGCTCTTTGCGTGTGGCACGTGGCCTGCCGGTTTTTTCTTTTTGGGGGGCGCGTTCAGGGGGACGTGCCACGGAATGGTGCATTGACAAAGATTTCCATTTATGCCTGCAATTGTTTATCATTTCTACTTTAGAGTTCAGGGATGCTAGGTGGGGTTTACATAATATCAGCCACTTTTCTGTAGTACATAAGTTGCATTTTTTTAGAAATGTTGTTGTATGGTGTTGCTCTTTTTATAATTTTCCATGATATGTTGTAATCTATTTTCTTATTTTTATGAATAAGTAAATAAATAAATAAAATAAATGAATAAATGAAAAATCAGCGTGGTCCAGGGACAGCAGAGTCGGTCGACGGTGCACTCAAACCATTCGCTCATGAACTCATCAGACCATCATCAGGAGATAAACTGCGATCCACCGACTGAAAAGTAATTCGACCCCCCTGTCACTGACGCGTGTTTCTATGAAATCAGGAACTCATCATCAGAATGGAAAAGACTTTAAGTCTATCCGAAGCCAGACATCAGCTCAAAGAGAAATGACATCATAGTTAATAGTTCCAGACAAAATTCAGTTGTCAGACAGACACTAGACGACGTGGACCACTTGGGATATCTTGAGCCCATTCTGAGCAAGGTGATAAAACGAGGATCTCTCCCTGCCACCTCAAAGACTGGATGTCCAGAACCAGGTCTGTCAGCCTCCCTGTGATGATGCAAGTGTACTAAGTACATCTCTTGCCCAAAGCCAGGGTCGAGGTGGATGGCAGCTGATACCTGACTTAGAGTCTGACCGCTTTCCATGGGTAGATAGTGATTGTATCCATGGTGTTTCTGTCTGAACACTTTCCATGGGTAGATAGTGAGATAGTGACTGTGTCCATGGGTATACAGTGACTGTGTCCATGGTGTCTCTGTCTGAACACTTTCCATGGGTAGATTGTGGCTATGTCCATTGGTTACTGTCTGTATGCTTTCCATGGGTATCCAGAAACTATATCCATCGTTTCACTGTCTAATCATTTCCCATGGGTAGATAGTCACTATGTCCATAGTGTTACTGCCCGACCATTTCCCATGAGTCGATAGAAAGTATATCCTTGATGCCATTGTCTGATCTCTTCCCTTGAGTAGAGAACAAGTTTGTCCATGATGTCATCAACTGCTCACCAGAAGTTGTCACACTGTAACTCCTCGATCTGCTTCCGATCCTTGTGCTCCACAACCAATGATTCAGACACACTCTCCGCTGATCACACGAGGAACAGAAGAGAAATAACTCGCAGTCAGTCAGAAGTGCACGCTTTCGATCACTGACTAGAATCTCTCCCTGCAGTGGTCAAGCGCACTAAGCCTTGCCTGATCATCGTTCTACGTGGCAGCAAATCATTGTCAGGGTGTTTTTCGTTTGTTTGCTTTTAGCTTTGTACTTGTTGTTGTTGCTGTTGTTATTGTTGTTGTTGCTGTTGTTGTTGTTGTTCTTGTTATGTGACTGTCAGATATTGAAAGTTGTACACACTGTGCGGGGTGGACACTCGCTATCCATTCTGCACTGTCCATTTGCCCATGTGGCCTTTTTATGAGGAGGGGGTGGGGGGTGGGGTGGGTATTCAACTGGAGGATGTAATGGGTATTCAACTGGAGGATGTAAAACAAAGCGGAATGTCTGGCGCTCCCAACAGGATGTCAACACTTAGCTGCTGTGTCATGATCGCTTGTATTGTTTGATACTTGGGGGGATGGGGGTGTCTTTCTTTCTTTCTGTCTGTATTTCTTTTTTTCTTTCTTTCTTTTCTTTTCTGTTTTCTTTTTTTCCCTTTTCTCTTTTTCTTTCTTTATGGTCTGATTTGTTTTGTGATCTGGCGTTTTTATTTTTTCTTGGGCGAGTTTCACAGTCCTGAAAAGGTTGTGTGTCGTCGGTGGGGCTATAATGATTAGAACTTGAAACTCTCTCTACGCAATGTTCGGAACCTGAAATCCAATACTGACACAGATGACTAACAACACAAACCATGTCACGCTTACCAAGCTCGCCCTGCTCCAAGTCGACGTAATGAGAGCCTTGCACAATAAACTTGGGGTCCTTCACGATGTCCTGTTTTAACAACAAAGACAGTATTTGTGGTGAATCACACCATTCACTACGCTCTCTCTCTCTCTCTCTCTCTCTCTCTCTCTCTCTCTCCTCTCTCTCTCTCTCCTCTCTGTTGTGTGTGTGTGTGTGTGTGTGTGTGTGTGTGTGTGTGTGTGTGTGTGTGTGTGTGTGTGTCATTCATTTAACGTCTTTCCACTAAACGTGATATTAGACGATAAAAAAAGGAGTGTGTCAGAGAATAAGACTAGTGCATGACTGAAAGTTATAGGGTTCCAAGTATGCATGCATGTATGTGTGAATGTGTGTACACATATGGTGCTTAGGCGGTTATTTAAAATATATCTGATTAAAGAAATATGTATATAACTACACTATTAGA
>CM031595.1:32909910-32912410 GCA_018398815.1 Conus ventricosus | reverse complement strand
GAACGAGGAAAAGGGGAGGACGAAAGGGGGCGAGGGAGTGAGACGTGTTTCGAGAGACTATCCAGTGACTATACAGTATCCAGTAACTGTAGCTTACATAGATTCCAGTGAAGGTCGTAACAAGGGATTTCATAAAATTACAAACCTTTTTAAGGATTTCGGATAATTATGACTAATTTAGTCTGTGATATAATACAGCTACTGGATTTGTTTCAAGACTTTTCATCAATCAAACTTTTTAACATTCTAATAATCTCTGGTCTGGCTTATTTCCATTAAAGTCCAGATAATTTTCCAGACAAATAAGATATATGTTATCTTCAGGGACTAAAAGTCAGAAAGAAAATATTTTTCGATTATGTAAGAGGCACAATATATGGCGCAATCTTCTGATTGGAATTCACTTTGAATGCCGTTCAGGCTCCCGTGAGTTTGTTCTAAATCTAGAGATGTTTGTTTGAAATCGACCGATTTCTTGACGCCCCTAACTTAATCGGTCATTAAATAAAATCCAAATCGTTCAGGGATTTCCTGATGTCCCTGTCTAACTAGTCATCATACGAAACCTCTGAATTGGTCAGGGATTTCCTCATATCACTGACTGAATCAGTCAGTACACGAAATATCTAACCTGGTCACAGATTTCATGAAATCCTTTGGGACACACTTTCTCTGTTACATGCATAGGCCTACACCATGTGTGTGTGTTCGTGCTGGCGTGAGGCGTGTGTACAAGCGTGTGTGTGTGTGTGTGTGTGTGTGTGTGTGTGTGTGTGTGTGTGTGTGTGTGTGTGTGTGTGTGTGGTGTTCATTATTCGTCTAAGTAATAATCAAAATCTTCTAGCTTCAATATTTACCCGAGCTATCAGGTTTTTGTTTGTTTTCTTTTTTTCACGAAAGGCGGATTTTTTTTTTTTCTTTCCATCCCGCCCACCTCAGTCTCACGTAGTTCCAGAAAAGGCTCTGGTTCCAGCCAATTTTGTGAATCGTTGATGACTCTCAGAAGCTGCCAGTTATTCCTTCAGTTAGTCCCCACGATATACCTTATATGAGCTTAGTGCTACAGCGTAGTGGCTCAACAGACCGTCAATTTCGTCTGCCAGTCTTGTAGTTCTTTTATTTATCAGTATGTAGTGTTTACGCTTTTGTGCGTATTAGTGTTTATTAATGTATTATAATATACTATAGACTAATCATTAAACCTTGTTGTTTGATCTTGGTTATTCTTTTAACTAAATAAAAGAGAATATCAACACGAAAGTCCTGTGTTCATGAAAAAAAAACATGGCATTTCTCGCCTCGATGAGAGTGGCTACGATAGATGCGCAAGATTTCTCTCTCAGACGCAATCTTCTTTGTGTTTTAACCTGTTGTTTTATGCCATGAATATTCCTTTCTGATTTATTAATCCCGCAGTGTAAGAGACTTGATGACAGCTTTTGGTTCCTTGGAACACTTGGTCTTCATAGTGTGTGTGTGTGTGTGTGTGTGTGTGTGTGTGTGTGTGTGTGTGTGTGTGTGTGTGTGTGTATGAGAAAGCATGTGTGTGTTGTGTGTGAGTGCGTGCATACGCGCGTGCGCTAGCATATGTATGTTCAATTACTATACGATTTCAGTCAAATTTCTTTCAGCATTAACGTGACTTTGTTATAGTTGTACAGTTTGAAGAACTCCCTGTATTGATAGATATGCAGAGACATAAATCCATGTAAAAGTACAAGTGTACGTACACATACTGGCACACATAACATGCATCGCGGCAGCCACACGCAAGTAAGCACGCGCGCCCGGACATACATACACATAGACGCGCGCGCGCCCAGCCTCCCCCTTCCCACTTCTCTCCCTCCCACCCCACACATCACCCCTCCATCTCCTCTCCCTCCACACACATCATATACGCAAACACGCACGCGCTTGTACACGAACGCGCGATGCCGCGCACATGGAACAGCCGTACGTTCCGCTGGAGTTATGTATTTATCTATGTATTTATTTGTTGTTGTTTTTTACCCTTTAGAACTCGGGTTCTCATGGCTTAACAGATGTAGTGAGGCCAAGGCGTTTAACGGACAAGTCAACACGCACGGTGCTACCTTCTCAGCGGAATTTATGTCCGATTTTTAGAAGCAGGAACCATAAAATAAACTTTACTTGGAGACCTTTAAAAAACGGTGTTATTTGTACATAGGGTCTACCTGTTCCCCAGCCAAATGCAGACAGTTCATACACAGAGGCAAAAAAAAAACAAAAAAAACCGAGCTGTCAGCTGAGTACACACACATTATCCGTGCCCGCCGGGGTCAACTAACCAACAACATTATGGGTTGACCGTTTGGGGGTGGGTGAACAGTACGGCTGAAAAAAAAGATCAGAGACAGACAGACAGACAGGCAGACAGAGAAAAAGAGAGTGGGCGTGTGCGTGTGTGTGTGTGTGCGTGTGTGTGTGTGTCAGTGTGTGTGTGTGTGTGTGTGTGTGTGTGTGTGTGTGTGTGTGT
>CM031595.1:32819910-32902410 GCA_018398815.1 Conus ventricosus | reverse complement strand
AGACAGACAGACAGACAGACAGACAGACAAACAGACAGAGACAGAGTTTTCAGTATAGACAGATAGGTTATACAGCGAGTGTTCCCAGTGTAGACAGTCTAAATTGGTAGGCCTAGGCCTTGGTACTGAGTGTTTTCACTGCAGCCACGGCGTAAATTCAGTGGAAAAACAAACGTGAAACTGACTCAACACGCTGTTCTTTCGCCCGAACACGTCCATCAATCAGGACACAATGACACAGCACGCGGAACGAAATCGAAACCGACGGAAACGAACCAGTAGCCGTCAACAAAGAGGCTTGGACGTTTTCCCCGCTTCTTTCCTGGCAACGCCGGGTCTACTACAATGCAGCTTTGTTCTGTCGTGCTAATCTGAGCATCCGTACATAAGAAATGCGGAACTGTCTAACCAGAGCTCTCTCTCTCTCTCTCTCTCTCTCTCTCCTCTCTCTCTCTCTCTCAAAACACACACACACACACACACACACACACACACACAGCATCCAACACACACACACACACACACACAATCACGCGCACACACAATTTTTATCTCCACCACGGGGAAAACCGTCAAAATACCAGTCTGCTTGATGCACTTCGCTATCATATTTACAAACTGAAGGAAGCAGGCTTTGCGTAAATGCAGGGACAAATGGCCTGTACTGTACCTGCAATTTATACACTCGGATACTTTTTTTTCTATGGTTGTTCCTACCGCCCCAGTGTCAGTTTCCTCATAGCTCAGTCGACCTCCAGGGTATTTTCAGGGATGGTTGCTATTCAGAGAGAGAGAGAGGGGGGGGGAGAGAGAGCAAAAAAAACGCGCGCGCGCGCGCGCGCACACACACACACACACACACACACACACTTGCAACATTTAATGTGGGTAGGCGTCACACTTTATTTGGTCACACACACACACAGAGACACACACACAGAGCACGCACGCACGCTTGCATGCACGCACGCCTTCACGCGTGCGCGCGCGTGCTCTCACACACACACACACACACACACACACACACACACACACCGAGTAAACTTAGACAAGTGGAATAGTATATTACTGACGGACCCAATTGTCACAGGAGAAAACACAAGTGGCACAAAAACGTTGTTACAAGTCCGTTTTCGAGGGTTTGTTGCCAAAATGCGCGCGCGCGCGCACACACACACACACACACACACACACACACACACACACAACACAACACAACCAACCTCTCTATCTCTCTCTCTCTCTCTCTCTCTCTGTCCACATCATATCACCATGACCATCTTCCTCACCGTCACCATCACCTAAGCAAACCCACAACACAGGCCCACTATCTAAAAAATAAAAAAAATAAAAAAAAGGTCCCCTACTTACATGCGGACGTTTCCACACGATACGCGACGAGGACCATGATCGGTAAAACAGAGATGAGTTGGACGCTGGAAAATCGTGATCCTCGAAAACAGCCCCCGGGTTTTCAAGCAGACGGCGTTTGATGCTGTCATAATCCGACATGCTGTCACCTTCCAAACTGATGTGTCGTCGCTGAAGTGTGTCCTACTTAGGAATGATAACTTTTCCTCAAGCTCCGCTCGTTTCTAGGTTTCACACGAGCACTGCAGTAGTAGGCGTGGCGGTGTGCGTGTGCGTGTGTGAGAGAGAGTGTGTGTGTGTGTTGTCGACTCTCAGTTCTCGTCAGCTGTCAGGCGTTGTTCTCTTTCCCTTTGTTGCACGCTCTAAAAGCAGAGAAATGGGAGGTCCCAGTGCTTCGAACGGTGCGCGCGCTTACCTGCACTCGGGTCAATAATGGCGAAGTCAGCGGTCTCTCCGAAGGGTGAACCGTGGACTGGGGAAAAAAATCGATTCTCTCATGACGGTGACTAGCTGTGAAGTAAACTTGACTTCTCTCTCTCTCTCTCTCTCTGTCTCCGGTGGGGTGTGCATCTGGTGTGACGAACAAAGCTACTGGTCCCGATGGCGTTCCTGGCAAGCTCTTAAAATTATGTGCCAATGAATTGAGTGAGGTATACCAATTACTTTACCAAGCTTCACTGGACCAGGGAGTAATACCTGATGAGTGGCGAGATGCGAGCATTGTTCCCTTATTCAAAAAGGGTGACAAAACAAAAGCAGAGAACTATAGACCTGTATCTCTTACATCCATATCAGCTAAACTACTTGAACACATAATATATAGTAGCATAATGGACCATCTTGACAAATATGACTTCTTAAATAATTCCCAGCATGGTTTTAGACAGCGAAGGAGTTGTGAGACTCAACTTATAACAACTCTCAATGATTTTAGTAACTGTTTAAATAACAGACAGCAAATAGATGCAATTTTATTAGACTTTTCTAAAGCCTTTGATAAGGTTGACCATGAGAGCCTGCTGCTTAAATTAGAACACATTGGCATTGACGGTTCTTTGCTAAAATGGGCTAGATCATTCCTCGTTGGGAGAACGCAGAAAGTTGTTGTGGAAGGGTCGTCATCCCATTGTAAACCAGTCTTGTCAGGTGTACCACAGGGAACTGTTCTGGGGCCCTTGTTTTTCTTAATTTATATAAATGACATAAGTAGAAATCTCTCTCCTGGAACTACTATAAGGCTTTTTGCAGATGACAGTTTAGTATATAGAACAATCAGAAGCAAGAATGATACTCGCATTCTACAAGAAGATCTAAACGCTTTACAAGAGTGGGAAAGAACTTGGAAAATAGAATTTCATCCCCAAAAGTGCCAAGTGTTGCGTATATGTAACAAACGCTCACCAATTAGATCAGATTATTCTATCCATAATACTATTCTTAAAGAAACTAATGCTGCAAAATATTTAGGCGTGATTATAGATAGTCGTCTCAAATGGAAAGAACATTACAATTTAGTATGTAAGAAAGCAAATAACATCTTAGCTTTCTTATACAGGAACATCAATGACTGCCCCCAAAAGGTTAAAGACGACTGCTACAAAACACTGGTTAGACCAGTACTGGAATATGGTTGCTCAGTTTGGGATCCTTACCATCTAAAGGACATTGATAACCTCGAAAAGATTCAGAAGAGAGCAGCACGGTTCGTAACAGGGAACCACATCAGAGAAAAGGGGAATACTAGGAAGAACATGAGGAAATTAGAATGGAAACCCTTAGAAGAGAGAAGAGCTTTTATTAAACTTAACACCTTTTTCAAAGGCAGAGCTAAAGTAATTGATATTCCAATGGAACAACTAGTATTGAATAAAAGTAGCACCAGGAGTGGCGGTCAATGTTATACCATACCTGCATCAAATATTGACAGCCACTTACATTCTTTTTACCCAGTTCTGTACGGCTGTGGAACTCACTGCCGGGTGCCATCAATATTGCCACAAGTGCAATCTCATTCAAGGGACAAATTGATTCGACAGTTTTGAGATCTGCATATTGATGATTTTCTATTTTTATTTCCCCAGATATTTTATTATCACCTGGGCCTGAATTTGGCCATTGCTTTTAAATCGAGTGCGACCCCTTGTTGCCAAATTTGCTCCAGGGGCCAACAGTCAGAGTCGCACTGTTTTATGTTATTTTATTTTATTTTTTAATATGCGCGCTGGTGACCTACTCGTTTTTGAGTGAACCAGTATTTTAGGAAGAAGAAGGGGATAAGAGCCTACTACTGTTGTGAAAGGGATGGTAATAAGCGATACTTTTGAGAGAAAAAAAGTGTGGAGGGGGAGGTTTGAATGGACGGGGAGGGGTGGCGGTTAACTGAAGAACTTACTTCCAGAAAAAAATACTGTAAAGATGAAAATGTGATATATATGGTCTCCAGAAAAACGAAGAGAGTGGATGACGCACAACACACACACACACACACACACACACACACACACACACACACACACACACACACACACACATTGAAACATGCACAAAAAACACACACAACACACACACACACACACACACACACACACACACACACACACACACACACACACATCAAATTTGAATTTCACAATTAAGCACACACACACACACACACACGCGCGCGCGCGCGCGCGCACACACACACACACATTTCAAATTTGAACCACACGCACGCCTGCGCACACACACACGTACACACATCAAATTGAATTACACACACATACACACAAGTCCACGCACGCACACGCACGCACACACACACACACACACACACACACACACACACACACACACACACACACACACACACACACACACACTCACACACATCAAATTTGAATTTCACACACACACACACACACACACACACACACACACACGCACACACACACACCACGCACACACACACACACACACACACACACACACACACACACACACACACACACACATCGAATTTGAATCGAAGTCAATCACTGACGACGTTGTGCGCTCCAACCACACATTGATGACGGAGGTACAGATCAAATCTCAAACACACCCGACACTGGCCCAGAACACAACGTTAACGAACGGCGGAGTCGTATCTCTGACATAATAGACATGACGGTATCATGTGCAGCTAAAACCAAATCTGACTGCTTGCACATGCTTTCCGCATTGTGTGAAATACAATGTGACTCTGACTCACCCTGCACACAGCTGCAGCCTATCTTTAATACTGACTGCGAACGCCTGAAAAATAAACAAACGAAAACATTGAAACTCATGCTTTGAAAATGGGTCTGTTATCGTTCAATCATGAAACCTAAAAATTCATTTTTAAAAACGGAGGGCGGGAAGAGAGAGAGAGAGAGAGAGAGAGAGAGAGAGAGAGAGAGAGAGAGAGAATAATTATCACATGCGTATGATTTCGACTTTAGTGCATTTTACAATCAGCCGTATGCTGTAAATAATTAAGTAACCCTGTATAAAGGAAGGTGAGATAACTTTAATATAACATTGTACATATATGCACCTACTTTCACACGGGGCTACTTGACCATCAACATAATAGCCTACAGTTTAATGTAATATGTACTAAAGTAGAAATCATATAAGCAAAATGTCTGTTTTGTTCTAAGCCTGGTGGTGGTGGTGCTGATGAAGATAATGTTGCTTAAAATGTTGACAGGTTTCTGGGTATCAGTATATTTGATTCATGTTTGCAATCCTCATATTTTCAGGAAATAACTCTTACCGCTGAAAAGATTGTCTTTTTGTTGCCAGTCTGCAAAGCAGTCATTTTATTTCATATGACATGTGCAGCGCAAAACATTATCGTCTGTATGTGCATTTTGACGGTGATAATGATAGAATAGCAGATAACCCAAACACAAAAAAGCACGCCCAGTGAAAGTGAAAGGGAGCTTATGACGAATCGCACAAAGCTAGTTGAATTAAGGTCGCAGTCAGTGGACAGAACGTGAAAAAGTTCAATTGCACAGCTGTCATCATTAGTCAGGATCGATCACAAACTGAAAACTTCGCGCGAACTGCACGAGCAGTAACAGCACGGGCAAAACTAAAATCAGTATGGTGAAACAAGGTCATCATTCCCGATGTAAGCTGAATGAAGGTTTCGCAAGCAATTCCTTGTGTACATGGGTTCTGATAACAGAACTGCATGGGGAGATACAACCGGAAGAGATGAAATGCTTCGTCAACAGGAATACCGGCATGTCATGGACAACAGGGTATAGAAGCATCAGGCAGACCGGGGGTCACTGTGAAGGCGTGCTGGCCACAGGGATGACGAGAAAACTGAAGTGGAATGGACACGTGACCAGATCAAGCACTGGCAACAATACCATCTTCTATTAAGAAACTGTGCAGGGAAGGGGAGACAGGGCAGACAGAGAAAGAGATGGACGGACAGACCTCGTTGCTGAGTGGACAGGGAACAACAACCCAGGTATATGATTTCCCACACCTGTCAGAGGTAGAGGCAACTAGTGCAGCCTTCATCCTGTCAGTGTCTCTAAGCACCGGAGCAGCGAGCATTACCCATGCTTGTTATATCCAGACCCCCCCCCCCCCCCCACCTCCTTCCATCTCTCACAGCCCCCTCTCCCCTTAACCCCCAGCCTATCCCTTCTCTACTTCGTAATCCCCCTCACATTTCTTCTTCTCTCCCGACCCAGTTTAGATTTTTTTTAAACTGCCCATATAGCATCATCCTCGGAAATGCAAAATAAACGAAAACGTTCTTAAACATCTGATATCTTCGCAAACGAGGACATATTCTGCAGACGTTATCCCCCTTTCCTCCGTACATGTATGCGTTTGTGCACTGTCGACATCCATAGAGGACCCCACTTTACTCTGGATCAACTGATCCACCCTTAATCAGAATGATTACTTCTCAATGGAAACCTACACAGCCGTCATGACTGTCTCGTTGATAGCGTAATATGACGTCAATCTTCACAATTCACATCACAGCTTCAATAGTCGACTCATTTTGAGTCGAGCTCATTGTAGGCAATACCTGCTTCTTGCATCAGCCAGCGAAAGGTTACTTCCATGCGCGGGTACTCGCAAGACGTTTGGATCGCGTCCATGACCATTGCCCGTTTTATTTTGATCGACAATACTGAACGGCTGGCAGTTTGCGTTGTTCATTACGCTTGATTTGTAAGCCCTGCTCTCACAGGGATTAACGCTGGTGCCGATAAACGAACGGCGTGAATGAATGATCAGTGGCGTTACGCACTAGCATTCTGAAATATTCTGCTCGTAACTGATAGTACACTGTAATGATGAAAGTACATAAAGAACAAGATATTTTCTTTAACTTGAGATCCAAACGGACGAAATATAGATTCAAACGCTGCCCGTTCATAAATGGAAATGTAAAGGAGAAGAAATTTACGTTGACCTCCCCCCCTCCCCCCCCCCCCCCCCCCCCAACTTTTCTCTCTCTCTCGCTCTTTCTCTCGCTGTCTGTTAATATGCAAGTGCAAATTTATTACCCTGTGTCTCAAAACGTCATGAACAAATTGGAGTGCGTCTGTGTCTGCGTGCCGCTGATGCGAGCACATTTGTGCACAATTCAGTTGTGCTGTTTGTGTGTGTGTGTGTGTGTGTGTGTTCGGAGAGTACAGCCCCCACAGTGAGTGGCTCTCTGCCGTCGGTATGTCGGTATGCACACCTACTGCAAACCACCCCCTTCGGTTTATTTGAACAGCCTTTTGGATTAACGAGAATCCTTGAAAATAGTAAATTTTATGTCATTATGTACGGTCCACGTTCGTTCATGATACCCAAACTTTAACATTCACGTCATTTGAAACTATGCGTCACGGGCTCACAGTAATTCTACGTTAAAATGAAAACGTCCTTCCTGCCGTTAGACGGACGTGGTGGCGCCCACGGGAGGGCTTAGTAGGTGGCGTCCTGCGTATGTTGGATCAGAACAAGCGCCACTGAACACCAACCGAAGTGACTCGGCAAGCAGTGCAGTGTCTCCTCTGGTGGGTTGCCTCTTGACGACTTGACATTGACTGCTCCCTGTGGATTGCTGGTGCCGGGGCTGCGGCGGGACTGACCGGGCTGTGGCTGTGGACAGGGTGTCGGAATGAGCGGCGTGGGTGCACTGCCACCCAGGTGGTCCAGGAGATGGGACAGAAAGGGGGAAAAAAGAAAAGAAACCTATCTTTTGGACGCTGGCTTACCAAGCAACGCCGTACCCAAGTGAGTCAAGGGTGTATTTTCCCAGCAACGCCCTAGAATGAAAAAAAAGATGCACTCTTTTTATTTGAACAAGAGCAAGCGACTGGCCTCGGTGTTGACACAAAGTACGTTGTTCCCATTGCTCTCCTTTCTTGCAGAGAGAAAAAGGAGGCCTGCATTGTTTGGAAAAGGAATTCTAGAGGTAATAATTATGCTGCACACACATAGTATCACAAGAGCTATCCAATGACCCAGTAAACTTGTGTGTGTGTGTGTGTGTGTGTGTGTGTGTGTGTGTGTGTGTGTGTGTGTTTTCTGTTCTTTTCTTTCATCCATTGATTGGTAAAGTCTCTCTCTCTCTCTCTCTCCTCACTCTCTCTCTCTCTCTCTCTCTCTCTCTCTCTCTCTCTTCTCTCTCTCTCTCTCTCTCTCTCTCTCTCTCTCTCTCTCCTCTCTCTCTCTCTCTCTGTATGTGTGTGTGTGTGTGTTCTTTTCTTTTCTTTTCTTTTCTTTTTTTTTCCATCCATGGATTGGTAACGGGTCTGACAACTTTCGCCAGGCGGAACTCCCCCCCCCCCCCCCCCCCCCCCTTCAACTTGACCTCGTGTAAATGAAGACATTCATTACCCTGGTATCACGTGAGTCAAGAGGAGATAAAGTAGTAGTAGCCGTACAGAGTAATTTGTCTCCACCTTCATGAAAATATCTTAAATCATCACGTGGTGTGATGAGCTCTCTCTCTCTCTCTCTCTCTCTCTCTCTCTTCCCACGAGAGAGTTGGTCTCATGAACTCTGTCAAGAAAATGGAGAAAACATTGAAGTTGTTTATTGAGCGCAAGCACATTGGTTTTCACTCGGTAATTAAGTAAAAAGACCAATGGTGCGTGTGTGTCTGTGTGTGTGTGTGTGTGGGGGGGGGGGGGGGGGAGTGGGTGGGTGGGTGTGAGTGGACTTAACACTACACTGGTGTAGGAGTGCACTGCAATGGTAGGGACTTAGTGTTACTCTGGAGTGGTGGTGGACCTTATACTATACCTGAATGGAAGTGGATCTTACACTATACTGGAATAGAAGTGGACCTTACACCATACTGAAGAGGAAATGGACCTTACACTATACTGAAAAGGAAATGGAAGTGGACCTAACACTATACTGGAATATAAGTGGACCTTACGCTATACTGAAGAGGAAATGGACCTTACACCTGACTGAAGAGGAAATGGACCTTACCCTATACTGGAATATAAGTGGACCTTACCCTATACTGGAATATAAGTGGACCTTACACTATACTGGAATATAAGTGGACCTTACACTATACTGGAATATAAGCGGACCTTATACTATACTGGAATATAAGTGGACCTTACACTATACTGGAGAGGAAATCGACCTTACACTACACTGGAGAGGAAGCGGACCTTACACTATACTGAAGAGGAAATGGACCTTACACTATACTGGAATATAAGTGGACCTTACCCTATACTGGAATATAAATGGACCTTACACTATACTGGAGAGGAAATCAACCTTACACTATACTGGAGAGGAAGCGGACCTTACACTATACTGAAGAGGAAATGGACCTTACACTATACTGGAATTTAAGTGGACCTTACCCTATACTGGAATATAAGTGGACCTTACCCTATACTGGAATATAAGTGGACCTTACACTATACTGGAATATAAGTGGACCTTACCCTATACTGGAATATAAGTGGACCTTACACTATACTGGAGAGGAAGCAGACCTTACATTATACTGAAGAGGAAATGAACCTTACACTATACTGGAATATAAGAGGACCTTACACTATACTGGGATATTAGTGGACCTTACACTATACTGAAGAGGAAGCAGACCTTATACTAAACTAAAGAGGAAATGGGCCTTACACTATACTGGAATATAAGTGGACCTTACACTATACTGGAGAGGAAGCGGACCTTACACCATACTGAAGAGGAAATGGACCTTATGCTATTCCGGAATATAAGTGGATCTTACACTATACTGGAATATAAGTGGATCTTACACTGTACTGGAATATAAGTGGACCTTACACTATACTGGAGAGGAAATGGACCTTATGCTATACCGGAATATAAGTGGATCTTACACTATACTGGAATATAAGTGGACCTTACACTATACTGGAATATAAGTGGACCTTACCCCATACTGAAGAGGAAATGGACCTTATGCTACACCGGAATATAAGTGGACCTTACACTATACTGGAATATAAGTGGACCTTACCCTATACTGGAATATAAGCGGACCTTACGCTATACTGGAATATAAGTGGACCTTACACTGTACTGGAATATAAGTGGACCTTACACTATACTGGAGAGGAAGCGGACCTTACGCTATTGAACTGGAATATAAGTGGACCTTACACTATACTGGAATATAAGTGGACCTTACACTATACTGGCATGAAAGTGGACCTTACACTATACTGGAGTGGAAGTAGACCTACCATTACACTGGTAAGACCAGAACAATAACACAGAAACGATGGGCAACAAAAATAGTTGTTGTTATTTTTTCTTTTTGTTGATTGCCAGCCAGCAGGATTCTAACTCATTTTATCTGACAGCATACTGTCGCTACCAGCCTTGCACCCACTCCATACTAGCAGATGGCCTAATGCTAAAAAAAAATCGAAAAAAATAATAATAAATAAAAAAAAAAATTTAAAGAAAAGAAAAGAAAGTACGAACAGAAAGAAAAAAAGAGGAAACACCGATCCCCAGTTTTCAAATTATTTGGAGACGGTGATCTAGAGAAAAAAAAATGATAATGGCATGACAAAAATAAAGGCAAAGGGGGCAGGAATGGAATAGTTTGTGGTGAAGGAAGGGGATGGGGGAAGAATGTGTGTGTGTGTGTGTGGTGTGTGTGTGTGTGTGTGTGTGTGTGTGTGTGTGTGTGTGTGTGTGTGTGTGTGTGGTGAGTGTGTGTGTGTGTGTGTGTGTGTGTGTGTTGTGTGTGTGTGTGTGTGTGTGTGTGTGTTGTGTGCGTCTGTCTGTATGTCTGTGTGCAGAAAACAGTATTTGTTTTCTTTTGGGTTTTTTTAATAGATGAAGCACCGAGGAGTGACCATGTGTACGCATGACAGTGGAGAAGATGGGGGAGGGGGTTGTGGGGGTTGGAGGGATGGAGAACAGACGGGGAAGGGAAGCGGATGCATCTTGGCGTGAGTGTGTGCGAGTGTTACGATCATGTCTGGATTGGGGTTTTATGAGCCGCTTATGAATCAAACTGGCGTAACAAGGTGTTGGAGTGGGGTCGAGTCTGAAGTGCAGGTTTCCCATCGTATTTCCATGGACCTTACTTTTATGGAGTGCCCAGTGGTTGTTCATCTTTTGGCTGATGATTAGTCTATACCCTGTGGTATTTTTTTTCATATGAGCTGTTCTGTTTGTTTTGTCGGTTGGTTAGTTGGTTATGGGTTGTGTGTGTGTGTGTGTGTATGTGTGTTGTGTGTGTGTGTGTGTGCGTGTGTGTGCGTGCGTGCGTGCGTGCGTGCGTGCGTGCGCGCGCGTGCGCATGTGTGTGTTCGTGTGCGCGCACGCGTGTGTTTGTGTGTGTGTGTGTGTGTGTGTGTGTAACATTTGCACACTCTTTTTGTTGATTGCGTTTACAGAAATCCAGTTCATGGCGCAACAAACCAATGAACGAAAGTTTGAAGCTTTGAAAGAACTATTTGGACATGCGGCGTAACATTTTCAAAACTTTTGAGAGGGTGAAATATAAGGGAAGGGGGGGGGAGGAGTCTTACTGTATGGGCTTCTGACAAGATTTTGATGACCAGACTGATTTTTCATACGTCATTTGTATAATAAATCGCCGACGGTGAGCAATAAACTGAAAATGTAACTTTCTTCAAAACATTAGTAGTGGTGTCGAACCAGCCTACTTCTAGGATTTTCTTTCACAGAGAAAATGATCTCTTTTTCTGCGATGCTTGGAACTCGTTCGATAATTTATTAGCTTTCTAGTAGTGTGTCCGTATCATCTGTAAAACGATGCCCATTCTTGATCTGCTCCGGTTCCGATTTTTTTCTTTATATATCCATTTTGTTTTATTTTATTTCATTTGATTTCATTTTATTTGATTTTTTTGCATCGTCTCCCATGAATTAAGATGTTATTCTGTGAACTTGAACTGGCGTTACTTTGCACCGTTGCCTATGAATTAAGACATTCTTCTGTGAACGTGAACTGGCGTTACACGTACCCCTCCTGCCCTCCCCCTACAGTGCTCCATATTCAACGACTCTCAAGCAAATATGAAGGTCAGGTTGCTATGGCCCACTTAGCAGGAGACGGGAAGAATTGGATACAGTTTATATAGGGCGTGGGGATTTGAGGAGCAAAGGACGAAATGGTGGAAAGGGCATAATGCTGTGTCTGCCGATGTCAAGTCAGTGCATTGCCAGATGTTGACACACGCGTGTGACAATTGCGAGAGCTCTTCACCTGACCTACTCAGTAACTAGATAGTAATATATGTAAACTCAGTCAAGAGTTTTCACACACGCACACAAACACACACGACTCCTAGGTAAATAACAGAACTGTCAAATTCAAGCAAAGAAGAATCGAAACCCCACATTGTAAAGTCATAACGAGATGCACACAGTCTGATATGAATCCGTGGGCCTCAACGCAACTACGTGTTCTTTCACGTCAGGCATTTCCTGTTTTTGTTCGTCACTTTATTGTCTCACCGGAACAAACTGCTAATCCTTAAAGAACTGAGACGTCGCATTGTGCGCTCAGTGAATGACGAGCCTCGTTAAACGGTTGAATGCTCAGGTGTGAACAATGAAAGGACGCTGTGCGCAAAGATCACAGGTCTTTTATGTCCAGTTTGGTTGGGTCGGTAGGCGATCGTAAACCGCCCATAAAATGACAGGTCACAGACTACTGTCTCTCTGATTCATGCTTTATGTGCATTTTTAAGCTGAACGTCCACATGGTGAAAGCTGTGTCAGTTTCACCAGGTTAAGCCCTAATGCTTACAGGAAGGATACATCTATCTAGGTTAATAGTAGAATGTGTAAAGAAACAAACGATTTTATTCTACTTTTGTGTGGAGGAGATAACATTTCCCGAAGTAAACACGAAGACAATAAAAACCGCTTAATTTCTTTTTTTTTTTTCTGATGTCCTGTCCAAGTGCTCTTTGTCTCTATCGCAAAAGCCGAGATCGGTTAATTTCAATTCACTTAATTTCAATAACCGTCTATTTCAAGAACTGCTGTGTCCCCAGTGTCCATCTTTTGAACATTTACCTGGAGAGGAGTGTGCCTGACGCACGTGCACTGGAGGGACATCAAGGCTCAGTAAGCAGTGGTGGCAGCATAGTAACAAACCTTCGCTTTGCCGACGACATCGACGGGCTAGCAGGAGAAGAGCAGGAACCAGCCAACCCTGCAGAGCACCTTGACAAATGTTCTGCAGCATTCGGCATGGAGATCAGCGTGGAAAAGACAAAACTGATGACCAGCAACACCAACGGCTCCAGCGCTAACATCGCTATCAAGGGCGAAAAACTAGGTAGTTCAGAGCTTCAAGTACCTCGGCGGGGCAAGTGGTTCAGATGAGGGATCAAAACGTGAAAAGTTCTCCAGAGTTGCACAAACGACAGCAGCGCTAGCCAGACTAAGACCCATCTGGAATGACAGAAACACCACAATCAGTTCTAAAATCAGACTGATACGTTTCCCTGGTCATTGCCATATTTCTCTATGCCTGTGAGACGTCGATTAAATAGCTGAACTAGAGATAAGGATTCAGGCACGAGATGCTTCCGCAAATCTTTGGCACCCCATACAAAGACCACATTACCAACTTGGAGGTGCAGACCAGAGTAAGGCAAGCCATTGGACTATATGAAAACCTGTTGTCCACATTGAAAAGAAGGAACATGATGTGGTATGGTCATGTATCAAGATCAACAAGACTTGCCAAAACCATTCTACAAGGAACAGTGTGAGGAGGCAGAAGGAAAGGAAGACAGAAAGAGATGGGAGGATATCATCAATGAATGGACTGCCTCACAATTGGCAATTGCCGAAGAGCGTCTGAGAACCCGGGAGGAGTGGAGGAAGCTGGTTGCGAAGTCTTCCGTGGCACCTCAACGGTCTTCAAGACTGCGGGATAGGTGATACGTGATAGATGACACAGATATCGTTTAATCAAATCTCCGTTTTGTTTCTAATCTATCCTAAGACTGGCTAGTTTTCCCCCCTGTTCTACTTTCAACTGTTTGCATCCAGACTCGCTTTGAACAGGTGTTTGCGCGTAGGTCTATTACCGACTGTGTATACGAGGGTGTGTGTGTGTGTGTGTGTGTGTGTGCGATGTAAAAAAAAATCTCTGGCATTAGGACTTGAACTCGCACACGAGTAGCAAACTTTAAATCCGTCCAAACCTCACCAAGGTTTTACGCTCTGCCACTGGTGGCCGTGAAGATGAAACAGTTTTGTGCAGATTACACTCTAGCCACTATTGCACGTACTCGTATCTTTCAAAGGTGAAGAAATCCCGTGGTGCAGTCCTTATGATGTACCACTCACTAACATGTTCTTGTAGACTAAATAATGTCAGACATTAACACACACACACACTCCCATGAAACACGTTAGATGTCATTTTCTTTTTAAATTCTTGAAGGGATAAATATCTCTCCGCTGATTAAAGGAATTTACGGAAGAAAGATTTTAAACTCACGTCCTCTCCATTTATAATAATAATGAATACTTATATAGCGCCTATTCTCGGCTAGAGACCAAGCTCCAAGCGCTTTACAATCAACACTCGTTTACACTACGGGCTGCCTACCTGGGTAGTGCCGACTGAAGAGCTGCCAGCTGACGCTTCATTCAGTTGTTTCCCGTGTCATCCAGTCAGTATCGTTCAATATCGATCACTCATTTTCCTTACTTCTTTCATTCTTTCCTTTTCTCACGCAGGGTGCATGCTATGTGTAACGTGTCATCCATACCAACGGCCAAACTGGCCTACTCTTCCGAAAGTTGGTGATGGGATTTTACGTGTGTGCAAGATGTTATGCGTGCGTTCACACACGGAACCTCGGTTTATAGTCTCATTCGAAAGACTGTATGGAAAATGGAGTCAGAACCAGTGTTAACTCCGAGGGAAAAATCCCCCTGTACCGAAACGCCCCGGCGAAGGTTCGAACCCGCAACCCAAGGATCACCAAGATTACGAGTCTGGCGCTCTACCAACTGAGCTATTCCGGCTCATTATCCTTCCCACACGCACACACACATTGCTTTTTTTTTTTTTTGCCATAGCATGTAAGCGTACCATCGTAGACCTCAAGAGGACGAGTTTAACTCCAACAAAGCGACGAGCCCCGTTTCTTTATATTATGGGATTTAAAAATCGAACGTGTAAAATTCTTGTCTATATATCATGCTTAACAATTCCATGCCTTTTTTTTAACCCCCCTTTTCATTATAAAAAAAAAATTGTTCAACTTTCGTATAACTGTTGTTTCATATCCTTTCTAGAACATAAAATGGAATAATCATGACACAAATCAAAGAGGAAATCTCTTGTCTGATAAGTATGATTATTATTAGGTTTACGTAGACTTATTGTTCAAATGCAACATGTTTACCTCCCTATTCAATGGCCGAGCTATGTTCATAATTTTTTTTTAATGACCTTTCGTGATTTCTCAAACGTCCTGAGGTGTAGCAAGAGCAGGGTGAAAAAAAAGACAATAGCCAAAAAAATCCGCTGTTGTTCCTCTTCAATAAGATCCAGGTCGTCTTTCAACCGTTTCTAGCATCGCCTTTTGGGCTGTGGTCCTCTTCTTACTGGACATCGAGAGCCGTTTCATGAAGTCAAAGGCTAGCGTGCCCATAACCCATCTTGCTCCATCATCTAAGGAGAGGAATTTGGCTCCGAAGCCAAATTTCCTTAAGCTGCTGGCTAGATTGTCATACTCCTTTGTCTTGTAGATAACTATGAGCTTTCTCCATTCTGCTTTCATGTGGCACACCGAGTTCAGTCAGTCATTTGTTTTGATGGACCTGACCAGAGTATCTGGACTCGTTCCACTCTTTTCAAATAATTTCTGGGAGGACGGGTTTTTTTCCACTCTGGACGGTCTGCTGTGCACTTCAAGACATCCAGTAAATACCGTTCCCCCTGATCCGGGCGTCACAGCTGTTCTAGTCTGATTTGCCACCTTCGTGTCTTGTTGAGCGTTGTTGCCGAAGTTTGATCTGTAGCATGGTATATTTTCTGGCAGAACTAATCACACGTGCCACTTCTTTGAGACTTACCTTCCTCGGGTTATTGCAGCTTTCCATGAGCTCAGAACATGCCCTGCTGTTGTTGGATGTGCAGGATATTTCACCAGGATGGAATTCGAGGGCAGTTCACATACAGATCTGAAGATGAAGCTGATCCTGAGGGGGCCACGTGCCGCATTTTCATCTCTTTGTGGAGTGCGCTCCGCCCCATAATCCATAGCCCCTGTTGGCCACGCTGTACTGCCTTCTGGATTCCTTTTCTTTCTCGAGCTTTGTGGTCTTTCGTTGACGTCACCTTTGTCTTTGACCACTTCATATGTGTTGATCAAAGTCCCCGTCTGTTGGATTGTGTGGGTCCTACTGGTTCCTTTACCTCAAGGCTTCCCCTTGTTAAGTCCACTGGCCCCCAAAGTTTCTATGTTCTGCTGGTCATTAGCTTTGCCTGGATCAATCCCTCCCCCCTACCCCCCCCCCCCCCCCCCCCCCCCCCCCCCCCCCCCCCCCCCCCCCCCCCCCCCCACCAAGCGTGGTTTGCTTTTCCCCACTTTGTACTCCTTGACAATGGCTTCAGCTCGCCTGGTGACAGCACACAACATCAGTGAGAGCAGGCAGGACACCAAACCATGTCTTTGTGTTCACGTTGATGTTGGCCAACCACAGATTCCACGGTGCTGTTATTGTTATCATACATCAGCAGAGGCTAAGGAGCTTTGGGATCAGCGTGAACTGCAGGCACCAGACCTTGCGAGTTGCCAGGGAGGCCACATTTAGCTAATTATCTGCAGGCTTTTCTTCTGCCATTTGCTTGGTTTCGTTTGAAGGTTTCTCATCTTCGTATCTTTCATGGAGTCGTTATGCAACCTTCCTAGGCAGTTGACTGGTTCTTCTGTCATTGGAACAGCTGTAGTGAATGCAACTGTATCAAGTACTTCTGAATTCTGCAGCGAGAGTTCCTTGATTTCTTTGGTTTAAAACTCGTCTCTAAGAAGATGGAAGGCATCAGGACCTGAATTTAAGTGAGAGAGAGACAGACAGAGAAAAGAGAGATATTCTATTTTAGCATTGGAGCCCTGAAAGTTAGTATTTTTCCATACTATCCTTTAACTAATGCTCCAAAAAATATCACAAACATTTGCATCAGACACTTTTCCTCTCATACACACACTCAATCTCCCCATCTCACACACACACACACTGTGACACACACACACACATACACAAACACAAACACACACACACACACACACACACACACTCTATGAGCTCAATCTTTCTCGCATGCATGCATACAGAAGAGAAAACACACACTTTGTGGTTACAAAGTATATTTATTCAGTGTTCATTTCAACCAATCAGAATTTTCAAAAGTGAACTTTGCAAGTCTTTTTGACTGCATCCGAAAGGAATTCTTTGGGAATGTCTACTAGTCCATTCAGGGTAGAAGTTTGGTCTATTTCTGTGTAGTAATTCCATGAAAAAGCTGACAAAATTGGTCAAACGCATACAAACTCAATGAATCTGTTTGCAACTTAAGTTCGAGCTTCAAATAACAATGTGCAGAGAAGCTTCACGCAAGTTCAACAGAACATTTCATGAAATTGTACATCTGACTTTGCGCACATAAGGCATTAATTCTGTCAGACAACAATGGATTTTGTTGGGGGATTGTCAATATCTTCTTTTCTCATTTTTGAAAATGGACATACACACTGATCTGCATATAGCCAAGCTGCAGGTGCTTGTTTTTCTCAAATTGTATATTTCACTTACTTTCATTTTAAAACCAGGCCTTATTCAAAGAAGAAAAATGCGAACTGACAGTCTTGTGGAAATCATTTCCCAATATAGAATATAAATAAACATATGGATACCATTGCACAGTTTCACATTTGTTAAAAATATATTTATATACAACACCTAGTACACCCAAAAGTTACCCACCTTCTAATGTCCTGTAGTTCAGTTCTAGTTACTTTTTTTCTTGAATACATGTAGTTTTAGATGGTTGAACCTAAAGACAAAATAGTCCCATTCCTCAACACTCCCTTCCCACCACCTGAAAAAAAAGATAATACCAAAGAGCCAGCAAGAACTTGAAGCAGCAGAATCAAACTCTGACGTGACTAAAATCATACATATAAATTGTAATTATGTTATTTTCAGTACTATGCACTACCATTAACTGTTCTACATCATTTTAACATGGCACAATATGCAGGAAACCTGGAGACAATGAAGATTGTGGGCATGTATCAGAAACTGAATTTCAAACATTTTGAGGACTAGAACCAATGGAAGCGTCAGAAAACTGAACACATAAATTCGAAGTTCAGAGAAGCCGAGTATTTCAGTGAAAGCTTGAGAAAAGTAAAATAATAATAATAATAATGTAAAATAATAATAACAATAATGACTACATATATAAAATAAAGATTTTAAAAAATGAAATTAAACAAAACACACATACACACAATGCCCCTCCCATCCTCTAAGCCATTTCAAGGTGGGAAGCATAAAAATTAAAGTTTATCACAGGACAGCGTCACAAACCAAGTATAAGTATATTGCCAGCACAAGACTGACTGCACATAGCCTGGCACGATCACAGTAATAATTTCTGGTGGTGAAGTCACCTATTGCAGCTTCAAAGTGAAAGATGGATGGCTTTAACACAGGGAATACACTAACAAAGACAAATCGGTTTAAATGGATTTGTTTTCAACTTCTTTACTCTAAGTATAATTTACGAATTCCAGATGGATCCATCATAAAAGACACAAGAAAACCTTGTTGTCCTGGCGCTATCAGCATTTTAATTTGAGTCATTGCAAATACTATCAGGGTTTAATCCATGTGCCATATCAAAACAAATCTAACCGAACAGAAAATAGTACATATTTACGCGTACTGAAGATGTCAGATCGAAATTCATTCTATTCCAAGACCAAGATATTGGTCATGAAAAAAAGGCAAGGTGAAACTTCAATACTTCCCAGGAAATATCATTCACTTACTACATATTATGACATTTCATTTTTCTCAATACACTACTAAAAAACATGAAAATAGAATAAATGCATAATAATTATTAACATTTTCACAAAATTATTATTAAAAAAAAGCCTAGATCAAAAGCTTGACTAATCCCACGTTCCAAACTCCATGATATCAATTTATCCCACTTAACAAGGTCATTCACAAAGTTCTGTTATGACCAAAAGAACAGTGCATCAGGAACCAAGCAAAGTTTTGTTTTTTTTTAAAATACATACATGTGTATGAGCCTTCATATGCGCGAGTGCATCTAATATCTGTAACGAAGAGACACTAAATAAAATCACTCAACCAAAGTGCGTATGCATATTAGTTGCAACATAAATGTATAGTTACTAAACATTATATCGGGTATACGAGTACAAAATATATGCACATGCCATACGTCTGAAGTACAGAGTATGTCTACATGCTGCAACAGGCTCCTTTAAAATTTTCAGATGTGATCAGCAGTGCTATTTGGATCACACCTAACAGACAAAACAATAACAAGTCTGCAAGTCTTCTAGAAGCATGCACAATGGAACCAACAAATAAACCATCTGCACTGTCTATGCAAAAGGTAACACTGTCCTATCAATGGAAAAAAGTTGCTTTTAAAGACAGTCTCTCTGCTATCAAAACAATTGCTACATGGGTTACACTTCCAGACATGAGTGATCATTTAAAGAAAAGAAATATTATGCGAAGAAATATGAAGACTTATCAGGAGAAAATATGTTTAACAAACTTTGGAAGGATAAAAATATGTTTCCACATCAAATGCATCAATCCCTGTTTGGGGGATGGAAATAGGGAGACAGAACGGTTGTTTGTTAAAAAAAAAAAGAACTGACTGTAAAATTACAAGACAGCACTGGAGGCAGTATCTTTCACACTGGTGTCAAGCATTAATACAATGTTGCTAAGCAATTGTGACAAGGATAAAATAAAATATAACCATCAAACATTGTACAAACAGACACAAACCTTGACTGATAAAAAAAAGGAAAAAAGAAAAAAAAGAGATTCAAACAAGAATACACATTCTGTGGAAACACAGTTGAAACAATGTGCATAAAGCTTTTAATAACAAGGTATATCACAAATGCAGACTGAAATGCTGGTGCATCCAAAGAAGATGCATAACAGTAGGGACTTCAACATCCATAAGAGGCCAACTTTGAATAAAAATTGTACACTTCAACTTAAGATATTTATGCATTTTAACAATACTGACTTAATCTTTTCCTGAACTTAGTTATTATGTGTTTCAACAACCCTGACTTAATCTTTTCCTTTTTCTTTGTGTAATTCATTACTAAATGATTGGCATTTTCCTTTCAAAGTTTTGATCAGTTTCAATATTCCCTCAAACTCTTTCCTATAAAGGAAGGAAAAACAAGTTTTCATAAGAAACACTACAAAAAAAACATGAATTTTTTTTTTTACTGTTGTAAAAAAAAACAGAAAGAAAAGTACAAACAGGAAACCAAGATGTGTCCAGCAACAGCTGATGAGTTTGAGAGATTCTGATTTAGATGGCATATTGTACATCAGCCACAAGAACTCATATAAAACTAAGGAAAGATGGGGGAGTGATGTGCACAATTGAGAGACTGAGAGAGAGTGCATGTGTGTTAAAAAATAAATTAGACAAAACAATACATGGGCATAGTTGTACTAAACTTTCTGTTTCTGTACAAATAGGCATTCCTGAAACTTGGGCACTTCATGGACACTTTGGTAATTCAAAAGGGTCTGGCAAAACCCATGGCATTACTTAGGACTTTTTGTAGCTCTGTCAGGAAGACTTAGTTTGTATTTTCAATGCATGCAATGTGAACTATATGCAAAAACTGACACTGTGTCAATATTAAAGTTAAGAAAAAGCTGCCAGAACCAACAATTTGAATTAAATAAAATCAAAGCAAGCAATCTGTGTTACTTCCACTTTTAAGATAAAACCAAGGTCAAAATATACCCCATTGTACGCAGGCTTGATCTACTAAAGCATAAACTTCAGCTGTGATCACGCAAACTTTTTAACAATCACAATATAACCACCAAGTAAAAATGACTGGGCATACTTGCTTTTCATAAGAGTTCTCTTCCCCCCCCCCCCCCACCCCAGTTTGATTAAAGATAGAAATAATACAATAAACTTACAGAAAATCAAAACAAGACACGTTAAACTATACCGTAACCAACCCAAGCTAAAATACCAATATATTTACAGAAAATTAAAACTAGACTAGACCACAGGCTATACTTAACCATATAATATCAAGCCAGTTTACTCCAGTTCAGTTGTCATAGCATATTAACATGTAGCGTCGGGTTACATCACTTCTGGATCACAAACCCAGCCAGGGAAGATAACCCAAAGCTAGTCTGGAAGCACATACTGAACGAGTGCCTCAACAGACCTGAAGTGAAAAGTCAATCGACGATTTCAGCTCTGACGTCAAGAAACCAAGACAAAGGTGCAGCAGTTATCTCTCTGTGCTCAGCAGCGCCTCCATGCAGGCTGTGTAGCAGAACAGATACTGATCCTGAAACAGTTACAAGGTCAAACGGAATGTGGTACAATTGTCAGTTCTTTCCATGCCTACATCATTCATTGGTCAAAGGGGAAAACAGCATGACTGAATTCCAAAATAATGGTGATGTACAAATAAACATACCCTTAGAAAGTGTATCAACACTTTAAAAATACTTTGCCATAAATTCAGACCAAAAAATGCAATCACACAGGCAAACAAAATATGGGAGTCCCAATATGCCAAGTTCCACTTCCAAGAAAATTAAAAGGAAAACAAACAAGTTACAGAGAAAAAGTCCTTGACACTGCCAGACTTTTTAAAGATAACGTTCTTTCAGACCTTGTATTAAAACTTGTTGTACAAATAATTTCAAAATGACAATGACAAGTTCCTCTATTTTTTGTCAAAACAAAAAGATCCTCTCAATTTAACTTCTGAAACAATGCATCAGCAATTATAATGTTGTCAACTGGCAAGTACATGTTTTATCCAAAAGCAACTGCTGTGGTTAAATTACTCTTACCTCTCGTTCTTTTTTTTCCTTTTTTTTTTCTTTTCTTGTTTGCTTTAATTTTGCTTTCCTTTAGAATGAAAACAAACTCAATAAACTGGCAGTTTTTATTCTAGGAAAGGAGTGATATACAAGTAACAATACAGACAAAAAGTAAGAAAGGATATATCTTACTGCATTAATACAAATAGCTGAATTTGAGTTCCATCTCTTACCCAACGATAGCAAAAAAAGTCATTGCTGATATGGACTAAAAATAACCTCTTTTACATTTAAATGAACATTAAAATAAGAATAAAAAGACACCAATAAACACTGGTGTCTTTTTATTCTTTTCATTTTAATTGTAAAGAAAAAAAAAATAGCATGCTGATTCTGACTAAACATAATTTTTTTTCCATAAAGGCGCATAACACAAACACACACACAATGTTTTATCATGCCACCTAATTTACCATAAGAGAAACAGTACATCAAGAACACTAAAACGATGAAACAAAAATGTTGCAGAGGTCTCCAAAACAAACAAAAAATGAACTTGAAGAATTTTGTATACTGATGGCTCCCTTTCCCTTGAAAATCAATACTGCGTTAAGGAAAAACTTGGTGGTGCTGTGTGTGCATGTCTGCATGTGTTTTGTGTGTGCGTGCATGCGTACATCTGCATGTGTGTGTGTGTGTGTGTGTGTGTGTGTGTGTGTGTGTGTGTGTGTGAGAGAGAGGAGAGAGAGAGACAGTGAGAGAGAAAGTGAGAGAGAAAGAGCAAGCAAGCGCATGCATGAGTGTGGTTGCAAGAGTGACTGTCATCTTTTTAGACAAATGCCAGTTCTGATGACAAAGAAAATAATGTATGCCTGTAAACCTCTGTTGTAACCTAAGGAAATGATACTTTTGTTCCCAAGCATCGGCATGTGCTTCCATTCCCTGCCACCTTAACGCTAAGTCTAGCACACAAAAAATACAGGTTTTTAATCATTATGTGTAGGCATTTATACCAAACTTACAGGATCACTAGGGGAGTGGCGCTTACACAATGTTCTTTTAAGGATGGCCACTGGTTTTAAGTAATCAACCAAGTCAGGGTTATTCATTTGTCTGCATACAGATGGTTAAAGCTACAACTTGTAACGAGGCTTTGTGTCATTTTTACTACGTTGGGTGACTGGCATTACTGGAGCTTCATGTCAGAAAGATCTCTAGAGTGCAAATGTTATCAAAGACTTTTAGAATTTTGAGACAGCCTTTAGATAGATATAAAGCAGGTTGAAATATGTTTCTGATGCTCTGACAAGATTGTGATAAAGAGACAAAAATTAACTCTCAAAGTGTAAAACCAAAAGAAGATACTGGAAGGAAAACAGAGTGAAAATAACAACCAAAAACAAACCTTCAAAGATAAGTACAGATTATGATGTTAATCTTCCCATGACCAATTTTTTGTGTGTACTTTGTACGCAGACATGAAGTTTATTTTCGAGAGTGTCATCAGAAATTTTGAATTCCAGTATTAAAACACACTTTTTACAGTAAACCTATACTAACATTTGCTGTGAACATGTTTTTATCTTGGTCATGCTTGTAACTGACCATTGTGGTCACTAACCCTTTTCCAATAAATGAAGAATCCATCCGTAATTGCCAAGCTGTCTGGTCCTCTAAAATGCTGCCACTGAAGTTCAAAGCAAGTGCAAGTGCGCCCATTTGATCTACAAGTCTTTCTGAGCAACTGTTGTCAATTTGGTAGTGCATCGACTGCTAAACTGTCCACAAGAGTTGAATGGACAGCCATTTATCATAGCTGCTCACTGTGACACTCAACATAAGCTGACAGTATTAAAAATGTATATATATATTGATAAGACAAGTATTAAAAGAGGTATTTTAACCACACTGATCTCTCTCTCTCTCTCTTTCTATATATATAGATATATATATAGATATATACGTATTTGAGGCAAACTGATGCAGATTCAAAACGGCAGTGACTTCAACAAAGAAATGACATGTCATAACACTCAAAATGTGGAATATGGCAAGACCGGTGGCAGACCTGGTTACCCCTCAGAAATTCTATGTGTAGGTTTTGGGTCAAAAATGTGTACAATTGTGTGTAAAATGTGTAAGCTTTTGCAGCGCAAAGTAGCTGCGTAGGAAACAATACTGAATGCATTCCAGACATTAGAAACACTGAAAATTTATTACTATAAAAGATGTATTTTCATGAAATGCATTAAATTGGCTTCTTTAACAATCAATGATTGTCAAACTAATCCAAGTTCCTTGCCAGTAGCCTTTGCTCAGGAAATTAACAAGAACATTAACTGATGTGAATTTTCTTTTATAACACTTTAAAATAACTCTCTCTTCACTTTTTACTGTACTGATGGACATAACTGGAAAAAAAATCTTGAAGTAATCTATTTCTTTCATATGCTACTATGGGCACTTTTTCACTGTTGATAAGCTAACCAGTCTTTCTGAAGAGCATAACAATTATGATGTGAACTTAATTTCAGACTTTGGTGATTCCAGCTCCTTCAGGGATCCCAGGTGATGGGCATGAGGCCAAAAAAGGACCTATAAAGGACTTTAAAAGGACCTCAAATCAGTTTATAAGGACCTTTGCCAACATGGAGGAAGGGGGGGGGAGGGGTAGACAAGGCGAAAAAAGGATCTATCCTGTAAATGTTACTCAAGAACTCAGCATATACTGTTCCCCAAGCTGTTGGTTATGTTCGCATGTTCGCAATCTGTCATGTTATGTACCTATATTTATTTGGGTAATAATATTTTCATCATTATTGCCCCACTCTTCAAATGAATTTCTATAAAGGGAACATTTTAACATAGATAGCATGAGCGAAAATGTTAAGTCAGCTATATGCCGCGAACATTAGCACTGCGTCTGCATTGTGGAACCCGTGACGTCAAACTGCCCGCAGCTTTGCGTCGTCTGCTAGCTAAGCTTACTAAACAGAAAGCCCACTGATAGGCCTAGCGTTATAGGCCTGCATACCGCGTTTCAGATGACCGCGTCGGCATCTGTCATCTCTTTGCAACTTGCAAAAGTACGGTTTGGGTTGTGGAAGATGTATCGGTTCCGTTTTCCATGAATTGAATGTTCATTGCCTACCGTTTTCCAGAATCACTGTTTCCCTTGTGGCTTTTGCTACCGATGTGCCGCTGAATGTCAAAGCGACCACTGTAGAAATCGCGATTTGACAGTTACACGTGGTGCTGTGTGCGAACGTATCGCCCTTCTTTGACGCAGTAATGAACTTGAAAATAGTATGATACGCTGGTTTGTACTTCTGTTCATATTTCTTTTTCTTTTGGATCACAGCTTCTACCAATGAATCTGAATTTTCGTTGTCTGTTTCATGCGCGCGAGTTGAAGCTGAGTGAGAAGCAATGTTGATGCATTCATAGAGGCAGGAAGTACGCATGCGCCATCGAACTTTTAAAAGTTGGACCAGACTCTTGGACTCGGCCGGATTACGTGTTCAGCGCATTTTCGTAAGCTCGTTCATCAAAATTTCGAACAATTTAGTTTTGAAACGTACAATCGTATAGCTGTATTAAATTTCGAGAGATTATACGCAAAAATCGTAAAGTGCACAGGTCTGCGGTGGAAAAGGCCAGAATGAAAATGAAAAGACTAAAAAAAAAAAAAAAAACCAACCCAGAGGTATTCTTATAGCTGCAAAGTGTAGTGCTCTACTACCAACCTGTGTCTGGATCATGCCGTATCTCTGCTGCCGCAATTCAGACACAATGTCAAACAGGTCCAACTGAAAAATCAATATGCAAGATGTTATATTCCAGTTCATGTTCAAGATGTGTGTGTGTGTGTGTGTGTGTGTGTGTGTGTGTGTGTGTGTGTGTTACAGAGAGCTTACACATGCACTTATATGATTATGGGGCATAATTAACTTCTTTTAAAAACTTTTCACTAGATTTTGTGAGGTTTTTTTTTTTCCTTCTTTGGTTGGTTTTAATTTCTGCCTTGTTTTGTTTTGTTTAAATGCATCCCCACCCTATGCTCCCCTCCCCTACCTTCCCCCTTTTTTTCTTTCTCTTCTTCCATGCCATCTCAGTGGCATCGCACCCATACACATACACACAAGGATATGTAAGGCTATGGTGACTACCTTGTTGTTCATGCTTTCTTATCTTAATCTTTTATTTACCATTTTATGTTTAAAATTTCACACACTGTCTAATTTAATGCACTGTTTTCATTATCATGTACATCCCCTCATTGAGTCCTTCCTATTAACTTCAGAAGTTAATGTATTTACAGTTTTAGTGTTGTTTGATCACCGATCTAGCCATCTGCCATGCTGAGAAGAAAGTTTTCCACTTTTACCTACAGTTTCAAACGGACAATGAAATGTTGAATCGTGACTCAAACAAAACAGTTTAACTTGTTTAATTCATTAAATGTTCCAAATTGGATTTGACAACAACAACAACAACAACAACAAAAATTAGACACAGCAGCAAGTACTCACTTCATCTCCATTTCAATGCGGGCCAAGGCAGTGTCCACAGCCATCAGAACACCACTGCGTCCGATGCCTGCACTACAGTGGACAACAAAGGGCCCACTCTGATGCAGCTGGTGCATCAGCCGCACAAACTGAAACAGCCCATTGCAGCGAATGACACAACTCACTTTCACGAAAGACACAAACACTGTTTGTGTATCCCTGATCATTTTCCCATTCCCAGCTCTCCCTACACCTTGATTCACTATGAAATGCTTCTGTTCTGCCTGTTGAAATTGTTTGCAAGCATTTATAATGATTTCAATGCTTATTTTATGTTTTGTTGTGAATGAAAAATTACTGACATTCAAACTCAACAAAAGCTTCCATAAAACCTAATGTTGTATAACCAAGAGCATGACCATTGAAAATAAAGGTACGTGTTTGCATACTTTGATCATCATGTCCTTCCAGCATGCTTACACACCTATCATTTGTTCTACTTTGACAGTTTGCAGCCTTCCTTTTTTTTCTTAAAATTTCATTCTTTTTAAATCATATGTAACTCTAGCACCATTTCTGCTGTCCTCTGAAACTCATCTCAAGTGAACTCCACAGTTTGTGACATATATCCCAATTCATTACCATTCCACAGTTTGTGACTTGTATCCTGTTAATTACATTCTCCAAAGCTTGTGTTCTACATCCTAATTAACTAGACAAGACATTTCACAGAATCAAAGGCACAACAACAAAGCGTTAAGAAGATGTCTAACCAGTAACATGGGGTAAGCACTGTCGGGAACACCATGGTCAGGCCAGGCAATGTAATGCAGGTGCACCACCTCTCTTTCCTCCCCACAGCTGTGGTCAGTCATCCTCAAGCGTCGTACGTCAAAGTCTTCCAGCCTGTCTTCCTTCACCAGATGCACACTGTACTTTCTGTAAGGGGGACAGGTGCAGGGAGAAGGTTTACAATCAAAGGACACTAGATGCACACTGTATCTCCTGTGAGGGGGACAGGTGTGGGGGGAAGGTTTACAATCTTAAGGACACTAGATGCACACTGTATCTTCTGTGAGGGGGACAGGTGTGGGGGGAAGGTTTACAATCAAAGGACACTAGATACACACAGTATCTCCTGAATGGGAACAGGGCGGGGGGGGGGGGGGGGGGGGGGGGGGGGGGGGAGAAGGTTTACAAAGGACATAATGACAAGTTGTTCAGAGTGACAACATTAACAGCATTCTTTTTCCCCAGCTTTGTTATATATATACCAGTTTTCTTATAAAATTTTCCATTATCATTTCTGTCTATTGACCATTTATCTCAGGACAATTTCACTGTGTCGGAGTACATCAATACAGCATACACCAGACCAGCCACTTTTTTTCCACCCAGTAATTTCACTAATATTTTCATCTTCACTTAACATACTTTTTTCTATAGATTCTTGTTGTCCTCTATCACTTAGACTGGCAAAGAAATATTTCATAGCATTGTTTTCTTCCTGTAGGAGTATTACATCAATCTAGGATCAGACACCATAGCACTATGAATGGTGTCACAGGCTGATGACTAGGACGCCCAACTTTTGAACCTGGTATGATTTATGACCACTGTTAAGTTTTTAATACACTCCCAACAACAGTTGAGTGTGAGAGCTCAGAGCTTACTACTTATGTCCTTAATTAAACTAAAATCTGTTGTGAACCCTTGTACAATCTACTGAAACTTCAGAAATGGGCTTATAGAGATTGCTTCTATTTTGACAAAAAAGCCAACCATCAGGCTATGTGTTAAGATTACAACACAAATTCTATCATTACAGATGTCATTACCTTCTCTTTTCACCTTACAATGTTCAAAAGAAGGGTCTATGACCCGAAACGCTGGCAGCCACACCCCTACCCAGCATTTTCAAATCCACATACCACTTCTTATTTTCCAGCTACTGTCGAAGACTGGTACTCTCTCTGATTATTTCAGAACTAAATTGCGTGTTTGACCTAGTTATCACCTCAACAAAGCAATTCTCCACAAGACTTGAATTAAAACATGGATTCAAGTGATGCAGCTGCAACAGATCAAAGGTACAATGATTGCCCAACATTTCCTGATATAGATGAATGAACTTTTCTGCTTCTAATAGTTTCTGCCGTTTTTGTTTGTTTGTTTGTTTCATTTTGGGTTTTTTTAAACTGCAAACTGGATTTATGTTTCAAAATGAGTGTACGTAATTCACAACACTCCTGGGTTGAACGTTCTCTCTTTCACCGTTACAATAATTTTTGTACCTATCTTTGGAGATGCAAACAAACTCCACAATGATAATAATCATCTTGTCAGACACTACCCACCCTTCACACAGGTCCAAGGTCTGGCCAGGAGATTCGGGCCAATATCGGTGGCACTTGACTTTGCCCAACTCCATCTCCTGGGTCAGCATGGCCACCACGTTGGTGCCCGCCTCCCACACCATCTGCCAGAAGTGTCCCTGGGTGGCCATTAAGGGGCCCTGGCAGGCGATGTAATGCATGGGTTCCGCCTTGCCTTTCACACTCAGCTGCACGTCACTGGCGTTGATGTAGTTGTTCTCCTCAGGGCTGGTTGTTTGCAGTTCTACTCGGTTGTAATCATCTGGAATACGATAGACCTTTTTAACACTGACGTATCTACTTTCATTACTGGTATCACCTTTGACATCACATGTATAAAACTAATATCCCTACCGCGTTTTATCGCCCCTCATCTTTTTTTTTTTTAACGGTTTGCTTTTGTTGTTGTTGTTAGTATTTCACCACCCTTAACCCGAAGAGTGCCTTTAAGCCGTCAGTTGACGCCGAAGTAAAAAATGCTTTCCCAGTGCCTATGGGCCGTCCACTGACCTCATGCATTTTTCTTGAATTTTCATTTGTTACTATTTCTATCAACGGATTCAAATAGAGTGTGCGTAGAAAGCCTTATATGTCTGTAGTCTTAAAATAATATGTAAATGACCACACGTGAGGGGAAAGCCCATTTATTCTCATCACTGACTGGATGACCAGCCAGCACTTTGTCTCGCTTGCAAAGATGGCGGCGCAACCTTCGACAAGCCCAGCGACCAAATCAACGTATTTACACAGCTGAGCAGGCTCTGCTGATGATTTTTGACAAAGACAATAATCTTTTATTCAACGACTCACTCGAGCATGAAGGTGAGATGATGATAGTGGTGGAATTGCCGACCATATTCGTCAGTTATTGAGTAGGGCTGTATGACCTCAGTGTGTGTTCAGCTGACTGTGTCGAACGAGCTAGCCTTGTGTGTACTCTGCACTGTGTGCCAGCGGCCAGTGATGTGAAAGTCAGCGCGAGAGGGGAGCATGGCCTGCTCGCAGCGTGACACGGGGCAGACGGAAAGGTAGGGGAAGATGAGGGGTGAAAGAGAGGGTTGAAGTCCAGCAAGGGGGCGTGGTGGGGAGAGGGGGGGGCGTGGTCGTGGACTGGTCAGTCTGCATTGAGTGTGAGCGTCTTGATAGACTTCTAAACTGTTTTACTTTCATTTACAGGTGTAGTGTGACAATACAAACTTTATTTTCAACTTTTTGCTTGTAGTGGTAAATACATATGTTTGTGATCGTGCAAAAAATCTATCCAAATCTAAATGCCTAAATACTTTATTATTATCAAAATTAAAACAAAAGAAGCCCAGATTCAAAATCTTCATTCAATTTCCTTCAAAAATTATACAGATTTCATTTTTATATCTTTTGTAGTTTCTGAGCTAGAATTTTTTGTTAATTATTACCCCCAAATCATTAGATTTCCCTGGCACTGGGAAAGCCTTTGTTTGTACTAATTTTAGGCAGTGAACGGCAGTGAACGGGTTAAAACTAAAAGAGACCTTTGCACTTTTGCTTCAGTGTTATGTTGCATGTTTAAACTTTCACAAAATGACCACTCTGATGTTGTTCAGCTTGTGTGATCACTTAAATATTAACTGGATTTAATATTATTTGAATGTGCTTGGCATATAATGCTTTCTTGTAGATGTTTACTTTGAGTATATGAAACGGCGCTTATTCCTCTTTTGCTGTTGCTGTTAATGTCTTTTTTTTTTACCTCTGAGCTTGACCCTTTCACCACTGGTAAATGTCCCCATGTTTTCTTTTTTTTTTCTTTTTTGGTAAGGCTAACATGCCTTTTGGATTTTATAGCTCTTTGATACACTGTCCAAAAGATTCTAACAACCTAGGACTGGATGCTACAGCTCACAGATACACTGTCAATAAGATTCTAACAACTTACACTCAGACTCTACACTTCATGGGTTCTGGGCAACAACAACAACAACTTACAAATGGATTTTACAGTTCATGAGTAGACTTTCCATCCAAAAGATTCTATCTACTTACAACTGGATTTTACAGTTCACGGCAATTATCAGAAAGATTTGAACAACTGAACAACTTACAAGAAAGCAAATTTCTGTATCTATCAGTAAACTGCAGAAAAAGATTTTAAAAACTTACATGCCAGCACATTTCTGTATCTGTTCCTAGATTTGTTCTCTGCAAGTTTGGCTACCTCCATGTTGTCTGTAGCTTTCATCTGCCGTAATTTCTGAAACATGTCACATAATATATATATTTAATTTTCCCAAAAAAATGTTGTACTCTTCATGATACAAAAAGTTAAAGCAATCAAATCATACATAAGAACTTAAACAATCATACAGTGATGAGACCTCTTGCTTTTCACAAAGCAACACAATAAAAAAATTACCTGAGAAATATAAATATGAAATAATATGTAAATCCATAAAAATTACAATAAGCAGTGTGTACACATGTCTGCACATGCACACATATGTGTATACACGCGTGCGTGCAATATGGCATTCAATAAGAACAGTCCCTAAATACCGAACACATATAAACGATGGGTTAGCTTTACAATGGTGGTGATCACCTATAGTGATCGCCAATCTGGAGAAGATCTCTTGAAAATTGATGATTTGTGTAACAAACAAAAAAGACAGACTGCATTGGACACAGACAGAATGTGCTTCATATATCAGATGTTGCTGCTGAAATAGCTGACCTGTTTTTAAAAAAAATTTTAAAGGCACAAACGTCAACTTAATAGTTTTTTTTTCTAAGGGCAGGAATGGAATTGGATTAATCAGACTGAGATATACACAAAGTGCAATGATGTGTAGAACAAAAGACGATAACAGAAACAAAGAATGACAGAGTTGTTTCAACAAAGAATTGTGTACGTACATTTCCTTTTGGCATCTATAACTAAGCTGAAGCTATTTCAAGTTGTTGTACTCAAACAGTCCATTAGAAAAATCTATCTTTTAATTATACTAAGCACCTACAAGAGATTGTTGGTAAAAAGACAGCAACTGAGATTTACCTCAAACTCCAGCAAGGGTTCTTCTTGTTCCAAAGCATCAGCCAGACACTGCAGTAACTGCACTCTCCTCTCCTCTACCTCTTTTGTTATCCTCAGTACTGGCAACGACAACAAAGACCTGGTTGTCAAATCTTCAGGTATCTCCACTGATGATATCTGTCGCACAAAACTTGTACACTGCATTTCTGTTACATCCTGATCTCTAGGCACGTGGTTTGATGTCCCACTGTCTTCTCCCTTCACAGGTGGTAAAGAACCAGATAAAACACGATCACCAGGTACCGCTACACCGGACAGAGAATGAGATGCAGTCTGCACTGAGGATGTGGGCACAGTAGGCTCTCCCTGGCCAGGTGTTCTTCGTTCCCCTGACCACTAGATGCAGGCAAGCTCTGATCCCCACTGACAGCTTCCACAGTTCTTGAGTCATCCCCGTCTTGTCTGTCAAGGAAGTTGAGCGCTTCGTCAAGTATGTCATTGATGTCATCGTCAGAGAGATCGTTGCTGCTGCATAATGAGCTGCTGGGAGTAGTTCGACCATCCTCGTTTGTAAGACGGCCAATTTCTCCTGAAGGGACGGCACCATCTTCAGTCGCATTACTTTCAAACTGATCTTCTGGAAACCTGGAAGAAAAGTTGTTCATAGTATTGTTCAGATCTTTTTAAGTCTTTTGCATACCTACTATGTATATAGTCATAATCACAATAATCAGGTCTACCAACCACCTTGCTGTTCTGGCTAGATGCACTCACTTTTGCTTTTGACTTAAACTTGCAGCAAGTGCAATGGATGTTATGTGTGAATATCTTATTCTCTCCTTGTCAGAAAATCATTGCAAGTAAGATTACCAATTGTACGCTGAAAAGACCCAACTAATGAAGGTAAACAAAAAAGAAGGGACGTGGGGGGGTAAAAACTGAAATGGTACACTGATGTTCATACATAATACATACCATTGCATAGCTGCCAACCTCCCAGAGTCAAAAATTGTAACACCTCACGGGGGGTGGGTTCGGGAGGGGGGCTGGCCCTCCCCTGATGAGCGGGGGTCAGGGGGCGCAGCCCCTGAAGCTGAAGCCTTTTTTACACTCTGACAGGCATATTTTTCATCTCCTGATAGGAAAACTAATCAAAAGCAAGCCTATTATTAAACCATATCAAAGCATGCATATTAGTATGTTGCATACAATGCAATATTTTGTGTAAAAAAAAGCCTCTTATGTAGGTAGCCACCATATTTTTTTCTATAGATTAATATACAAAACACAAAATAAGACTTACCCAAACAGCTTTTTTATCTTCCATATTGATGTAGGATGAACATAAAAGATGCTCTGCCCTCCCAATCAACAGCACTCACAGTCCTGGGCTTCCATCAGCTACACCCACATTCTTCAGTTCAAGTTCCATCAACTTCACCCTTCTGCCCTTATGATCTCACAACTACACCCCATAGCATGTGAAGATTGACGGAGTGTTTTTGACGGCTGCCGATTCCACAGCTTCGTTGTTGTTTTTTGTGCTTCGTGGTCTTCTCGTGATCGGCCAGATAATTTCTTCCCCATGTGAAATATTCACTGGACATCGACACACGGTGCAGAAAGCAAACTTTTCACCCTTTGAAGGGCAAGAAGTGACCCATGGAAACTTGTCTTTATAAGCTGGCAGATACCGCTGGAATCGTTTAGGTTTTGTGGTTTTCTCCGTGCTACCACTTGAAGACGCATTGTTGACTATTTGAACAGCAGCTATGCGCATGCGCGGAATGGGCCTAGTTATGCCCCTTTCATGCTGACTTCCGAGTTTACGATTTCTGTTCAGTCGGACCAGTTGCCAAACGTTCTTTTATTTCATTTTGGGCTTTTTTTTTTTTCTTTTTTTTTAAACTCGTAAACCGGAATTTTTCCCGCAAACAACGAAAATAGGGACAAATTAAAAAAAACCGATATGTCCCGGTTTTCCCGTAACAGTTGGCAGCTATGCCATTGTATTTAGTTAAAACCTGACTGACCGGAATACAAATTAATAACAATACTAATTACATTCATGATGTGCCTAATGCATTGAAAATTATAACAAACACCAATAAAGGAGCAAAACGATATTACGAATACTTTACATCAGACAATAATAAACCTAACTGCTGCTCAAAGTGGTCAGAAAAAATGAACCCAGTCATTTCCTGGAAGAATGTATTTTATAAAATCAGTAAAATCAAGGATGTAAAACTGAAATGGTTGCAAATGAGAATCATACACCGAATTATTGCGACTAATATCGTTTTGAATGCAATGGGCTTAACCGATACCTTACAGTGTTCATTTTGTAATGAGGAAAGAGATTCCATTGAACATTTTTTATGGAATTGCAAATATGCACAAGTATTTTGGAAATCTCTCAAAAAAATATTGAATGAAAAATGTGAACACACGTATAATGTTGGAATTTCATGTGAACTTGTAATTTTCGGAGTGGATGAATGCTTAAAAGTGGATTCTGTCCTAGAGTTTATTGTAATGTTTGCCAAGATGTTCATTTATAGATGCAAAATAATCTTCCAGATATATTTGTTTTCCAAAGACAATTAAATGCCAGATATAAGATTGAAGAATATAACGCTAAAATTAACTATAATTTAACAGATTTCAATAGCACCTGGAACGCATATAAACCAATTTTTTTTCTATAAACAGCAGTTTAAACAAGAAAGGGAGAGAAAAAAGGGAGGAAAAAAGGGAAACAAAAAGTCTACTCTCAAACACAAACAATGATTGTTGTGATCTTAAAATTAATTCAAATGTGCCTCTGTAGAATTTTCTGTTGAATGGACGACTGCCTCGATCTAAAATAAAATATTTATGGGACTAGGGGAAGGATAAAGAGAGAAAAGAAAACTGTATTGTTTCTTTCCACCCTCCCAAGTTAATATTATGCACAAGTTATTACAACTCTTCTCCTTTCCATAACCTATAGTGATGATCATTGATACACGGCTGTGCCATATGTATACCTGTATGTATGCATAGACGTATATTGGTATATATGTTTGCATCTCTCTCTCTCTCTCTTTCTCTTATGTGTGCGTGTGTGTGTGTGTGTGTGTGTGTGTGTGTGTGTGTGCGTGTGTGTACGAATGTGTTTATGTTTATGTGTAGATAAGTGAAAGTATGTATAAGTGGATACATATTGACTTGTTTTTTGTTATCGTTTAGTTGACTTTCTCTGTTGCAACGGAAATAGTTGTAATTTGTCTCTGCACACTGTCCTCTTTTTGCGCGCCTGTCAACTCTTGTAATGTTGCATTAAAATCTTTGTTTAAAAAAAAAAAAAAAAAAAAAAAAAAAAAAAACAACCCCTGACTGACAGTTCCATTCGTGTAGTGGGTACCTTACATTTTAAGTGACACCTCAATCTGATCAGATGTTGTTATTTTTTTAATTCCCTTAAGTAGTACAAACATCATTTATAAAAGCTGATTTTCATACACTAAAAAAACTTAACACTTTGCCAAAACTACTATACTTTCCTGTCTATAAGCCAGTACTTTTTCCCCCTCAACTCTCACCCCTTTAGCCACTTTACCAGTACAGGGTTCCTACAGACTCCCAACAACAAAATTTAAGTTTTCAAGGAGTTTTCAAGGAGCGTTTATTTTATTTCAAGGCAAGAGGTGGCACAAAAATTAAACTACTGTTCTTTTAAAACTTCATTTTTTCATATTGTTTATGTTAAAAAAAAAAGATGCGAAGCATATAAACGTACTCCCAGTTTTTCAAACCGCTTATAAATCGGCCAAGTGCTTTGTCAGATAAGAAATAAAGGCAAAATAACGGTTTTAACGGTTATTTAACCGATGTACATTTTTGAAACTGTTATTTTTGAAACTGTTATTTTAGTCCTCACTGGGCTAAAGCCTGTGTACATACCAAATTTCATCCAAATCGGACAATATGTCAGGAATAACGGTTTTAACAGTCAGATTTTGAAACACTACATGGAAGTGCCATTTGTGTGTGATGACCTTTCTATATACAAAATTTCATTAAAACCCACCAATATATAACAAATAACGGCAAAATGACGGTTTAACGGTTATATAACCAATATACACTTTTGAAACCGGTATTTTAGTCCTCACTGGGCCTGTGTACATATCAAATTTTATCCAAATAGGACAATATGTCAAATATGTCAAGAATAACGGTATTTAACGGTCAAATTTTGAAACACTATATAGAAGTGCTATTTATGTAGGATAACCTTTCTATATACCAAATTTCATTAAAATCAACCTATATATAAGAAATAACGGCAGAATAACGGTTTTTAACGGTTGTTTAATCCATTTTCAGCATTACACCACTTACATATGGACAGAGGCTCCGATTTGTCACAAGATCATCCAAACCGCTTATAAATTGGCCAAGTACTTTCTGAGATATTCCATAAAGAAGAAAAACCGTTACAGGCCGTTACAATCATTAGTAACGGCTATAACGGGGCAAACTAAGACATTAGGCATCATCCGTGACCCATAATGAACATACCTTCAAATTTAAGGTCGGCCAAGTACTTTCTGAGATATTCCATAAAGAAGAAAAACCGTTACAGGCCGTTACAGCCGTTAGTAACGGTTATAACGGTAAACTAAAACATCGGGTATTATTCGTGACCCATAATGAACGTACCTACAAATTTTCATAAAGGTCAGCCAAGTACTTTCTGAGATATTCCATAAAGAAGAAAAACCGTTACAGCCGTTAGTAACGGCTATAACGAGGTAAACTAAAACATCGGGCATCATCCGTGACCCATAATGAACGTACCTGCTCATTTTTGCAACGATCGGCCAAGTACTTTCTGGGATATTCCGAAAAGAAGAAAAACCGCTACAGCCATTAGTAACGGCTATAGCGGTAAACTAAAACATCGGGCATCATCCGTGGCCCATAATGAACATACCTACAAATTTTCAGAAAGATCGGCCCAGTAGTTTTGTCTGGAGAGAGTGGAACACATTTTGACCACGGACACACAGACAGCATTTCTTCGTTCCCATTCTAAAGTACTCCCTGTTCTATAAGAACTGGGAGTACAAAAACACCGTGGAAATAACATATCTGGGCGACTTCAAAGCTCTTGTGTGATTTGGGGACCACAAATGGGGGCAAAATGATGAAATATGAAAAACAAAAGGTTCATGACAAGAACTGTATTCGTATCATAGAAGACATGTTAGGCACGTGAAACATGACTTTTCTTGTTTTGCTGAGCCATAGTAATGCAATTACAAAAGGATTTTTATATATTGTTTTGTTGAGCTAAAGTATGCAATTACAAAAGGATTTCAATAATTTTTTTCCATATGGTGGCCATCAGGCTTCATGTTTCATTGCTTTTGAATTATTCCAATAGAAATAGCAAATGATACGTGCTGCAGGGGTGGGACTCTCCATAGAGGAAAAAAGAGGAAACAGTCTAGGGGTGTCTGGGGGCAAGGAAGATAATTTGTAACTTCATCAAGATTGATGAAGTTACAAATTATCTCCCTTGGTAAAACCGCAGACGATCCAGGATCGCAACGATGTTTGTAAACATTTGTTTTAAAATAGTTTTTCATTAACCTGAACGCAGAAAAATCAAACTGCCATTTCTTTTTGCCACATTAAAGTTTTTGGAGCTGATGGCTTGATTTTACTAACGGCTGTAACGGCCTGTAACGTTTTTTTTTCTTTATGGAATATCTCCGAAAGTACTTGGCCGATCTTTGTGAAAATTAGCAGGTATGTTCATTATGGGTCACGGATGATGCCTAATGTCTTAGTTTGCCCCGTTATAGCCGTTACTAACGGTTGTAACGGCCTGTAACAGTTTTTCTTCTTTATGGAATATCTCAGAAAGTACTTGGCCAATTTATAAGCGGTTTGGATGATCTTGTGACAAATCGGATCCTCTGTCCATATGTAAGTGGTGTAATGCTGAAAATGGATTAAACCACCGTTAAAAACCGTTATTCTGCCGTTATTTCTTATATATAGGTTGATTTTAATGAAATTTGGTATATAGAAAGGTTATCACACACAAATGGCACTTCTATATAGTGTTCCAAAATTTGACCGTTAAAAACCGTTATTCTTGACATATTGTCCAATTTGGATGAAATTTGATATGTACACAGGCTTTAGCCCAGTGAGGACTAAAATACCCGTTTCAAAAGTGCCATATCGGTTATATAACCGTTAAACCGTTATTTCTTATAAATTGGTGGGTTTTGATGAAATTTTGTATATAGAAAGGTTATCACACACAAATGGCACTTCCATGCAGTGTTTCAAATCTGACCGTTAAAAACCGTTATTCTTGACATATTGTCCGATTTGGATGAAATTTGGTATGTACACAGGCTTTAGCCCAGTGAGGACTAAAATACCTGTTTCAAAAGTGTATATCGGTTATATAACCGATAAACCGTTATTTTTTATATATTGGTGGATTTTAATGCAATTTTGTATATAGAAAGGTTATCAGACACAAATGGCACTTCCATGCAGTGTTTCAAAATCTGACAGTTAAAAACCGTTATTCCTGACATATTGTCCAATTTGGATGAAATTTGGTATGTAAACAGGCTTTAGCCCAGTGAGGACTAAAATACCAGTTTCAAAAGTGTACATCGGTTCAATAACCGTTAAAACCGTTATTTTGCCTTTATTTCTTATCTCACAAAGCACTTGGCCGATTTATAAGCGGTTTGGAAAACTGGGAGTACGTTTATATGCTTCGCATCTTGTTTTGTCTATGACCGAAAGAAGTTTAATATTTGACTTCTTTCCTTTTCACAGCTGAATCGATGCAATGACAGAGATTTGGCTTTGTCAATGTCAATCTCGCAAGTTTTGTTGCAAGAATGACTCATTTCTATGCAAAAGTCACAATAATCAGGTCTAAACTTTGTTCTTTCTAGTATTTCTACAATAATCTGGTCTTTTTATGACATTTGTGCTGATACTGCTGCTGTCACTGCTCAACAACTCTTCATCCACCATTTGTAAAGACAGGTTTGTTTTCCCAGTAATAAAACTAAAAATCCAACCAAATTCAATTTCACTATTACCCTGGTCAACATCATATCAAAATGTTCCTGAATAATCACTGGTTCTAATTATGTGGATGGCTAAAGCTTGTGATGTTTACACAATCTGCGCTTCTTAATTCTCAGAATACACAGGTTCTGTTCACACTGATGCACTAGCATCTTGATTATTGGTTTCCACAGCCATTTTGTTGCAGCTAAATCAACTGACTGCTTCTATATGTTGCTCCTTGACAATTTAAACAACAACAAATACTTGGCATGCTCAGTTCACAGATCAGTGAGCTTTACAGCCTAGAAATTTCCAGGATAGTTATTTACCATTAGCATTCGCCCAACCAGTCAAATAAACTCAGGTCACTTTTGATTAAAAATGTACACAACAGCAAAGTCAGAAGAACAGCCAACTATTTAGTGTAACCATGAATGTGAAGTTGGACACTTCACTCAGAATTGTGTTTCACACAGAAATGAAGCCACTTCATGCCTACAGACAGACAGAAAGTTACTATGTGTTGCACTGACCTAGATATGGTAAGCACCACAGTGCCAACTGTCTCTCTCAACAGGCGAACTGCCTTGGTGTGACTGCATCCAATCAGTGGCTCTCCGTTGACCTACGACACAATCAACAGTCACCTGATGACCTAAGACACAATCAACAGTGTTTTGAAGCTCCAACACAACAGTCCACAAGTAACACTGAAATTTACTTAAATAAGCCTCACCAGCTACTCGCACAACTGCAGTCTTTCTGACCCGGTAAAACTCCACTGCAGTCTTTCTGACAAGGTAAAATCGAGAGACGAAAGTGTAATTTTTCATTCAATCTTTTCACCACTAATTCTCCCATGAGATAGATAAGATAAGATAATGTTGCTTATAGCCCAGCCGACCGCAGAGGGCCACATCAGGGCTGTCACCACGTTAAAATCAACTCACCAGTCATTTGGAAAAAAAAAAAAAACAAAAAAAAAACCCAACTTTCACACATCGCTTTAAATGACATCGTCTAGAAACGCACCAGAAATTGCATTAAAAATCTTTCTTCCGTAAAATCTTAAATCAGATGAAAAATGTTAATCTCTTTCAAAAACCCAAGGATCACATCAGGCGGGACATCCTGAACAGGATCTTCATGGACTCCGCTGTAAAATGTTTGTGTCTCACATCGTGCAAGTCCCAACACTCTAAAAGAACATGTTTCATTGTGAGTGGCGCATGACATGGAATACACCACGGAGCTTCTTCACTCTTTAAAAGGTAAGAATGGGTAAAATACGAATGGCCGGTGTGCAGCCGGCACAGAACCGTTTCCTCTTTACGACCTCCCGACGAAGATGGGAGGAAGTCCTTAAGGTTTGGAGGGATCTGAAAGAGTTTGTTATTCGTCTGTGTGTCCCAATCCTCCTGCCAGAGGTCTCTCACATAATCGTTAATTTTGGGTTTCACATCTGAGCAGGGGATATAAGTGTTGGACAGTTTCTCTCTTGTGGCGTTCTTGGCTAAACGATCAACCATTTCGTTCCCGCCGATGCCAACATGACCAGGAACCCAAGCAAGAGTAATGTTGTAACCGTCCGCCTTCAACTTGCTAAAAAGTTTTTAAAAAAAGTAAAAGTTCTGGATGCTGAAGGTTGCGGCCAGCTATAGCCTCCAAAGCTGACAGCGAATCCGACAGAACCAGAAAGTCCCTCTTCGAAGAATGCGAGATTATCTTCAAAGCCAAAACCAGAGCGGTAAGTTCAGCAGAATAGACAGAAGCATCGGAATGAATATGTTCCAACAGTATCTGAGAAGGAGCCCCAGGGCAGTGGGCTGCACAGGCCACTCCATCCTCAGACTTGGAACCGTCAGTGAAAACTTTTTGACAGGATGGGAATTTCGAACAGAGCTCAGCATACAACGCCTTGTACGCCAGAGAGCTGGTAGACTCTTTACGAAAAGCTGCAAGATCGAAACGAATCTCTGGTGTGAAAAAGGTCTCCCATATCCATGTAACTCCTAATCTGCCTGTCCAGGGTGACCCCACATTTGTTCCCATACTGCACGATTTTTTGAAGGTTGAGAGTTAATGTGAGCATCATTTCTAATGGGCTTTCTTAAGGGCCAAATTTTTACAATATTTTTCTTTCACCCTGCAACAAGAATGACTGGCAAAAAAATTAACAGAGAATGATAGAGGAATGTCCATTTAACATGACTGTTAGCAATTTTACAGCCAAGGCACCTCTGAATTAAAGAACCAGACATCAATGTAAAGCATAATGGTATGTTTAAAATTGATTCAAACTTATGGCTAAGGTGATGAAGATGTGGTTAGCTGGTGCTGATGTTCAGATAGGCCTTTCCAAAGCAAGGGAATGACAACTGTACACATTAACAACACACTGACACAGGCACATCAAACTACATCCACTACAATGTTGTTTCTTTTTTTTGGGGGGGGGAGGATATCTTTTTTATACATCAGTATCCCAGTTTGAATAGTTTGTCTGGTGTTCTAAAATACTTGGGAGTTTGTACATGTTACATCAACTATAACATCGCCAACAAACACTAGCCGGTTAAATAATTCATGGAAGAATGAAATGAAATCCTTCTCCTTTTTTCTTTCCCTGAAGCTGGCTAAAAGATGTGAAGTTAATGGGGAAAAAAAATTATTGACTGCAAGTCAGCATCTCCATTCTAGGCTCTGCATCGAACAGAGACATCATCTGACTCCAGAATGTTTGTAAATGTATGCAAACAATCCAGTAGACTCTGCAGATTTCACACACTGATGTCTTACCAGAAGTGCACATTGGTCAGACTACCTGGGACATAAATGTGACAGCTTCCTGTCACGATAAATCTACCTTCCTTCCTGTCATGAATCAGCAAATTATTATACTCTGGATTGTTATCAGTACATGTGTGTGTCCAATGGTTACAATTTCATACATCAATTCTTTACTTTTTTCTATGTCAATGATACACCACAGTTTGTTGCATGGAGCTCTGGCAGCCAAGGGCAGCCAGGACAATCCAAAATTATTGTCACACACTAAAAGCCAATTTTGTCAATCCTGGCAGCCAAGGACGATCAGGACCAAACAAAAACATGGTCACACACTAAAAAACTAATCTTGTTGACTTAAAACTCACCTGTAGCAGTCGATCTCCAACCCTGAGCTGTCCATCAGTGTGTGCAATACCTCCTGGAGACAATGTCTTGATGAATATACCTGTCTGACCACAGTCCATGGGACGCTGCACAAGGCTGAAGCCCAAGCTCTCCCTCAGCTGGGGCTTGTCCAGTGCTATCTGCATCACATCCGTCTGCAGAAAGCAGAAAATCAGTTGACCTTTGATGTTCAATCTTTTTCAAACTAAGCTTTTTACTACAGAAAATGTGTCCCCCACCTCTATTTTTCATACTGCAACAAAACAGAATATCTACAAATATTAACAGGGCATCTTAAACAGCAATAATGGGACCAATACAAAGACACCAGACATAAAACCTCTTGGAAACTCATTCAAACACTGGTCAAAGAAACCTCTGCCTCCTGAAAGAACTTTTGAAGGTCTTCATCCTTTCATGACCACAATCAAACATTTACTTATAAAGAGAGAGGTGCCATTCGTTAACCCTCTTGCATTTGTTTTGCCTGTATCCGGCTGCTCTGTTTGTCTCCCCTGACATTCGTTACGACCACATCCAGCTGCACATGCTGCGTTACTTTCCCTCACACACTGCGACTTTGTTTTAAGTCGAGAATGGCCAAAATAAATGGGCATCCTGAGAGGTGTCCAATGAAATCTTAGCAGCAGTATGGGGTGTGGAATACAATTCATTCACACAGACTAGGGTCATGAACTGACCGCATTCCACTGATTTCTCAAAAAATATAAATACTAGGACCAGTTTTTGGTTGGAAAATGCAAATGCAAGAGGGTTAACATAGTATTTGTCCTGGTGACATCTAAATTCATATAAGCAGTCCCTTTCAGCTTCATTTCCTTTCCTTTTAGTGCAATTAGTGAAAACATCAAGATGGGTTTTGAACATGTGAAAAAAAAAATCACAGCCTCACAAAGCCAAAATGCAATACATTGAACAATCAAACACTCCAGGACTATTTTAGGTAGGGATTCTTCACCCTTCCTTAATCAAAAAATAAGGTTTCTCACATTTGTTTCAGAGTTGTCCTGACTTGGTTCTGTTGTGGATGGCTTGGCCCTGCCCTGTGTTGCATTGTTCTGCTGACCATAGGTGTAAGGCCGTATAATGGCCCTGGGTGTGTCCAGGCATCTCGCTTGGTTCTTCACGGGCGTCTGCTGGCCCTCAGTGGTTTCTGCTGAAGCCGGCTGCTGATCCCACACTCTCTCTGAGGAATTCTCATCAGGTTCAACATGCCGGGATTTCTGAAAAAACAATACATAGTGTACACGCACGTATACACACACACACGCGCGTGTGTGTGTGTGTGTGGTGTGTGTGTGTGTGTGTGTGTGTGTGTGTGTGTGTGTGTGTATGTGTGTACAAAGTGTGTGTATACACTGAAAAACAGAAGGGGAAAGTGTGGATTCGGTGAGTGTCGCTCGACGAGTGCAGACGTGTTTTGCTTCGCTCTCTACCGTCCGAATCTAAGCTGTGAACTCAGTCGCACGCTTTTTCCTTTTCGCATTAAGCGGTACAGCGTCTTTTTTCTGACGTTTCAGTTTTATCGCCGGAATGCAAAATTTTTCGACTACAGTCCCCGTCTTTTTGAAATCGAAAAACATACCGGACCATGACAAAAATCGGCCATCTGTCTTAGAAGTATGCTTGGTGGCGGAAAGGGTTGCTGGCCAGAGTTCCATTATCGGAGCACAGAATATCGGCAGCTTATGGCGTATCTACCCCGCCACCAAGGAGGCACGGATGGCAATCCTTGTCCAGGGTCTGCGGATGAGAGACACAACTCTGCAGGTATCTAGTACCAACCCCTACATTCTACACGGCGATACAGGTGAGGAAAAGCCAACTACAAAATTGTGGATCGATAACATTCCTATCTCAGTCGCCGACTCAGAAATTGAGCATTCCCTTGTCAAGCTAGGGTGTGAACTGAGATCTGATATAAAGATGGAGAGAGCTCGGGATGCAGACAACAGGTTGACCCAGTTTGTAACGGGTCGCAGATTCGTGTTCATAACAATTCCCCCCACTCCTCTCGACAAATCCGTTAAAATCAATATTTTTTCAGCCAAGCTGTTCCACAGAGAGCAAAAACAGCAGAAAAAGGTAATTTGTTCACGCTGTCTTAAACCAGACCATCATGTCTCGCAATGCTCAGGTGAGATTGTGTGCAGACAGTGCGGGCAAACGGGACATAAAAGAGGAGACGCTGAATGCGAACTGATGGACAAACTTACAGCGGACAGACAAATAACGGATGAACACACTGACAGACAAACGATCGACAAACAAACAGGTGGTAAAAAGGCTGGTGTCAAAAGCAATCCTAGCACCAGTGAAATAGAACAGACCACTAATAAGTCTGTCAATAGGAATGACAGAGGGCACCCCCTCTCCCGCCAAACCACCCTCCTAACCTCCATGGACCGCTCTCCCCGCAACAGGTCCGCTACTCCCAACAAGCGGCGCCTGTCCAGACAGCCACACAGCCCGGGAGAGGGAGCAGAGAAATACCGGCGCTGTGACCGTAGATCGGGTGGTTCATTGACGACGGATGTTGTGGACTCTGAGTCAGAGTCCGCGTCAGCTGATCGGGGGACATAGCTCAGGTTTGCCATTCATGTCTACCAACGGATAATGACCCGGAAATGTATTATGGACCATGAGTGTGAACAGTGTTTACCTGATTGAAATTGTTGATAGTTAATCAAATAAACTAAGGTTTTCATTCCATGGATAAAATTAATATTGTTTCACTAAATGTTAGAGGTTTAAAAAACAGGTTCAAAAGGAAATCTTTGTTTGCATATTTTAAAGAAAAACGTTTTGATGTTATTTGCTTACAGGAATGTCACATAACAGACAGAGATGTAAAGGAATGGGAAAAACAATGAGGTGGAGCAATTTTTTTCAATGAGGGTACGAACAAAAGCAGAGGAGAAGTTACTTTGATTTCAAAACACTTTAATGGAAAAGTTAACTTAGAGCTTGCACAAGACAGAATCCTAGTCATTTCAGTGGCAAATGAATACTTTAAAGGTCTACTTTAGAGGTTTTCGATAATTGGTCAGCTTATGCAGAAATATGAAATGAAATGTTTGATAAATTGGTAAAACAAACATCCGATTCTCTCCCGATCACACGAAATCGATCCGCGAAAGTGGACATTTTCACCTGTAATCAGGAAAACGGGAGGTAATCAACAAAATCTTGGCATGGCTTAACTACTCTTGGATGTGACGTCACATGATGGACTGGCCGTCAGCCGCGACCTACACGACAAGCCAACGGCGACAGAAAGCGATTCTGATGGTTCTTGCACATCCCGATCGGTATTTAATTTATCATGTAAAAGCAGTGACTATGATTGCGACAGCCAATGTAACTCTGGGGATGTTTCTGCAAGGCCTTTACCTTATCAGTTTGAACGCTAAGTTCTTTTTACCACGTCAGTTCCAGCTGGACCACGGAAACGAGCTATTTAGTTCCAGCTGGACGCCCGAACACAGCATTCCGAAGGCGTACGGACTTTACCGAAGTCTCGAGGGAGGCTACCGACTGACTTCTTGATGCAATCACGCGTGGACGGCGAGCGGAGATTCTCCTTCCTCAAACCTTAACGTGTTCATTCAATTTAACAAGTGTGACCTGTCCATAGATAAGAACAGAATAAACGTGCGACTATCGTACTCATCTGTACGAGCTTACCACTCCGCCTTCAAAGTATACGCGCACAATGCAGACGAAGTTTTTGATCCACTCGAACGGGCTCTGCAATTGTCGGAACAGCTCGTTTCCGTGGTCCAGCTGGAACTGACGTGGTAAAAATAACTTAGTGGCCCGGCATGGTTGCACCAACCGAATCCACTTATTTCGAGTATCTGGATCAGATGGAAATGTGTGCAAAGAATATCCGTCTCCTGCTGAGCTGCTGCACATGCCTACAGCACAATATCTGCCACCCCCTCGTGACTTTTTAGGCTGTGGGGATCGCAACTCGTGTTGATTTCACTTGGCGTTGGCTTGTTCTGTAGGTCGCGGCTGACGGCCAGTCCATCAAGTGACGTCACGGTTTTCGGTCTACCGCGCGGGGTTTGAACAGGTGTGCAAAACTCGTTTTTTATCTATTAAATTCTTCCGGCGACTTTTTTTGAAAAATGAATACCATACTGTAGTTATATGACATGTAGACCTGTTTTTAACAAATTATCAAAAATCTCTAAAGTAGACCTTTAATATAATGGTTGCCAATGTTTATGCACCCAACCAGACGAAGGAAAAAATAATATATTATCGAAAGTTGATTGAAATTTTTAATTCTATAGAGCAAGAAGATTTAATTATTCTTGGCGATTTTAACTGTACACTGAACAGTGATCTCGACATAGTGTCGGGTCAACCCCACGACAGATCGGAAACTGCCAGTTTTCAACAGGTCATTGATACATTAGATTTAACAGATGCCTGGAGACTTTATCATCCGAAAGAAAACATGCTTCATGGATTCGTCTGAACCCGTATATTGCGCGAAGATTAGATTATTGTTTTGTTTCTGACAACATTTTGCGTTTCTGTACTGTGTGTGAACTTTTTTTTGTTCCAAATTCCGATCATAAGGCTGTTGTCCTTGAACTGAACAAGAATGATTTCACTCGAGGACCAGGATACTGGAGATTCAATAATAGTTTTCTTAAAAATGTTTTGTTTGTACAAAAAATGAATGCCATGTTAGATACATTTCTTTCAGACAACGAAACTCTGAATGATTTAGAGAAATGGGAAATGTGTAAGGTTGAAATAAGAAATGTTTGTATAGATTTTGGGAAAGATCTGGCGTGTAAAAAAAGAAACGAGTCATTAATATTGCAGTCACAGTTACAAAATCTAGAAAAAGAGCTTGCCAAGGATCCAGAAAACGAAAATATTAATAAAAGATTTTTGAAAGTAAAACAAAATCTAGAGATTTTGCAGGCATACAAAACTAGAGGTGCTCAGGTAAGATGTAGGCTTAAATGGATAGAAGGAGGAGAAAAGAATACAAAATATTTTTGTGGTTTAGAAAAGGCACGAAGTAGAAATAGGTTATTACAAGACTGTGTAAAGAAACAGGTAACATTACTACAGATCAAAGAGAAATAATGCAAGAACAAATGGCATTCTATAGACGACTGTATACTCAGAATACTGAAGCAGCAACTGTAGAAGCTGCTGCTGACATTTTTATTGAAAATGTAGAATTAAGACAGGTAGAAGAAAATGATGCAGTAATATGTGAAGGTATAGTGACATTAGAAGAGACGACATCTGCTCTAAAGAAGATGAAAAATGGTTCTGCTCCAGAAAGTGATGGCTTAACAACCGAGTTGTATAAATTTTTTTGGTCAAAATTAGGTCATGTTGTCACTAACTCTTTTATTGAATCCTTTAACAGAGGGAGACTCTCATTTACACAACGGCAAGGCATTATAACCCTTTTTCATAAAGGTAAAGACTTGGATAGGGATAAACTTAATAACTGGAGACCCATTACTCTTACTAATTCTGATTATAAAATTTTGGCAAAGGTACTCTCAGAAAGACTGGATAAAGTCATCCATAACTTAGTCAACAAAGATCAAGTTGGCTACACAAAAGGAAGAAATATATCAACAGTGCTTTGAACCATTGATGATGTCATCAACTATTTAAATAAAACTGGAAAGGCGGGGTACTTATTAGCTATAGATTATGAAAAAGCCTTTGATTCCATATCAAAAAAATATCTTCTACATGTATTCAAAGTATTAGGATTTGGGACCGATTTCCAGAGATGGGTACAAGTTTTGACAAATGGTAACCAAAGCTGCATCAACCATGGAGGTTGGTTATCTGAGCCATTTGATGTAACTTGTGGTATAAGGCAAGGCTGTCCCTTTCCCCTTTAGTGTTCGTTTTAGCTGTGGAGCTCTTGGCCGCAAAGATCAGAAAAAGTCAAATAACAGGTATCCAAGTGCCAACAAGGAACCATACAAACGAACAGTACATAAAAATAAAGCAACTCGCTAATGATACCACCTTATTCTTAGAAAGCAAAAATGATATGATTGAATCCTTAAATATTCTGAAAGCATTTGAGGCATTCTCTGGTCTTAAGTTAAATATGAATAAGACTAAAGCTATAAGAATGGGTAGGAGAATAAATGAAAACAATCTGCCTTTTTCTATAGTAGAAAGAATAAAAATACTGGGAATTTATTTCGAAAAAGATAAAATGGCTAAGAACATCGAAGAGAACTAGAAAAATCAATAAAGAACTGGAGTAAACGAGACATCAGCATTCGTGGCAAAATTACTGTAATTAAATCTTTTTCGATTTGTCAGTTTTTGTAATGCAGTCAATTGGTATTCCCTTTGAAGTCCTGCAGAGAATAAATACAATGTTATATAAATTTGTTTGGCAAAAGAAACACAGTAATAGGAAAGCATTTGAAAAAGTTAAAAGGAAAGTAATGGAATCAGATTATAATTTAGGAGGTTTAAAAATGGTAAACATTATGGATCTTCAAAACAGTATGTATTTGCAATGGGCAGGGAAATTGTTCTCTGCAACAGATGAAAACTGGAGTAAGATTCTGAGGTGGCACTTAAACAAAATAATAAATAATGATAGCATATTTATGCTTAACTGTAATGCAAAACAGCTACAGCAAATTGAACTAATAGTCAATGAATTTTGGAGCAATGTAGTCACCATTTATCTGAATAATAAGAGGAAAACCAAATTAGAAGAAGTAAACCCAAGTACCTTTTTAGATCAAATGTTATTCTTTAATAATTTGATAAATATAAAGGCAATATATTATATTTTCAAGAATGGAATGAAAAGGGGATACAGTTAGTTAGAGACATTGTGCACATTGATGAAAATAGATTATTTAATCTTACAGAAGTAGAGACAGTTTTAGGATATCGTAATGCAAATACTAATTTTGAACACAATGCACTGCGAAACGCCCTCCCATTATCTTGGCTGGAATGGATATATGACAACATATTCCTCTTGACAATGTTTACTCTGCTGACTGCGAAGCCCATCTATTCAATACAAAACCAAAAGAGATAAAGAAGTTACTGGAGCAAAGGAATCCAACTTACATAACTGCAAATGGCAAAGATTTTTGGCGTAGAAAACTTAACTTTGAAATAGACGATCTCGTATGGCTAATACCAAGAACATCTACAAAAGAGGTTAGGTTGAATGAACTACAATGGAAAATAAACCACAACATTTACCCTACTAATATTCTTTTGCAAAAAATGAAAGTATCGGAAACAATTAAGTGTGATAACTGTACAGATGAAATCGACTTTATCGAACATTTCTTTTTCTACTGTCCTCTTGTCAACAAATTTTGGAATTATGTAGAAATATTGATTTCATCGAGAATCGGTAAATCCTTAAAACTGTCCTTAATTGACGTACTCTTTGGTGTCTGCAGAGATGATATAAGTAAACAGAACACAAAATCGATTAACCATATTATATTAGTGGGGAAAATGTCCATTAGCATAGCACGTAAAACTGAAAAATTGATAGCATTACAAATGATCTTCGATCAACACATAGAACTGAGAAAACATTACATCAATTTACTTATTGCGTAATTAATAAATAACAGAGTTTAGAAGCACGCTTTTGTATAACTTCGGATACTGGAGTAGTATCTCTTCCAGGAAAAAAAAGAAGACAAAGTATGACAAAAACCACTAGGTAGCCATCCGTTTATGCTGTGGTATTGGTTTAACAGAGCCTAGCATCGGAAAAAGTGATTTAGGCTTACTCGGCCGAGGTCCTGGGGCCGCCTAGGCTGATTCATGGGTGACACTTTGAAAATCAGAAAAAACTGAAAATGAGGCAGGGGTCCAGGGGCTGCCTAGGCCCTGGCGGGGTGCAGGGGCAGTGCCCCGCTGGGGGGTCCGGGGGGCGAAGCCCCCCGGCCGAAGACGATTTTATGAAATTTTAGGAGCATTTCATGGCCTCTTCTGGCATCAAATTGGAAAATCAAAGTGTGTGTGTGAAAATCAGAGATTTTCTTTTGAATGACTCTGTGTGTGTGTGTGTGTGTGTGTGTGTGTGTGTGAAAATGAGATATATTCTTTTGAATGACTGTGTGTGTGTGTGTGTGTGTGTGTGTGTGTGTGTGTGTGTGTGTGTGTGTGTGTGTGTGTGAAAATGAGATATTCTTTTGAATGACTGTGTGTGTGTGTGTGAAAATGAGATATATTCTTTTGAATGGCTGTGTGTGTGTGTGTGTGTGTGTGTGTGTGTGTGTGTGTGAAAATGAGATTCTTTTGAATGACTTTGTGTGTGTGTGTGTGTGTGTGTGTGTGTGTGTGTGTGTGTGTGTGTGTGTGTGTGTGTGTGTGTGTGAAAACGAGAGAGGGAGAGAGAGAGAGATTTCTGATGACATCCAAGTCCTTTGCTCTTTGAGAAAGAGAGAGAGGGAAAGGAGGGAGGGGGAGAGAGAGGAGAGAGGGAAGGGAGGGAGGGAGGGAGAGAGAGGGAAGGGGGGAGAGGGGAGGAGAGAGAGAGAGAGAGAGGAGAGAGAGGAGAGAGAGAGAGAGAGCTGTACAGACAGCACACACACACACACCACCCCCCTCCTCTTTTTACATATACCTAAGGGGGAGTACGCTTGCAGGCAGCTTTGAACAGCCAGACCACACTGATGACAGCTAAAAGGATGGGAGAACAGTGAGAGGTAGGTAGAACTGATGGGGGGTGGGGGGGGGGGGGGGGTAGGTGATAAAGGAGAGGAGTAAGCATCAAGAGAGAGAGACGGGGGGGGGGGGGGGGGGGTCGGGAAGGGGACGGAGACGAGTAAGCGGCAACAGGGGGGGGGGGGGGGGGGAGAGGAGGGGAGGGGGGAGGGGAGGGAGCCATTCCCATCTCCACTTGTTCTTCACCCTTTCTCAACAGTAGCGAGATTTGAATCCCCTTCTTGTAAGAACGGCATGACAAAACTTTACGTTGCCTAACTGGAAAACTTTTTTCTACCAACACAATGGCGCGACGTAGGCTTACAAAGATGGCTGGACCTGTGTTGTCTTCACCGATAGAGAGCGCTTCCTCATTTCCGGTCGTCTGCTTCAGTGCTGCTTCGGTCAAAATACCGCCGATTCAACTGTTCTTCCCCCGAAAACCTTTTTTGTTTTTGTTTTTTTGAATGATGAAACTTGAAAAACGGAATTTCCGTCTGGGACCTTGCCGAAAAAACGGATTTCCGTCACCCAGACGGAAGAGTGGCACCCATGCTGATTTTTCCTTCAGCCTCTTTCTGTGGATGTCCGTTTCGCAGTGGTTTTTCAGCGCAACGAAACCTTTGTTTGAGTACGCGATCTCCTTATCGCACAACGTGCAATGGGCCTTGCCAGCACAAGTCAGTTTCCTGAAAAATTCACCATATTGGCACTTGCTCTTTTCATTTCCGTCGTCGTCGAAAATGACAAAATCGGCATCAAGCCAGTCCCATCTCATTGGTAGCGGCATCCTTGGTCAGAAAACGGCTTTCCGCGTTGAACAACATCGACTCTTCGCGCCATGATACTCGCTGCTGTAAGTTAACAAGGGAAAGTGTACAAAGATGGCGGCGAACCGCCCGATTTGGAATAGGCGACAGCGTACCGAATAAGAAGCGCGCCGGATGCAAATTTTTTTTTTTTTCGCGATAAAAACGATTTCGGCGTACGCTCAATCGAAATCGGCGTATGGGGGTCTATGAATCGGCGTATTACGCCGAAGGCTTACAATGCTGACCTGGTTTAATGTTTATCCGTTTGTTTCCCCTATTTTTCCCTGTCTGTGTATGCATACATTTTTTTCCAAATTACCAGGCCATTGTTTTTATCTTTTCATTCCTAGAGCTGTATCTGTGTATGGCTTCCCAAACCACTGTACAATGCACAAGCCCACTCACGCATGCACAAACACGCTTTCCCACGAGCACGCGAGCGCACATGCACGCACGCACCTCTCACTCACACACACACAACACACTCTCTCTCTCTCTCACACACGCACACACACTAACAAAATGCATAAACATACACTGACACACACCTCCCACCCCCACCCCCACCTCCCACACACATACACTTACTATCTTGCTTTTTGGGCTTTCCTCATGTCTCCCTTTTAGACCCCCTTTTACTAAAAGGGTAGCTTCTTTGGGGAATAGCCCATTTCCGAGATTATATGTGACCCTGGGTCTAAGTCTCCTGTATACTTTTGTCATCTTTCCTAGGATCGTCCTTGCATTCTTTTTCGCCTTCTTCAAGGATGATTACAGGAATTTTAAGTTCAGGAGCGACAGTGATGGGTATTATTATGATCAAAACTACTTTTCTCAGTCGCCATACCACTCTTCGTTTGATGTGAATTTTAAAGCTTCTATAAGCGACCCCTTTTATTTAATTTTTTTTTTTTTATGTCTGTCATCTGTCTTGGAGAAAAACTGAGGGAAAAAATTAATTAAGCCTTCTGCTTCTTTTAAAGTGGTTTGCCTTGTATAAGCAGCATATTACAAGCGTGAGAGGGCCAGTTCACCACACATTAGAACTTTTAACAAACCCAGACACTTCGTATCAACTGCTAAAATACTAAAATCAGCAAAAATGTGTCCCTTTGTAAGAAAACAAACAGACAATGCATGGTGTGTAAGAGACTGGTTGGAGACAAAAAAGGAGGAAAAAAAAGAAAAGAAGGAAAGAACAATAGTAGTTGAAATTTTAATTTTTTTTTTTTTTTCGCCTTTTGTTTTTTTGGCGATGAAGAGGACAGTGTTGAGCACCAAAAAATGAAGAGGTGGATTTCGGCCTTAGCGGGGGGGGGGGGGGGGAAAAAAAAAAAAAAAAAAAAATCATCCCCGCCTTAGGTGCTCCATTGATCCGAAAAACTGATGCCACATTAAAAAAAAAAGAAAAAAAAAAAAAGGGGGGAAAGTGTGTAATGAAGGTAACAGAGCATGGTACCATCTAATATTTATGATACTGGCACTGTACCACACAATCCCCATCATATCTGACCTCGATGTTAAATCTTTTAGTATTATCATACAAAAGGTACAGGGTAGGTGAATTGTAAAGCAAGCAATTCATGGGGCTGGATGACAGGTGTGGTAATGCAAAAAAAAGAAAGTATCAGCATTTCTGCAGGGCTATACATTTGCTGCTTCAGGCATAAAAAGAACATAAAAGAATGAGAGCCACTCAAACATTTCCATGTACTCTCATCAAAAAGCCATCATCGTCATGACAGTTTTTCCTGTGTGTTTTGTTTTGTTCTGGGTTGGGTTTTTTTGTTGATCACCACTAGTAATCACTTCATCATATAACTTAATTCTTTTCTTATTTACCTGAGACAATAATTCAAGTTATCAAAATAAAGCAGAGAAAACATTTTCAAATGGTGCCAACCCAGATGGTTACAAATACATTTCACCAACATGTTACAGATTCTTCTCCTTTCCCACCTACCATCTCTTTTGGAAACACCACTATTCCTTTCTTGATTACTGCTTGACCTTAGCTTTTACTTTAGAATCTCCCTATGAATCAACATAAAATTTAAACATGCAGGACCACATAAAATGAACTCAATGCATCAGTTCTGTTCACCAAAACCTCGACACACCTTAACTGCTATATTTTTTCAAGGCTATTCACCCTGTTGGCTATTCATAGAAAATGGTTAAGACTTTTCCAACAACTAAAAAAACTGCCGTGAACAACTCTTTAAAACGCGCAAGTTTCAGCATTACCATCTCTCTAAAGAACTCCACTGATTTCCCAGCTGAACAAAGAATAAAATACATGACCTCCTCCCTTTGGTTCCACGTGGACCTGGAACTGCCCCCCCCCCCGATTCCTTTCTGAACATTTAACACCTATAGTCTATCAAGGTCTCTCCATTCTTCTGCTGATGACAAAAATCTTCCACATACCACAGTTCAACAGAGAAAGCATGGGAAAAGAGCTTTCAGTATTTGCTGCACAAACCTGGAACTCACTGTCCGTCTCTGTTTGCCACAGTCCATCACTTTCATTCTTAAAAACCAGTCTAAAAAAAACAATTTTTTTAGCGTCTTCTCTGGGCCCTACTTGTTTATAAGCATGGGTGCATGTAGTACACATACATGCACATGTGCATGTGTGCGTGGTTGGACTTGACTGTGAGCATAAGTATGTCTTGATAGGGAGGAGGGGAGAGCCCAAGTGTGTGTATGGTATGGAAAAAAAGAGATGTTTTACAAGCTGCTCATAGCAATTGTAAACCGCTTGGAGATTTCTAGAATATCTTCTTATCATTCTTATCAATCACCCCGATGTCAAATCAAATCATGTTTTCTACAGTCTAGCTGATCACAACAGCCACCTCCATGAACTACAAAGGCCCATGCCGGGATAAAAACCCAAAACCAACCAAAGCGTGCCTTTCAACCTCACCTGTGCATGACTTTCCTGCGGTTTTCCCGACCCCTGTCACATGCTGTATCTTATCTGGCAGTCCACTCTTTCCCGTGTTTTTGTGGGGGAGGGAAGGATGGCTGGGTGGCGTGATAATAACGCCAAACATTGACGATACTTCTTTGGGTGTCTGTCTCAGGAATGTCACAGCCTCGAAATGGCTTAATCCCGTCATGCTGGCCATTTACCTTCAAGACACACACACAAAAAAGGTTTTTTTTCTTCAATTAACTTCTTTTAAAAAGAAAGAAAAAAAAGAAATTTTTTTTTAAAAATCCTAAGAGTGATGCAGACAGGTACATATGCTCCTTCTCGTCCCTAAAGATTAAATGTAAAAAAATTAATGTAACCTAAAAAAAAAAACCCAAGGTATACACCTGTCTGAATCAAAAAAAATGACCATCTCTCAAAGAGAACTCTCCCCAGTCCAATTACCTTTATACATCATGTTTAGTTACACATCACTTCATGAAGCAAGAAAGAAAAGAAACATATAGGATATAATCATATGCTTCTACTTTCAGCTCGTCTGGAGATGAGAAATTTGGTAGAGAACATTTTGCTTCGTTTTGATCCTTTTTCTTTTTCAATAAAACAAGACACAAAGTTTTTCTTATTTACATTACATTTTTCAACTTTCTACACTAACTCTGGAAAAGAAACACTGAGGTTAAACAGATAATGGACACACAAAGACATGACACTTAAAAATCAAACGAGTAGAATATATCCAAATTTTGTCACCTGGATGAGCCTGTCACCTGCATGCAGACGTCCATCAGAAAGAGCGGGGTCCTGCACCACGGCTTTAATGTAGCACCCTCCTGTGGTGTTCCCTCCACCCACCACAGTGAAGCCAGGCCTCCACCAGGGCTCTTTACCAGGTTGACAGTAAACTCCTCCACCTGTGAAAAATAAAATTGTTCGAAGTCTGGCTCACTGTCACGAGTTTGTCGCGAGGCCTACGACGTTCGACCCCCCTAGGGTGGCGGAATTACTTATTTGTTTATTGTCGTTGCTGTTGTCGTGTATCCGTCCCTTAGGGTGGCTTGTGGTGCAGTTGCACCTTGGTGTGGTTCAGCTCAATTCGGTCTGCTTTCTCTCTCTCTCTTTTCAAATTTCCCACCCCCCGTGCTATTCATCCTGCAAGTTCACGGGTGGCCGGTACCTTTCTCTCGAACTTTCTGTCTATGGGCCTCTCGCCTGTCTTTTACCTGTCGAAACGTGCTTCTTTCCCTTTTAGTTTGAAGTATGCTCACTCTGTGACGCAGCATGGCATGTTGGCCGCCATTGCTGAGGGAGGTTTAGCTCTTCACTCGAGCGGAAGATGTCTCGGGGGGCGCCTGCTCCAGTCCTGGTTTTTTACCTTATCATCGAGAGTACAGTCAGTACTTTCAATTCCTGCAGTGGGCCCTGTAGGAGAGGGACATCATTTCTTCTGTTTCCGCATCTTCCTCTGTCCTCTCGACTGGACAGAGGGTTAGAGAGAGTCCTTTGACCCCCCTCTTCGGGGGTCACCCACGGGTAGCTGGTAACATCAGTTTCGTGGTCTGTTTGTTTTGATTGTTTTTTGTTAGCCGGTTAGTCTTCACTTTTGCGCATTTTCTTTTGTTTTCGAAATTGTAAGAGGAATATTGTGTGAGACCTTTTCTCTGGTTAATTCAATTTTTAAACCTGGCCATTCTAAATTATTTCAAAATTCTTTCTCCTGTTTATGTATCTGGTGATGCGGTAGTTCGGTGGGGAAGGGAGAGAACCTGGTGATTCAGGGTTGGAACTTGCTTGGTCTCGCTCGTCCGCCCTTCACATTCGCCGGACTTTTACCCTTCGGCCACCGTTGTTTGTGTGTGCAAGGAGAGCGAGTTTTATGTTCACGAGCGTGCGTGCGCATGATTTGTCGTTCGGATGCGGGGTTTGGAGATTTGTGTTATTTGAAATGTGTTTATAAAATGTGACAGTTATGCCATTGAATTATTATTTTGCAAATGTGGTGGCAGTTATTAAGCGATGGTCGCGGTGTTGATTTTTTTCCCTAAGGAAGGAAAACTTTTAAGCGTGAGTGAGAAAGGGTGAGATAATTCAAAATTGTTTTATAACCTGTTGTTTTTAATGCAGTCTTTTACCTGCATCGTGTGAGAAGACTTGATTCAATGGGTGTTACTGTTTTGCGTTTAAAACACTTCCCCTCGCCCATCATGCGAGTGGCTGATAAGACTTGACAGCAATGGTCAGACGGTACTGACGGCAGGGTTCCCAGTACCCTTCTTCCTTCCTCCTTCCTTCTTCTTTTCCTCCTCTCCGACTCTCCTCCCAGTAGTCCTCCCCCCTCCGGGGGCTTCACTGGAGCACGAACTGGATGGTGCCACGTGCTGGTCGAGGCCACGTTCTGGCTGAGACCACGGACGAGATGGTGCCACGCGCTGGCCCGAGGCCACGCCTTGGTCGGGACCGTGGACTGCTAGGGGGGCCCGCCGTCTCGACTGGCCGGCTGGACCCCCGTCCAGGACCTCCAGTAACAGCTACGTCCCCCCCCCCCCCCCGGGACACGCTCTTCACTGCCCGCTTGGGAGTCGAGGGTGTCGGCTTTGGGCGACTCCTGCGAGAACCAACCCGGCTCGGAGCCCCTAGTGCGACAGGGTGCTCCCTGCGGATTTGGGACAGGGGCAGGGATTGTGACGCATCCGGGGTGTGAGAAAGGGTCAATACTGGAAATATTTTTTATAATTGTGTACGTCGTATGGTGAAATATTTATTTATAATCGTGATGTTGTGGGTGGGGGATGGTGCTTGATTGCGTTGTGCGTGTTGTGTGCGTTGGAGTGCTTGATCGTGATTGTGCATGTTGGTGTGCGTTGGAGTGTTTGATCGTGATTGTGCATGTTGTGTGCGTTGGAGTTGTTTTTATTGTGATCGTGCATGGTGCTGTGTTGGGAATTTTTTATTTTGCTGGTGTGAATAAATGGGGTGTTGTATCGTAATCTTATTGTGTGGTCTCTTGCGGAGCGTGTGAGGTCAGTCACTCCCTTCACTCCCACCTAGACGATCCTGTCAGGGCAGACCTCCAGGGGTCGGTCGTGACAATTGTGGGGGCTCGTCCGGGATGTGAAGGGCTCTGGCTGTCTCTCTCATCGTTTCGCAGATTTACCTGTTTAGTGTGTCTGTTTTGTATATGTTTAGTCAGTTCGTCGTGTTTGTTCGTGGGTGGTTGGCTGGGTGACTCAGAGTGAAGGGAGTCTTTTTGGTGGCCTGAGGGAACATCCGGCGTGACTCGGGGGTCGAGGTGAGACCGGGAGGAGTCGCCCGCTTCCAGACCTCTTCCGCCGGGTACTAACGCAGGTACGGCCGTAAGTCTTGCCCTTCTGTTGCCGCTCAGTCTTCCATTCCGGTTTTGTATTTACCCAATTCTTGTTTTTTTTCTCTACCGGGTTGTTGAGTACGGGGGGGTGTACGGACGCTAGTGTTTTTTTTTTCCTCTCTCCGGATTCCGCCCTGCTAGGTTTTTTTTGTTTTTTTTCCGGCCAGCCCCACCGCCTGTTGCTCGTGCTTTTAGAGCGGGGTTTGTTGCCAGAGGGGGGGCAGCCGGACATATTTTTTTTTTTTTTTTTTTTTTCGGTGAGCCCCACCGCACTGTTGCTCGTGCTGTAGAGCGCGGTGTTGCCAGGTGGGGCAGCCGGACTTGTCCGCACACACGCACACACACACACAAAACACACGCCCCTAAAATATTTTTTTTTTTTTTTTCCTAGTGGAATTGTTTTTCCCTGTATTTGGAAAGCTGTAGGATATTGTTTGTCATGGCGACGTCCGGCGCTGGTGGTATGGCGACGCGGGCGCGAAGAAGAAGGGTATTCAAAATGTTACTGTAGTCCCTACTATTAGTACCAGTTTCTTCGACTACGGTAACTTCTACCCATTCCAGTGCTGTAGAGGTAGTCCGTGAGTACTTTTACTACCTCTTCGCTGGGGGGTCTCCCTGTCGGACCCCCAACTGGCACTTCCCCTCGGAAGCGTCAGAGTATAGCGAAGCAACTTGGGCTTCTGTTGAGTCGCAGAGACCGAAACCTTCTCCCCTCCAGGCTTCCCCTCGTAAGGGGCATGCCCCCGAAGACTTTCCTTATTGGAAAGTCGAGACCCCAAAGGGGCGGGTCAGACGGATCAAACTCCCGTGTCGGGAGTGGTGAACCCCGCTCAGGATATCACCTCTGTCCTTATGGTTTTTGGAGCGGCAGCGTAGTGAAGAGGCTGTAGGCAGGAGCTCAGCGTAGGAAGAGGCTGCTAGGGAGGAAGCCTGCGTAGGGAAAAACGTAGGGAAGGGCAAGGCTCCGTAGGGAAGAGGCAAGGCTCCGTAGGGAAGAGCTAGATACGATGGAGGCTCTGCGCCGAGAGGAGACTGACAGACAGGAGATTATGCATAGGGAGGAGGCTGCCTAGACGGAGGCTCAGCGTAGGGAGGAGGCTGCCCTCGTCGGGAAGAGTTGGATCAAACGTAGGAGGAGGTGCCAACAGGAGGCTCTACGCAGGGAAGAGATGGAAAACAACTTCTTTCGCAGGTCCCGCTTCTGTAAACCAGGGGGTTAATCACCAGGGGTGATAGAGTTTGAGGCCCAAAGTTAAAGCTTCCAGGTTCAGACCTAGTGAGGACATTGATATGTTCTTAGAGCATTTCGACAAGGTTGCTTGTTCATACCAATTGTCTTTAGGAGCAAAAGGCTATGCACCTTTTTTTGGTTTCGGTGCTGCAAGGGAGTGTGTGCTCACTCTAATGAAGGGGCGTTTTTATGAGAATGCAGTTGGCTCTGCGTAAAGCGTTTCCACCTTACCCCAGAGACCCACAGGAGGAAGTTTAGGTCCATGAAGAAGAATAATGATGAGACCTTTGTGCAGTTTGGTGTTAGGCTGCCAAAACGCTAGGGTACTGGGTCGTTAGCTAAGTTGGAGCTGGAGGATCTGATCCTCATTGAACAGCTCACCAACACTGTGTCCCGAAATTGAGGATCGGATGGCGAGGGCAGCACCTCAGGATTTCGCGGCTGCGATTCACACAGCTGAGGTGTTTGTGAAGCTCGCAGGGCTTATGGGCATGCCCAGATACGGAGAGGGAAACCCTCCACAGGGTTTAATAGCAATAAGGGGCCGAAACTGTAGTGGGGTGAACAAGGCGGCAGTTAAACGGGGGTTCAGCGCCCCGACTGTGTTTCTTTGTGGGCGTCCTGGCCACATTTTGGAAAGATTGTCCTAAAGCCGCTGGTAGTCGTGGGGCGCTCCTTTCCAACGTCCTCGTGCCTCAGCTAACGTTGGGTTCCATCCCAGCTTCTGGATTCAGAGTGCCCAGTGTTTCTCTCGGTTGTGGGTTCCTCCTTGGTCGACACCATCGGGAATTCGGGAGATCAACGATCTTTGTGGGGTAAGAATTTGGTTTCCCCTGAGGCCGGCGGGGCGCTAGTTACGATGTGTGCGGGTTGGAGGCTGGTTTTACCTCACCCGTCCTTCTGTACTTATTCCTATCTCCACCCCCTACTTCTGTGGCGAAGTATGGGCCAAATTTCGGTGGAGGACCTATGTATTCCCTTCTCATAGGGAATTACTATCACCTTTGCTGACGGACGCAGTCAGTCCGTGTCTACGGATTGCCCGTACAGGCGTGTGTGGGAGTCACCACACGCGCCCAAGCTAGGAAGCAGGCCAGGAATTGCGTCCCGTTCTTCAGCCGATCTCTAACGAGGTTCTGGCAAGGGCCGATCCTGCTAGCATTATCCGTCTTCAGGCCAAGGACTTGGATGTCCAACGCTACGAGAACTTGTGGATCGTCCCGCTCAGTCGGCCCGACACGCCAAGGTGAGCTTTAAGCTCACAAGGGGATCCTCTTTAGGGTTTCCACTAGGCAGATCGTGTGGCCAAACAGCTTGTGGTTCCCCCAAAACCTGAGAGAGTCTGTCCCCCGGCAGGGGCCCCCGATTCCCCATGGGGGTCCATATGGGCTCCAGCGGACTCTCGGGGCGAGTTTGGCAGGATTCTTCTGGCCAGGGATGAACTCACAGGTTAGGCAGTACGCAGCAGGGTTGCGATGTCTGCCACGGACAACGCCTAAGGGTCGCTTGAAGCGTGTTCCCCTAGGGTCAGTGCCACGGGTTGGGGAGCCATTCAGCAAGGTTTGGGTCGCCTGGTGGGACCCATAACCTCCCTCCGATCGCGGTCACCGCTACACTTCCCGGGAGTGGTTAGAATCTGTTTAGTCGATACCAGAGGCTGTCCCGCTTAGGACTATCGATTTCCCCTACGTTGTGAGTCTCTCAGGCAGATTTGGACGCGCACTGGCGTGCCCAAGAAGAAGTACGGCCGGAAATTTGTACTGGAGAGCGATCATCATCCTCTCCCGTGCTGGACCGGATTTCCGGCCAGTCATCATCGACTCATGAGTTAGGCAGTGGAGCTGCAGAGTCATGCGTTCACTTTCCCTCATTCAAGGGGTTCCTGTAATACGGATGTGACTATCTTAGCCGAGCTCCGTAGTTAGCATATTGGGGAAAAACAGTCAGAGGGACACCTCCCCTCAACCAGGGTTATCCCCTTTTTGGTCTCTGTATCAGGTGTAGTGACAGTTGCACTTCAGTTTAGGTTAACGGTTTGTGAATCACCAATGGTTCGTATTGTTACTTTTATGGTTGGAAGGTTTGCTTAGTTGTTTGAAAAAATGTAGTATTATGTTTCCTCGGTGGATTCTATCGTGGAATGTTTGTATTGGATTTTTCGTCTCTGTCGATCACAGAGAGTTGGGGTTCGGTCCATTGTTGTGAATGTTGCACATGCGACAAGGTTCAAAGGAGCACTGTATCTCAGAGAAACAGATGCTTTTAGAAGGGGGGTTTGTTTACGAGTTTGTCGCGAGGCCCACGACGTTCGACCACCCAGGGTGGCGGAATTACTTATTTGTTTATTGTCGTTGCGGGTTTTCGTGTATCCGTCCCTTAGGGTGGTTGTGGTGCAGTTGCACCTTGGTGTGGTTCAGCTCAACTTCGGTCTGCTTTCTCTCTCTCTCTCTCTAATTCCAAACCCCCCGTGCTATTCATCCTGCAAGTTCACGGGTGGCCCGGGACCTTTCTCTCGAACTTTCTGTCTATCGGCCTCTCGCCTGCTTTTTACCTGTCGCACGTGCTTCGTTCCTTTTAGTTTGAAGATGCTCACTCTGTGACGCAGCATGGCATGTTGGCCGCCATTGTGAGGGAGGTTAGCTCTTCACTTTGAGGGGGAAGATGTCTCTGGGGGCGCCTGCTCCAGTCTGGTTCTTTACTTATCATCGAGAGTACAGTCAGTAAATTTCAATTCCTGCAGTCGGCCTGTAGGAGAGGGACATCATTTTTTTCTGTTTCCGCATCTTGCTCTGTCCTCTCGACTGGACAGAGGGTAGAGAGAGTCCCTTTTACCCGCCTCTTTGGGTCACCCACGGGTAGCTGGTAAGCATCAGTTTCGTGGTCTGTTTGTTTTGATTTGTTGTTGTTAGCGGTTAGTCTTCACTTTTGCGCAATTTTCTTTTGTTTTCGAAAATTTTAAGAGGAATATTGTGTGAGACCTTTTCTCTGGTTAATTCAATCTTTAACCTGGCCATTCTAAATTATTTCCAAAATTCTTTCTCCTGTTTATGTATTGGTGTGCGGTTGTCGGTGGGGAAGGGAGGAACCTGGTGATTCAGGGTTGGAACTTGCTTGGTCTCGCTGTCGCCCTGTCACATTCGCCGGACTTTTATCCTTCGGCCACCGTCTGTTTGTGTGTGCAAGGAGAGCGAGTTTTATGTTCACGAGGTGCGTGCGCATGATTTGTCGTTCGGATGCGTGGTTGGAGATTTGTGTTATTTTGAAATGTGTTTATAAAATGTGACGTTATGCCATTGAATTATTATTTGCAAATGTGGTGGCAGTTATTAAGCGATGGTCCCCTGTGTTGATTATTTCCTAAGGAAGGAAAACGTTAAGCGTGAGTGAGGAAGGGGGGAAGATAATCATATTTTTTTTATAACCTTTGATTTAAAGCAGTCTTTTACCTGCATCGTGTAGAAGACTTGATTCAATGGGTGTTTCTGTGTGCGTTTAATTCACTCCCTCGCCCATCATGCGAGTGGCTGATAAGACTTGAAGCAATGGTCAGACGGTACTGATGGCGGGTTCCAGTTTCCCTTCTTTCCCTTTCCCCTTCCTTCTTCTTTTCCTCCTCTCCGACTCTCCTCCCCAGCTTTCGTCCTCCCCCTCCCGGGGGCTTCACCTGGAGCACGAATGGATGGTGCCAAAGTGCTGGTCGAGGCCACGTTCTGGCTGAGACCAACGGACGAGTGGTGCCACGCGCTGGTCGAGGGCCCCGCCTTTGGGCGGGACGTGGATGCTTTGGGGAGCCCGCCGTCTCGACTGGCCGGATGGACCCCCGTCCAGGACCTCCAGTAACAGAACGTCCCCCCCCCCCCCCCCCCCCCCCCCCCCCCCCCCGGGGCACGCTCTTCTATGCCCGCTTGGGAGTCGAGGGTGTCGGCTTTGGGCGACTCCCTGCGAGAACCAACCGGCTCGGAGCACTAGTGCGACAGGGTGCTCCTGCGGACTTGACAGGGGCAGGGATGTGGACGCACTCCGGGGTGTGAGAAAGGGTCAATACTGGAAAATTTCTTTATATTGTGGGACGTCGTATGGTGGAAATATTTATTTATAATCGTGCATGTTTTGGGTGTGGGAGTGCTTGATTGCCCATTGTGCGTGTTGTGTGCGTTGGAGTGCTTTATCGTTGATTGGATGTTGTGTGCGTTGGAGTGCTTGATCGTGTTGTGCATGTTGTGTGGTTGGGTGCTTTATTGTGATCGTGCTGGTGCGTGTGTTGGAATGTTTTTTTGCTGGTGTGAATAAATGGGGTGTTGTATCGTAATCTTTATTGTGTGGTCTCTTGCGGAGCGTGTGAGGTCAGTCACTCCCTTTACTCCCACCTAGACCGATCCTGTCAGGGGGAGACCTCCAGGGGTCGGTCGGACACTCACATTTACACTATGATTTCATGTTGGTGAATTCCCAACTCAGCCCCAGCCCCCCCAACATCTTCCAACTCCTCCATCCTCTGTCTTAACTGCATCCAGATTGTACTAGGCAAACAATAACTAACGTTTCTTAACAGTCAGAGAATTTCTCAAAATGACAAGCGAAGCAAAATGAACAAAAATCTTTTCCTGAACGTGTTGAAAAAGTCTCAAAATATATTGCGATGCTCTAAATATATCTTTCCTCCTCACTTACCTGGAAGCGCAATACAGGCTTTTCACAAGTTACAGACTCTACTGACAAAGTTCTATGAACTGAAAAAAAAAAAACCCCACAATAATCCGAATCTATAAGTATAAGACTGATTTTCCCCCAGGAACCATTTACAGTCAAGAGAGCATTGCCTTCATTTAGAGCATGTGTATCTGCTTACTATTAAAAGCAGAATTCACTTATTAAGATGATACTACCAAAATAACAAAAAAAATTACAGAAATCACTCTAGAATCCATGCTGGAAACCCAAAAACACTTGCAGCAACCACATTCTTTCCCGGGAACAATTTCATCTTTACAAATTTAACAAATACAAGGTACTTTTTCACTTTTAGGCCTTTTTGAAAGGATAATTCAATTCTTCCAAACATGTACAAATACTGACCAAAAGCAATAGAAAAACTCACTCTTGTTGACAATGATTAACACTACAGCAAAAAAGAAAACATACTATTAATGCATTACATAGATGCCTTAGTTTTTACTTCTCCCCTAAATCAGTGAGGCTAACCATTCTTTGTCTGTCGTGCTGTTAACAGCATCTTGAGACTTTTCTTTATTCGATTTGAAAACTACAATAAAAGCAATCAAATTTTATGATATATACATATTCTTTATGTTTTAAGTAGCTTTGATGAAATGTCTCTGATCTCTAAAGTCACAAGCAATGAACCTTTCTCTTTAATCCCATTTATCGTACCAAACAAAAAAAAATGGATTTAAGTATTAAGTGTTTCAGCCATTTGAGAAAGAAAATGAAAGTGGTGCTACCAGACTACCAAACAAATGAAACGAACAAATGACAACACAAAAGCAATACAACTTTACAGGCCAAATACACAAATAAACACAAGTACCAAGAAAAGCAAAATAGAGAAGAAGAAAAAAAGGAAGAAAAGAAAACCCCACACGCACAAAAATGGAAGAATCTAACTGTGCAAGAATGAGTTTATTCAGCTTATGAGAAGGAAAGGAGATGAGAGTTGCATCAACACACAGATGTTTTTGGAAAAACCTTTACATGTGTTACAACAAGCCAGTGTAAAACAATATCCGGTATATAGTGCTTTTCTAAATGATGAAGAACTAATACGCAAACTTGAGCATTCAGAGCCATAAACCTACTGAAAAACATGCTTTGTTTGTATTTTCCCAGGCTGAAACAGTTTTTTTCAATGGTAAAAAAGAAAAGAAAGAAAGATAGAAACACTGGGAAACCCAAGGGGAAAAAACAAAGGCTGGGGAAGAGAGACAGCTACCAATAAATAACACATACCTGTTTTTTGTCAGAAGCCTGCTCATCTGCTGCACTATCACTCTCTCTCTCTGGGGTTTCTATTACACGATCCTGCCGCAGTAGAGATTTACTCTGTGATTTTCCAGACAGATGCAAAGCAGCCCCGACTGAGCGAACAGTTGGCGGTGATGTGTTCTTCACCGTTTCAGAGGCTGCTGAAATGTCATAACTGATATCACCACGATCTCCCTGCTGATTGCTGCTGCTGTGTCTGTTCCGGTGAGATCCTGCACCATCTACACTGTCATCTGCATCCATGTGCAGATTTGCCACACCCGCTACAGCATCCAGTTCAATGTCTTCTACATCACTGTCCAGGTATTTCTCTGCTGATCGGTAAATCTGCTCCAGCTCTGATCTTGAACTATCCAAAACATCTGAATCAATGTCACTCTGTGTGTTATTTGAGCGTTCATCCTCCACATGTAGTGTGTCAAAGGTCAGTGGGGGAGGAGGTGGAACAATGGGAATGGAGGAGGCGTCTCTACTAGGAGTAGGAGCCGCTGAAGCAAATGCAGACGGGGGAGAAATCTGAGAGTCAAGTCCCACCATTTCTTCAAAGGACGTTTCTCCAGAAACTGCTGTGATGGCACCTTGCTGCATGGAGCCATCCCCTTTACTCGACTGAAACCGAACTATATATGATCACTTCTCCTTCACACATTCTCTCACATATCCATAAAATAAGACTGTCCTAAGTTAAATATTCACAATGAGAGAATCACCGATATTCAGGGTCAAATACTTAAGTCTCACAGTTATGTATTAGGCCTATTCAATTCAAACATTATTCATACATAATGGGCAAACACTAACATTGTGCAAGGACCATTGAGGCAAGCCATCATGGCGGATACAAGAGCCCTTCTCATGGGGTATGCACCACATGATGTGGACGGTGCCATGAACCAATTCAACAATTGAGATAGAATGGAATGTTGTCAAAGACAGAAGAATCAAGACACAATTTCTTCTTCTTTTTACTGTCTGTCCTCATATAAGATCTGTCTCTGTCACCCACTAACTCTAAACCTGATGACAGCTCTATGAGCAGAAAGCTTGCTTCCTTTCCTTCTTGTTCCCCGATCACCATACTCAAACCCCGGTGAGTGCACTCTTCCACCATTTTCTTCTCACAATTTCATGCTTAAGAGTCAGAAAGAGTTGTCGCTCTATGGTTACAACATGTTAATACAATGGTTACACACTACAATAAATTTGCCTCCTTCTTTCTTTTTTCTTTCTTTTTTTTTTTGGCGGGGGGGGGGCGGGGGCGAAAGGTGGTGTATTTCTTTTTAAGTTCGCTGCACTTATTGCTTTTTCTCATACTTAACCAGACTTGTTTATCCTTTCCATAACAATTCAGTATTCATGGCAAGGCTTTTCGGTATTTTGACACAAAAAGTAGTATTTAAATGAAACATGATGTGAAATGTATATTTCTTCTCACACGCAAAATAATGCAATTGTAATTCCGAGAGAAAAACAGTTATTTTTTTAGTTGAATCAGATACCTTCACATTTTCTGGTTGTTTTCATTTTGTTTTTGTTTTTTGTTTGTTTTGAAAATATTTCAAGCCTTTTTACTAACTGAGGATGTAAACTAGAATATAAATGCTCATAATCAGTTTTATCTTACAAACTCTTGGCACCATTGAACTACACTGATCAGCAGAAATACCTCATATGTACCAAGAGCTCAACTTCATTTGGGTAAAAAGCATCAGTTCTGTAAACACTCTGTCCACAGTCAGACTTATATATCCAATGTCATCCCTCTCACAAATCATATTATGTCACTCTGAGTACATCAAAATAATCAAGCTATCCTAATTTCTACAACTATTTGTGTGAGAAATAGTCTACTCTCTTTATCTTCGTCTCTCTCCCTCACACACACACACACACACACACACACAGGAGGGTGGGTGGGGGGTAAACGAAAGGGGAGCAGATGGAATGTCCTGAAATGTTTTTCACTATGGGCAATCACTCTTGCTGGCCTGTTTGAAATTTGAGGCGAGATTAGCTCCCTGCTCTCCCATTTTATTTTATTTTTTGGGGGGGGGGGGGGGGGGGGGGGGGGGGGGGGGGGGGGGGGGGGGGGAGGGTTTGAATCCTTATATTATTGCTCCATGCAAAGTGGGAATAAAACATTTGTTGAGACAGGTATGTATGAGAAAAATCAGGCTGATAAATAATCCTTTGTTCTGCAGCAATGCAGCTTCAGATGTCAACTGCTCCATCTGCAATTAACTGTTTAGAACAGATTATCAACAGTCTTTTAAAAATGAAGGATGCTACTCATTAGAATTGCCCAATCTTTATTTAATTTTTGATAGATCTTCCACCATTTGCGGAACCCTTTTCAGCTCAAAGAAATTACTTTGGACAAAACATAAGGAACTGTTACCTACCTGCTCTGCACCGTGGCCCTGTGAGAGGGCATCCAGGGATTTAGTACGTGCTATTTTCAGCAAGCATACGTCGGGAGCAGTCTGCATTGTGTTCTCCAGATCCTTCCTGGTAACACCCTTCAGGGACTGCCCGTTTAATTCAAGCAGACAATCACCTGCAGCATCACAGAATGTTTTCACATCAAATACAACTGCATCACTGAACACCAGAGAGACCTAGTATCAGTGTCATGGTGCTCCACAGAGAGACCTAGTATCAGTGTCATGGTGCTCCATAGTCAACGTTGACATCAGCAAACCTCTGCATGACTGATCAGCAACAAAGGGATCAACAATGCTATGGCTATAAACACCATGGGCAGTATGGAGTTAATCACAGTTCCTGTTTCATCCAACTGGCATTGCTGCATGCATACTAGTCTAAAATGCTGGATCACAACAGCCTGGCCAAACCTCAGTTTACCAGCTGCTCCAACCAAACCTTGAATAAGGAATTTGGCAATGCCACTTGGATAGACGTGTAAAGGCAGCTTACTGAAACTGAATTACTACAAACAGGCTGAGGTGCTGGCTCTTTACAACTGCCCAATCTTTATTTAATTTTTGATAGATTGTAACTGATCTTCCACCATTTGCGTAGCCCTTTTCAGCTCAAAGAAATTACTTTGGACAAAACATAAGAAATTACTTTGAACAAAAGAAATTACTTTGAACAATGACTCTCCCAGCGAGAGAGAGAGGCAAAAACAAAAATATGATAAAAGTTAAAATATGAATGCTTACTACTCAGGCATCATGAGACCACTGGCTATAAGCAACATTATCTTATCTTATCGTTATCACCCTTATCAAAGAATTACATGGCACCATGGCAGGACTAACCTGGCTGTAGTATGCCTCCTGACTGTGCAGGTCCTCCTGGCACCAGGGACTGCACGTATGGCCTGTTGTACTGCTCTCCTTCCTGTGAACAAAAGACCAAAAGGTGAAGCAGGCATGTCAACTGCATAAAATCGTCTGGATATAAGAGAACAAGCTACACTAACATTTGATCTTACTTCACGAAAAATCATGTTTTTGAGGGACTGTAGCTTATAAACCTGTGCAAAAATGACCAGTGATGTTCAATTCGTTCATTGTATGTTCTTGCTTTTCTAGAACTAGATGTGTCAAAGCTTTATAACATCATCACCATACACCATAACCATAACGGGATCTGCGAGTTCATCATAGAATTTAGTGGGCTTTGAAAAAAATAAACGGTATCAAGACGGTAAAATAAGGACATGAGAATCAAACGCAGAAAACTAATGGAACACAGGAATGGCAGAGTTAAAGAGAGAGACAGGAAAGAGGTAATGAGCACAGAGTATCTGGAAGGTGAGGAAAAAATTCATACTGAAAAAAAGCTTCCAGCATTCTAAAAGGGGATAGGGGTGGAAGTGGTAGGTGGCGGGGCGGTGGAGGGGGGGGGGGGGGGGGGGAAGGACCTGTCAATGATTATCAAACTTACTGAAACTATTCTAAGAGTACGTACTGAGATCATGATGCCAAGTGATCCTTTCTCTTTCTCCAGCACCACTTCATAAATGACAGAATCTGGTGATGTAACACTCTTGCTCTTCCTGCAACAAATTACCTTTGAAATAGTTCCATTATCATAAAATCCCTGCAGTGACCCTCAAGAAAAATATAATAAAAAAACAGAAAACAAAATAAAAACGGTTTCAAAGTGAGATGACTGCATATGGTTATTGAAGTACAAGAGTAAAAGTAGAATTACTGGGATGTCAAATTAAATGAGGGGTTGAAATAGTAAGAAAAAAAAAAAAAAGAAAAAAAGGAAAAAGATCTGTATAGAAGAGTAACAACTTTGTTTTGACGACTGTTTTAATCTACTGTGATGAAAATTTGGGTAAGATCAAGTTGTTTGCCCGTGTCTTGTTCAGAAGTTGCTGCTACAGTACATGCATAACTGTCAACCTCTGGAAGTCACAGAATGAAATCACACTGAAACAGGAGGAGTAAGTGAATGAAGTCAGTCAATCATCTTGCTCATAGCACAGCCTAACACTTGGGCCATCACTGGGCTTCCAAACCATAAACCTTGTTAAACACTTAATTCTTTACAATTTACTTCAAGCAAGTGTCTGTGGATGGTTTTGTTAATTCACACCGTGTGTGTGGAGAGAACAAAAGTGGTGTGGGAAAGGGGGAGGAGGGAAGATGTGGGCTTGCATGGTTTTACATGGTTGAGCTTATTTGTGGGAGAATGTTTGGACGAAAGTGTTCACCACAAGGTGTGCTATGACAAGGTGTTGACTGACCTATTCATGCTTGTTTCAAAGTTGTTGCTCATCCTGTTTTCACAGTTGCTTAAATGCAATGTATATGCTGATTTTGTCCTAACTCTTATGTGATTATTTATGATCTTGAAATCATGAATCCAATTTAGTACAGGTTAATGCACTCATTGATTCACAGCATGTACATAGACGTATCCTTACGCATGTGATTAGTATGACCTTCCAGCTCTGCTCAGCACTCCATACCAAGTTAGTAACGATCTAATTTCATGTCAAATCTTACAACCACAAGCTTTTCATGACAGTTTTCTTTCTTTTGATTTCGTTTACCCAGGCTTGTTTAGATCTTTACCTCAATGAGGAGCCTGTATCACAGGTCTTTTTGCTGGAGGACCGGCGCACTTTCCCCTCCACTGTTGCCTGTACTGCCGATTCAAAATCTGAATCTGTATCGGAATTGTCCACTGTCATGTTTGCAATATCTGTTGGAAAAAAAACAAAACAAAAATGCACACGCATAACCATCAAGAATGTTGGTCACAAAAAGAATCAAAATTTATTTTAACAAAACAGTAACATTTATTTGTATGTAATGAATGATGCAATGGTATTCTTCAAACTGTTGGTAAAATGCACATTTTCAAACTCAATTTTTGTTTGTTTCTTTGCTCAAGTACCTGGTGGCCAAAAATGAAAGACTTTTTCTTCTATAGGAGTATTTTTTTGTACATACCTACCAATTCAAACAATACCTTATTCCCACTTGGCATGGAACGCCATGTTATCAGCAGGTCCCCCAACCCCCCACCCAAAAATTGAGAAAGCAAGAAGCTTACTTTCCTCAATCCCTGGATAGGCCAGCCAGAGTGATTGACCTTTGTGAGTTTACAACATGGCACCGTAGTAGAACTAGCTCATTTTCGTACCTTCTCCTAAGTCAGCGGGGAGGTGGAAGGCCATCCCAGTGTTTGGACAGGTAAGCATGTCATCAAACTACTTTCAGTTGTAAAATTTCTTTTCCCCTCACTTACCTGTCCAAACAAAAACCTAAGGATGAAAAAAAAGATGGTGGGAGCATGGTCACTTGAGGCACTGTTTACTTCTTCAACTTAGTCACTTCAGAACATCTCTGTACAGTTCCCAACCCAGAACTCGGCGCCAGAGGCTCAAAAGGCCGTTAGGAGAACTCTCCATAGTCTGGTGACAAAATGCATAGTCCCTGCTCTCCCTCAAGATTCAAACTGGCAATAAGCAAAGAAACTACAGAAAAAATAAAACACTAACAGGATCACGAAAAGGAGACGACCCATAAAGTAAGTACTGATGGAGTCATCTAATAAAAGTTATTAAAACCTCAAGCACCCCAAATCTCACAAGAATAAAACCTTTCACACACCAATCAATGAATATCAATGGCAACTTGAACAAAGAGCAAAGACAAACAGACAAAAAGTCAAGCACTGGCAGGGTAGGCAGATGGATTAGTGACTAATCGAGTATGGATGTGTTGCTGCCTGGGCAGCCACAATACCCCCAGACAATCAAGAGCTTCCAAGTCTTCAGTCATGTCACACAAGTAAAATCTGCCTAAAGTGGTCTGTGACTTCTACTGCCCAACAAATGTTGGAGAATGCAACATTCATTAAACAGTGTGACTGGTGGAAAGAGCCCAGCCTTATTGACGTACATTGTCTGAGAAAAGAAGCTTCAACCATGCAGACAAAAATAGCGAATGCTCACTCTCGCGAAGAAGTTTACACGAGATTTCTTGATGTCAGTGTCTTCTACTAGCATACCAGCACTCAACAGATTTCACTGCCACATTTGTTCATCTCCCTTGATTTTTATTTTTTCATTGAAATATCTTTCTTTGGGAGGTGGGGGGGGGGGGGGATAAAAAAAAAGTTGAAGCTACACGACACCCATGCATAAGTTGCAATATTTCTGTTCATTATAAAACCTTTTTCATGCACCAATACTGGTCAACTGACAAACAAAACAGCACAGAATTCCGTGGTTGTGAAACTGAAACGAGTTCACTGGAAAAAGCTCACCAAGGGAGGAGGGATGGAATGAAATCGTAGGAAGGCACGGAGTAAAGGGCGGGGACAGGAGGAGGGATGAGGGTGTGAGGTGAGGGTGTGAAAGGTGAAAAGCAAAGAGTGGCAGATTCTTATTTTTCCATTTCATTGAAATCTGCGAATTTGCTTAGAAGTGAAAAAAGTATATGAAGGCACTGAGTGTGCCCAAAATATGACAAACAGGCAAAGGAACGAGGACAGCAGATGAGCCGATGGAAGGTCGGAAAGATGAATTAACGCAGAAGAGTGAGATGTCTATTCCATTTATGTTGACATGTTAGTAGAAAACAGTTCACTGTATAACAACAAAAACGGTCAGTGACAGAAGAATTGTGTAAAGTGCGTACAAAAAGCTTGATTCAGGCTGTTAGAAATCATAATTTCTCAGGCTTGTTATGGTTTGACATTGTTATGTGATGCAAAAACAGCATTTCACTGTATAACAAACACCAAAACGGTCATGTGCACAAAAGAATGGAATTGTGTTAAAGTGACTCTGCTACAAAAAAGCACTGTAGGGAAAGAACTTCAACCAAACCCAATAAAACTGGTTTAGCTGTCTTTTTTTTTCCTTCTTTTTTATTGTACAAACCTTCCCAGGATCTGAAGTTCTTGGTCTCCTTGTCCAAACTCCGCCTCTGCCAAGTGTCTGGCTGATATCACCCACATCATAGTTCTGTAATCTAATACAGCAGTGCTAGCATCTCCTCCTCCAACAAACATTCGCATCAATGAACTTTCTTTCCATTTCAGCTAAGTTCCGGACGAAATTGTAGCTCATGTGCACTCTTCATAAAGTCTGTACTGTCAGGGCTAAGATGATAACCATGAGGACGAGAGTGATGAGAATGATGAGACTGAGGAACAGTAGTGTCGTTTGTGGAAGGAATGATAATTGGATGATCCGCAGAGATATGATTAATGTCCAAATCTTATCATCAGCAAGACACGCAGCCTCCGCATCATCAGTGTCGCTTCTTGTTTTCGTTCCTTTCAACTTTCGTTTGATTGTGAGAGGTGGCTGCATCTGAGACAACAGAAGTCTAACCGACCCACAGAATCTCTGATAAGTTGCACAGCCTCGTGATGCTGAACTCCTTCCAAACTGATACCGTTGATGGCAATCAAGCGGTCCCCAGCCTTGATCTGGTTGGTTCTGGCTGCTGGCCCGTCCTTCATCACTGACTTCACAAAGATACCAAGGTCAAGGCTGCCCGTTGTCTCTCCTCCAACAATAGTAATGCCGATGCCTTTGTCACCTTCCTTCTGCAAAGTCACCTCCAGGACCTGTCTTCCTAGAGATGGCTGACCAGGAGCAAGGTGGAAGTCAGGTACATGATCACTGTCGGGATGAGAATACGGTGGCTGATGATGATGATGTGGTGATGAATCTGAAAACACATCACCACACATTAAAGTACCTGCAGCTTTTGTATGCATATTATGTGTGTGTACATGCGATCCAAATGTGTGTAAAGAGGAAATTCTCTTTGCAAAAAATAAAAAAGTTGGAAACCATCTTCCCATAAATTAATTTTGCATGAGAGTTCTGTCATTCTTTGTGTTTCCAGGTTTTAGCATGAAACAGATACTTGTTCATATCATCGTCTATCAAACTTGCTCATTTTTCCTACATCTGAAGGACGTCGCAATACCAAAGGTGTCAAGTGCATTCTTCAAGAGTGCTGATTGCGTATGACGGAATCAACAGCTCAGCATGAAGTGTGGAGCATTCATGTTATGAATATCAGACATGAGTTTCCGATTTACACAGCAGCATTCAACTTCTTAACCACTCCATATGTTTTGCTATCTCTATCTTTTTTTACTTGTTGTTCTGTGTTAAAGGACCGAGTTTGAAGTGTGTTTTTTTTGTCCTGTCTGAAAGAGAGCAATAGCTTAAACCTGAATGTTTTGTTGTCTGCTAAGTATGTACTTCAGCATCCAACAAATCTTTTGACCTTATTCATAACCCAAGATACAAATGTAATAACTTCCGAAATTATTTGAATACTTAATGCAAGGAAGGTATCTTAAATTCAAACTTTGCATTTCAGTCTGCACAACAATTCTGAATGACAAGGTCAGTTCATTGTGTTTTCATGTGCACACATGCGCAACAAATCTTAACAATTCATCATATACCAAACTAGTACAGTGTGTGTGTGTGTGTGTGTGTATATGTGTGCATGTGTGTGTACATGCGTGTATGCATGTGTGTGTGTGTGTGTGTGTATGCATGTGTGTGTGTGTGTGTGTGTGTGTGCGCGCGTGCGTGCGTGCGTGCGTGCGTGCGTGCGTGCGTGTGTGTTTGTCTGTGTCTCTGTGTGTGAGTGTGCATGTGTGTGTGTGCATGTTTCAGTTTGATTCTAGACAGCACAATATAGGAAAGTGACTTTAATTATAAAAAAAAAAAAAAAAACAGGCATGCAGAGAGTGCATTGTATATGCTTCTACTGCAGACATGTGAATCATTTGCAGAACTAAATGAAAAGATAAGTTCTGAAGATCTCTTTGAACAACAAAACTGAATAAGAATGTCCAATGCTGTGTGAAATAGTTTTTTTTCGTAATTTAAGAGACCAGGGCAGGAGACAGGACTGTTTTCTCCAGACGTGCACTGACAATGACAATGTTGTAATGCACAGGTTTTAGAAGAATGAGAACAAGGGGAGCATCATCAACACAAGAAGTTCACTAAATATGATCTTAAAAAATTCACTCACCTGCTGCCAATGGCTCACTAAGCTGTGGGGATGAAATGTGGTTTGCCAGTGGACTGGCCGCATCTGTAGAAAACACATTATTTCAACATACCCTTCTTTCCAGTGTATTATACAATCATGATGAATATAACAGAAAGTCCTGATTTCTCTGGTTTATTACAGAACTAGGCCTTGAAACCTTGAACAGCAAGAAAATCACAGGCAAAACATGACTCTCCTGCACTCCACTGTGTTGCATTGCATTGCATTGAATGCCCTGATAATCCATATCAGATTTCACTGCTATGGCAATGTTTCCTTTCTCTCCTTGTTCAAACTAATTACTGGTTTCCATACCCTTGAACATTTTATTCCTCTGACACAAATGAAGTACACTTTATTTTCTTTAATTTCAGACACTGTGGGACTATAGTTTCTATGCATCTAGTCACAGTCTCAATGATTCTACAAATCTCTTCTAAAAGTATTCAAATATTGTGTTCCTCAAAGATCAGTCCTTGCGCCCATTCCTGTTGTTTGATGTCTACAGTCTCCGTTAGTACTTGCCCTGGTTGCTGTTACCTCAAATTTCCAGCTGACAACCAGCTGCCAGAGATTTCATCCTCCATAATTCAATCATATATCACAGCATGAGCACAACATTATCACAGGTAAACATCTCTGATGATCAGTCACTGGTTCATAACAACAGGCTACTCGTTACCCACAAAAAGATCTTATAATCCCAGCCCTGATCAGTTATCATGCGTAACATCTCACTCACTGAAATACATGGAAACAAAATTCCTTTCATGTTTGGTTCATAACCTTGGTTCATTCCTTGACAGCAGGCTTTCTAACAGTAAGTTTTACTGTAATTCACCATTAGATGGATGTTGAATTCATCTCACTCAAAAACTTCATAGGATCCGAAACAATGCAGTTTTTCTTGTTAGTCGTATATTTGACTTCACTTTTCCTAACCTCCACTCTCTATACTATTTGTCCACTCCTGAAAGACTTAGATACAATACGTTGGCTCTTACTTTTAAATCCTTTATGTTGGCTCTTACTTTTAAATCCTTCTTGAATTATAAATCTACTCTTGTCTCAGTACTTCTGTCACTTGCTCCCTATCATCTTCATTTTTGGTTGTTAACACATTGCTTTCAATATTTTCCATCTATTTTACATTTCTTACTTTCCACTGCTTTTCATTTCAAGTTCATAAACTGTGAAACAGTTTTCGGCGCATATTTCAATATTGTAATCCAGCATATTTCAAGCTCGGAAACTGTGAAACAGTCTTTGGTGCATATTTCAATATTCTAATCCAGCTTATTTTTTAAAATCCACTACAAAGCATACATCCCACCCATCCTGTCAAAACCACCCCCTTTCAGCTATACAGATCACCGAGTTTTTTTTCAATTTTCATTGTTAATGCTATTCAAGACAGGTCATATCATAAAGTTTACAGGCAAGCGGACCACATGGGCCACATCAGGGCTGCCAAGGACAGAGAAGAAGAAAGATTCTGCACAGGTACACGGACTTCAGACCAAATGACTCCTTCTTAGCATGAAAAAAGTATGTCTAACTAAAATTCACTACGACTATTAAATCAGCAGCAGACAGACATACACACTACGAACATGAAAAAGAGCTGGAAGAACCAAACAGTACCAGACTGCAAGGCACTTTGTTCTGTTCCAGGCTCCATGGCCAAATTCACTGAAGCATGCATGTCAGAACTGGCAGCAGTAGTTGGCATTCTATCCTGGGCATGCACAGAGCTGTTAGCTGACAATTCCTCCATAAGACAGTCCAGGTTAAGGTGATACGGAGGGGGGCTGAAAAGTAGGCATGCATTTGAATGTCAAGTGAGTCATGCACAAGCATGTAGAGGGAGGGTATCATGATAGGCTTATATGAACTGGAAGCATCAAATAAACAGTGTAATTAGTTTGTCTGTGGATGACACAGTGACATTAGTGCAGAAACCAGCTGGATTCAAGACAAAAGCAAGCATGACATTGTTATGTCAGACTAATGTCAGCTATACTTTAGCCAACATTAATCATCCTCTCCTCTGACACACACATCCATACAAACAGATTTAGTCAACCACTCCTCAGCCTATACTCCTCTATCTCCCTGATCCAACACTCTGTCCTACAGTCACTGTTTCCTCAGTATGAACAATCTTTCAATACAGTTCACCAACCCCCATCGACAAGCACAAACTCAAGTATTCCACCCTCTTACCAAAGGTTTCAGTCTTAACTCGCCCATCCACACTATGAAGGAAAAAAGTCAAATGGATTTAAATAGCATAATATCCTCGCCACTGTAGCTCCCCCATCCTCATCCCCTCCCCACTAGCCATTCCCTTTCCTCTCTAACCCCCAAACCCTCAAGAGTAGTTTTTGTTGTCCCTTGCCTCTCTACACAGACACACAGGGAGAAAAATAAAAATAACTGAAACCCATCACCTGTGAGTAAACCATTTACCCAACGGAACCTGTCCTCAATAACGAATGTGTTATAAAACACTGAGCATTATGAATAAGTCATGGGGAAATTAAAAAAAAAAAAAAGCTGGAGTCAACAAAGATACATCAACTGTTGTTGGTCACTGGTTATGAATGAAAACAATAACAATAATCTGAATCAAGTTCATAATGATCTGGCTTATGTCACATATCATGTTTCAAGGTGAAAGACCATTCCAAAAAGCCCCGTTTCACCTACAGCAGTGAGTATTTCAAAGATCTTTCTTACCTGGCATATCAAACAATGAAATACCCACGGCAGATTGCCTGATGTTCAAGTCGTTACATTGCACCACTGGCTGCTCGACTGATGCATAAAATCAATCATCAGCGAGACTGGCCTGCTTGGTTTTTGGTACCTGTTTCTTTCCATCTTCATTCTGGAGTCCCATAAGTTCATTTACAATGAAATATATCAATTCGAAACAGGTTGTATCACAAATTTCAAACAGACCTCTTTAGTTCATGCCTTTTATTTGCCTGTCAAGCAAGACATAATCACATGCGGACCAGCAACGTTGTTTTCTGGGTTATGATGCAAAATACAAGAAATGCATTCCAACAGACTTGAGCACATCATGAAAGAAATTCACCTGCAAATTAGCTTTCAAACTTATCTCTTACAAAAGTTAGCCAGACAGGAACCAAAGGAAACATCTCGCTGTGCCCTTATTTAATTCAGCAAGAAATGCTTTGCAGCTCCAGACCACAAAGATCTGCCCTTAGTATTGCATCAATTTTAGACTTTTCACACAAGCACTGAAACATCATTAATATTCAATGTATCCCATGAATGATGTTCAGTTTGTTTCTTCTTTCACAGTTCTTGTTAAGTATGAATGAGTTTAAAAATCCTGAACTAAATTCAATTCATATTGTCAATAGCCCCACTAAAAATATTATAGAATTCAATACTAATATAAACATCACTAACATAGGCAATATTAATATGAACTGCAAACGTATCCAGCATTTGAATATACACAAAATTGTTTATCTATAAGAACCATCAAGCCTTTCAATTTAATTAATGTTGTTTATAGCACAGCCCTTACAGTCTCACACAGACACTCAACGCATGCGCTAGGAAAAAAAGGAGAGGGCGTTCATTAAAATAAAAGGACTTAAAAGGCCTCTTAAGGCAAGTTCAATTCACAAAGATTAGAAAAGACCTGAAAGACCACAAAGAAAACCTGTTTTCAAATTTACTATTACAATCAAAATGTCCAAAGCAGGATCTTTATTTAAAGACGAAAGAACAAGAACATTTTAATCAATTTAATCAAACTCGCAACCATAATCAAACTGCTCAAAGTAGGATATCTTAAGTAGGAGAACAACAACCACCAACCAAACAACAGTCATGCAGTTTTCTGTCAAAGCCACTTTCATCTGAATTCGTATGATGCCAGTACTACAGAAAAGAGGCGAGGACAAAAATGCCATGCAGTGAGACTGGCCTCTACCTACCTGCGATACTTCAGTGGAGGGACTTCGGGTCTGTCCTCTTCCTGACCCACACTGGAGCTGCTGTCAGTCCCAGGACTTGACACCTGCTGTGAACATTCCAGTTTCTGCACTTACTGATTTTCCATCATTGTGATCATTATTACCCTTATAAAAGAGTATAGCTTTAAGATTTCAAATTCAATCACTTTTTTGTCTTTTGGTAAATTATTGTAAGCATGGTCTTTTATCCATAAGAAGCAGCCAACTCAATTTAGTTTTGTCAAATCGGCATTACAGCAGAGCTTAATCTAGGACTTTTTTTAAAAGGGGGGCAGTCCCAACCCCCCCTCCCCCTTCCAACCCCATGTTACATACCTCCTCCACCTTTGTACACAGACTTCAACACACCTTGATCAAATCAGATAAACAAAATATTTAAAAAATAATAAAGTCCGCTCCGGTCAGATTTCTCTCACTGGCAGTTGCAGCAGCCTGGACGAAGTCTTTCTGCATAGCTTCTGCTTGCATGGTGTGGCGGTGGTCAGATACTTCAATGTGGCACTTGATGGTGTTAGTGCGGAAGTTCGTACACCCTTGGGGCGACGTAAATACATTTTGTTTCTTGTGTTTCAAACACAGTTCACATCGCATCCCACCGGTCTTCAGCTTAGACATCCAGGGCCACTTCTTCAGCCAATCGTCTTGAAACCGGTGTTCCCTTGCACTGGCACTCTTTTCGGGATGCTTCTCTGAGCTTTTGGATGTAGTCGCGGTTTCTTCATGATCTTCTCCTGCCTCGCAGGGCACAGTATCTTTTTTTTTTTTTACTTTTCTTCCACGAAAGTCGAAGTCGAATACTGTGGGTACACGCTTCATTTTGAAAAATATCCAATATGGCGCCTTAAACTCTCGCAACTTCTCGTCGGTGATCAAGATGGAGGAGATGAACGCCGCCGATTGGTTGATTTACACTAACAGCCAATTAAATATCAAGAAATCGTTCGTTCCTGCTCAGTCGTAGTTTAAGTTTTTCAAGCAGACGACAAACGAGCGCCCGCAACAATCAGTGAAGAGGGCGGGCAGTCCTGCAACTGTGTGGGAGTCTGCCCGCGGTAAGACTCCGTAATTGCGGGAAGGAACAGATTTTCGGGGGATTGTACCAATCCTGCGCTCTAGATTAAGCTCTGTTACAGTACTGTATGCAGGCTAGTGCAAATGATGCTAAGTCATGAGGCCAAAGTATACTTAATGGCAGAAGCTGTGCATACTCACAAACAAGAAAAACAAAAACAAAATACACAAAAATGTTAGTTTCTCAACCTTCATCAAATTCTGATATAAAGATGACTGCTTCAGATTTTCAAAACTGAAATGGAAAACCATTTGATCATGAGGGGTGAACACTATGGAAATGAAAATACCATCATACCAAGGTATTTGTGTGTCTCAACACACATCAAACACATAGCTTAACCCTCTTGACAAGCGAGAACCCGCTAGCGCCCAACCGGAAATCACACAGCCAAAACGCTGAGCACCTGCCAGCGCCGGTAAAACACGTGGCAACAATGGGCACTGCCATATTTCTCGTAGAAAAGAAAGTCTCGCGAGAACGTGACTTCCTTCTTCCTGTGGCCATTTACTTCCGTTTGCAAAAAACCGCGAGTCGATACACTTCGTAGTTCTCGAGTTATGAATTTTTAAAGTTTTGTGGTCGAAATGCTGTTTTTCGCCATCGCTAACCTTGATTTCTGCCGTTCTATAACGAGATTTAGTGATGAAGATACTGTGATTTGTAGGATTTACGGCATAAGACTTAGTGAAAGTGCTGGGTAATGAAGCTTAGAGTGACCTAGATTTCGACTGGGATGAGGTTCCAGGTATGATTCGGAAGAAAGTTCTGAAGAGTGATATTCTTCAAACTTACGATATAGCAACATATATATTCGTAGGACTTTTTAAAATTTTTTCATTTGACTATTTCCTTTCTCTCTTTTAAATTAATTTTTAAATTGGGTAACCATGTTCAAATTACGGAGTTACTTACCTTGCCGATGGTTTTCGGCGTAACTAAGCTAAGGTAAGTGCATACTAAAGAGGGTTAACTTTGCTGGAGGTGCAAAGCAAACAAACCATACTGACGACATTTTACTGCAAAAACAGTCAGTGTCTTGCTTAAATTTTCTTCCATTCCTTCTCCATACACAAGCAGAAATTTTATTAACTGCCTATAAAACAATTCTTTGCTAACTTGCAAAAAGTTTACGAACAACTGAAAATCCAGAAAGAAAATTAATATCTTGGGGAAGGGGTGTAAAGGGAAGGGTGTCATGGACAAAAATAGAAAAACCGAATTCGTGGTCAGTCGCCAGCCAGTTCAATGGGACATAAGTCCAAACCCAAACATCCTGGTTTCTAGGCAGACGACTTCATGTGTCGCGTCAGCCAATTAGGCACGGCGAAGAGGCTATTTTTAGTCCTCACGGAGACAGCACCGTCCAGCAGACAGACTGAGTGGCTTGACCGACGTCTCAATAGGTCTGGCCAGACGGGTCTCGGCGCCTGGGTCAGACTAATATAGCTAATTTGCAAGACCAGCGCCCACAGTTAAGCCAGACGTCGCCGGTTGAAGTAGGAAGGGGGGAAGGTATTGTGTGGTGGGGGTGAAATCAAGCTAATTAATTAAATGACCCATTGACCACCACAGAGAGCAAGGCCGGTAGATGTGACTTTGACGATTTGCATGTCCAATGGAATTAGAGGGGAGGTAACCTTGGTACAAGGCGGGAAAAAGACTGACCAATGGTACTCACCCTTTTGACACATAGGATGGGGATAAGAAAGCGAGGGGAGTGAGAGAAGGGGAGAAGGAGAAAAAAAATAGAAGAGACAGAGGGAGAGGTTCTGGGAGTAGACTCTGCACGAGAGAAAAGCAGAGAGATGAGAGGAGGAGTGAAGAGAACCGAGTTGAAGCATTAGCACCATATAGAGTTTGCAGAGGAAGGACTAAGGAGAGATGTTGAGAGAGAGAGAGAGTTGCTAACTGATGAAGAAAAAAAAAAGAAAAAGAAAAAGAAAAGAAAAGCAACCATGTCCATTTGATACAGCAGACTAGAAGAGAGAGAGAGTGCAATGCGTTAATGCAGGAAGAAAGAAGGAGAACAGATCGATGTCTGGTAGTCACTGTTCAATCTGAACCGGGGTTCGACCTCATACCTGGCAGCGCCACTTTCATCTGCAGTCCAACCTGACCAGCGCCAGTGGTCTAACCTGACCAGTGCCAGCAGTCCAACCTGACCAGTGCCAGCAGTCCAACCTGACCAGTGCCAGCAGTTGTGTCGTGACTGGTGTTTGTGAAAGTGACAGTGAAAAGAAAAGAAAAAAAAAGAAGAAAAGGAAAGACAGTGATTCGTAAATAGTTTAAGGTCACCTGGCCAGGTAAAGTAGAAATCTATTTATACCCGGGTTAGTTATGATGATTTAGATAAATGGTTTTGTGAAGTTCAAGGAAAGAGAGAATGTTTTATTTTGTTTGACTCCATGCGCATTGATGTTTTCTATGATTATGTGTAGTAAAGTTATAGACTTTACTAGTGGCTTGATGTGACGAATGCATGATACATGAATGAGATTGTAAGCAAGCTGTGAGTGTGTTTGGGCTGTGCGCTAGTCCTTCTCCACTGACATACCCGAGTTGAAATTTATTGGCGCATTC
>CM031595.1:32787294-32818910 GCA_018398815.1 Conus ventricosus | reverse complement strand
TTTTCTTTGTCTGTCGTGCGGGTTAACAGCATCTTGAGACTTTTCTTTATTCGATTTGAAAAACTACAATAAAAGCAATCAAATTTTATGATATTACATATTCTTTATGTTTTAAGTAGCTTTGATGAAATGTCTCTGATCTCTAAAGTCACAAGCAATGAACCTTTCTCTTTAATCCCATTTATCGTACCAAACAAAAAAAAATGGATTTAAGTATTAAGTGTTTCAGCCATTTGAGAAAGAAAATGAAAGTGGTGCTACCAGACTACCAAACAAATGAAACGAACAAATGACAACACAAAAGCAATACAACTTTACAGGCCAAATACACAAATAAACACAAGTACCAGAAAAGCAAAATAGAGAAGAAGAAAAAAAGGAAGAAAGAAAACCCCACACGCACAAAAATGGAAGATCTAACTGTGCAAGAATGAGTTTATTCAGCTTATGGAAGGAAAGGAGATGAGGTTGCATCAACACACAGATGTTTTTGGGAAAAACCTTTACATGTGTTACAACAAGCCAGTGTAAAACAATATCCGGTATATAGTGCTTTTCTAAATGATGAAGAACTAATACGCAAACTTGAGCATTCAGAGCCATAAACCTACTGAAAAAACATGCTTTGTTTGTATTTTCCCAGGCTGAAACAGTTTTTTTCAATGGTAAAAAAGAAAAGAAAGAAAGATAGAAACACTGGGAAACCCAAGGGGAAAAAAAACAAAGGCTGGGGAAGAGAGACAGCTACCAATAAATAACACATACCTGTTTTTTGTCAGAGCCTGTCATCTGCTGCACTATCACTCTCTCTCTCTGGGGTTTCTATTACACGATCCTGCCGCAGTAGAGATTTACTCTGTGATTTTCCAGACAGATGCAAAGCAGCCCGACTGAGCGAACAGTTGGCGGTGATGTGTTCTTCACCGTTTCAGAGGCTGCTGAAATGTCATAACTGATATCACCACGATCTCCCTGCTGATTGCTGCTGCTGTGTCTGTTCCGGTGAGATCCTGCACCATCTACACTGTCATCTGCATCCATGTGCAGATTTGCCACACCGCTACAGCATCCAGTTCAATGTCTTCTACATCACTGTCCAGGTATTTCTCTGCTGATCGGTAAATCTGCTCCAGCTCTGATCTTGAACTATCCAAACATCTGAATCAATGTCACTCTGTGTGTTATTTGAGCGTTCATCCTCCACATGTAGTGTGTCAAAGGTCAGTGGGGGAGGAGGTGGAACAATGGGAATGGAGGAGGCGTCTCTACTAGGAGTAGGAGCCGCTGAAGCAAATGCAGACGGGGGAGAAATCTGAGAGTCAAGTCCCACCATTTCTTCAAAGGACGTTTCTCCAGAAACTGCTGTGATGGCACCTTGCTGCATGGAGCCATCCCCTTTACTCGACTGAAACCGAACTATATATGATCACTTCTCCTTCACACATTCTCTCACATATCCATAAAATAAGGACTGTCCTAAGTTAAATATTCACAATGAGAGAATCACCGATATTCAGGGTCAAATACTTAAGTCTCACAGTTATGTATTAGGCCTATTCAATTCAAACATTATTCATACATAATGGGCAAACACTAACATTGTGCAAGGACCATTGAGGCAAGCCATCATGGCGGATACAAGAGCCCTTCTCATGGGGTATGCACCACATGATGTGGACGGTGCCATGAACCAATTCAACAATTGAGATAGAATGGAATGTTGTCAAAGACAGAAGAATCAGACACAATTTCTTCTTCTTTTTACTGTCTGTCCTCATATAAGATCTGTCTCTGTCACCACTAACTCTAAACCTGATGACAGCTCTATGAGCAGAAAGCTTGCTTCTTTCCTTCTTGTTCCCCGATCACCATACTCAAACCCGGTGAGTGCACTCTTCCACCATTTTCTTCTCACAATTTCATGCTTAAGAGTCAGAAAGAGTTGTCGCTCTATGGTTACAACATGTTAATACAATGGTTACACACTACAATAAATTTGCCTCCTTCTTTCTTTTTCTTTCTTTTTTTTTTTGGCGGGGGGGGGGCGGGGGCGAAAGGTGGTGTATTTCTTTTTAAGTTCGCTGCACTTATTGCTTTTTCTCATTACTTAACCAGACTTGTTTATCCTTTCCATAACAATTCAGTATTCATGGCAAGGCTTTTCGGTATTTTGACACAAAAGTAGTATTTAAATGAAACATGATGTGAAATGTATATTTCTTCTCACACGCAAAATAATGCAATTGTAATTCCGAGAGAAAACAGTTATTTTTTTAGTTGAATCAGATACCTTCACATTTTCTGGTTGTTTTCATTTTGTTTTTGTTTTTTGTTTGTTTTGAAAATATTTCAAGCCTTTTTACTAACTGAGGATGTAAACTAGAATATAAATGCTCATAATCAGTTTTATCTTACAAACTCTTGGCACCATTGAACTACACTGATCAGCAGAATACCTCATATGTACCAAGAGCTCAATTCATTTGGGTAAAAAGCATCGTTCTGTAAACACTCTGTCCACAGTCAGACTTATATATCAATGTCATCCCTCTCACAAATCATATTATGTCACTCTGAGTACATCAAATAATCAAGCTATCCTAATTTCTACAACTATTTGTGTGAGAAATAGTCTACTCTCTTTTATCTTCGTCTCTCTCCTCACACACACACACACACCACACACACAGGAGGGTGGGGGTGGGGGGTAAACGAAAGGGGAGCAGATGGAATGTCCTGAAATGTTTTTCACTATGGGCAATCACTCTTGCTGGCCTGTTTGAAATTTGAGGCGAGGATTAGCTCCCTGCTCTCCCATTTTATTTTTTTTTTGGGGGGGGGGGGGGGGGGGGGGGGGGGGGGGGGGGGGGAAGGGTTTGAATCCTTATATTATTGCTCCATGCAAAGTGGGAATAAACATTTGTTGAGACAGGTATGTATGAGAAAAATCAGGTGATAAATAATCCTTTGTTCTGCAGCCATGCAGCTTCGATGTCAACTGCTCCATCTGCAATTAACTGTTTAGACAGATTATCAACAGTCTTTTAAAAATGAAGGATGCTACTCTTGAATTTGCCAATCTTTATTTAATTTTTGATAGATCTTCCACCATTTGCGGAACCCTTTTCAGCTCAAGAAATTACTTTGGAAAAACATAAGGAACTGTTACTACCTGCTCTGCACCGTGGCCTGTGAGAGGGCATCCAGGGATTTAGTACGTGCTATTTTCAGCAAGCATACGTCGGGAGCAGTCTGCATTGTGTTCTCCAGATCCTTCCTGGTAAACACCCTTCAGGGACTGCCGTTTAATTCAAGCAGACAATCACCTGCAGCATCACAGATGTTTTCACATCAAATACAACTGCATCACTGAACACCAGAGAGACCTAGTATCAGTGTCATGGTGCTCCACAGAGAGCCTAGTATCAGTGTCATGGTGCTCCATGTCAACGTTGACATCAGCAAACCTCTGCATGACTGATCAGCAACAAAGGGATCAACAATGCTATGGCTATAAACACCATGGGCAGTATGGAGTTAATCACAGTTCCTGTTTCATCCAACTGGCATTGCTGCATGCATATAGTCTAAAATGCTGGATCACAACAGCCTGGCAAACCTCAGTTTACCAGCTGCTCCAACCAAACCTTGAATAAGGAATTTGGCAATGCCACTTGGATAGACGTGTAAAGGCAGTTTAAACTGAAACTGAATTACTACAAACAGGCTGAGGTGCTGGCTCTTTACAACTGCCCAATCTTTATTTAATTTTTGATAGATTGTAACTGATCTTCACCATTTGCGTAGCCCTTTCAGCTCAAAGAAATTACTTTGGACAAAACATAAGAAATTACTTTGAACAAAAGAAATTACTTTGAACAATGACTCTCCAGCGAGGAGAGAGAGGCCAAAACAAAAATATGATAAAGTTAAAATATGAATGCTTACTACTCAGGCTCATGAGACCACTGGCTTTAAGCAACATTATCTTATTTATCGTTATCACCTTATCAAAGAATTACATGGCACATGGCAGGACTAACCTGGCTGTAGTATGCCTCCTGACTGTGCAGGTCCTCCTGGCACAGGGACTGCACGTATGGCCTGTTGTACTGCTCTCCTTCCTGTGAACAAAAGACCAAAAGGTGAAGCAGGCATGTCAACTGCATAAAATGTCTGGATATAAGAGAACAAGCTACACTAACATTTGATCTTACTTCACGAAAAAATCATGTTTTTGAGGGACTGTAGCTTATAAACCTGTGCAAAAATGACCAGTGATGTTCAATTCGTTCATTGTATGTTCTTGCTTTTCTAGAACTAGATGTGTCAAAGCTTTATAACATCATCACCATACACCATACCATAACGGGATCTGCGAGTTCATCATAGAATTTAGTGGGCTTTGAAAAAAATAAACGGTATCAAGACGGTAAAATAAGGACATGAGAATCAAACGCAGAAAACTAATGGAACACAGGAATGGCAGAGTTAAAGAGAGAGACAGGAAAGAGGTAATGAGCACAGAGTATCTGGAAGGTGAGGAAAAAAATTCATACTGAAAAAAGCTTCCAGCATTCTAAAGGGGATAGGGGTGGAAAGTGGTAGGTGGCGGGGCGGTGGAGGGGGGGGGGGGGGGGGGAAGGACCTGTCAATGATTATCAAACTTACTGAAACTATTCTAAGAGTACGTACTGAGATCATGATGCCAAGTGATCCTTTCTCTTTCTCCAGCACCACTTCATAAATGACAGAATCTGGTGATGTAACACTCTTGCTCTTCCTGCAACAAATTACCTTTGAAATAGTTCCATTATCATAAAATCCTGCAGTGACCCTCAAGAAAAATATAATAAAAAACAGAAAACAAAATAAAAACGGTTTCAAAGTGAGATGACTGCATATGGTTATTGAAGTACAAGAGTAAAAGTAGAATTACTGGGATGTCAAATTAAATGAGGGGTTGAAATAGTAAGAAAAAAAAGAAAAGAAAAAAGGAAAAAAGATCTGTATAGAAGAGTAACAACTTTGTTTTGACGACTGTTTTAATCTACTGTGATGAAAATTTGGGTAAGATCAAGTTGTTTGCCGTGTCTTGTTTAGAAGTTGCTGCTACAGTACATGCATAACTGTCAACCTCTGGAAGTCACAGAATGAAATCACACTGAAACAGGAGGAGTAAGTGAATGAAGTCAGTCAATCATCTTGCTCATAGCACAGCCTAACACTTGGGCCATCACTGGGCTTCCAAACCATAAACCTTGTTAAACACTTAATTCTTTACAATTTACTTCAAGCAAGTGTCTGTGGATGGTTTTGTTAATTCACACCGTGTGTGTGGAGAGAACAAAAGTGGTGTGGGAAAGGGGGAGGAGGGAAGATGTGGGCTTGCATGGTTTTACATGGTTGAGCTTATTTGTGGGAGAATGTTTGGACGAAAGTGTTCACCACAAGGTGTGCTATGACAAGGTGTTGACTGACCTATTCATGCTTGTTTCAAAGTTGTTGCTCATCTGTTTTCACAGTTGCTTAAATGCAATGTATATGCTGATTTTGTCCTAACTCTTTGTGATTATTTATGATCTTGAAATCATGATCCAATTTAGTACAGGTTAATGCACTCATTGATTCACAGCATGTACATAGACGTATCCTTACGCATGTGATTAGTATGACCTTCCAGCTCTGCTCAGCACTCAATACCAAGTTAGTAACGATCTAATTTCATGTCAAATCTTACAACCACAAGCTTTTCATGACAGTTTTCTTTCTTTTGATTTCGTTTACCCAGGCTTGTTTAGATCTTTACCTCAATGAGGAGCCTGTATCACAGGTCTTTTTGCTGGAGGACGGCGCACTTTCCCTCCACTGTTGCCTGTACTGCCGATTCAAAATCTGAATCTGTATCGGAATTGTCCACTGTCATGTTTGCAATTATCTGTTGGAAAAAAACAAAACAAAATGCACACGCATAACCATCAAGAATGTTGGTCACAAAAAGAATCAAAATTTATTTTAACAAAACAGTAACATTTATTTGTATGTAATGAATGATGCAATGGTATTCTTCAAACTGTTGGTAAAATGCACATTTTCAAACTCAATTTTTGTTTGTTTCTTTGCTCAAGTACCTGGTGGCCAAAATGAAAGACTTTTTCTTCTATAGGAGTATTTTTTGTACATACCTACCAATTCAAACAATACCTTATTCCCACTTGGCATGGAACGCCATGTTATCAGGGTCCCCAACCCCCCACCCAAAAATTGAGAAAGCAAGAAGCTTACTTTCCTCAATCCCTGGATAGGCCAGCCAGAGTGATTGACCTTTGTGAGTTTACAACATGGCACCGTAGTAGAACTAGCTCATTTTCGTACCTTCTCCTAAGTCAGCGGGGAGGTGGAAGGCCATCCAGTGTTTGGACAGGTAAGCATGTCATCAAATACTTTCAGTTGTAAAATTTCTTTTCCCCTCACTTACCTGTCCAAACAAAAACCTAAGGATGAAAAAAAAAAGATGGTGGGAGCATGGTCACTTGAGGCACTGTTTACTTCTTCAACTTAGTCACTTCAGAACATCTCTGTACAGTTCCCAACCCAGAACTCGGCGCCAGAGGCTCAAAAGGCCGTTAGGAGAATCTCCATAGTCTGGTGACAAAATGCATAGTCCCTGCTCTCCCTCAAGATTCAAAACTGGCAATAAGCAAAGAAACTACAGAAAAAATAATAACACTAACAGGATCACGAAAAGGAGACGACCCATAAAGTAAGTACTGATGGAGTCATCTAATAAAAGTTATTAAAACCTCAAGCACCCCAAATCTCACAAGAATAAAACCTTTCCACACCAATCATGAATATCAATGGCAACTTGAACAAAGAGCAAAGGACAAACAGACAAAAAGTCAAGCACTGGCAGGGTAGGCAGATGGATTAGTGACTAATCGAGTATGGATGTGTTGCTGCCTGGGCAGCCACAATACCCCCAGACAATCAAGAGCTTCCAAGTCTTCAGTCATGTCACACCAAGTAAAAATCTGCCTAAAGTGGTCTGTGACTTCTACTGCCCAACAAATGTTGGAGAATGCAACATTCATTAAACAGTGTGACTGGTGGAAAGAGCCCAGCCTTATTGACGTACATTGTCTGAGAAAAGATGCTTCAACCCTGCAGACAAAATAGCGAATGCTCACTCTCGCGAAGAAGTTTTACACGAGATTTCTTGATGTCAGTGTCTTCTACTAGCATACCAGCACTCAAACAGATTTCACTGCCACATTTGTTCATCTCCCTTGATTTTTATTTTTTCATTGAAATATCTTTCTTTGGGAGGTGGGGGGGGGGGGGGGGATAAAAAAAAGTTGAAGCTACACGACACCATGCATAAGTTGCAATATTTCTGTTCATTATAAAACCTTTTTCATGCACCAATACTGGTCAACTGACAAACAAAACAGCACAGAATTCCGTGGTTGTGAAACTGAAACGAGTTCACTGGAAAAAGCTCACCAAGGGAGGAGGGATGGAAATGAAATCGTAGGAAGGCACGGAGTAAAGGGCGGGGACAGGAGGGAGGGAGATGAGGGTGTGAGGTGAGGGTGTGAAAGGTGAAAAGAAAAAGAGTGGCAGATTTTATTTTTCCATTTCATTGAAATCTGCGAATTTGCTTAGAAGTGAAAAAGTATATGAAGGCACTGAGTGTGCCCCAAAATATGACAAACAGGCAAAGGAACGAGGACAGCAGATGAGCGATGGAAGCCAACTGTACGGAAATGAATGCACAAGCTTTAGACGTCACCATGAAGACGGCTTGATTCAGGCATGTTAGAATCATAAATTTTCAGGCTGTTATGGTTTGACATGTTATGTGATGCAAAACAGCATTTCACTGTATAACAAACACAAAACGGTCATGTGCACAAAAGAATGAATTGTGTTAAAGTGACTCTGTACAAAAAAGCACTGTAGGGAAAAGAACTTCAACCAAACCATAAAACTGGTTAGTGTCTTTTTTTTCTTCTTTTTTATTTTACAAACCCCCCAGGATCTGAAGTTCTTGGGTCTCCTTGTCAACTCCGCCTCTGGTCGAGTGTCTGGCTGATATCACCACCTCATAGTTCTGTAAATCTAAAAACGCAGCTGTAGCTTCTCTCTCCAACAACACGCCATCTCCAGCATCAGAATCGACATTTCCATTATCCAACTCCGATGCTGCCAGTATCCGGACTGAAAATTGCTCACTGGCTTCATGCTGCCCACGGCTGTTCAGAGCAAGTTACTTGAGTTTTGAGTCGCAGGGGAGTTTACAGCTGCAGAGACCAAGCTGTGAATGCAGGTGAGGGAAAGGAATGTTTTCTGCAGGCCGCTCCCCACCAGCCAGCTAACCGCACTGTATTCGGCCAACTGAATGTCATCTGTGCATAGCTGGTCGGCAGCAATGCGTTCGGCAAGGTTGAGCGGCCATTACAAATTGGGCTGTAGGTTTGAATGTATGTATGCATAAAAATGTTAATTATAATCTGCATAGTGAGATGACTGAATTGGCGAATTCCTAAAATTCTTTAATAACAAACTGTACTGGGTTTATTTTCTTGTAGCATAAAAATAGTTGCGGCATGAATTCTTGTAAATGGTCAGGCAATATTAGAACAATGACAACAAACACATATTGTGCAAAAATGACGTCATCACTTTCTGGGAAGTTAATTTCCATAGTTAACTAGTAAACAAGTTTGATACATGCCTTCTCAGACTACAGCAACAAAACTATTGGTACAATGTGTAAAGCCTTGTTTGTTTGCCCTTCACTAAGTGTCTCAAAAAGGACGGAAAATGTATGCTTGTGCCACTCTTCATAAAGTCTGTACTGTCAGGGCTAAGTTGATACATGAGGAACAGAGAGGTGATGAGAATGATGAGACTGAGGAACAGTAGTGTCGTTTGTGGAAGGAATGATAATTGGATGATCCGCAGAGATATGATTAATGTCCAATCTTTATCATCAGCAAGACACGCAGCCTCCGCATCATCAGTGTCGCTTCTTGTTTTCGTTCCTTTCAACTTTCGTTTGATTGTGAGAGGTGGCTGCATCTGAGACAACAGAAGTCTAACCGACCCCACAGAATCTCTGATAAGTTGCACAGCCTCGTGATGCTGAACTCCTTCCAAACTGATACCGTTGATGGCAATCAAGCGGTCCCCAGCCTTGATCTGGTTGGTTCTGGCTGCTGGCCCGTCCTTCATCACTGACTTCACAAAGATACCAAGGTCAAGGCTGCCCGTTGTCTCTCCTCCAACAATAGTAATGCCGATGCCTTTGTCACCTTCCTTCTGCAAAGTCACCTCCAGGACTGTCTTCCTAGAGATGGCTGACCAGGAGCAAGGTGGAAGTCAGGTACATGATCACTGTCGGGATGGAATACGGTGGCTGATGATGATGAGTGGTGATGAATCTGAAAACACATCACCACACATTAAAGTACCTGCAGCTTTTGTATGCATATTATGTGTGTGTACATGCGATCCAAATGTGTAAAGAGGAAATTCTCTTTGCAAAAAATAAAAAAGTTGGAAACCATCTTCCCATAAATTAATTTTGCATGAGAGTTCTGTCATTCTTTGTGTTTCCAGGTTTTAGCATGAAACAGATACTTGTTCATATCATCGTCTATCAAACTTGCTCATTTTTCCTACATCTGAAGGACGTCGCAATACCAAAGGTGTCAAGTGCATTCTTCAAGAGTGCTGATTGCGTATGACGGAATCAACAGCTCAGCATGAAGTGTGGAGCATTCATGTTATGAATATCAGACATGAGTTTCCGATTTACACAGCAGCATTCAACTTCTTAACCACTCCATATGTTTTGCTATCTCTATCTTTTTTTACTTGTTGTTCTGTGTTAAAGGACCGAGTTTGAAGTGTGTTTTTTTTGTCCTGTCTGAAAGAGAGCAATAGCTTAAACCTGAATGTTTTGTTGTCTGCTAAGTATGTACTTCAGCATCCAACAAATCTTTTGACCTTATTCATAACCCAAGATACAAATGTAATAACTTCCGAAATTATTTGAATACTTAATGCAAGGAAGGTATCTTAAATTCAAACTTTGCATTTCAGTCTGCACAAACAATTCTGAATGACAAGGTCAGTTCATTGTGTTTTCATGTGCACATGCGCAACAAATCTTAACAATTCATCATATACCAAACTAGTACAGTGTGTGTGTGTGTGTGTGTGTATATGTGTGCATGTGTGTGTACATGCGTGTATGCATGTGTGTGTGTGTGTGTGTGTATGCATGTGTGTGTGTGTGTGTGTGTGTGTGCGCGCGTGCGTGCGTGCGTGCGTGCGTGCGTGCGTGCGTGTGTGTTTGTCTGTGTCTCTGTGTGTGAGTGTGCATGTGTGTGTGTGCATGTTTCAGTTTGATTCTAGACAGCACAATATAGGAAAGTGACTTTAATTATAAAAAAAAAAAAAAAAAACAGGCATGCAGAGAGTGCATTGTATATGCTTCTACTGCAGACATGTGAATCATTTGCAGAACTAAATGAAAAGATAAGTTCTGAAGATCTCTTTGAACAACAAAACTGAATAAGAATGTCCAATGCTGTGTGAAATAGTTTTTTTTCGTAATTTAAGAGACCAGGGCAGGAGACAGGACTGTTTTCTCCAGACGTGCACTGACAATGACAATGTTGTAATGCACAGGTTTTAGAAGAATGAGAACAAGAGGGAGCATCATCAACACAAGAAGTTCACTAAATATGATCTTAAAAAATTCACTCACCTGCTGCCAATGGCTCCACTAAGCTGTGGGGATGAAATGTGGTTTGCCAGTGGACTGGCCGCATCTGTAGAAAACACATTATTTCAACATACCCTTCTTTCCAGTGTATTATACAATCATGATGAATATAACAGAAAGTCCTGATTTCTCTGGTTTATTACAGAACTAGGCCTTGAAACTTGAACAGCAAGAAAATCACAGGCAAACATGACTCTCCTGCACTCCACTGTGTTGCATTGCATTGCATTGAATGCCCTGATAATCCATATCAGATTTCACTGCTATGGCAATGTTTCCTTTCTCTCCTTGTTCAAACTAATTACTGGTTTCCATACCCTTGAACATTTTATTCCTCTGACACAAATGAGTACACTTTATTTTCTTTAATTTCAGACACTGTGGGACTATAGTTTCTATGCATCTAGTCACAGTCTCAATGATTCTACAAATCTCTTCTAAAAGTATTCAAATATTGTGTTCCTCAAAGATCAGTCCTTGCGCCCATTCCTGTTGTTTGATGTCTACAGTCTCCGTTAGTACTTGCCCTGGTTGCTGTTACCTCAAATTTCCCAGCTGACAACCAGCTGCCAGAGATTTCATCCTCATAATTCAATCATATATCACAGCATGAGCACAACATTATCACAGGTAAACATCTCTGATGATCAGTCACTGGTTCATACAACAGGCTCTCGTTACCCACAAAAAAGATCTTATTAATCCCAGCCCTGATCAGTTATCATGCGTAACATCTCACTCACTGAAAATACATGGAAACAAAATTCCTTTCATGTTTGGTTCATAACCTTGGTTCATTCCTTGACAGCAGGCTTTCTAACAGTAAGTTTTACTGTATTCACCATTAGATGGATGTTGAATTCATCTCACTCAAAAACTTCATAGGATCCGAAACAATGCAGTTTTTCTTGTTAGTCGTATATTTGACTTCACTTTTCCTAACCTCCACTCTCTATACTATTTGTCCACTCCTGAAAGACTTAGATACAATACGTTGGCTCTTACTTTTAAATCCTTTATGTTGGCTCTTACTTTTAAATCCTTCTTGAATTATAAATCTACTCTTGTCTCAGTACTTCTGTCACTTGCTCCCTATCATCTTCATTTTTGGTTGTTAACACATTGCTTTCAATATTTTCCATCTATTTTACATTTCTTACTTTCACTGCTTTTCATTTCAAGTTCATAAACTGTGAAACAGTTTTCGGCGCATATTTCAATATTGTAATCCAGCATATTTCAAGCTCGGAAACTGTGAAACAGTCTTTGGTGCATATTTCAATATTCTAATCCAGCTTATTTTTTAAAATCCACTACAAAGCATACATCCCACCCATCCTGTCAAAACCACCCCCCTTTCAGCTATACAGATCACCGAGTTTTTTTTCAATTTTCATTGTTAATGCTATTCAAGACAGGTCATATCATAAAGTTTACAGGCAAGCGGACCACATGGGCCACATCAGGGCTGCCAAGGACAGAGAAGAAGAAAGATTCTGCACAGGTACACGGACTTCAGACCAAATGACTCCTTCTTAGCATGAAAAAAAAGTTATGTTAACTAAAATTCACTACGACTATTAAATCAGCAGCAGACAGACATACACACTACGAACATGAAAAAGAGCTGGAAGAACCAAACAGTACCAGACTGCAAGGCACTTTGTTCTGTTCCAGGCTCCATGGCCAAATTCACTGAAGCATGCATGTCAGAACTGGCAGCAGTAGTTGGCATTCTATCCTGGGCATGCACAGAGCTGTTAGCTGACAATTCCTCCATAAGACAGTCCAGGTTAAGGTGATACGGAGGGGGGCTGAAAAGTAGGCATGCATTTGAATGTCAGTGAGTCATGCACAAGCATGTAGAGGGAGGGTATCATGATAGGCTTATATGAACTGGAAGCATCAAATATAACAGTGTAATTAGTTTGTCTGTGGATGACACAGTGACATTAGTGCAGAAACCAGCTGGATTCAAGACAAAAGCAAGCATGACATTGTTATGTCAGACTAATGTCAAGCTATACTTTAGCCAACATTAATCATCCTCTCCTCTGACACACACATCCATACAAACAGATTTTAGTCAACCACTCCTCAGCCTATACTCCTCTATCTCCCTGATCCAACACTCTGTCCTACAGTCACTGTTTCCTCAGTATGAACAATCTTTCAATACAGTTCACCAACCCCCATCGACAAGCACAAACTCAAGTATTCCACCCTCTTACCAAAGGTTTCAGTCTTAACTCGCCCATCCACACTATGAAGGAAAAAAGTCAAATGGATTTAAATAGCATATATCCTCGCCACTGTAGCTCCCCCATCCTCATCCCCTCCCCCACTAGCCATTCCCTTTCCTCTCTAACCCCCAAACCCTCAAGAGTAGTTTTTGTTGTCCCTTGCCTCTCTACACAGACACACAGGGAGAAAAATAAAAATAACTGAAACCCATCACCTGTGAGTAAACCATTTACCCAACGGAACCTGTCCTCAATAACGAATGTGTTATAAAACACTGAGCATTATGAATAAGTCGGGGGGAAATTAAAAAAAAAAAAAAGTGGGCAAAAAAGATCATAACTGTTGTTGGTCAGGGTTTATGAATAAAAAAATAACATAATCTGATAAGTTCATAATGATCTGGCTTAGTCCCATATAGTTTGGGGGGAAAGACCTTCCAAAAAAAAAACCCGTTTATAGGTTTTTATTTCAAAGATCTTTCTTACCTGGCTATCAAAACAATGAAAACCCCCCGGGTTTCTTTTTCAAAACTTTTTTGCCCACTGGGCCACTGATATAAAATCAATATCACGAGAGGCTGCTTGGTTTTTTTCCCGTTCTTTCCATTTTTTTTCTGGTCCCATAAGTTCATTTACTGAAATTATCAATTCGAAACAGGTTGTACACAAATTTCAAAAAGACTCTTTAGTTTATGCCCTTTTTTTTGCCCGCAAGAGACAAATAATGCGGACCCAACGTTTTTTCTGGGGATGATGCAAAATACAAAAAATGCATTCCAAAGCTTTAGCAACATAAAGAAAAATTTACCTGCAAATTACTTTTTAAACTTATCTTTACAAAAGTTTGCCCGACAGGAAACCCAAAAAAAAACCCTCTCGTGGGCCCCCATTTAATTCGCAAGAAATGCTTTTCAAAACTCCAACCAAAAAGATTGCCCTTTGTTTTCTCAATTTTAGACTTTCAACAAACACGAAAAAATCATTAAATTCAATTTTTCCCATAAGATTTTGTTTGTTTTTTTCACAGTTCTTGTTAATAGAATGAGTTTTTAAAACTAAAAATAAATTCATTATATTTTCAAAAGCCCCCCCTAAAAATATTATAAATTCAAAAAATATAAAAATATAAAATAGGAAAAATTAATTGAACTGCCAAAGAAAACCGCATTTAATAACCAAAATTGTTTGTTAAAAAACCTCAAACCTTTAATTTTTAATTAATTTGGGTTTTAGCACGCCCTTACGTCTCACCAGACATCAAAGCTGCGTAGGAAAAAAGGAGAGGGGTTCATTTTAAATAAAAAGGTTTAAAAAAGGCCCCTTAAGGCAAAATTCAATTTCCCAAAGATTTGAAAAGACCCGAAAGCCACAAAAAAAACCCCTTTTTAAATTTCATTACAATCAAAAGTCCAAAGCAGGAAATTTTTTTTAAAAACGAAAGAACAAGAAATTTTAAAACAATTTTTAAACAAAATCGCACCAAATCAAATGTCAAAGTGGATACTTTAATGGGAACAACAACCACCAACAAACAAAGTCATCATTTTCTGTCAAAGCCTTTCTGAATTCGTATGATGCCCGTACTACGAAAAAAGGCGAGGGCAAAAATGCTGCAGGAGATGGCCCCACCTACCTGCGAAAATCGTGGGGGGATTGGGGGTCTCTTCCCCCCACACGGGGTTGTCATCCCAGGACTTACATGCTGTGAAATTCCCCGTTTCTGCACTTACTGATTTTCCATCATTTGTGATCATTATTACCCTTATAAAAAGAGTATAGCTTTAAGATTTCAAATTCAATCACTTTTTTGTCTTTTGGTAAATTATTGTAAGCATGGTCTTTTATCCATAAGAAGCAGCCAACTCAATTTAGTTTTGTCAAATCGGCATTACAGCAGAGCTTAATCTAGGACTTTTTTTAAAAGGGGGCAGTCCCAACCCCCCTCCCCTTCCAACCCCATGTTACATACCTCCTCCACCTTTGTACACAGACTTCAACACACCTTGATCAAATCAGATAAACAAAATATTTAAAAAAATAATAAAAGTCCGCTCCGGTCAGATTTCTCTCACTGGCAGTTGCAGCAGCCTGGACGAAGTCTTTCTGCATAGCTTCTGCTTGCATGGTGTGGCGGTGGTCAGATACTTCAATGTGGCACTTGATGGTGTTAGTGCGGAAGTTCGTACACCCTTGGGGCGACGTAAATACATTTTGTTTCTTGTGTTTCAAACACAGTTCACATCGCATCCCACCGGTCTTCAGCTTAGACATCCAGGGCCACTTCTTCAGCCAATCGTCTTGAAACCGGTGTTCCCTTGCACTGGCACTCTTTTCGGGATGCTTCTCTGAGCTTTTGGATGTAGTCGCGGTTTCTTCATGATCTTCTCCTGCCTCGCAGGGCACAGTATCTTTTTTTTTTTTTACTTTTCTTCCACGAAAGTCGAAGTCGAATACTGTGGGTACACGCTTCATTTTGAAAAATATCCAATATGGCGCCTTAAACTCTCGCAACTTCTCGTCGGTGATCAAGATGGAGGAGATGAACGCCGCCGATTGGTTGATTTACACTAACAGCCAATTAAATATCAAGAAATCGTTCGTTCCTGCTCAGTCGTAGTTTAAGTTTTTCAAGCAGACGACAAACGAGCGCCCGCAACAATCAGTGAAGAGGGCGGGCAGTCCTGCAACTGTGTGGGAGTCTGCCGCGGTAAGACTCCGTAATTGCGGGAAGGAACAGATTTTCGGGGGATTGTACCAATCCTGCGCTCTAGATTAAGCTCTGTTACAGTACTGTATGCAGGCTAGTGCAAATGATGCTAAGTCATGAGGCCAAAGTTATACTTAATGGCAGAAGCTGTGCATACTCACAAACAGAAAAACAAAAACAAAATACACAAAAATGTTAGTTTCTCAACCTTCATCAAATTCTGATATAAAGATGACTGCTTCAGATTTTCAAAACTGAAATGGAAAACCATTTGATCATGAGGGGTGAACACTATGGAAATGAAAATACCATCATACCAAGGTATTTGTGTGTCTCAACACACATCAAACACATAGCTTAACCCTCTTGACAAGCGAGAACCCGCTAGCGCCCAACCGGAAATCACACAGCCAAAACGCTGAGCACCTGCCAGCGCCCGGTAAAAACACGTGGCAACAATGGGCACTGCCATATTTCTCGTAGAAAAGAAAGTCTCGCGAGAACGTGACTTCCTTCTTCCTGTGGCCATTTACTTCCGTTTGCAAAAAACCGCGAGTCGATACACTTCGTAGTTCTCGAGTTATGAATTTTTAAAGTTTTGTGGTCGAAATGCTGTTTTTCGCCATCGCTAACCTTGATTTCTGCCGTTCTATAACGAGATTTAGTGATGAAGATACTGTGATTTGTAGGATTTACGGCATAAGACTTAGTGAAAGTGCTGGTAATGAAGCTTAGAGTGACCTAGATTTCGACTGGTATGAGGTTCCAGGTATGATTCGGAAGAAAGTTCTGAAGAGTGATATTCTTCAAACTTACGATATAGCAACATATATATTCGTAGGACTTTTTAAATTATTTTCATTTGACTATTTCCTTTCCTCTCTTTTAAATTAATTTTTAAATTGGGTAACCATGTTCAAATTACGGAGTTACTTACCTTGCCGATGGTTTCGGCGTAACTAAGCTAAGGTAAGTGCATACTAAAGAGGGTTAACTTTGCTGGAGGTGCAAAGCAAACAAACCATACTGACGACATTTTACTGCAAAAACAGTCAGTGTCTTGCTTAAATTTTCTTCCATTCCTTCTCCATACACAAGCAGAAATTTTATTAACTGCCTATAAAACAATTCTTTGCTAACTTGCAAAAAGTTTACGAACAACTGAAAATCCAGAAAGAAAATTAATATCTTGGGGAAGGGGTGTAAAGGGAAGGGTGTCATGGACAAAATAGAAAAACCGAATTCGTGGTCAGTCGCCAGCCAGTTCAATGGGACATAAGTCCAAACCCAAACATCCTGGTTTCTAGGCAGACGACTTCATGTGTCGCGTCAGCCAATTAGGCACGGCGAAGAGGCTATTTTTAGTCCTCACGGAGACAGCACCGTCCAGCAGACAGACTGAGTGGCTTGACCGACGTCTCAATAGGTCTGGCCAGACGGGTCTCGGCGCCTGGGTCAGACTAATATAGCTAATTTGCAAGACCAGCGCCCACAGTTAAGCCAGACGTCGCCGGTTGAAGTAGGAAGGGGGAAGGTATTGTGTGGTGGGGGTGAAATCAAGCTAATTAATTAAATGACCCATTGACCACCACAGAGAGCAAGGCCGGTAGATGTGACTTTGACGATTTGCATGTCCAATGGAATTAGAGGGGAGGTAACCTTGGTACAAGGCGGGAAAAAGACTGACCAATGGTACTCACCCTTTTGACACATAGGATGGGGATAAGAAAGCGAGGGGAGTGAGAGAAGGGGAGAAGGAGAAAAAAAATAGAAGAGACAGAGGGAGAGGTTCTGGGAGTAGACTCTGCACGAGAGAAAAGCAGAGAGATGAGAGGAGGAGTGAAGAGAACCGAGTTGAAGCATTAGCACCATATAGAGTTTGCAGAGGAAGGACTAAGGAGAGATGTTGAGAGAGAGAGAGAGTTGCTAACTGATGAAAAAAAAAAAGAAAAAGAAAAAGAAAAGAAAGCAACCATGTCCATTTGATACAGCAGACTAGAAGAGAGAGAGAGAGTGCAATGCGTTAATGCAGGAAGAAAGAAGGAGAACAGATCGATGTCTGGTAGTCACTGTTCAATCTGAACCGGGGTTCGACCTCATACCTGGCAGCGCCACTTTCATCTGCAGTCCAACCTGACCAGCGCCAGTGGTCTAACCTGACCAGTGCCAGCAGTCCAACCTGACCAGTGCCAGCAGTCCAACCCGACCAGTGCCAGCAGTTGTGTCGTGATGGTGTTGTGAAAGTGACAGTGAAAAGAAAAGAAAAAAAAAGAAGAAAGGAAAGACAGTGATTCGTAAATAGTTTAAGGTCACCTGGCCAGGTAAAGTAGAAATCTATTTATACCCGGGTTAGTTATGATGATTTAGATAAATGGTTTTGTGAAGTTCAAGGGAAAAAGAGAATGTTTTATTTTGTTTTGACTCCATGCGCATTGATGTTTTCTATGATTATGTGTAGTAAAGTTATAGACTTTACTAGTGGCTTGATGTGACGAATGCAAAGATACATGAATGAGATTGTAAGCAAGCTGTGAGTGTGTTTGGGCTGTGCGCTAGTCCTTCCTCCACTGACATACCCCGAGGTTGACAATTTATTGGCGAGCCTGCCAGGATATTCTGGCCCATTTATTATAATTGTTCAACTTCTCAGAGAGGAAGCTGGGTGGGATTCAAGTATTGTAATCTGTCACGCACGAACTGACACAGGTCGCCTCAGTGACAATTGTGGAGTGTGACCCGTCCAGTGCCAGGTGGCAGTGACCGTGAAGTGCGTGAATCCTGCCGGGAATTTTGCTTACCTGTTAACTCTTGGAGGGGGAGGGAGGAGAGTGTCAAGCTCGTCGGAATAGTGAGGTTTACGTGTGTAAACTAACGCTCGTGAAACTGGAGTTCTTCGATGTGTATGGGGAATTCCGTGAATGTGAGTGCTGTCTTGTGAGTTTCCCGAGGTGAACTCGGAGTGTCGGGTGTGTCTGCAAGTTAGTACGAACTGAGGCGTTATCCACGAAGGTTGGGTTGGCCTCGTGCTCAGGTTGTTCCTGCGTTGGGGCAGGGGTTGGTGGTATGCCCTCGACCGACTTTTGAAGGTTTGGCTACCAGTTGAAGACTGTCGATGTTTCGGTGTTCAGCGACGGGTTCTGCACGTACCAGGGCGTTGGCTGTCTGGCAGTGTCCCGGCGACTGAGGGTGTCGTCCAGTGTGTCGTCCGCGTCTTGACTGTCGGTGTTCGGTGTTCAGCGACGGGTTCTGCACGTACCAGGGCGTTGGCTGTCTGGCAGTGTCCCGGCGACTGAGGGTGTCGTCCAGTGTGTCGTCCGCGTCTTGACTGTCGGTGTTTGGTGTTCAGCGACGGGTTCTGCACGTACCAGGCGTTGGCTGTCTGCAGTGTCCCGGCGACTGAGGGTGTCGTCCTTTGTGTGTCGTTCCTGTTGTTGTCCAAGGGTTCCGGGCGAGTTTGTGTTTCTCCCTACACGGCAAATCCGTGAGGGTCGGCCTCTCTGGTGGTGGGAGTTGGCACCGCCATCCCCACTGTCATCCCTGCCCACTTCTCTGCCGGAGTGGGGACGCACCCGGAGCCGGCAGGATGCGTTCCGGTCGGGACGTCATCTCCCTTCCACAGTCCGAGGTGTGTGGCAGTTCTGACTTCAACTGTCTCTTCAGGGTGGCAAGCGTCTTGAGGGCCCACCGCAGTATTCCATCAGCGTGTGACTCGCGGGTGTGGTTGGTGCCGGTAGGGAGGGAACCGCGTTCTTCGACGTGTCACAACGTTCCTCTCCTGTTTCGTATCAAGCGCTTCAGTGAAGGTTTTGTGTTTTGACGGTGCATTAGTGTGAGAGCGCCGTCAAGCAGACCGACGTTTCCATTACCATATCGGGAAACGCTGTGTTGCCGTTGTTTTGTTTTTTTTTGTGTGTGTGGTTTTGTTTTGTTTTTTTTGGAAGAAGTTTCTTTTTTGCCTGTGTCAAGTACCCGCCAGGGACTTCGGATGAAGTATTGAAAATATGACATTGGGTGCGGGTTACCTGAACAATTGGTGTTGAATATTTGGGGGTTGAGCTTTGGTGTCCGATGGTTTGACACCGACACATAAAAATTAGTATAAGAATACATTTGAAAGAAAAGAGACATCGCGTGGCATCTCAGGTTTATGAGGTATCAACCTGTTTGGTATTTCAGCCTGGGGTTACCAGGGGATGTGATGAGTCACCTTGTTCCTTCGGGTATTAGCCTTTGGTGGCTGAGGTGTGTATTTGTGCTCCTGAGGGAAGGGTTATATGTAAACGTGCAGCACATGCGTGCACGGGTATGCACAAGGGGCCATGTGTTGGTCGAGTATTGATAGTATTGTTGGATTCTTTTGGTTTGTTTTTTTTTTTTGTGTGTGTGTGTATGTGTGGGGAAAACTGCCTATGTGTCGGATGTATAAAGGTATTGGTGTTTCATCTGCCATTCTGTGGGTGAGAGTGCGTGTGTGAATGCAAATAAAGCCTTCTGTTTGTGCACTGTATTTTCTTTGTGTGTGTTTGTTGTGTGGCGTTCATACTTAGTAAAAGGGGGAAAGGGGTGGTTTATAACGGGGATATATTAATACATATATCCCTGTCTACTGTCTTATACAGTGACAATATGGTGGAGATGCGGGGTACGACATTAGGATTATTTAGGATATAATTTTTTGGGGAAAAAAAAATATAGGGACCTGTTGTGTGTTTAGTTGGGGGATAGGAACTGATATTGGAATAGTAATTGTAGCGCGTGGGTGGTTGGAGGGAGCGCGCCGTCAGTAGGGAGGAAGCGCGGTTACTTGGCAATCCTAGTAACTAGCTGCCAGGTAAACGTTGTCTTGTGTTGTCTCGGGTTGGTGCAACCGAGGTATGAATGGTGTGTTTGTGTTCCTCTTTCTTTTCCAATTACATGTGTTTATGAGTGATGGAATGTATTGATGGTTACAGTAATATTTGACGTGAAATGTTGAAATGAAATGTTTCAAATGTTGGTCATCAATGTGCTCAGCAGTTAACCGGCCTAGGGTGTTGGGAGACAGGTGTTTGGAAAAGACACTGTGGTTGCCAAGTACTAATTGTATTATTCAGCCTGTGGACGATCAAGATATTCGCTTTACGGTTGGGAGAGTGAATGTTCTCTTGCGGAAGGTTCTGAAGTTAAAGAAAAAAAAAAATTCTTTTTGGTTTCCTTGGGTAGAGGCTTGATAGTCTGTGGTAATGGCGTCTGGAACGATCGCAGTTGAGGTCTCAAGGTACCGTAAGTCCAGTTGAGTCTGTCAAGAAGGGGGATGTGTCAACTCCTGAGACGCAGCCAGGGGGTACTCTCCATGTCCCGTACCCTTGCGGCTGGTAAGCCTGGGTTAGGAGAGTCTCCGGGGGGTGCTGCCTAAGTTTGTGTCGCCTGGCGGTCCTGCTGTTCAGTACTACTCACGCCTAGGGACAGAGTTAGGGTTGAGTAAGGTGGAACTGGCCCAGTTCATTGCTGACAATGTAGCAAAGGATGCAGAAAGAAAGGAGGACGCTATCGTTAGGAGGGCACAGGTGGCTCGGGAAATGTCATGGAAGGAGAGGAAGGAGCAGGAAGAGTTAGCCGTGTTAGCAGCCAGGCTTAGGAGAGAGGAAGAGGAAGCTGCTGCCAGGAGAGAGGAAGCTGCCGCCAAGCTTAGGAGAGAAGAAGAGGAAGCTGCTGCCAGCTTAGGAGAGAGGAAGAGGAAGCTGCTGCCAGACTTAGGAGAGAGGAAGAGGAGGCTGCTGCTAGGTTGGCTATCCTTTTGGCAGAGAAGAAAAAGAAAGGGATGAGATTGCTTTCCAGAAGACGAAAGAGGTCCAAGAGATGGCTACCAGACAAGAGGACGCGGATGCTAGGGAAAGTCGACCAGGATGACGTAAGTTAAGGAGATTAGAGCTGGATCTCAAGCAACGTCAGGCGAGCGAGATCGTGTCCTTGAAACAGGAAAAGTTGAGACTGAAAGAGCAAGCGTTGAAGGAGGCGAGAGAGAGGGCTGAAGAGGAAGCGACAAGCCCATGTAGCAATTGATCCTTTAACAGATACGGATGACGTGGACATGTATTTAGCTCATTTCGAGCAGGTTGCCACGTTGTGCCGCTGGAAAACAACTTCATGGTCCTCTAGACTAATAGCTCTTTTGAGAGGAAGACGAGAGATGCTATTCTGCGACTGAATGCCGTGACCTCGCAAGTTTCGACCAAGTGAAGAAAGCGCTTCTAGAGTATTTCGTTTAGACGCTGAGCATACCGGAAGAAGTTCAGGGAATGAAGAAGGAGGTAGGAGAAACGTTCAGCAGTTTTTAGACCGGCTAAAGTCTTGTTTCAGTCTGTGGTGTGCTACAGCCGGGAAAGACGAAACCAAAGCTGAGACCTGAAAGATCTCATTTTCGAGAACAGATGTATGGAACTTTACTCCTGACTTGTCACGGAAGTGCATCGAGCTTGTCCTAAGAATGCTGAAGCAGTGGCCTTGGAAGCAACTCGGATAGCGGAAGCACGACGGATAGGGCGGGAGAGCAAAAGAGGCCCATCTGTAATAAGTGACGCTCACGAGGTCAAACCAAAGCACCTAGGGTGTAAAAACCAAGGAAATTCCAGCGAAAGGGACCAAGGGACAGCGGGAGAGAGTAAATTTAGTGGGGCTCAGCCACGATCATTGCTGCACAAAGGGACACCTAGGCAGGCGGTGATTTGCTATGCCTGCAAGCGACCAGGCCACATCCAGCGCAATTGTCCGAATCTTGAGAGTATAGCTATCCAATATGTGTCATGTCTTGGAGAGCCAGTATACTCGAAGCTCCCTGCGCTGTGTGTGCCATGCTCCAGGAAGCCTTTCAGTCCGAGGTGCAGGGTGAGGGTCGGAGAGTCATGGGCAAGTGGTATCAGAGATACAGGAGCATCGCAGACCGTGGTCGCGGCGAGGCTGGTACCAAGTGATGCCTATACAGGGAGGACTCAGACGGTTGTATTGGCTGAATCCAGGTGTCGTAGCACACTACCCGTGGCCTGTGTGTACATGGACACGCCGTACTTTGAGGGGAAGGTTGAGGCTCTGGTGATGGAGGATCCAGTTGCGGAAGTGCTGGTGGGGAATCACATATGCCGTGAGGGAGAGCACCATCCTGAGAGAGTCCCAGTATACCCCATCAGGGAGACAAACTCTTCGAAGAATGTCAGCAATCGGATACATCCTAAGGTCGATGTGTTGACTCGTGCTCAGGTCAGAGCCCAGGACAGGCCTGCGCAACCGTTATCTTTGAAGGAGCAAGTGATGGCTGTCTCGAAAGACGAGCTGATTCGGGACAGGAACAGGATGATAGCCTTGCACGTGCTAGGAGAGCTGCAGAGAAAAGCTAGTGTTCCATACCCATGGAAATAGGGTCTCCTTTATGTGGAAAGAACCGAGTTCTTGTTACGTAAGTACGAGAGTGAGAGCGGAACAACAACCCAGGTTTGTGTGCCGAAGTCCCTAAGGAAGACCGTACTCACTCTCGGACACGATGTTCCTATGGCTGGACACTTGGGGGGGAACAAGACAAAGAAGAGAATATTCCCAAACTTCTATTGGCCTGGAATGTGCGTGACATAGGCAGGTATGTGAGGTCATGCTTAAAGTGCCAGCGTACCTTAGGTAAAGGACGAATCGGCCTCGCATCGTGGTGTGGAATCCGGAGTGTGAGGAGGCGGTTCCAGAAGCTGATAGATTGTTTCTGCACGCTGCCCGGGTGCCATTTACTAATTCCAGGATGTCTTCACAGACTTGGTAGTGTCTGCTACGTTGGGGCGTGCAAAATCAAGCTGAATTCAACCATTCTAGTTTATAGTGGATGCAATTCTGGGACGTGAAATGTTGTTGCAGATTTCTTGAGTTGTATGGAATAAGGGTTCTGTGCCGAGATTTTAAAAACAGGAGAGAGGATTTATCATTTTCCAAATGCTGTAACACTAAGGACTTGTTCGTGCGTTCCTTCAAGTTTTTATTTAAAGGTATACTTTAAATTGGGGGAAGGGTATTGTCACGCACGAACTGACACAGGTCGCCTCAGTGACAATTGTGGAGTGTGACCCGTCCAGTGCCAGGTGGCAGTGACCGTGAAGTGCGTGAATCCTGCGGAATTTTGCTTACCTGTTAACTCTTGGAGGGGGGAGGGAGGAGGAGTGTCAAGCTCGTCGGAATAGTGAGGTTTACGTGTGTAAACTAACGCTCGTGAACTGGAGTTCTTCGATGTGTATGGGGAATTCCGTGAATGTGAGTGCTGTCTTGTGAGTTTCCCGAGGTGAACTCGGAGTGTCGGGGTGTGTCTGCAAGTTAGTACGAACTGAGGCGTTATCCACGAAGGTTGGGTTGGCCTCGTGCTCAGGTTGTTCCTGCCGTTGGGGCAGGGTTGGTGGTATGCCCTCGACCGACTTTGAAGGTTTGGCTACCAGGTTTGAAGACTGTCGATGTTCGTGTGTCAGCGACGGGTTCTGCACGTACCAGGGCGTTGGCTGTCTGGCAGTGTCCCGGCGACTGAGGGTGTCGTCCAGTGTGTCGTCCGCGTCTTGACTGTCGGTGTTCGGTGTTCAGCGACGGGTTCTGCACGTACCAGGGCGTTGGCTGTCTGGCAGTGTCCCGGCGACTGAGGGTGTCGTCCAGTGTGTCGTCCGCGTCTTGACTGTCGGTGTTTGGTGTTCAGCGACGGTTCTGCACGTACCAGGGCGTTGGCTGTCTGGCAGTGTCCGGCGACTGAGGGTGTCGTCCTTTGTGTGTCGTTCCTGTTGTTGTCCAAGGTTCCGGCGAGTTTGTGTTCCTCCCCTACACGGCAAATCCGTGAGGGTCGGCCTCTCTGGTGGTGGGAGTTGGCACCGCCATCCCCACTGTCATCCCTGCCCACTTCTCTGCCGGAGTGGGGACGCACCCGGAGCCGGCAGGATGCGTTCCGGTCGGGACGTCATCTCCTTCCACAGTCCGAGGGTGTGGCAGTTCTGACTTCAACTGTCTCTTCAGGGTGGCAAGCGTCTTGAGGGCCCACCGCAGTATTCCATCAGCGTGTGACTCGCGGGTGTGGTTGGTGCCGGTAGGGAGGGAACCGCGTTCTTCGACGTGATCACAACGTTCCTCTCCTGTTTCGTATCAAGCGCTTCAGTGAGGTTTTGTGTTTTGACGGTGCATTAGTGTGAGAGCGCCGTCAAGCAGACGACGTTTCCATTACCATATCGGGAAACGCTGTGTTGCGTTGTTTGTTTTTTTTGTGTGTGTGGTTTTGTTTTGTGTTTTTTTGGAAGAAGTTTCTTTTTTGCTGTGTCAAGTACCCGCCAGGGATTCGGATGAAGTATTGAAAATATGACATTGGGTGCGGGTTACCTGAACAATTGGTGTTGAATATTTGGGGGTTGAGCTTTGGTGTCCGATGGTTTGACACCGACACATAAAAATTAGTATAAGAATACATTTGAAAGAAAAGAGACAATCGGCGTGGGCATCTCAGGTTTATGAGGTATCAACCTTGTTTGGTATTTCAGCCTGGGGTTACCAGGGGATGTGATGAGTCACCCTTGTTCCTTCGGGTATTAGCCTTTGGTGGGCTGAGGTGTGTATTTGTGCCTCCTGAGGGAAGGGTTATATGTAAACGTGCAGCACATGCGTGCACGGGTATGCACAAGGGGCCATGTGTTGGTCGAGTATTGATAGTATTGTTGGATTCTTTTGGTTTTTTTTTTTTTTTGTTGTGTGTGTGTGTATGTGTGGGAAAACTGCCTATGTGTCGGATGTATAAAGGTATTGGTGTTTCATCTGCCATTCTGTGGGTGAGAGTGCGTGTGTGAATGCAAATAAAGCCTTCTGTTTGTGCACTGTATTTTCTTTTGTGTGTGTTTGTTGTGTGGCGTTCATACTTAGTAAAAGGGGGAAAGGGGTGGTTATAACGGGGATATATTAATACATATATCCCTGTCTACTGTCTTATACAGTGACATAATCCTAAGGCAAGGTAGTGTCTTACTGTATTTTTCCAAGATAGTTAAATACTAGGCTTGGCATTGCTTCCAAGATAGTTAACACTAGGCTTGGCATTTCAGCCCCAGAGTACTTATTTCGCACAGATTGCCTATAATTCGCTCTCATAGTTGGGTCAGGCGCTAGGCGTCTTATAAAAACTAATTACGTTGTCCCAAGCTAATATTATCATTCATAGGATTGTGCTATCACGTCACTCGTGTCGGTAACCACCAGTTTGGCTGTCGTAGTAATAAAATCTTGTTCAAAAAAAAAAAAAGAGAAAAGAAGATATAATGGCGGACGAAAAGAACACCCCTATTGAACAACTTGTGAGCGTCGCTCGTGATTTAGGCTACTCGGGAGAAGAGTTGCGAGCATTCGTTGAAACTCAACAAAGATGGAAAGGGATGAGCGAGCGGAAAGACGCCGTGTCGCAGTAGAAACAGCATTAGCAGAGCAGGAAACAGAAAGATTAAGGATTCAGGCTAACGATAATCAAGCTAGCGCAACGCAGGAACAGAAAGATTAACGCAGGAAACAGAAAGATTAAGGATTCAATTAGAGTTAGAGAGAGTGAGAATACAGAGGGAGACCACCGAGGATGGTAGTTCAGTTTCCAGTGACCCTGTGCGCAGTTATGCCCCCCGACCAAAGTTACCAAAATTCTCTGAAGGAACAGATTCGATTGATGCGTACATCAGTCGTTTTGAAACGTTTGCTACTAGTCCGGGTTGGCCTTCAGAAGAGTGGGCAGTCGTTTTGTCAGCGCTATTGACGGTAAGGCATTACAGATTTTCACTGCATTACCAGCAGACCAACAATCTGATTTTGGTGCTGTGAAGGAGTCTTTGATGAAGGGATTTGACCTCACAGAGGAGGGGTTTAGAAAGAAATTTCGATCAGCTAGATTACAAGCAGGTGAAACGTACACTCAGTTTGGTGCACGTTTAGATCACTATTTTGAGAAGTGGTTAGAGTTGAGTGGTACGAGAAAGGAGTTCGCTGAATTGAAAGAGCTGGTTATGAAAGAACAGATTTTTGTCAGGTTGCAGTCCAGAGTTGATTATACATTTGAAAGAGAGACAGCTAGAGACAGCAGGGGATTTGCTGAAGTTAGCAGAGTGTATAGGGAGGCACGTTTGGGCACTAAGGTGCAGGAGAAACAGGTGCCAGGCACAGGTGAGAAGAGTGCAAGGAGACTAGGGGAGTTTTCTGCAAAGTCTGCAAACCCAGTGGTGGGGCAGAAAGGAGGACAAAGGGACAATAGGTGTTTCATTTGTCACAAGAAGGGGCATGTGGCGAGGGAATGTCGCATGAGGTTCCAGAAGGCAGCAGCCTTGCAAGAGGTTGATAAGGGTCGCCAGGGAAAACGACCTGCAGTGGAACCAAAAGGGATCCAATCTGAAGAGGTGGAGTGCGGCCTATGGCTAGTGCTGGACAGCAGTCAGTGTCAGGGATGAGGGCACTAGGCTGAGTGGTTCATTACCATGGAAGAAGGGTGGATTGGCCAGCAAGGGTGAAAGTGTTACGGGACACTGTTGTTCATGTGGTGTAGTAAGAACAACGCTGGTCGAGGAAGGGGATTTGACAGGCAAATCCAGACCTGTACTCTAATCGATGGCACTGTGAGAAGTTCCCAGTTGCTAAGATAGAAGTACGTACCCCTTACTTCTCAGGCGAGTTGTCTGCGCTGGTGATGGAGAAACCCCTTTATGATTTGATCATTGGAAATATTCCAGGTGCAAGGGATCCAGGGGATCCTGAGTTGTTGACTGCTACAGGGGCAGCAGTTCAAACACGGAGCAAGAAGGAGGAAAAGGTTGATAAACCGTTAGTCGTTCCAGCAAGGAAGTCAGGCATAGATGTATCGCCTGATGAGTTTAGGGCAGCGCAGGAACAAGACCCTTCGCTCGTGAAGTCTTGGGAGTTGGCAAGAGGTGGAGAGAAAACAGTGGTTAGAGGAGTGAGACAGAATTTCTGGTGAAAGGCAGGTTGTTGTACCGAGTGTTCACCAAGGGGAAGACAGGTAAGGTGACAACTCAGTTAGAGGTACCAGCATGTTATCGTGACACTGTCATGTCAGTGGGTCACGAGTCGCTCATGGCGGGTCATCTCGGCACCGGCAAAACAGCTGACCGAATCTTTGATGATTTTCACTGGCCAGGGGCAATGGCAGACATAAAGCGTTCTGCATGTCATGTGATGTGTGTCAAAGGTCAGCCACAAGAGGGGTGAAGAGGAAGGCGCCTCTTAAACAGCCCCCTTTAATTGACACACCATTCAGGAGAGTGGCCGTTGATCTGATTGGCCCAATCTCACCCTGTTCCAAAGGTGGGCACAGTATGTGTTGACGCTCGTGGACTACGCGACCAGATAGCCAGAAGCATCCATTGAAAGGCGTAGATCGCAACAGGTCGCTGAGGGCTGTAGACATCTTTTCTCCCGCTGGGGTGCCATCACAAATTCTCAGTGACAGGGGGTCACAGTTCACCTCAGGCGTGATGAGGGAGGTCAACAGGCTGCTAGAGGGACACACAGCTTCTCACTTACCCCATACCACCCACAATGTAATGGCTGGTGGAAAGATCAATGGTGTGCTGAAGGGCATCTTAAAGAAGCTCTGTGAGGAAAGACCAGCAGATTGGGATCGTTACATTCCAGCGGCATTGTTCGCCTACAGGGAAGCCCCTCAGGAGAGCACAGGCTTTTCACCAATTGAGCTGCTGATGGGCGACAGTCATGGGACCAGCGTGATATTTCCCAAAGAACTATGGTCCGGATGAACAGAGTCAGAAGAGGTTAAAACCACTTAATCATATGTGGGGTGGACCTACGCAATAGCTAGAGGAGACATGTAAGGTTGCAAGGGAAAGTTTGCAGGAGCTAGGGTCTGCAGAAGAAGCAATATGACAGGAAGGTGAGGAAGCAATCCCTCAAGGTGGGAGATCAAGTCCTGTTATCTGCTTCCCACGGATCACAAGAAGTTGCTGATGCATTGGAAAGGACCATTCACCATCATTGAGAAGGTAGATCAGGACTACCGAATTGATGTGATGGAAACCAAAACTTTTCCATGCGAATTTGCTCCGCAAATATATTCAGCGTGAGGCTCAGCACATAGGTCGCAGCAGCAATCATTGATGAGGTGAAGGAGACCCAGCAGAAGAAGGGGAGATTTTGTTGCCTGAGTTTCCAGGAGAAGAGTCATACAGGATGTGTCACTGTATAAGGGCTAGACAGTAGGAGACAGGAGAAGTTAGGGGCTTCTAAAACAGTATAGGGCGTCCGTGACTGATAATACCAGGCAGGACAACTCTAGAGACCTGTACGGTAGAGTATTAACATCGCAAAAACCCTACATGTGAAAGCCTAACCGGTCCCGTATGCCACCAAACAAGCGGTCGAGGAGGGTGGAAAAGATGTTGGACCTTGGGTGATTGAACCGTCCAAATCATCGTATAGTGCACCCGTCGTCCTAGTGAGGAAAAAGTCAGGTGAGCATCGATTCTGTGTTGACTATAGCGCTGAACAGTGTCACCAAGGTCGATGCAGAAGTCATACCGAACGTGGAAGACCTGTTCGCTCAGATCGCCACAAGCAAGAGCAAGTAATTTCACCAGGATAGATCTGAGCAAGGGTTATTGGCAAATAGCCTTGAGTGAGGACTCAAAAAAATCACAGCATTCTCCACTCCTATGGGGCCTATACCAGTGGGAGTACTTCCTTTTGGTATGGTCAACGCACCTGCAGTTTTCTCTCGGATGATGAGGAAGTTATTGACGGTTTGGAAGGCGTAGTGAATTTCATGGATGACATCTGATAGCATCTGAGACATGGAGGAGCATATGAGGCAGCTAGTAGCAGTTTTAGAGAGGTTGAGACGAGCCAATCTCACAGCCAGACCAACAAAATGCCAGATTGGTTTTTCCCAAACCTGGGAGTCCTAGGTTTTGTTTTTTGGAGCGACACAAAGCACCAGAAAAGGGAAAGGTGGAGAAGATGATGAATTCAGAGAGACCAAAGACCAAAACAGAAGTCAGGAGTCTGCTAGGTTTTATTGGTTTCTAAAAGGGAATTTGTACCAAATTTCGCAGCAATCACGGGCCTCTCAGTGATTTTTGGGCAAGGGAGGGAAACCGGCAGTGGTCGAGTGGTCGAAGCTGCAAGCAAGCACTGCAGACAGTGCTAAAAACGACTAGGTTCCCGTCCCATCTTGAAGCTACCAGATAGTCTAAACCATTTTGTTGCGTAAAAGATGCGTCAGGTGGTGGAGGTGCAGTTATTGTTGCAGGAACACAGGGGTCGAGTTTCCTGTGAAGTATGCTAGCAGGAAATTGACGAAGTTGAAGAAGGTACGCAACGGTAGAGAAGGAGTGTTTGGCTGTCGTGTGGGGCCCTGCAGAAATTTCACAAATACTTGTTTTGGGGAAAAAGTTCGTGATAGAGACTGATCATCAACACTCAAATTCCTGCAGGAGCGCAGCTGAAAAACAGCAGAGTGCTGCGTTGGGCAATGGCACGCAGCCCTACAGGTATCGAGTTCAGTACATCCCAGGTCGACAGAATGTAGGAGCTGACTATTTAAGCCGTGTAGTATAGCAAGCTGCAACTCAGAGAAGTCCCGTCATATCCGGGTGCATAGCTACTTTGTTAAAAAAATGTGTTGATTACAGTATGTTGAGTGGATATGGGTTCATTCCCATTTGGCTATGGTTCATAAATTTTTGTTGTGAGACTTGTTCATGTAATGTAGTTATGTTTGGGGCATACAGTCGCTTGTGTAGTAAAACACGTTTTGCGATAAGTGAGGATGGAGATTCCTCAGTGAGGTGTCATGGATCGTTGTCATATTAGATTGTGCTTTTCAAAAGTAGTTGTGAAGAAAGATGTGGCAATCCGCAGGTAGGGGAATTGCATAGGTGCGCACAGAGGTTATCAGAAAATGAGTTGAAAAAAAGGCAAAAGCGCACGTCAGTGATACCCATTGGGTGATAAATTTTCTAGTGATACATGCTTATAATTTGTAAACCGTTTGTTGTAATTATTTTGCAAAACCTTGCACGTGTAGCTGTGTTGTCACAAATTCGGTTGTTGTTGTTTTTTGTACCGTTGTTTTGAGACAATGCTGAGCATAGTCTTTTGCAAGGGGGAAATTTTTCACGGACAAAAATAGAAAAACCGAATTCGTGCATGATATATGAATGAGATTGTAAGCAAGCTGTTAGTGTGTTTGGGCTGTGCGCTAGTCCTTCCTCATGACATACCCCGAGGTTGACAAAGGGAAATTTTTTTTATCCTGAACTTTTCCTACTGTAGATACTGTGCAAGATTGCCGGAAGGACCTCCACAATCGCAATTCCTTACTTTTGCAGGACTGTCCACAGAAGCAGTTTTCAACGGTCCGCGCAGCTCTCCACAGATGCCACCATTCCCGAGAGAACATCTGCTGTCCTTCCTCATCCTTCTCATCCCTCTTGCCCTTGGCATCCTCTCCCTGTCTTCTCTCTCCTTCCACCAGTGCTTCCTGGCTTCCAAGGGAGAACACATCGCACTGTCCATCCTCCAGCTCACCATTGCCCTTTGCCACAAAAAACGCAACAGCTGTCAGATTAATCAAGGAAAAAAAAAGGGCAGACAAAGTACAAAAAATGTAAAAATCTGAATACACAAACATTTTCAAGAATTTCCAAGCACACACTAAAAAAACTTATTAACATTGATGCTGTGCAGATTACTTAGCTCACATTTCAACCATGACTGCTTAAGAATGTGCACTTGCAGATCATTCACAAATTTAAGTGTTCCCCTATTTTTATTTTTACATCGAGTCCATATCCCGACCTTAGACGCTTTAACTGAATAGTGCCACTTTGCA
>CM031595.1:32731482-32787194 GCA_018398815.1 Conus ventricosus | reverse complement strand
GCACACATGCGTGCACGGGTATGCACAAGGGCATGTGTTGTCGAGTATTGATAGTATTGTTGGATTCTTTTGGTTTTTTTTTTTTTTTTGTGTGTGTGTGTATGTGTGGGGAAAACTGCCTATGTGTCGGATGTATAAAGGTATTGGTGTTTCATCTGCCATTCTGTGGGTAGAGTGCGTGTGTGAATGCAAATAAAGCCTTCTGTTTGTGCACTGTATTTTCTTTTGTGTGTGTTTGTTGTGTGGCGTTCATACTTAGTAAAAGGGGAAAGGGGTGGTTATAACGGGGGATATATTAATACATATATCCTGTCTACTGTCTTATACAGTGACATAATCCTAAGGCAAGGTAGTGTCTTACTGTATGTTTCCAAGATAGTTAAATACTAGGCTTGGCATTGCTTCCAAGATAGTTAACACTAGGCTTGGCATTTCAGCCCCAGAGTACTTATTTCGCACAGATTGCCTATAATTCGCTCTCATAGTTGGGTCAGGCGCTAGGCGTCTTATAAAAACTAATTACGTTGTCCCAAGCTAATATTATCATTCATAGGATTGTGCTATCACGTCACTCGTGTCGGTAACCACCAGTTTGGCTGTCGTAGTAATAAAATCTTGTTCAAAAAAAAAAAAAGAGAAAAGAAGATATAATGGCGGACGAAAAGAACACCCCTATTGAACAACTTGTGAGCGTCGCTCGTGATTTAGGCTACTCGGGAGAAGAGTTGCGAGCATTCGTTGAAACTCAACAAAAGATGGAAAGGGATGAGCGAGGGGAAAGACGCCGTGTCGCAGTAGAAACAGCATTAGCAGAGCAGGAAACAGAAAGATTAAGGATTCAGGCTAACGATAATCAAGCTAGCGCAACGCAGGAAACAGAAAGATTAACGCAGGAAACAGAAAGATTAAGGATTCAATTAGAGTTAGAGAGAGTGAGAATACAGAGGGAGACCACCGAGGATGGTAGTTCAGTTTCCAGTGACCCTGTGCGCAGTTATGCCCCCCGACCAAAGTTACCAAAATTCTCTGAAGGAACAGATTCGATTGATGCGTACATCAGTCGTTTTGAAACGTTTGCTACTAGTCCGGGTTGGCCTTCAGAAGAGTGGGCAGTCGTTTTGTCAGCGCTATTGACGGGTAAGGCATTACAGATTTTCACTGCATTACCAGCAGACCAACAATCTGATTTTGGTGCTGTGAAGGAGTCTTTGATGAAGGATTTGACCTCACAGAGGGGGGGTTTAGAAAGAAATTTCGATCAGCTAGATTACAAGCAGGTGAAACGTACACTCAGTTTGGTGCACGTTTAGATCACTATTTTGAGAAGTGGTTAGAGTTGAGTGGTACGAGAAAGGAGTTCGCTGAATTGAAAGAGCTGGTTATGAAAGAACAGATTTTGTCAGGTTGCAGTCCAGAGTTGATTATACATTTGAAAGAGAGACAGCTAGAGACAGCAGGGAGTTGCTGAAGTTAGCAGAGGTGTATAGGGAGGCACGTTTGGGCACTAAGGTGCAGGAGAAACAGGTGCCAGGCACAGGTGAGAAGAGTGCAAGGAGACTAGGGAGTTTCTGCAAAGTCTGCAAACCCAGTGGTGGGGCAGAAAGGAGGACAAAGGGACAATAGGTGTTTCATTTGTCACAAGAAGGGGCATGTGGCGAGGGAATGTCGCATGAGGTTCCAGAAGGCAGCAGCCTTGCAAGAGGTTGATAAGGGTCGCCAGGGGAAACGACCTGCAGTGGAACCAAAAGGGATCCAATCTGAAGAGGGTGGAGTGCGGCCTATGGCTAGTGCTGGACAGCAGTCAGTGTCGGGGATGGAGGGCACTAGGCTGAGTGGTTCATTACCAGTGGAAGAAGGGTGGATTGGCCAGCAGAGGGTGAAAGTGTTACGGGACACTGTTGTTCATGTGGTGTAGTAAGAACAACGCTGGTCGAGGAAGGGGATTTGACAGGGCAAATCCAGACCTGTACTCTAATCGATGGCACTGTGAGGAAGTTCCCAGTTGCTAAGATAGAAGTACGTACCCCTTACTTCTCAGGCGAGTTGTCTGCGCTGGTGATGGAGAAACCCCTTTATGATTTGATCATTGGAAATATTCCAGGTGCAAGGGATCCAGGGGATCCTGAGTTGTTGACTGCTACAGGGGCAGCAGTTCAAACACGGAGCAAGAAGGAGGAAAAGGTTGATAAACCGTTAGTCGTTCCAGCAAGGAAGTCAGGCATAGATGTATCGCCTGATGAGTTTAGGGCAGCGCAGGAACAAGACCCTTCGCTCGTGAAGTCTTGGGAGTTGGCAAGAGGGGAGAGAAACAGGTGGTTAGAGGAGGTGAGACAGAATTTCTGGTGAAAGGCAGGTTGTTGTACCGAGTGTTCACCAAGGGGAAGACAGGTAAGGTGACAACTCAGTTAGAGGTACCAGCATGTTATCGTGACACTGTCATGTCAGTGGGTCACGAGTCGCTCATGGCGGGTCATCTCGGCACCGGCAAAACAGCTGACCGAATCTTTGATGATTTCACTGGCCAGGGCAATGGCAGACATAAAGCGGTTCTGCATGTCATGTGATGTGTGTCAAAGGTCAGCCACAAGAGGGGTGAAGAGGAAGGCGCCTCTTAAACAGCCCCCTTTAATTGACACACCATTCAGGAGAGTGGCCGTTGATCTGATTGGCCCAATCTCACCCTGTTCCAAAGGTGGCACAGGTATGTGTTGACGCTCGTGGACTACGCGACCAGATATCCAGAAGCAGTCGCATTGAAAGGCTAGATACGCAACAGGTCGCTGAAGGGCTAGTAGACATCTTTTCTCGCGTGGGTGTGCCATCACAAATTCTCAGTGACAGGGGGTCACAGTTCACCTCAGGCGTGATGAGGGGGGTCAACAGGCTGCTAGGGATCACACAGCTTCTCACTACCCCATACCACCCACAATGTAATGGCTTGGTGGAAAGATTCAATGGTGTGCTGAAGGGCATCTTAAAGAAGCTCTGTGAGGAAAGACCAGCAGATTGGGATCGTTACATTCCAGCGGCATTGTTCGCCTACAGGGAAGCCCCTCAGGAGAGCACAGGCTTTTCACCATTTGAGCTGCTGTATGGGCGGACAGTCAGGGACCAGCGTGTATTCTCAAAGAACTATGGTCCGGAGAACAGGAGTCAGAAGAGGTTTAAAACCACTTATCAGTATGTGGTGGACCTACGCAATAGGCTAGAGGAGACATGTAAGGTTGCAAGGGAAAGTTTGCAGAGGCTAGGGTCGTGCAGAAGAAGCAATATGACAGGAAGGTGAGGAAGCAATCCCTCAAGGTGGGAGATCAAGTCCTGTTACTGCTTCCCACGGATCACAAGAAGTTGCTGATGCATTGGAAAGGACCATTCACCATCATTGAGAAGGTAGATCAGGACTACCGAATTGATGTGAATGGGAAACCAAAACTTTTCCATGCGAATTTGCTCCGCAAATATATTCAGCGTGAGGCTCAGCACATAGGCGCAGCAGCAAATCATTGATGGAGGTGAAGGAGACCCAGCAGAAGAAGGGGAGATTTTGTTGCCTGAGTTTCCAGGAGAAGAGTCATACAGGGATGTGTCACTGTATGAAGGGCTAGACAGTAGGAGACAGGAGGAAGTTAGGGGGCTTCTAAAACAGTATAGGGCGTCCGTGACTGATAAACCAGGCAGGACAACTCTAGAGACCTGTACGGTAGAGTTAACATCGCAAAAACCCGTACATGTGAAAGCCTACCCGGTCCGTATGCCACCAAACAAGCGGTCGAGGAGGAGGTGAAAAGATGTTGGACCTTGGGGTGATTGAACCGTCCAAATCATCGTATAGTCCCACCCGTCGTCCTAGTGAGGAAAAAGTCAGGTGAGCATCGATTCTGTGTTGACTATAGGCGTCTGAACAGTGTCACCAAGGTCGATGCAGAAGTCATACCGAACGTGGAAGACCTGTTCGCTCAGATCGCCACAAGCAAGAGCAAGTATTTCACCAGGATAGATCTGAGCAAGGGTTATTGGCAAATAGCCTTGAGTGAGGACTCAAAAGAAGTCACAGCATTCTCCACTCCTATGGGGCTATACCAGTGGTGAGTACTTCCTTTTGGTATGGTCAACGCACCTGCAGTTTTCTCTCGGATGATGAGGAAGTTATTGACGGGTTTGGAAGGCGTAGTGAATTTCATGGATGACATTCTGATAGCATCTGAGACATGGGAGGAGCATATGAGGCAGCTAGTAGCAGTTTTAGAGAGGTTGAGACGAGCCAATCTCACAGCCAGACCAACAAAGTGCCAGATTGGTTTTCCAAGCCTGGAGTTCCTAGGTTTTGTTGTTGGAGGCGACACAAAGCAGCCAGAAAAGGGAAAGGTGGAGAAGATGATGAATTCAGAGAGACCAAAGACCAAAACAGAAGTCAGGAGTCTGCTAGGTTTTATTGGTTTCTACAGGGAATTTGTACCAAATTTCGCAGCAATCACGAGTCCTCTCAGTGATTTGGTCAAGGCAGGGAAACCGCAGTGGTCGAGTGGTCAGAAGCTGCAGAGCAAGCACTGCAGACAGTGCTAGAACGACTAGGTTCCCGTCCCATCTTGAAGCTACCAGATATGTCTAAACCATTTTGTTGCGTACAGATGCGTCAGGTGGTGGAGTAGGTGCAGTATTGTTGCAGGAACACGAAGGGGTCGAGTTTCCTGTGAAGTATGCTAGCAGGAAGTTGACGAAGTGTGAAGAAGGGTACGCAACGGTAGAGAAGGAGTGTTTGGCTGTCGTGTGGGCCGTGCAGAAATTTCACAAATACTTGTATGGGAAAGAGTTCGTGATAGAGACTGATCATCAACCACTCAAATTCCTGCAGGAGGCGCAGCTGAAAAACAGCAGAGTGCTGCGTTGGGCAATGGCACTGCAGCCCTACAGGGATCGAGTTCAGTACATCCCAGGTCGACAGAATGTAGGAGCTGACTATTTAAGCCGTGTAGTATAGCAAGCTGCAACTCAGAGGAAGTCAGTCATATCCGGGTGCATAGCTACTTTGTTAATAATATGTGTTGATTACAGTTATGTTGAGTGGATATGGGTTCATTCCCATTTGGCTATGGTTCATATTTTCGTTGTGAGACTTGTTCATGTAAATGTAGTTATGTTTGGAGCATACAGTCGCTTGTGTAGTAATGCACTGTTTGCGATAAGTGAGGATGGAGATTCCTCAGTGAGGTGTCATGGATCGTTGTCATATTAGATTGTGCTTTTTATAGTAGTTGTGAAGAGAAGATGTGGCAAATCCGCAGGTAGGGGAATTGCATAGGTGCGCACAGAGGGTTTTCAGAAAATGAGTTGAAATAAGGCAAAAGCGCACGTCAGTGATAACCCATTGGGGTGATATTTACTAGTGATACATGCTTATAATTTGTAAACCGTTTGTTGTAAATTATTTTGCAAAACCTTGCACGTGTAGCTGTGTTGTCAGCAAATTCGGTTGTTGTTGTTTTTTTGTACCGTTGTTTTGAGACAATGCTGAGCATAGTCTTTTGCAAGGGGGAAATTGTCACGGACAAAAATAGAAAAACCGAATTCGTGCATGATATATGAATGAGATTGTAAGCAAGCTGTGAGTGTGTTTGGGCTGTGCGCTAGTCCTTCCTCCACTGACATACCCCGAGGTTGACAAAGGGGATTTATTTATCCTGAACTTTTCCCTGACTGTAGATACTGTGCAAGATTGCCGGAAGGACCTCCACAATCGCAATTCCTTACTTTTGCAGGACTGTCCACAGAAGCAGTTTTCAACTGGTCCGCTGCAGCTCTCCACAGATGCCACCATTTCCTGAGAGAACATCTGCTGTCCTTCCTCATCCTTCTCATCCTCTTGCTCCTTGGCATCCTCTCCCTGTCTCTCTCCTTCCACCAGTGCTTCCTGGCTTCCAAGGGAGAACACATCGCACTGTCCATCCTCCAGCTCACCATGCCCTTTGCCACAAACACGCAACAGCTGTCAGATTATATCAAGGAAAAAAAAAGGGCAGACAAAGTACAAATAATGTAAAAATCTGAATACACAAACATTTCAAGAATTTCCAAGCACACACTAAAAAATCTTATTAACATGTGATGCTGTGCAGATGTACATGTATGCTCACATGGCAACCCTGACTGCTTAAGAATGTGCACTTGCAGATCATTCACAAATTTAAGTGTTCCCCTATTTTTACCTTTCTGTACACATGGCCGCAAAGAATACCCGATATCCCAGTACCTTCAGAAAAAATATTATCTCCCGATATCACAAATCACTTTCAAACTGATATATCAGCCTACTTTAGCACAAATTCATGGTCTCTCCTAACAGTTTTTTCAATATTTCAGGGCTTATAGTCCTAACATAGTGCAAACTTATCGGCATGTGTCAAAGACTCAGACACAGCCAGATGCAATTTTACACTCAAGAGTTTGTAAGAGTTGTTGCTCATTGGTCATGCACACCAACACAACTGTTGACATCACAACAGCAGTTCCACTCAAGAACTTCATCTCAAGATTTTTTCCCCCATATTTTTCTTTAGTTTCTTGTATTCATTGTATTTCACCAAACATGAACAAAATATAACAAAATAATGGATAAACATGTCTGTCAAAGGCACAAAAACAGTACATGAAAGGAAAGAAAGACAAATTTTCATTTTTATTCAAAGAGTTAAAAATCAAAGAGTACCATCAAGAAGAAGTAACTAGTACAAAAATATCCAGATGGTGGGAGCCCTGTTTGTACTCAAAGGGCCCTTGGAATCGTCAAGGAAACTTGACTGAGTGCAACCGTTACATTTATACCAGTATACTGGCAACAGTATATCAAACAAATGATATGTAATGTGATATGAATATTGATTTAAACTTTTCAATCACTTTCTAAAGACACCTCAAGGGTGAAATTAGTTCTCTAGCCAAACCCAAATGAAACAAAAACTACTTGTGAACATGGGTCATCTGCTGTAGAGGACAACTTCTGTTTACATTTGAATTTCTAACCTGCATCCTAGATAACTTTTCTTTAAACCTTAAATCAGTTTTAACCTACCTCCCAAATTTTCCAGAGCAGCAGCGCGTGAACGCATACGGATGCAAAATCGATGCTGTGCCGTGGACAACTGAAGCAGATACTTTCCCCTAAATCAAAAAGAAAACGAAAAAAATTACAATGACATTCAACAATGAAATGATACTTTATATTTCATCAATAAAACTTTTTCTTCTCTTGCTTTCGAGCAACATTTTCTGTCCATAACCAGAATAAGTCATAACTGTTTACTACTTTCTACTCTGCAGATTTATTTCATTACAATAACAAAAAACAAAAAAAACTCTCTGGCTTCAGCTTTAAATCTTCACTGTAGCATTTCCCTCCCTCATCTATCTTGTAAACACTCACATACATTGCTTTGTTTTTAACTTTTGACTAACCAATTCAGAACGGAGTGACTGAGGGCGGAAAATGAAGCAAAATTTAGAAAGAGAGGGGTTAGTTACTGCCAAGGACACAGACATAGTACAGGGCAAGATACGAAGCATTTCGACCTCTTGGGTCTTATTCAGGCAAAAACAAACAACATTTAGGACAGTGAAAAACGAAGAGCGAGAAACCACTTATCTGCTCGTGTTCATCGCACGATCAAAATGGCCGCTGGACGGAAACGAGGCCACCCAGGAGGGGATCATGGGAGAAGAAATAGTGAGACCGGGGGGGGGGTGTGTGTGTGTGTGTGTGTGTGAAACGATGGGCTTTGTAGCTTGTTTTGTAGAATAGTATGATATATTATAGATGAAAGTGATAATAGTATGATATATTATAGATGAAAGTGATAATGGTAGATTGATAATAGTGCTTAGTGGGACAAAAAAACAAAAACAAATAAAAAGAAATTAATAATAATAATAAATAAATTCTAAATATAATAACAAAAAAAAAAGAAAGAACAAAAATCAATCATTAAATAAATGGGTCTCAAGTGCTGCACGAGAGACCCATCTCATTGCCAAACTTGGTATGCTACAGCCCCAAGGCATCAACATCCAACAGAAACACAAATATACATACCCACCACTTCAACACCAGTCGGCAATATCTTCCACCAACACACGCACACACATATACACATACATACACACCACCGCCAACCCCCCCACTACCCACTTCATACAAGCCACCCTCCTCTTATTTTATTTTATTTCAATTTTTTTCATCTATTCATTTATTTACCTTATTTATTTATCATTATTTTTCTATTTCCCCCCCCCTACATCTGATTTTATTAGCATTGCCCACACCCCACGTACAACTATCCACACATAACTACTATCATCACCATCACCACCCATTAAAGTCGTTTATATATTTATTGATTGATTTTTTGAGGGTTTTTTTGTTAACATTATTTCTTTTTTTTTAAATTAATTTATTATTATCATTAATTTTTTTTTTGTCCCACTCGGCACTATTATCAATCCACCATAATCCCTACCATCACTAATATATCACACCGTTCTATAAAACAAGCTAGAAAGCCCATGGTTTCACACCCCCTCCCCCCTCACTATGTCCTCTCCCATGATCCCCTCCTAGATGGCCTCGTTTCTGTCTGGTGCCATTTTGATCATGCGACAAACACGAGAAGATAAGTGGTTTCTCGCTCTTCGTTTTCACTGTCCTAAATGTTATTTGTTTTCGCCTGAAGAAGACCCAAGAGGTCGAAATGCATTGTGATTTGTCCTGTATTCTGTTTGTCTGTGTCCTTGGCGGTAACTAACCCCCTCTCTTTCTAAATTTCAACCAATTCTAATTTAGAGGAGTATGCTTGATATAATGAACACTTTCAATAGTAAATATGAAATAACAGAATCTCCTCACTTCCGGTAGCTGTTTGTGAAGAAGCTGATCTTGGGCAGCTTTCCCTTGGTGTGAGCTGCACGATCCACTTTGGGCTGCACTGAGAAGCGCCGTTTGTTGAAGGAGATCTTCAAGATGGCTGGCCAGGGAAGGGCCTGAGTGACAGAGCGCTGTGAACCACTCTGATCTGCTATCAGAAGGCTGGTCTGTGTGATTCCCACCCACACCAGATTGCTGCTGTCATTTTTGGCCTGCAACATTACACCTCACAATGTCATTCCATGCAATGACAATTTACACGTACATATGTCCGATTTTGACAGTTTCCTCATTATCTTCTTTTTTTCTTTGTTTCTCAAGTGTCAGCTTTTGTTTGTTTGTTTTGTCAAAAGAAAAAAATTTCAGTTTTGACAATTAAGTTCCGTAATAATACTGTTGTTCCCAATAAATTTGTATGCTCCATTACTGAACTGCTAACAACAAGACTTTTGACCACCATCCCCTATCCATACCTATGACTTTTTTTTCTTATTTTTTTAATCTGTACACAAGACAGGAAACTTGGTTTGCCTTAAACGTGAGAAAAAGTTGTTTTAAACATCAAGAACAAAATCAATGAATTCATTTCAACATTTTGAAGTTTATGTTTTCAGCAGCATAACAAACAGAAGCTGGTAGTTCCTTCCAGGCTGGTGAACACATGACTTCAAAAATCTCTATTAAAAAAAAAAATATATATATACAAAAAAGAAAAGAAAAAAAGGGCTGGGTCCAGGGCTGCCTCGGCCCTTGTGGGGTCAAGGGGCAGTGCCTTGGTGGAAAATACAGGACTGGCCAAAAAAGAATTTAAAGACTTATGAAGAGCATTTTGAAATATGTCATGACAGGCAAATTACAATGCAGCAAGCAAAGGCACCAAAAGAAAATCACCCCCACACCCACATCCACTGGATGCAAACTTGAATTTAATAAATGTCTTTAAAAAGAATCAGTTTGTATCAACAGTCATGCATATAACTTCATGATAAAAGAACTATTTCCTTTACTGTGCATATAATTACTGTGCATCTCTTTCCTTACTGTTTACAACCAAGCCGACCACTGGGGCACATTTTGCATATCACTTATCAGGGCTGTCACACCACCTAAATAAAACTGACATGTTTGGTATAACAAAAATGGGGAGTAAAGCACTAATATGATAAGAAATCCAGTTTGCTGTGATTGTAGCCCAGATCTCTTTAAGCATCGTCAACACGCTTCTAGTTCTGCAAGAGTTCAAAGAGCACCGTTAAAACCACAGCTGGCATAGTTCAGCTCTTCTTAACAAAAGCAAGAAGTAACAACTTGCCATTCCCGGCTTGTTCACGTTTCAGAAACATGTCGAAAACCGCTGATCGAAAAAGCACATTCCAATCTCCAACAGTTGACAATGAGTCTTCTTCCAAAGCCTCACCTCAATTCATAATGTGTGTGATGTGCAAACGTTATATTTCCTCTCAAATTATATAGGCTCTGTATGATGCAGTAACAAGAAAATAGCTGAACAAATCACATTCACCTGCATATCTTCCTGCCACTGAACTAGTCTGACCAACACATGCAGAAGTGCCATGAACAGCCGTGAGTGACATTATCTTGAATACAGAACCATGGAAACCTGGATTGGAACAACTGGATACAGTACGACATTCTGGGTGATTAAGGATTTTGTGATTTTTCTTGTTTCCCTGATAAGTTTGTATCCCCTCCCTCAGATGTTCATTTTTCCTGCCTCTGAAAGTTAGATGGTTTTCTCAGAAATCCTCGAATCTAAGGACAGTTCTCCAGACTGATCCTGCTATTGTTCCAATGTATCAGCACATTGTTGAAGACTCAGACATAGGCAGAAGCAATTTCTCATAGGAGGTCAAATGAAAGTTGTTGATCTTTTGTTAAAGCACACCATGACAACACAACAGTTGCACACCACAAGTGCAACTACTTCTCAAGAACTTAATCTCTAAAAAAAAATTTCAACTTATTGTTTTCAGTTCATCATATTCATCACCTTTGCCATACATATGTACAAAATACAGTGAAATCGTACAGGTAAACAGGCCTCTGGAACCTGCTATCTATCCCACAGAGAAATGTCAATTAATTTAACTTTTCAAGATGCAGCATTTGAAAAGTGATCTTATATTTAGTTCTCATGCTGATTTTGTACCTCTATTACTCCGTTATGCATGTCAACATCAAACAGAATCTTTGTACATTGCAAGAGACTTACGTTCACCTTCATGTATCTGAAACCTGGGAAGCAAACTACAGTTTTTCAGATCAAACAAGTATTCGACTTGCAAATGAAGTTAGCATAAGAGCTTTCTGCATGGCCATTTGCTGTATTTCAGAAGTATGTCTGACCACAACTTTCATTCATTCATCCATTTATAAGAGATACTGTTATCAAGATTCAAATGAGGTTCTTCATATTACGAGGGGAGACTCTTACCTTCATCAGTTTGTAGAAATGAATGCCATACTCTGAAAGTTTTTGAACCAGCTGTGAACAAAGAAAGAAATACAATACAATGTCAAGCTGATGATAGATCTGTGAATACAATGCTCAATGTTAACAACACTGTTTTTCCTGTAGCAATGTTAACGTCACAGTTCTTTCTTCTACAATTTAAAAACGCACACACACACCTGCCACAAATGGATCGACCCACACTCACAATTAAATTCATGTTGTTACAGCTCAGCCTATCGTAAGAGGCCATATCAGGACTGACCTATCCATCCACATAAAAACATCAGTGAATGAGTCTGACAGCAGTATACTGATGAATTCAGTAGTCTAGCTTTCTAATGTCTCAAGCACGGAGACAATCTAATAATCAATCATCCACCAAATCTACTTGCCATGACAGAGTTCCTACAGGTAAAAAAAAAATCTGTATGTGCCATGACAGTTTCTACAGGTTTTTGAGTCAAATTTTAAACTTTCAAAGACCTCTTCAAAGACCATTTATCCCATTTTAGACCTCTTGCACAAATGGTTCTTACAGTCTTCTCTCGTCTGTAATTGAAGGAACAACTCCCATGCATTTTCAGGAATAATTTGTTTCAAAACAATCACTGTTGCACTGGCCACTGATCTGATCGAAGCATATGATATGAATTTCATCAAGGATGCAGCTCACTATTTTTCAAAGACTTGCATTCCAAGAAACAAAATATCACGTTGAACACATCACAAATGAGCTGAAGTTAGGGGCCCAACCTTTTTGTTGGACACAAGATCATCATTTTGGGGAACAGTTTAAAGACTTCAGCATCCATAACATTTTCACAAACCCTTCCAGGATTTTTGCAGACCCTTTTTTCCCCCAAAGATTTGAAAAAGGCACAGCATTTCTCAAAGACCTTCAAAGACAGTGCAAACCCTGAATGAAATCAAGCATCTATCACAAATCCCTACCTTTATGAACTGAATTTCACACTGAGATGGAGCCAAACCCAGAGCATCTCGGTGTGCTTCCAGTGCTCTGTCATGCACATAGCCCATCCCAAGCCTCCTTGCCACACGTGCTGGCAAATACTGTTCAGGCACAAAGTAGTTGTGGCCCATGGTGCGGCGGCTGTAGTCCCCAAACTCTGCATGCAGGGCCAGACCACTGAGGGACAAGAGCTGTTGATCGTCTGCCATGCAGCGTTCTTCTAGTATATCACGACGCAGCTGCAGGTACAACAGATGCTGGCTGCTCATGTGCCTAACAAAACAAAAACAAGGGTACTTTAAGACACCAGTGCAGTAACAAATCAATAACCTTTGACTTTTTCTCTGCTTGTAGCCTACATAAGGACGACAGCATTATTCTCCTTTCACAGCATGCTGCCCCGCATTGGGTGGCACTGTGAGAGTGCACACCAATGCATGGAGCTATTTGGGGTACTTTAAAACTAATTTTAGATGTCAGACTTGAATTTATTTAAAATGCTGATTATCAAACTAACTGGAAATCTAACACAGAAATGAAAAAAAAACCCAGCAAACTGCTAAACATGCTAAGTAAGCAACCGTTGTGTAACCACAAACATTCTAAATACACACGGAAAGAAAAGCTCCATCGGTACACTTATGGAAAATGTTAATCAAAGTATCATTACTAAGTTAACTGAAAGCTGCTGCTATATACATACACTTCAAATGCTAGTATGATTAAAATATAACTCTGTCTCCAGTTTCCATATCTGAATTTTTTTTTAAATCAACTTTTACAATAATCTGTTACAGTCTACAGTAATACTTATTCATTCAACAATTAATCCATCTCTAAAAATCTCTGAAAACACTTACTTCATTTGTTTAGAACTGTGACAATACTGATGGGCCAATACTCGGATACTTCGTTATACAAATAAATCTACAGATGCCGATCTGCAGACCTGACATTTCCTGAAGTCACTTTGAATAATCCTGTCTTTGAGGGATAGAGGACCACATTTTGATCTACACATTGACAAACAAAGCAGCATCAGGCGATGCTGACAGATGTGATGACATATTGTGAAAGCAGAAGTCCCTACACATGGTCTGCTGGCAAGATGAAAGTTTCAGCACCGATTTTACCTACTTCTGCAAGTTTCTTCCTTTAAGTCTCAGAGAGGTAAAACAGGAGTTGTTTGCTATCCCCTCCTGATATTTCCCTCCCATATTCTTCATTTCTTCAAACTCCTACCCACACCCTCCTCTACACACTACACACACACACACACACACTCTGTTTCTCTCCTTCATCTTTCCCTTTCAACCCCCGTTTCATTCACACAGCATCCGCTGCACACCAAATCTGAAGTGGGCTGATTTCCTCTTCCCACCGTTCTTTAAACTGGTTTCCTTTGCCCTTCACTATGCCCATTAATCCCGGAGGAAGAAAGAACTATTCTCTGAAACACTAGCCACACTGTTTCTTGAGCCATTCACCACAAGTGACTTAACTCTCCTACTACCAAGGTTTTCTGCTGCTTACTTCCTGTTGGAAACCAAGTAATTCTTTAACGTTTGTGAAAATTTTCCCTTGCTTTCATTAAAAAAGAAAATTTTTTCAGACCTGCCAACCCCCTAAGAGACCAATGAGTAAGAATTGAAGCTCAGTGAGGCAGAAATGTGTAATTTCTGAGAGCTAAGAGTAATCGAGCGCGACATTTACCTTTTTTCAAACACGATGTGATGAAATTGTTCACACAATTTTTGTGAACTTTACTTTTCTTCAAAAACAAGCTTTTCTTTTAAGTGTCACAAGAAATCTCTACAAATTATGAAAATGTAGAATACACTGGAAACACACACAAATCCCCTAAACCATCATGGCATGGCACACCAAGGCTTAATAGTGCGCCATAAACAACCTAAAAAAATTGGAAATGAAATGAGGCAGGGAACAGTAAACAATAAACAGTGAACAAGTGGGGTAACGTTTGCTCCCATTTTATAAGGAAACCTAACACAAAGTAACTTTTATTCAAGACTGGCACAACCTTTTAAACTTGAATAAGGTCAGACAAATGCACATAGACGAACAATCTTATCTAATAGTGGGGGAAAAAAACAAGCGCAGGCCAACAACTCAACTGACTTGATAGTAATGACTTGGCACAGATTTGGACTTGAGGGGACGGGTGAGTTTGAAGATGGAGAAACTGGGAACATGAAATTAAGAAAATACATAACCTAAAAAATGTTCTCCCCTGTTGCTGATTCTGTGCATGTGGGCCCCCCCTCCTTCCTGACTTCCATCAGTCCCCAACACAAACGGTCCATTCTGCAGTCGAGATGCAGCAGCAGTTTCGGCTTCCATGAGAAGGGTCCTTACAATGTGTGTTGTCTTTGTTCGACCGCTCTTCAACTGTTTGGCGATCTCCGAATCTGAGAACGCTTCTGTAAAAAGCTGGGATGCATGGTCGGCTGCGCTAAGAGCGATGTTGTGCTCGACGAAAAATCCGGCCACCAATGCTTCAGCCCCAATTACCCTTTTCCTAATTCATCCTCTTTTGAGGTGTCTACAGTCTGAAAAAAGTGTTGATGCTGGAAGAATTCGGCGCGTTAGAGGAATCGATGTGCTTGCGTGACTCAAGGTGACGCTTCACATCCACCATCCTGCGATTGGAAATTGTGAAGTCCGACTCGCAAGTGGTACAACCGTGCACAATTTACACCTTTAGCCGAAGGTCGTATGCAGGGGAACTTTTCCGAGTATTCTTTTCGGAACTTTTGACCAAGTTTTTTCTTTTTCGCATCTTGTCCAAAACTTTCTACTCCACGTTTCGACATTTTCGTTGCTAAAACTTCCAAAAAAAGCCAACTTCGCTGAATGGTAAAGATGGTGAAACGAACTGCGCATGACCGGAAACGCTTCTTGAAGATTACTGGTTATACGCACGGCGCCGTGCGTGTCTGTACATAAGCCGATTTTTTCGTCCGTTTTTGTTGTTGTTGTTGTTGAAAACTTTCAATGCGTAATTTTTTGGCTAAATGCGTAAGGGCGTAAGAATTATCACTTGGGCGTAATAAATTACGCGACAGGTCTGTTTTTTAATAGAGTAATGCATGAATTTGCATACAATTTTGTGTTCATGTGCAGAAATGAATGAATAAAAGTCTGAAATGAAAATAAATTGGATATGAGTTTACTAATGTTGTCTATTATAAAATTTTTCGGCCAATGATCAAAATCATATGCACACACAGATGGATCGCTGTTACATGCATCTTCGTTTATCGGAATCGCTCAAAAGATCCCCGTAACCAACATTAGCTTCAAAAGTCTGTCACTTCAAGATCTTTTTTGATGCGTTTAAGTTTACTTTCACTAATTTCTTCAGCAGTAAAACCCTGAAAGGTTTCATTGTCACTGTCTCCGTCTTGTAGGAGCTCTCGCCACAAGTTTTCATTCGGTTCCATTGCAAAAACTGCTAAAAAATATGACTTTTTCTTCGGTTCAAACCACAACAATCCGGCCTTTTGCCAAGCCAGTCCATCCGAAATCGACTGCGCATGCGTGTATTAACGGAAAGTGTGATGTAAGTCACAAAAGAAGGGATGGTAAGGAGAGACTGGAATGACCGCAGGCCTCGGCGGTTGTGCCCGACCACGGTTCCTGTGTATAGCAGAGATCGTCGGCGGTTCTACCCGCTGACAGTAGTAGGAGAATTAAATGATGCAAGGGTAAAAAAAGTAAATGAATTAATAAGTGAATATTCTTTTATTGCACAAATTCCGCCTATTTCATCCTTAACAGCATCAATAATACAAACTGCCATCAGCACAAGAATCAAAAAACAAAAAGTACCTGGCCATCTCCAAGTTCCCTCCCTGAAATACTGTTCCCCAGAGTTAGAAGTGACTTGCCTGATTCCACTACAAATCAACCAATGAAACCAAATGAAAAAAATAAAATAAAATACCTGAAATCTGTGAGGGAATCTGGGTAAAACTTGACCCTCAGATACAAGGTGAAAGTCACAGGTGGCATGTGACCTTTAGCTCCTTCCCGCCATCCCTCTGGCGACATCTTGTGCAATTTTGTGTCTGCATCCAAGAAGAAATGCTCCCCATCTGTTCAGACCACATAAACATATATCAAATGGACATTCAAAAGGCAGTTCTTCATATTGTATACATAAATCAAGTTATCAACTTTAACCTTTAGCAGCTATGTCTGCCGAAAGTGGCGGACGGGATTTCTTTCTCTTGCCGCTGTGTCAGCCAAGGCTGGCGACGGGCAGGCAGTACAGTCTGCCATGTCCGCCACTACTGGTGGACAAGCACATAAAAATTCCTACATTTTCCTTGAAATAGTCTAGGGGAAATAAACTCTAAAATCAGTCTTGGGGATGTCCTAGCACGTTGTTGATCCTACTTTCAGAGCTCTTTGGTGAACTTCGCTGACCCCACCACTTTAAAACAAAGAACTGGCACTGGCTTTCCTGCTAAGCGCGGATGTAATTTCCTGTGCCAGAAAAAATGTCGGTCAGGTGAAGGGTTGTACTAATTCTCGCTCAACGTAGCGCTTGAAATTATATTACAAAGTGGATCTGATGACGAGGACAGCGACAGAGATATTGATTATTACGACCATGGAAGAGGAAAGTGAATAATTTGAAATGCAGCCGAAAACAATGATTCTGATGACGAATCATCAACATCAACGGCAGCAGACGCCGCCGCATCACAACGTGGTCACCAATGAGGGTGATTCAGATGATTCAGACACAAATGCATTTGATCAAACACCGCCATGCAAACAATGACGATGTCGCTTACTTGTTTGCTTCTGATTCTGACAGCATGTTGTAAAAGAACAGAATAGAATGTAAACAAAGAATTTTTTTTTACTTGTGAACAATGTTTTTCAACGGACAGCCGTGTCTACACATTAAAAGTAACTGATTCGAAATTACTATGTTCGATTAGTTGAGTGTTTGTTCTTTCCTATGACACCTAACACAACACTGTCAGTTGTTGTTTAGCTACTGTAAAAGGAAATTTTATTCTAAAATTACGTTTAATCTAACATACTTACCGTGGCTCACTAATGCAATAAGCGGCAGCAATTTGCTATCCCCTGCCTCGTATACAATAAAGTCCGTACGGACAACAAAACCCCTGAAAGGGCCTCGTGCCTTGCGCATGCCCAGAATCCTCCTCTTTTCGAGGTATATTAAACCCGACTGAGAACTCCTGAAGGAACCAGGAAGGCGGGGAGGTAGGGAGGGTCTCCTGCGTGAGCCACGTAAGTATGTTAGATTAAACGTAATTTTAGAATAAAAATTTCCTTTTAATTACACATACTATACCGTGGCTCACTAATGCAGAGTCGCACTACCTGGAAGGAGGCTCACCTGGTTACCGCCTGGAGGAGCGAGAAGAGCCGAGCGTGTGGCGGAGATGGAGTGTGCGCCACCACAGCTGATGCGATGCCCCTAGACCCATCCTCGCGCAGACGAGAAACGTCGCGCAGGTAGAATTGGATGAAGGTGCTAGGGGACCCCCAATAATGCGGCATCTAACACACCCTGAATGCTAGCATTATGAGCTACTGCCAGCGAAGACGCCCATGCCCTAGTCTCATGAGGTCTAGGTGAAAGAACAGCCAAATCCCCTCAGATCTCGCGTACGCAGCTTTAATGACTTCTCTCAGCCATCGAGAGATTGAAGAGCGCCTGATGTCCTCCTTATAACCTTCGTTGTAAGAGAGGAACAGGTGGCGCTGCTGTAGCGAGAAGATTTCGTGCGTTTCCATACTCCCGCAGAGCGCGCACCGGACAGAGAGTGCAGTTTTCGTCGTCCTGGGCGAGAATAGAAGTGAGAGGAAGAATGGAGATAGTCGGGGAAGAAGAACCTGGCAACTGGTTTTTTCGCTAAAAATTCTGGGAGGAGGCGAAGAGATATCGAGCCATCCGGTTCGGAGGCGACCATCCCCAGGCAGCCACTAAGGCGTGGACTTCACTGCAGCGCCTCCCTGAGGCCAGGGAAACGAGAAAGGCTGTTTTAAAGGAAAGAATTTCAGAGAACACTCCCGGATGGGCTCGTAATGGGGGAGCCTGAGGGAGGAGGGGACTAAGAAAAGATCCCATGCCGGATACGGCGGGGCATCGGGCCTCCTGTAGGGCTGCTCCTCTGACCAGATCCTGCAGAAGAGGGTCGTCCCCGAAGGAGGGGCCCCCTAACTGGCAGATAGTGGTGGAAATAGCCACCCTGTGAACCTTAACAGAGGAGGCTGAAGTTTTCTCTCCGATGAAAGAAAGGCTAGTAGTCAGGTAGTTGAACCGGGTGGCGAACAGGTCTACCCGTGGTTTGAAACATACGGCCCAGAGAGTTCCAGGATTGAGTGACGAGAGTCCACTCTAGGGAAGAACCATGTGCGACCTGCTGAGGGAGTCCGCGAGAATGTTGATCTTCCCAGGAACCTGCTTGGCCGAGATCCGGATTGATTGTGTCTCGCACCAAAGAAGAAGCTGTTCCGTCCTCAGGGACAGGGAGTGAGAACGCGCCCCCCCCCCCCCCCCCCCCCCCCCCCCCCCCCCCCCCCCCCCCCCCCCCCCCCCCCTGCTTGTTGATATAACACCCACAGTTGTGCTGTCGGTGTTGAGGAGAATGTGTTTTCCTTTCAGGAAGGGAAGAGACTCCTTGAGGGCTTGGAACACGGCTTCCATCTCTAGCCGATTGATATGCCAGGACCCCATCTCCCGGAGGCCGTCAGAGAGCTGACGTATGCACCCCCCGGACTGGACGCGTCCGGAACAGGTCCCTCCTGCGGAGGAGGGGGAGAGATGGGGACTCCCTGAGCTAGCCAGGACTGGGAGTGCCATTGGACCACCGATGACTAGACCACCATGACCGAGAGGGATCAGCAGGTCCCACGACTGCAGTGCCTGAGACCAACGCTTGCGAAAGAGGCGCTGAAACCGGCGTTTGTGCAGTTGCCCAAGGGGTACTAAGGAGCCAAGGACTCCATCAACCCGGAAGAGAGCTGCGCGACGGGATGAGATCGGACTTCTCCTCGTTGCGAACAAATCCCAGCTGCTGACAGAGGCTTAAACCTGTAGGGCTTGCTGGGATCACAGAGTGCTGGATGAGCAAGAAGAAGCCAATCGTCTAGATAGGCCATTCAGACGAATTCCTTTCTCCCGAACATGCAAACAAAGTCCCCGAGCCACTTCGTGAAAACCCAAGGGGCCGGGGCTAGTCCAAAGGAAGAGCCCTGAACTGAAAAACGCGGCTTCTCCACACGAAGCGGAGGTACTTCCTGTCCCTTGGGTGGATCAAGGGATGGAAGTACACATCTTTTAAGTCGATGGTACCGCCCAATCGCCGGGATGCATGGCATCGCGGATTGACATGGGGGTTTCCATTCGAAAACGGAGGACGATAAGAAACCTGTTCAAGGGCGAGAGATCTAGAGCCGGTCTCCATCCTCCAGAAGCTTTGGGAACCACAAAATGCGGCCATAAAAGCCCGGAGAGGAATGGAAGAGGACTTCCTCTGTGGCTCCTTGGCTAACAGCGAAAGGGCCTCCTGGTCTAAGGCCTGAGAGGCTGCCAATCCGAGGAGGAACGAAATGACTGAGAGGGGCCTTCACTGCACCCCAAGGAAGACGAAAACCCGACATGACCACCCGCAGAGCCCAAGGGCTGCGGAAGCCGCTCCCAGGCACTGAGGTGCCTGGACGGACTGCCCACAGGACCGCCTTGGGGTGAAGCACCCAGGTCGGGGCAAGTCATTGGGGGTGGGCCGTCTGAGACGTGGGAGCATTCGGACCCGCCGGCCGTGCCTGAGGCCGACCCCTGCTGGGCTGCTTGCCTCGGATCCCCCGGGGTCCAAATGACCGTCGTCCCTTGGGTTGAGAGGGACCCGTGATGAGAAAGGCGCTGGCGCCTTGCGTTTTGAACCGGGGCGGGGGGAAGGGGGGCCTGACTGAAAGGCGAGGTCACGCCTAATCTCGGCCTGGCTCTTAATGAAGCCTGTACGTGATTCCCAAACAGAGACCCTGACCTGACTGGCAAGGCTCTGAGGGAGGCGCGGGCAGAGGGAGAACGGGTCACAGAAGATGCCAAAGGACCGCATCTCTCCTCGCTAGTACAGAGCTCAGAAGGAGCCTAGCGAAGGCCCCAGCCGAATACTTAACCCCTTCAGCCATTGACTGAATACAGCTACCACTGCAGTTGGGTCCGCGGACTGGCGGATGTGAAGGAATCTGAATCAGGATCCTTAAGGGCAGACACTAGTCCCCCTAGAAAAGAATCCACAACCGAGGTAGCCTCCAAACCCCCCATCGCAGGCTCTCCCCACCCGGCAAGGGCAGTGCCCTGAGAGGGACACCTGCTTAGCGTGTGATTTCGACCTCTCCTGGACCAGGAGGAGGTCCGCCTGGGAGAGGAGGATAGTGGCTTCTGGGATAGTATCATTTGCCGAGAAGGCCTTCTTGGCAAATGGAAGCCGCACGCCAGCGCACTAGGGAAATCAGGGACAGAACCAGGCATGATGTCCTGTGCCTCCGTGTCCATGACTCCTATTTGGGCGAGATCCCAGGGCGAGTTCCGCCGCCGAAGGGCAGGGGGCTCTGACCTCCTGAGAGGATGACACCGCCTCCGGAACAAGGGAAGCCAGAAAGGCCACCGAGTCCTGGAAGGAATAAGAACCGGGTGACTGTCCTCTTCCTCTGACTCAGAATCCACCAGTCGGATCCACAGACCGAGGGGTGACCGCCCCTGGCGAAGCGGTGCGCGGCTAAAGCCCAGAGTGGCCTGGGCTGGCTGATTCCCCAGACATTCCGGGAGAGGGATCAGTCCCCGGGTGGGCCGCTTTAAGTGCCAACAGCACCTGGTGTTCCAGGTCGGTCACCCATCCAAGTACTGACCAGGCCCGACGTTGCTTAACTTCGGTGATCGGACGAGAACCGGTGTATTCAACGTGGTGTGGCCGTTGGCAGGGGCCTGGGAGGGAGAGGCCTGCACTGGCGGAGGGCTGGGCATAAAACCCGGCCACCCGGGAAACCCCGGAGCAGGGGCTGTGGAAAGCCCATGGCCGTGGGGATATTGCCATTGGGCCCGTGGCGCCCAAGGCAAAGGGCCCTGACCCCGTGATAGGGGGGGGGCTGAGAGTGTGGCTGCTGGCCCAACCCAGAAAAATGGTGGGCCTAATGCGCCGTTCCCTGAGGGTGCTCGAAAAGAGGGCGAAAACCCTGGTGGTCTGCCCAAAGAAGAGGCAGACACATGAGGTGGGGGAAGGGAAACAACCGGGGCCGAAAGAGATCCGAGCCCTTGAGCAAGAGTTGCTTCCCTAGATCGCCTACCGAGCGAGAGGGGGAGGTGACGAATAGTCTACCTCACGTCCGGCGCCTCCGGAGAGGGCCCGTGCATCTTCGATTCTGCCATGGGAATCGAACCGTGCACAGTAGAACCGCAGCTGAACTGAACACAGGATGCACTTAACGGGAACGACCAAGCTGAGTCGATTGCCGTTAGGGGGACAAGGGACAGGATCGACAGAACCACCTCTGAGCCGATCATCGTGCTGTGGCTGTTGGCCCAACCCAGTAAATGGGGACCTGATGCGCCAGTCCCCCGAGGGACGCCCTGAAAAAGAGGGCGGAACCCCAAAGTCCTACCCGAAAAGGCAGAGACATGAGGTGGGGGAAGGGAAACAACTGGGGCCGAACGAGATCGAGCCCTTGAGAAGGAGTTGCTTCCCTTGGATCGCCCATCGAGCGAAAGGGAGGGGGTAGACAAGCAGTCCTGCCTCATTATCCCACCCTTTGAGCCTTCCGCAATAGGGCTCGTGCATCTCGATTCCGCCATGGAATCGAACTGTGTGCAGTAGAACCTCAGCTGAACTGGACACATGATGCACTGACGGAAACGACAGAACCGCAGCTGAGTCGTTAGCCGTCAGAGGTAGACGTGAAGTCTGCCTCAAAACCCCGCCCCTGAGCCTTCCGTCATAGGGGGCTCGTGCATCTTTGATTCCGCCCTGGGAATCGAACTGTGAACAGTAGAACCGCAGCTGAACTGAACACAGGATGCGATAACGGTAACGACAAACCGCGGCTGAGTCGTTTGCCGTTTGGGGCGAGGGGACGAGATCGAGCAGAACCGCAGCTGAGCTGATCATCGTCACGAATTAAGGGTTGCGAGAAAGAGCTCGCTGTCCACAACAACAGAACCGTTGAAGTGAACCCTTGGAGAAAGAAGAAGAACAAGAAGAGAGAAAGTGACGCGTGAAGAGAGTGGGGGGGTTTGGCGCGGCCAGAGTAGGCTAGGCTAAGAGCCTGCCAGTGAGACGAGGAATCGAATGACGAAACCTTCGTAAATCTCGCCTTACCACCCAATCGCTTCACGTACGTTCTCCCTTAAGTGAAAACATAACAAGGACACCAAAGAGCAGCAACAACGATCGAGCGATCGTGAGAAAAGCAAAAAAATACTTAGCTGCTCGTGAACACGCGGCTAACGGAAAAAATGGCTGCCGAGAAAAGAGGAGGATTCTGGGCATGCGCAAGGCACGAGGCCCTTTCAGGGTTTTGTTGTACCGTACGGACTTTATTGTATACGAGGCAGGGATAGCAAATTGCTGCCGCTTATTGCATTAGTGAGCCACGGTATAGTATGTGTGATTAAAAAAAAAATTTAAAAGTGGCGAAATATGCACGTCAGCAGAGACTGAGCACCGTGTGCTAGCATTCGGACCAAGGAATTGCACCGTGTGTGTCGCCCGCGACTGAAAGTATCAAAATCAATCTGCAGTAAATTTTGTTATTCACTTACAACTCTGTCCAGTTCTAGATACTTTTATCAACTTAAAAATCAATTTGCAGTAAATTTAATTACTTGCTTACAACTGTCCAGTTACAGATCTTAGATGAAAAGGAATGGAGGTGCATCTCCATACTGAGAATGGAATTTGGAACCCACCGTAATTCCTTCTCTCTCTCTTCCACAGAGCTGTATGTTCATCAACTATACTGCAGCGCAAGTGGAACTTTTGAATACGTTACCCTTTTGTCGGGCTGCATGTCTGCTTGATGAAACTAAACAACCAGGGAACTACAACCTGCCGTCTCAGCCCTGCACCAAGTAACTGTATCACAGTGGACTGCATCCCATTAAAATATCAAGAGAAATGAAGCGGCAGACAGACTTTCCACTACAGACACTAAAAGGAATCATTAAAGTTCTCTTATTGAGAGACTTGAACTTGTATCTCATAATGTTGATGGGATAGTTCTTCAGTGGTTCGAATCATACATCAGAGATAGGTCGCAGGCGGTGGTTGTGGGTGGTGTAAGGTCTACTTTGTCACCTCTTTTGTATGGAGTACCACAGGGGTCAGTATTGGGCCCAGTGTTGTTTACATTGTACTCACAGCCCTTGTCGGATGTTATCTCGGACCATGATTGTGATTTTCACAAGTATGCTGATGACACTGAACTTTCTAAGAGTGGCACACCTGATGAGTTTGTTTCTGTTCAATCTGGGTGTCTCGGTGTATCAGCAGTGTGCAGGAGTGGATGACAAGTAATAAGCTTAAATTAAATTGTGAAAAGACTGAAGTCATGCCTGTTGGAACCTCCTCCTGCCTCAAACTCGTTGAGTCAGAGTCAATGGTTGTTGATGGTACTGAATTACCTTTCAATAAGTCTGACAAATACCTTGGTGTTACCATTGATCAGTGTCTGACCATGCAGAATCAAATATCTGTAGTCTGTCGCTCATCCTTTTTAGAGCTGAGACGTATTGCTTCCATCCGACGCTTTATATCCAGGGAAGTAGCTGTCAGGCTAGTCTGTGCCATGGTGATGTCAAGATTGGACTACTGCAACTCTGTTTATGCTGGGCTTCCCACAGAACAGATTGCTCGGCTGCAGAGAGTCCAAAATAGCGCTGCACGACTTGTTTTGAAGAGGAGGAGGTGTGAGCACATCACTCCCATGCTGATCGAACTGCACTGGCTTCCCATACAGTATCGGTGGCAATTTAAACTGGCAGTTCTTGCTTTCCGCCACTTCAATGAATCTCTTCCTCACTATCTCTCTTCTTCTCTCTGCACCTACCAAAGCTCTCGTACCCTTCGCTCTTCTTCACAAAAACTTTTGAAAATCCCTAAGCGTTCTCTGAAATCTGTTGGCGAAAGAGCCTTCAGTTTTAGAGCACCTTCTATTTGGAACTCCCTCCCTGAAGACCTTCGTAATCAGCCTACTCTTTCTTCTTTTAAATCTCAGCTCAAAACTTACCTCTTCAAAAAGGCCTATTCTCTTCTGTAGATGACTAGATCTCCAATTTCTCCACAACTAGTTTGGTGAGGCAGTTTATGCATGTAGGTGCGTCTGCAATTGTGTATTTTCTTTTGCTGTGTGCATGAATATTGTATGTATAAGTGCAAATGGTGGATGTAAGCGCATTGAGTTGTACAACAAGAAATGCGCTATATAAGTATTATACATTATTATTATTATTATTATTATTATTATAAAGATTTTACCAAAAACAGAAGAAGCAAGAAATAATCCAGGGGACAGCCCCCAGGACTTTGAGAAACATCAGCAGACCATCATTTTCCACCTCTGAACTGGCCATTGTAGACTTGCTGTGCCACAATACTGACTGAAGGCACATCACAGAAATGTCCACATGTGGCAGGTAGTCAAGACTATGAACATATCCTTCAAGACTGAAGCAACAGACGGAGGCACAAATGATGGAGAAAATTTGGTCCTTAGTGTAACACAAAAATCAACGATGTCTGGAGTACAAAATATTAATGTAGACTACTCCCTTGTCAGACATCAACAGAACAGTCCTGAATTACCTTTGCTTTCTTTTCTATTGAAAAAAAGAAGAAGAAGAAGAAAAACAAAATTCCTCAATTACTCTTTACCCATGCGACAAACATAAGGTCAAAAGCAGTCTTATAATCATGAAACCAAATAATTCTTACCACAAATCTATGTCCTGGATTTTATCGCCAGTAAAGGAAATCTCACAAAAGCACTAGGGACAATCTGCAAACAAAAAAGGGTCTTACAAAATAGCACATAAACCTCTTACCACAGATGTAAGTCAGACCAAAGAAGAAAAAATCATCCAGAGCAGTGTTGGTCACAACAGCATCGAAGAGCTGCCTTCCAGTCATGCAGGGGTCAACAAGGGCCTCAAATTTCTGGCCTGTCAGGTGGACAATGATGACACGGCGTGCCAAGGCAGGGTTCTTGACACTCTGCACAGTAAACATATACACAGCACTCCTGTCAGTCACAGACTTCAGTCATGCAATTCACTTTTTACAAAAATGCCAGGCTTACTGAGGATGGAGCTATGTAATTTTAGCTATTCAGAGACAAAGTCCAGCTAAACAAAACAGAAAACAAACAAATCAAACACACAAACTTTCCTTCCAGAGGGAATGTTCACCGCTCAAAGTGTGATCATCCAATATGTGTGTCCATAGTAGCGATAGATGCAAACAATTCTCAAAGGAACTATGTACCACAAAGATTTAAAATCCATACCTCTCTTCCATTCTTTCTCCTTTAACCCTCTTATACTCGCAACGGGAGAATCCGGGACTTAAATTCGGGCGCCTGTTCTTCCCGTACCGGGACGTACTGGGACCTCTCTGTGGGAATTTTCCATCATGCAGTGATCACGTGTGTAGACATACACAGTCGCAGACAGTAAGTAGGAAGACTCAGGCATGGCCCAATCATGTGGTGGCACTATTTTTGGGTGATGGAACCGTGTGTGTTCATCGAGAATAGGCACAGAACACAGCCAGTAACTTTGTGAATGGAAACTGACCAACTTTCACAATGGCGGCTTTCGCGTCTGCAACGAACGACGACGAGATGGTCGACCACTCGCAAGAGGAGTTAGATGAAATTATTGTAGAAGTGGAGACATCTGAAAGAAAAATGGAGAATGAAAGTGATATAGAAGTAGGTAGTGGTGTTGAAGAAGATGGTGAAGTGCAAAGCGACCCGGAATACAATGTTCCACTGGCAGCGCTTCAGACAAAATGGCGGCCCGCGACACATGGCACGGCAGGGGTGCGTCAGTTTCAGGAACCCACTGGGCCGGCTCACTCGTTACCTGACACTGCTATACCACTTTTTTTTTTTTTTTTCATTTTGTTTGTTCCTTTTTGTTTTTTAAGACTGCTACTGATGAAACAAACAGGTATACAAGACAAAAACAAGCTGCAAAGGGCGCACCTGACCCTCTTTTATAGTATTGTGTGTGACATGTGACAAGTTTTGTATGACATTGGGGGGACAGCCAGTGGGACCTGTACTGCCAGGCAGCAGATGGTTCACGTCAGGTAGGCCTCAGGTTTCATCTTACACTAACAGCCTGCATCAGCATGGTGATTGCACATGCTTGCATGCTGTAAACTTGATTGTCATCATAAAATGTCCACGTGTCTGGTGACAATTTGGTGACAGTGACACGACCTATATCTCTAAGACAGACAAAATACTAATAGAGTTCAAAGTGAAGTGCATGCTCTTCTGAAACTGTCTGCCAATTTTCTTTCTCCTAGAGGTTCACATACATTCCCATAAGTTAATAATCACACATACCATTTTTAGGCTGAAACCTGTAAAAGAATCTGAAATCTAGGGGAAGTTTGCTGTCAGAGAAACTGAGTACAAGAGGGTTAACCTTTGTTTTGTTATTTTGAAGACTCAAGCCTTCATAGACTGCAAAATATGGACATCACCTCTTGGTTTCCTACTACATCCTTAAGTTCTGTTTATAAAACCATTCATCATAATCTAATAACCTTGTGGGGGCTTAGATGAAACAACAACTGCACCGAGTTACTTACATGATCAGCCGTCATTGCAGCAACCGTCTCTCCCCTCAAAATAAAAAAAAAAACATAAAAAACCTACTTCAGGCACAGCATTGTGACTAACTGTTAGGAGAATGTTCAGTGAAGTCCCAGTAGTGAAATTCCACAGATTGAAAACATAAGCAAGTCCCGACTTTCTGTCACAAACACACACAAGGGATTCCCCTCAATCACAAATGGAAGAAAAAGGGGAAAAAAACACCAAAAAAACCAACGTAGACTGAAAAAGAGATAGATAAAAAAGGCAAAGGCAGTCGACAATCCTGTTCAGTAATTCTATCAGAACAAAGTACCACTTTGCTTTTCAATGATGCAGGATATTGTGAGAAGAAACGCAGACAAAGGAACACCAACCTCTCCTTGCAACGGCAGAGAGATCCTGATCACAGGATGACTGGCTCTATACACAAACTCAGGACCATAATATTCCTGCAACATAAACATTCTGGTCAAGTTTTTTGCTCAGGACCATAATATTCCTGCAACATAAACATTTTGGTCTACTTTTTGGGGGCATCAGTTGCTGTCACTTAAGATACTTTTATACCAACACATCTGGCATGTACACATTCTCTCTCAAAAAATACCCTCATCTACATAATTGCACAATCCACAGACACACACCCTCTGACCATGGTCACCCATCTCCCAAAACTTGTCTGTTCTTATTGTTTTAAAGAATTAGCTATTTATGACTATTTGTAGCGAATGAAAGAAAGTAAAAGTTACAAAAACCAGTACTGGATATTTCCTCATAGTTACCTGTCCAAATAAATGCCTCATCCCCACTTGGTGTGGAACAATCGCCATATTATTACGATCACCAAAAAAAAGGAGAGAGAGAGAAACTGGGAGAGCCGAGGGCTAACTCCTCTTGAATTCCCTGACAGGCCAGCCAGATTGACTGCCCTAAGTGAGTTCACAACATTGCACCATCAGAGATGGGATTCCCATAATGTGAAAAAGGAGGAAAAAAAGTGGTGGGGGTCCGGGGGCCGCTGAAGGCCCCCGGTGGGGTCCAGGGGCAAGGCCCCTGGTGGGGGTCAGGGGGCGAAGCCCCCTGAAGCTGAAGATTTTTTAGAATTTAACCTGCAAAAATCAGCATCTGAGACACCAAAGTATTCAAAAGTATTAATAACCTTGATCCTACAAAAAAAAGACTTTCTCACCTTCGCCATTGATGTCTGTCAGGAAATCATGAAGACCATTGACACAGGATTGGTGATTTTCCAGTTGCTAATAGTCACACAATTTTCCAGCAGTTGCAAGTCAGTTTCTCATTACTGTCCTTCACATCACCACATTTCAGCGAGCAGTTTAGTTTCTAATAGTAATAGCCATCCTTCAAAATACTTATTAAAAAAGTTTACCTCAACACCAATCAAATAATTTCTTATAGTTGTCCTTCAAAATACCACGGAGGATTCTGATTCCTTTATAGAATAATATAAGTGAGAGAGTTGACTAAGGATCATATTCAAAGTGTGCAAATTGTGAAGGTTTAACTCATTGTGTGCCCACAAGCAGTTTTTTTTTCTTTTCAACTTGATCCATCTCTATTACAATAAGAAAAAAAAACACTTTCACACTTCTGATACTCCTCAACATTAATGACGTCACTTGCTAAATCTAGTCACCAGAGTATAAGTATGCATGCATATCTGCCGGTCTGCTCGTTTGTATGAATGTAACTGATTTTTTCCCCCCATGATATCTATACCAGAAAAGAAAAGATTTTTGTGACGTGGTGGTATAGGTAAAAAACATTATTCTTATTATTATTACTACTACTACTACTATTACTTTTTCTGTACTATCGTCTGTTTGTTTACTTGTTTTGTTTGCTTGTCTGTAGAATGTCAATAACACCCTTGCAATTTTTTTGTTTTGATCTCTCTCTCACTAAAATAGTTTGTTGTATGCTATTTATTATGTAAAATATTGACTACACAATTGTGTATACTGTGACATTGATGTAACCTGTTTTTTCAAAGAGAACCTTCATTGCAAAATAATCAGCTTGATGATTGTGGGCATTACATCAAAAAGAAGAAGAAAAAAAAAAGGGGGGGGGGGGGTTTCTACTGATTCATCATATCTATCTGGAGATAACCTGCAATATTATTAATATCATTACTTCAACAAAACAAATAGCATTACTCTTCACAGAGAGAGAGAGAAGAGAGAGAGAGAGAGAGAGAGAGAGAGAGAGAGAGAGAGACGGGTGGGAGTGGGGGTGGTGGGTAGACTCGCCGATACTCCAAACGATCCAAGAGTCTCGTTTGTAAGACGATCTTTCACTCTTGCTAGGTGCTTTTCAGCAAGAACGTGGTTGATCAATGCTGACTTGCCCCGTGAGCCATACTTGATCGCGTCATTACACCATGTGCAGACTGCTTGTCCTGGATAGGTGATTTTCCTCATGCAGTCTTTCAGTCTGAGAATCACACTGTGGCTGACGGCGCCTTTGGAACTGGTCAGCATCACTTTTGCGCTCACTTCCTCCTCCAACCACTTCCAAGTCCATTTGTTTTTAACTGAAGCATCGACTTGCTTCGCAAGAACTTTCTCGCTTTCTGCTATCTGACGAAACATTCTGGTTTTCGCCACTCTCGTCAAACCGAAAGAAAATGGCGTCAGGAAAAAAATTCGCAAACAGTTTGCCGCGTTCTCAAACATCAACTTCCGCTTTGATGGTTTCGGTTAACCGCAGAATGAAAACAAAGACAGCAGTCTCGACCAGCCCAAGCAGAAACCGGAAACATCCATTTGCGAACGGATCAATTGAGAACACAATATCGATCGACCTCTCGCCGTACATTAGCTTCATCACAAACCTACCTCTACAACACCCCCCCCCCCCCCCCCCCCCCCCCCCCCCCAATTTTCTCAACGGATTTACACTGATCTCAAAAACGACCCCTGGGGCCATCAAAAAGACGGAAATCCGCCAATCAGGCGGAAAAATCCCATCTCTGACCATGTTAGAACAAGCTTAAATAACAATCGATCCACCCGATTCACAATGTGCCTGATCATAAGACAGAGAACATATTATTCTTCTGGAATTCCCACAGTGATGACTTCAGTCTGAACAACAGATGGACTGTGAGCTTTCTGCACCAGTCAATTTCTCTTTACCTCACTGTGTCTCTCTCTTCTTTCTGTCTTTTCTTTTTTTAATCAGTGGGAAGCATCAAGTCAAATGCTTGAGCACTGTGAAAAGGGAAGTCCATGAAGGCCAAGTGGGGATAAAGCATTTGCTTGGACTGTAAGTATTTTGTAAAAATTCACATTCTCTCCAAAAGCCATGCAGCATTCTGTATTTAAACACAGTGTAGACCTGGTGTTAGGTTGGAGCTCAGTTAAAGAGAATATACAACATCATGTCAGTTAACATTTCATGCATTCTGTGGAATATATGTTTTCCTTCATTTTCTTTTTTTTTCTGTTTTACATGTTTGTGCGACATCAAATACAACACTTCAGATCTTCTTGCACTACCTTAGTCTGTGAACTTTTATCACACAGCACAAAAAATATTGCCATCCTTCTCTCCTATCCAACTGCTAGGATTAACACATTCTATAACCTGGTGCTGTCAGTAACTTCATTATCAATATAATAAAAGAACATAACTTACAGTATATGCAATTATGACTTTTTTTTTTCTTTTTTTTTTTGTTGCTTTCTGGATTCTCCTTTTCTTTATGGGAGGACAAGGGTGGGAAGTGAGGAGAGGAGGGATATTTTCTTAATTCTGTTTTACTCAAAACGTGTACTTTCTTCCACCATTTCTCTTTGTTCGCATTATAATTTAGGACTCAAAATGTTAATAAGTGCTCTTGTAACATGCATTTAAGGCTATATTTGGTAGACCTGTTACATGGATGATGACACGGAGACTCAAATACCACAGTCAATCATAAATGAAGAGTCAGGTGCGGACATGACTTTAAACTAGTATAAATACATGTGTGTGGATATTCAAAAATAAATAAATAAGCCTCATGAAGTTCAAAACAAAGGACTGAAAGCAATTCAAATTTCAGACTCATCAGACCAAATACATAACGATCAATGTACCAAAGAAAACACAAAATATTTCATCCCTAACCTTGGCTGGCAAAGCATCAGGGGTGGGTGTCAAGTCCCTGGATCCAAACTGGTGCAGCTGCTGCAATGGGTGCGGCTGCTGCTGTGCCTCCACATGCAGGTGTTGGACTGACTGCTCCTTCCACACAGGCGGCTGGGATGGACGGGAGAGCTCAGGAAACTGATCTGAAGGCTTGCCCAAATGTTCTGCGTGTCCTTGCTGCTGCGATGATAATGGTGATCTGTCCATTTTCTGATTGGATTTTGACATTTCCAGCGCCGCTGGACGCTTCTGCTGTTCTTCAGGAATATCATCTTCACGTCGCCGTTTGAGACAAGATGACACTTCTAAAGGCGACTCCTTCGGTTCTTCTGGACTGCACACCAAACAGGTCTGTTATTTCACCTAAAGTAGCTACAAGTATACAATTTAAGAACAAAAATTTTTTAACTTGCTCCACATACAGGGGGAAAATAAGCTCAATGTCTTTTGGGGATGACTATTCCATAAAAAAAGGGAGCTATGTGTGTACAGCTACAACAGGATTGCAGTTATGGAATAGTGTACAGCTATAATTGTAGCCAAGGAATGGAGCACAGCTATGATAAAATTCTGCTAGAGAATGGAGCACAGCTGTAATACAATTGTAGCCGAGGAACTGAACGCAGCTCTAATTATTATTGTAGTAGGGAATGGAGTGTAAAATTGTTGCTGCGAAATGGATTACAGCGATAATAAAATTGTAGCTGCACAGTTATGATAAAAATTGTTGCTATAAAAATGGAGTACAACTGCAATAAACTTGTAGCATGGAAATGGAGTACAACTGTAATAGCATTGCAATAAGGGACAGGAGTATAGCGGTTATAAAACTGTAGCAAGGGTATGGTGAACAAAAAATTGTAGCTAGAAAATGGGAGTTCAACTACAGTAACACTGTAGCTGGGAAAGTACAGCTATAATGAAACTGATGCTTGGGAATGGAATACAGCTGCAACAAAACTTTCTAAACTTTTACAAGTTAAAAATACTCATGTATGCACGGCTGCCCACACACACATCTACACCATGCACACACAAACAAACACACTCAAACGAAATAATACAAAACAGCAGAAAAAACTGACCACAACCCCCACGCTGAAGCATTCCCGTTCAGAGTTCACCATGTGGATGATGATCTTAGAACTGCTGAACACATCTGCCAAGACATCTGTCTTGCCTACAACATGCATTGCTGAGAGGGTCATGTACCTGCTATGACACCAATGAAAGAGAGCCTCTGCCCTCAGACTGAGGTTTGTGGAGTGTGCCTTCCTCCCCCTTCGTACCTCCCTTTGTTCAACTCCAGATGTCCATGAACCGTTGAACTGTTTGGCTCATTTTTTTTTAAGCTGGCTGCATTGGCGAGGTTTGTTTTGGGCTTATTTTGCCTTATTTTATCTTTAGCCAATGGACCAAATGAGGCTATCACCTACCCTCAACTCTTTATTCCTTTCCACCTGTCTGTGACCCCTTTCCTTTCATATTCCCTCTTTCCCCGTGCATGCATGCATGTATGCGTGAAAGATAGCATGCATGGGTGAGAACACATGTTAGATAAAGTATAAAATATAAAATAACGCAGAGATGCATGGGTGAGTACACATGTTTAATAAAGTATAGAATAAACAATAACACAGAGAGGAAAAATTGAACAACATGATCAACAGAACAATTTGCATTTTTTTTCAACTGGGTAAGTACATGTTAGATAAAGTATGAAATAAAAATAACACACACAGAGGTGAAAAATAGAAAAACAGTGAAAAACAGGGCAATTTGCAATTTTTTTTTCAACTGTTTTTAAGTGTCCTCATAATCAAAATAAAAGAAGCCATCCATTCAATACATTCTCAGAAGTGTGGCAACCAATCTCGTATTTGCTTCTTAATTTCTTTTGCATCCATCACAACAACAAAAACAAGAAAATAAAGGTCATGAGGTCTTACAGATTGACGTGAGCCTGGTGGTCATCTTGCATCAGGAGGGAGAGGTTACTGCTCAGGGCACTCCCACCATCTCCATGGATCACTGGTGCAGCAGAATGAGTGTCCAGTGACGTCAGCTCTGGCATACAACTCCCTGGACACAAAACACTCTTGTTCATTCATCCACCCATATTGTAATAAACGAAAACGTGTTCACTGCATCACTCCCCAGAAATAAGTCCCTGCGATATGGTATGTTATGTACACTGAAATCATGTGTTAATTTTCATTTTATTTTCACCAGATAAAAAAGGACCAGCGGCTAGGTTTGAGCAGATACTCTACCAAAATATTTGACTCTGCAAACCATGAATTTTAAATTGAAATTTTTGCTGTTGTACGGAAGCAAATTTCATTTTGATACTTCTCATGCGGTAGAACACCCATGATGGCAAGTTTCTTCCTTGAAACATGCGATATAGGACACCCATTGCAACAAGTTTCTCCACTGAACTTCTATAGGTTAGACATAATGGTAGATTTATTCACTCACCCCTGCTTACTGTGTTCCTCATTACATTTCGTCTGCTTGCACTGTTCTTGTTGCATACATGAACACGTCTTGTAGCATACTAGAATAGTGCGAGCAAGCAGAGGACTAAGGAGTTTGAATGATGACTGAGATTATACCGGTTTACCCCCAGATTTTAATGACAGTAACAGCTGAATCACTCAGTCACTGCACGCAACATTGACTTCCTAGATCACAGCCAGCATGAGGAAGGCGATGCTTAAAAAACAAAATGGGGAAAAGAAGACATTTCAGAAACAGTGAATGTAATTCTTTTTTAAACAGTACATATCTATGTGTTGTGACACTCTGGAAAATCAATTTGGTAGTTTGGTACATTATGTCAAAAAGAACATGCCAGTTAAACAGATTAATTAAAAGCTCAGTGAGCAAACATTTAAGCCCTGGGTGCCAAACAGAAGTCACACTCAACAATGGAAAAAGCCAAAATCAAACTCAACTGATCTCTTTAACAAAATCATGGTGTACAATAACATACAGATTTGATGCTGAGCATAACATAACATCTTACATCTACAAACTTATACACAGCAAATGGCATACATTTATTCCTTCTGTACATTACCCCTGTTCATGAACCCTTCCCAATGAAATATCCATAATCAGCACAAATATTACATTCTACTGATCCAATATAGTATGCTATTAGCGAGCAATTTCAACCCTTTCAAGAGTATTACACACATAGATAATCCAGATACGCATTTCTTTTTCATATGATCTTGCTCCTCATAGAATACCCAGAGAGGAAATTGTCAAAATACAGGCACCAAACTCTTGCAAATTGTATGAGGCAAACTGTCATCAAATCATAACAAGAAACTCATACAAATTTTAAGACAGCAGAGAGATAGATGTGTTCCATGTTACAGTCAAACACAATACTGCAATCACATCATGAAAAGTGTGATTATTTGAAGAAAAAAAAGGACATCTAAAAGCAAAGTGACTTTATTGTTTATTACACAGGGTTGTACATCCTTAGCAGTATCTATAGGACAAATGTCCTGGACCACCCTGAAGTAATAGGACATTTGTCCTCTTCATAACAAAATCAATCGGACATTTTGAACGCAAGCCAGATTGAATGTATATTAAGTTTAATGCACACAAAAATGGTATTACAAAAGCTGACTATATTCCTAGAGTGGGAAGCCATGTTTGGTAAACATACTATTACTAGTCCACACACACACACAGTCACACACACAGAGGCAGTGTCTTTCCTAAATCACTATTCATTGCTAATGCTAGTATTCAAGTACAATATTGATTCATTTGGAGTCGTCTTTTTGGTTGAAGAGCATTCTTTTCCTTTTCTCTCCCTACTTTTCTGTCGCCCTGAACACCCATTCTGATTCCCCCTTGACATCACTTGGTCCTTCCATTTGCACCCTCATCAGCATGGCCTGGTTTTCTGCTGTCAGTCTGTTCCTTTGACTTGTCAAAATCAAATTCTGAGTGCTGAACCCTCTTTCTACATCAGCTGTATGGACGGGCAGGGTGATGGCAAGCTGGGCCAGTTTCTTGAGGTTGGTGAACTCCAGCTGGTGGTAGCGGGCAATGAGCTGCCAGTGTCAAGGTGCTGTCCCTGGGGTACATCTGCTCCTTGACCGTTTTCTTGAGATTCCTTTCCAGTCTCCGCTTCAGCAACATGTGCCTACATGGCCTACAACACATAACAAGTACAAGGCTTATCGCTCTTTAGCCGCTTTACGCTAAAAATAACCCTGACACAAGCTGGCTGCGAGCTCTCAGCTGCGAGCCGTGTACCTCGCTAGCTCAGCCTCTGCGAGTCAGGGAGGCAGTGTTGCAAGCCAACGAGCTAAAAATAGACCGCCACGGCTCGCCACTAAGCTTAGTGTCAGTGGCACACGGGACTAGTAATAGGCCTAGTGATTCACTGGGCAGTGGGCTTACACTAAAGTTACAGACTGGAGTTCTGTACGACGGTTGGACTCAAATAATTATGCGGGCTTGATATAAACGGCCGGTGCCATGTCCGTGAGCATCGGAAAGCTATCGGACAGTGACCGCGTTTTCGGCAAAGTAATGGGACATTTGTCCTCTGCACTGCCAGTTATATCGGACATTTTGCATGTGCAATCGGTCTATGTCCGATGTCCGACGTGGATGTACAACCCTGATTACATATCATTTTTATAAGAGGAGGAGGTTCTTCCTTACCAACGGTGTAGGACATTAAGGAGGCCAAAGAGCGAGCATCAGTCATGTAGTCCATCATGTCTCCCTGCCAAGTCCCAAAGGGCAAGGGCACTGAATGTGGCGTGGACAGTCCTTCACAACTCACTCCCTTAAGCTCAGCCTCCTTGCCTATCTTTGCAGCCTTCAGTCTGTGCTGACGTTCCTTCAGCTGCAGGTACTTCCCATAGGCTGGGTTTTCCATGTGAAGGCTTAACAGTCCTGGCATGGCAGGGTAGGCCTGGTATGCAGGGGCTGGGTGGTACAAGGAGCTTTGATCCCCTAATGAGGAGGCAAAAGATACATTCAAGTCCTGAGAGGAAGTAAGAGGTATGGTGCAGCTGCTGGTTGTGGTTAAAGTTGTCAAAGTGCCAGCTGATGTCGTGAATACTTGTGATGATGTGGTGCTGCCAACACCAATGCAAGAGCCTGAATGTGGCTTCTCACTTTCCTTTTCACTTGGTTTTACCAGTGTGCAGTTGCCATCTTCCGGATCCAGAGTCCCTGTCACAAGACAAATATAAATACATGTAATTTCAGAAAATAAGGAAAACATTTTGTGGGTCTCCAAAACAGAATTACGTTTTACAAAATTCAAGAGACTTTCAAAAACCTTTTATCTCAGATAATGATTTACACCAAACTGACCATTTCAGGACTATCTTGCAATGATAACCCCAAACCAAATAAATTATCTCTTCCTGAAACATAAAATGCCATCTATTCATTCAGATTTTCTTTTATAGTAAATACATAAGCTCTGGAAATAGGCAAACCATCTCCTTTTGTTCAAACACTGGCATTCAAACTCTACATAGTTATATAAGTAAGAATATAACAAGAATTATGCAAGAGGATTCAAAACTAAAAAGATGACACATATACAAACGCGTAAGTGGGGCAGAATTCCCAATTCTGAAAATTGAGTTGTGGCTGTCCAGCATATCTTTAAATTCAAAGTGATAAAATGATCCTGAAATCTGTCTGGTGACTTTATGACGCACTTTTTTCACCACCTCTTCACTGCGCTGTTGACGAACGGTGCTCATCATAAAAAGTGCCGTTTGCAGAGCTCAGTTGACGAACGCCGTTCGTCATGATTCAACACTCTTTCTGTTTCGTCCAGCATGGACTTAGCAAAATATGATAGCAGGGAAGGGGTTAAAATGTAATCTGATTTAAAAAGCCTTTGAAATAATGAGTAGATTCAGGTCTTCAACCTGGCATTGGGACACATGATCAGTAGTTTTATCCATATTTTGAACAAGTTTCATGAAAACAAATTTCAAAAACTTTCCATGATCTCAGCTTCAGACTTCATTTCCAATGATATAACAGAAAATTGTGTACTCCGTTTCATAACATGTACATTAGCTATACGATTAAAACTTTTATTTCCAGTTCATCTAAACTACTCAGAGGGGGAAAGACGTAATTGAAAATTGTGTGATCTTGTTTTAAGACAACTACATAAGTTATAACAGTTGTTTTCTCCTTCAATTAGTATGAGTTGCTCAGAGGGGGCAGGCAAGTGGAACACAAGTCAGTGCAAGTACTAAATATCAAAAGCAGATATCAAAATAAATAAATCTTCATGAAAAAACATAACATAATAAGAACAAAATGTAATACTGAAAACCCGAAGTTTGTGCCAGGATGAAAGAGCATGTCAATCAGACAATAACAGATTCTACTTTTCTCTTTCAGCCACTCATTTGACCAGGTGTAGAAGAAGACTTTAAATCCTAGCCAGAAAATTTTTTTATTACCTTGACTGCGACTGCGAGAGCGTGACCTGGATCTTGAATGAGCAGGTGGCGGTGAACCGGTTGGGCTGCTGTGCCGATCATGATGATGATGATGGGGATGACGTGGACGACGACGTGAACGTACCATTCTCTGCTGATTGTTGTCACTGCTATCCATTCCAGTCTGAAGGTATCATTATCATTATTAGGACAGCTTATATAGCACCAATCTGCATTAACAGAACAAGCTCTAAACCCTTTACAATCCATGCTCTCATTTGCACAGCAGGCTGTCTATCTTGGTAGAGCTGACTGAAGAGCCTGCCTGTTAGGGCTACTTTCGATCTTTTTACATGCTATTCAGTAAAATATAAGTCATTCAATTTTTCTTCCTTCATTCTACCTATTTTCATGCATGGTGCATGCTATATGTAATGTGTCATCCATACTACTGACCAAAGTGAACTTCTCTTCCGAAAGTTGCTTATACGATCTTACTTGTGAAAAAAATATTATTTCGCCTCCCAAAATTCAGGGATACAGGATCACCTGAAGTAGAGAGTTGAGGACACTGGATCATATAAGAGAATGTTAAAAGTTTGTCATTCTCACACAAGATTCACTCAGCAACAGACATGTGGCACTGCTGTGTTTCTGTACATTTTTTTCCACCTTTTCTTTGTTAGATTTATTATTGTGTTATGATTTGGGTTTCACTTCAGTTCTTGGACATTATCAGTAATCTTGGCTTTGAGCGTCTATTATCTTATGACACTGCAGTTGTTCAATGCAAGCATTGTTCGATGTTGCCTGCCAAACAGGCTTACACATGTGGGGATTTTTTTCATTTAAAATTTTTTTTTTTCTGAATTACATTATAAATCGAAGTTTAGTCTGTGGGTGAACGAATTAGTTTCATGGTACAAATGAGTTGCTACATGCCGAGTCCTACTGGATAACATAATCCAAAATTATCCTTTCTATGTTTGTCTCTGCACTGTGGAGACACTATCGCAGTAACATTACCAGGCACATCTCATGTGGCTACTCTTTCCAATCACTTAACTCTTAATCTGGATCAACTTTCCCTTTTAAGTTGAACAAAATCTCAATCAATGTTCCAATTACAAAAAAAAACTGATGCCACCAACCTGACAAGCAGTAGATCCGAGCACAGATGAATACAGGTGGCAGATTGGTCTGAGCATACGGTGTTTTCTCTGGGTGCTGCCTGGTGTGCAAATCACATGCCTAGACAATTACAAGCAATGACAATCACAGGCCTGGACAAGTAACCCACAATCACCAAAATGTCTGTTTATAATAACTTTGCATTCTTCTGTTTTTCCAAAAAGATAGCAACACACTTTCATAAAAGTGTAACACTATGAGGCAGTAAAAAAAAAGTGGATAAAAATCTTAAGGCAATTACAATTTCTATCCTTTAAAATTAAGAAACATCGACGAAAACTACACGAAAGCAATTTTCCTCCTCTATATACTTTATCAAACACTTGCGTGTCCAAACAAATGACTTATCCCTACTTTACCATGCACGACCGCTTTATATCAGCCCCTCTTTAAAACTTAAGGGAGAGAAAGGGGAACCAACCATGTCCTCAGTTCATCAATGAGGAGTAGTAACCCTTGACTTACACTCATCTTTTCTTTCCATTTGTGAAGACTTCTTCACTGGTGCTCTCCCACTTCAACTTTGCAAGGCGTTATTTCAGTTTTTTAAAAAAAAGAAGGCATTCATTTGTACATGTTGGTATGAGAATAATAAAATTGTTCTTTTACGAAGAATGATTGAATGACAGAATCGTTACAACTGTTTCAAAATAGCTAGCCAGAGCAACACATTGCTTTGTTTCATGTGATCCTGATTTTTAGGATAAGGGTTTCAAACCCATTCAGAGATCTGTCTGTTGGATTTTCTTAGTCTTATTACTCCCTATTCAGGTTTTTGACTTTGCTAAGGGATCAGCTGGGAAAACAAGAAGACTGTAACAAAACAGTGGACTTTCATCCATGTAATGGATGCATCTCCCAATGTTGCTCAAATTTCCATACCAAAATTACATGTGTCTGCATCTCTCTGACATGGTCAGGACCTACTATGAAAGCAAGCACAGAAAACAGCCTTGTCATATACTCTGATAAAAAAGAAATTCCAAAGCAACATCTTCATCAATATCACTCTTTCTTTGTCTTTGTAATAAACTGTCTTAAATTCTGTGGCTCTCTCTCAAGGTCTGTTTTGATTTTTCCTCCATATTCATGCCTGTGGTATGTCTGCTGTCAATGTCTTCGGTATCTGCAAGTTCATGGGGACTGTCATTGGATGAATATAGTACCCCTTGGCAGGGACCCTTCACTCATCCTTGCTTGTCAGCTAAGAACTATTCAGTGAATGCCAGATGAGAATATCTAAGTGACTCAGAAGCAGTGCAGAGTTCTATCTGATGGGTTGCCACAGTGAAACATGATTCTAATGGTTTCCTTCTGACTACTGGTGCTGATACTGCAACAGAACTAGTTTCTGCATGGGGTAGATAGAATGAGTGGTTGTGGGAGTACTGTCGACGAGAAGGTGAAGACTGTAAAATAAATCTCATAGAGCAAACAAATGTATTTCAAAAATACTTATAATACAAAAAATGTATGTCAATTTTGTTTGACCTTCACACTGAAAACTTTCTACATACAACTACAAAACTGATAATAATGATGCTGACTCTATACCAATTTCTAAAAGCTGAAATAACTGGAAATGGTTGTGGAATGAATGATCAACAAAAAAATGATGTAACAATTCTGACAAAAAACACAGGTCGCAGTGTCTGACCACACACTTTGTCTTTGTATAAAGACTGGAACAGGTTCTGCAAGAATCATGAATATCAATAGGAAGATCATTAACATCTGGTGGCAAATAATGATATCCAGCTTTCTAGAAATCGCTTAAAGATGTCAAATGAATGCATACTATCACATCTGAAATAATGCACATTGGCTTGCAGTTAACACGTATCCCAACTTTTTCCCCCTCTCTATTCCCTTCCCCTCAACCTCACACACTCCCTTCCCTCTGCCCATCTCATCCGTTAAACCCCATATGAATCTCCTTCTCCATCTCCCCACATTCCATACACACATACTCTTAAACACGCAAGGGCACACTAATATACATGCCTGCCCACACTTTCTGACTAGCATATGTGCACATAAACCTCCAAAACCTGCAAACTGTATCAAGATTGTTACTAGTCCAAGCGACCAAGGAGGCTCTATCATGGGTAAAATATAATCAGTTACTAAACACCATTTCACAAAACCAAACCCAGAATTTTTATATTTGAACAGAATAACATGTACAAACTTTATCAAGATATGTAATCTGACAGCCATAAACAAATGCTGCACACAAGATTCCTTTCTAATTTACCTCTTTCTATTACTAGGAAGCAGAAAAGTTTTGTTTCTCAAAAATTATCTCTATACAATTATAATAACTAACACTACTTAGTGCCAATCCTCAGTCAGAGACCAAGCTCTAAGCGCTTTCTAGTCCATGCTCATGTTTACTTGAAGGATTGCATAGTGAAGAGCTGCCTGTTGGCGCAAAACATCCGTTTCCCATGTCATTCAGTCGAGCATCAGTCACGCAAGATTTTTGCTCATTCCTTCAGATTTTTTGGAAAACATGTGCTACGAGGGTACATGTCATCCACCCCAATCACCAAATTGATTTATTTCTTAAATTAAGGATACAAATATACTCAAAAGCACTGAAAATAAACACAATCTGAGCGCTGACAACTTACCTCTAGAATAGATCTGAGACCAATACGTACAGCAGGATTCTCCTCACACATTGTCTCCAACAATGAATCCAGGTGATGACTAACACTAACATACTGGAACAGAAAATACTGTGCATTTTACCACTCATTTCTATACTGTCAAATACACACCGAAGAAAGCAAAAAATAATATAACTATCATGTGTAATTTTTTTCTTCTTTTGAAAAAGATGATTTCACAAATATTTTGTTACACAAACTGGACTTACAGAGGAGAAACTCACTGAGAGGCAAGCCACAAAAGAAGTTCTGCTATGTGGGAGAAGTATTTCTCCAACTGCCCTGGCCATACTATGGGGAGAAAATCCCTTCCATCTGAAGAATGCCGCTGAATCAACTCAGCAGACCTACTGAGCCAGCACACCTAATAATTATGCTTCTCTTCCTCTGGCCACGACTAGCACTTCATTACATCTAAAAGCCAAGGAAAAAAAACTTTCAGTATCTTTAAAATCTGGTGATCACAATCCTTCTTGACTAATGAGATCTGCTTCATACGCTGACATTTTCAGCCAAATACAGCAAAGCGTTATGATCTACAGCTTTACTGTTCACTGCTTTACAACTGCTTTACAACTGCTTACTGCCCATCTGACAATGGCGGCTCTATTAGAATCAATGTAAATAGCTTGTTCAAAATAAAACCACTCAGAAACCAGTATTCAAGACCAAAAATCAAATTCAGACAACTTCACTAACATTAACTATACAATCAGATATCTTATCTTTTGCCTGCTTTATAGATGAAAGTAATGCATATGCATAAAGTTTTGAATCAGAGAAATGGTGTCTGTGGATGCATGGTGTATATCCGAAACACACAGTGATTGACCTCTGATCTGCTGCAATGCTAAGGAAACTATCATAAACAAGCAAAGTATTCTACACACTTAGCTGAGCTGGATGCAATCAGTGACAAACTTCCTTGACACATAATTTGCATCACACTTCTGCAGTAAATGTGAGTACAACTGCCTGATGCTTTTGATTGTGACATCATTGGAGGGTCTGGGGTGAAGAGTAATGGGATGGTGCTCAGAAATTATGAATGGCTACAACTAATAGGAAGATAAATCACTGAGCATTGACCTTAAATGGTGTCATTCTTTCTCTTGAAACAAGAGAGTTAGCTTTGAGGCTGGAAGTCCCACCCCCTCGTTGTTCGCATTAATATGAGATCAGCAGCATGCTTTCACATGCAATCATGTAAGTTCAGCAATATAAGGTTTAAAAACAAGCAGACTCAAATGAATTCTAAAGTAAAACCGTATTTTGAGCTTGAAAACCTAACACACAGTTATGTTTCAAGCCTTCATTTCACTGACAAAGTTCAACAAAGACATTAAAGTATGACACCAGTTTTCCATATTCTTCATCATTGAGTGGAAACTGAACAGGCAGGTACCTCACAGACCTGGAAATATCCGTTTCACAAACTATTCTTTGTGCACTTCTTTCTAACATAGTGCAGTACAAGGATCCATACTTAAGTTCCCTCCCTCCTTCCTGCTCACCCTCTCTCCACCCACAAGCCTGGATGATGGGATGCTGGCCCATGCCTCAGCTCTATCCCTAATCAATTATTGATCCACACACTGAGACAAAATAATCTATGGCTGAATATTCTTACCTAATGACAAGTAGCTGGTGTCCTCATTTTGTGAATGGATGTAATGTCCTAGACTCCTACACTGCCCCATGCACCAGCACTTACAAACAAGTGCCTGTGTGCATGTCTTTGTTTTTAATTAATCATTTTTCATTGTTAAGTAAGTTTAGCACACAAGCCTGAACACATCTCTGTATGTGTGTGTGTGTGTGTGTGTGGTGTGTGTGTGTGTGTGTATGTGTGTGTGTGTGTGTGTGTGTGTGTGTTTGGAAAAAAACATTTTTTCACAGAAACCTCAACTTGTACTTAACAACTGCTTCCAGTTACACCAGTGACCATGAAAAACCTACGAAAGGGATCTAATCAGTTTACTTTCATAAGAACAGGCTCACAACATAATACACATTTTCCATGGCCAAAATGCTACCACATTACTCTATCCACAACAAATGTGGACTGAAGGAACTTTAGAATTAGACAAACAGGAAGCAACTATGACTGTACACATGGGCATAATCAATTGGACCAATATTCCATGACATATTTGAGTCAGCAGACACAGCAGGATGGTGCACAGGTGTATGTGATTATTCGCTGTGTAAAATACCACATACATATGTTGTGTAAAATACTACATACATATGTAACATGTTGCTGTGCACATATTTTTTTCTGTGACCAATACACCTGCTTTGCAGAAAAGCACAACTGTATACTGCCTTGGCCCACAGGATAATGATGAAAATTACCAAACTACAATGAATTTTGAATCATAATGCTTTCGCATGACAACAGAAGTTGCATGCTCCCTTTTCAAGGTGAAGAATACTGGCCTTCTCATATGCTTACTCCAGTGGCCACAAACATTAATTGTAACATATGCGCTCAACACTGACAGTTTCTCCCATCTTGCCAACTGTTTTCATTCTAAATTCTTGAACTAGGACTTGATTAATTAAACAACAAAATATTTGATTTTGTGTCTCTTTTTTGCCGTTTTTCTTTGAAATTATTTTACATAAGTGAAGGCTAGTAAAACAAGCAAAATCAGAAACAAGTTATTTCAGCTCACCTCATTTTTACACAAACCATACTCTGTTGCTACTTGAAGCGTTTTTCCCAGGGTGTAAAGAAACATCTGAAACAGAAAAAAAAATACCAAATTCATTCTATGATACACATTTCAATTCCAACTGTTTAAGTGTACACATAAAATTTACATATATTCTGTTGCATTCTTCAGAGTTACCACTTCCTCACAGGAAAAAAAATTCAAGAGTTTTTCAAGGGTTTCTAAAGGGGATATTTTGATTTTTAAGGGGCAAATCTAGCCGTACAATTGAAAAAAAAAGAGTGAATAATAACCTTACACATGTAATCCAGCCATGATGATAAGGTGATCACACTTCTGTAGTCTTTTCCACGCTCAATATCATATACAAAAAAAAAAAATTAAGTCTTTATACAGAAATTGAGAAATCAGAAAAAGAAAACTTTCAATCTGCTTTCCGGACCAGTATCTGACATGGATATCCAGCTGCTTCTGTTTCAAGTCCTTATTCAATGATTCATCAAAAAGCATGACATATTCATTAATTCTCTACCGGCAGCCGCAGCCAAGGCCCCCTCTCTGGCACATTTCAGGAGGGAGCTCAGCAAACTTTACTTTTAAAATACAGCCACTGTATGCATTGTCGTGTGGAAGTGTGTATGAATGGTTGGTGGGCCTGGACTAGCCTAATGCTTGTTCTGGGGCAGGATAGGGAGTGGGGTAACCCCTCTTGAATTGAAAGGTGAACGTGGGTAGCCTTCCTGCAGCTCCAAACTTAACGGGGGTTTTTTTGTTTCAAAATGGAGTGACTGATGGCGAAGAATGAAGCAAAATATAGAAAGAGAGGGGGTTAGTTACCGCCAAGAACACTGACAAACAAAGCACAGGACAAGACACGATGCATTTCGACCTCTTTGGTCTTCTTCAGGAAAAAAAACAAAAAAAAAACAGATCACATTTAACATGTAGGACAGTACAAAGACTGAAGAGTGACTTATCTGTCCATGTGGTAGGAAGAATGGCCGCCAGACGGAAATGACAGAAGGGATTATGGGAGAAGAAAAGGGGGGAGGGGGGGTGCGTGGGGGAGGAGTGAAACGATGGGGTTGTGTAGCTGAAAAGTAAAGTAGTGACTGCTGTACTCGTATTCAAATAAATAAAGGGAAAAGGTGGCAAAAGGAGTACCTGGAGAGGGATGTCCAACGTTTCGTGTCGTAGACACTTCAACAGGGAATGACAGCTGATGATGGTTGACTTGGGTCACTGAACACTTCATGGTTTGAAGGGTGGAAAGGGCAGAGGTGGGAGTGGTGGGCAATATTGAGTGTAGGGGTGATCATAATTTACAAATATGAACAGCAAAGGAGAGACAAAGGAAGGGGGAGGGAGGGAAGGGGGAAGAAGGGAGGGGGCAGGGGGGGAAGGGGGGGGAAGAAAGGAGGGGGGGGGGGAAAGGGGAGAAAGAGGAGGGCTGATGGTTCATTCCCTGACGTTGAGCCCATGTGGGCTCAAGGTGCTAAGGCGCTGTATTAACTGGCTTTCCATGTATTTTCTGTAGTTCCCTTCTTGACGACCATTTCTCCAAAGGGCTGCTACTCTGATGTGGGAATGATGGTGATGGTCCGAATTGAAATGGTTTGCCACAGGCGTGTCTTTTCCTGTGAGGATGCTGTCTCTATGTTCTTTAAAACGTTCGTTTAGAGATCTGTATGTTTCACCCACATACATCTTGGGACAAAGGGTACAACTAAGAACATAGACTATATTCTGAGTCTGGCAGGTGAAGTGAGACTTCATGTGGAAGCTGCGTCCGGATGGGCCTTGCACAGTAGTTGTCAGATTAAGAAAGTCACAGGTTTTGCATTTGGGTTTCTTGCACTGGAAATTGCCTGGTTGGGTTGGGAGGGATGAAGGGTGGAAGGTAGAGTGCATCAGGTGGTCACCAAGATTTTTGTCCCTTTTGAATGCCACCATAGGTGGTAGACTGAAAATGTTTTGGAGAGCTGGATCCTCCTTCAGAATAGTGAAGTTGCGGAGCAGAACGTTTTTCACAGGTAGATTGTGTGGGTGGTAGGTCAGAGTGGCAATGCATCGGTCATTGTCTGTAGTCATCTTTTCCTTGTCTTGTAGGAGCTGGTGTCTGGGGATGGACTGTGCTCGTTCAAGGGCCATCTGAACTGTAGCTTGTGGGTAGCCTCTAGTAGTGAAGAAGGTAGTCATGGCCGCTGCTTCTTTGGTGTAATTATCATCAGTGCTACATAGTCTGCGAAGTCGAAGAAACTGAGAATATGGGATGCTTTCTTTCATGGCAGGAGGGTGGCTTGATGAGAACAGGAGGTAAGAGTGGGCATCAGTTGGTTTGTAGTGCACTGTTGTGTGGAGAGACTGTAAATACAGTGCCTTGGCACCTTGAGCCCACATGGGCTCAACGTCAGGGAATGAGCCATCAGCCCTCCTCTTTCTCCCCTTCCCCCCCCCCCTCCTTTCTTCTTCCCCCCCCTGCCCCCTCCCTTCTTCTTCCCCCTTCCCTCCCTCCCCCTTCCTTTGTCTCTCCTTTGCTGTCCATTTCTATTGTAAATTATGATCACCCCTACACTCAATATTGCCCACCACTCCCACCTCTGCCCTTTCCACCCCTTCAAACCATGAACTGTGTTCAGTGACCCAAGTCAACCATCATCAGCTGTCATTCCCTGTTGAAGTGTCTACGACACGAAACGTTGGACATCCCTTCTCCAGGTACTCCTTTTGCCACCTTTTCCCTTTATTTAGTTGTGTAGCTGGTTTAGTGGGGTGGTGTGATATATTTGTGACGGGTGTGGTTAAGGTGGATTGATAATAATGCTAAGTAGGGGGGGGGGAAGGGGGAATTTATATATATATATATATATATATATATATATATAATATATATATATATATATATAGATTAGTGTGGTTAAAATACCCAAAATGATTTTGATAGTGCTCGACCCCTTGGGGAGCAACATATATATATATATATATATATATATATATATATATATAAATTAGATATATATAGAAGGGATAGTAATGATAATAATGATAGTAGGAAACTTTCATTCTAAAATTACGCTTAATCTAACATACTTACCGTGGCTCACTAATGCAATAAGCGGCAGCAATTTGCTATCCCTACCTCATATACAATAAAGTCCGTACGGACAACAAACCCCCTGAAAGGGCCTCGTGCCTTGCGCATGCTCAGATCAATCCTCTTTTCGAGGTATATCAAACCCTGACTGAGAACTCCTAATGGAACCAGGAAGGCGGGGAGGTAGGGAGGGCCTCTGCGTGAGCCACGGTAAGTATGTTAGATTAAACGTAATTTTAGAATGAAAATTTCCTTTTAATTACACATACTATACCGTGGCTCACTAATGCAGAGTCGCACTACCTGGAAGGAGGGCTCACCTGGTTACCGTCTGGAGGAGCGAGAAGAGTCGGAGCGTGTGGCGGAGATGGAGTGTTGAGCCACCACAGCTGATGTGATGCCCCTAGACCCATCATCGCGCAAACGAGAAACGTCGCGCAGGTAGAATTGGATGAAGGTGCCAGGGGAACGCCAATATGCGGCATCTAACACACTCTGAATGCTGGCATTATGAGCTACTGCCAGCGAAGACACCCATGCCCTAATCTCATGAGGTCTTGGTGAGAAAACAGCCAAATCCCCTTCAGGTCTCGCGTACGCCGCTTTAATTACTTCTCTCAGCCATCGAGAGATTGAAGAGCGTTTAATGTCCTCCTTATAACCTTCGTTGTAAAAGAGAAACAGGTGGCGCTGCTTGGAGTGAGAAGATTTCGTGCGTTTCCTACACTCCCGCAGAGCGCGTACCGGACAGAGAGTGCGGTCTTCATCGTCTGGGGCGAGAATAGAAGTGAGAGGAAGAATGGAGATAGTCGGGGAAGGAGAACCTGGCAACTGGTTTTTCGCTAAAAAAATTCCGGGAGGAGGCGAAGAGACATCGAGCCATCCGGTTCGGAGGCGACGTCCCCAGGCAGGCCACTAAGGGCGTGGACTTCACTGCAGCGCCTCCCTGAGGCCAGGGAAACGCAGGCATGGTACTGGAGGAAAATCATTTTTCCCTGAAAATTTTTGGGGGTCCAGGGGGCAACGCCCCCTGGCGGGGTCAAGGGGCAGAGCCCCTTGTGGGGGTCAGCCCCTGAAGCTGAAGGTTTTTCAGCAATTCTAGCCTGTAAAAAAGCCTCTCCTTGAACTAATTTCAGTTCTTCATACTAAGCAATTTCTGCCATAAAATAAGCTCTCCTAGAATCACTTTATCAGTCATTCCTTCAACCCAAAGAAGGTTTTAAACCCAAGTAATCACATAGCAAAAATGAGTACATATCTACATTGCTTTAGGTGGCATACATTAAATCAAACTGTAAAATATTTACTTACTCTGCTGATAAGTGAGGCAGAGAAAGTCAGAAACAGAATGAGAGAAAGAGAGAGAGAGAGAGAGAGAGAGAGAGAGAGAGAGAGAGAGACAGAGAGAGAGAGAGAGAGAATGAGAGAGGAAGGGAGAGGGGGGAATGGGGGGGGGGAGGAGGGGGGGAGAAAGAAAGAGAATGAGAGAGAGTGAGAGCTCTAGAAGAGAGGAAGAGAGAGGGGGGAGGAAGGGAGAGGGGGAGGAAGGGGGGGGGGGGGAGAAAGAGAGAGAGAGAGAGAGAGAGAGAGAGAGAGAGAGAGAGAGAATCTAACCTGGCAGAACGGGATTACTTGCAGCAGTTTTCACTCTCTCTTTGTTTCGTTTCCCTTTGATGTGATCGCTGAGGCTTCTCGCACCGCCAGACCCGTAACAGATTTCAACTTGACACACCACACAGTATGCTTTGCCGCGGATTCTCAACTTTTCCAAGCACGACGAAAACGTTTCATTTTCGTGGCGCCTGTTCAGCCAATCCCATCGCCATTTGTTTGCCACACCAGCATCAATATCTTCTGTCGGAGAATTCCGCGGAACTATGTCTGTACGCTTTGGCATTTTTATTTTTTCCTTCTTTTTCTTCAACCTTGTTCAAATTCGATCACGTCGACCCAGAGCGGAAAGCAGTGGCGAATGTCACGAAAGCGCATGCGCGGAAGTAGTCCTGCTCAATGCTACTTCTCGCGAGACGAAGGCTTGAAGCGAACGACCTCAAACGAACTAAAAGGGCCGGTCTCGTCGGGCGCGGCTCGGTTGGGTTTTTTTTTTTTTTTTTTTGTTGCTTTTCGCGGATTTCCGCGAATTCGCGGACATGTACCATGCCTGAAACGAGAAAGGCTGTTTTGAAGGAAAGGAATTTATTTCAGAGAACACTCCCGGATGGGCTCGTAAGGGGGGAGCCTGAGGGAGGATAGGACTAAGAAAAGATCCCACGCTGGGGTACGGCGGGGGCAACGGGCCTCCTGTAGGGCTGCTCCTCTGACCAGATCCCGCAGAAGAGGGTCGTCCACGAAGGAGGGGCCCCCTAACTGGCGGATAGTGGTGGAAATAGCCGCCCTGTGAACTTTAACAGAGGAGGTAGAAAGTTTTTTCTCAGATGAAAGAAAAGCTAGGTAGTTCGCCAACTGGCGTTGAGAGGGAGAATGAGGGGATACTGCATGGTTGGAGCACCAAGAGAGCCAGCCATTCCAGTGGACGCTGTAGACATTTTGGGTGCCCGGCCTGTGGGCATGTTCCACAAGGCTGATTACCGCTGGGGAGGCGCCTTGTGCAGACAGCGCGTCCCGCACAGAAGCCAGGCGTGAAGATGCAGCACGTTTGGATTGCCGTGTGGAATGCCTGACCGTGGCTGAAGCAGGGACTTTGCTTTTAAAGCAAGCGGTATCGGAGGCACGTGAGACAGGTGTAACAGTTCTGGAAACCACGCTTGGGCCGGCCAGCGTGGAGCCACAAGAATCAGCGTGGCTGCTTCCTCCCTTGCTTTGCGGATAACTTTTCCCAGAATGGGGAACGGGGGAAAGGCATAGCCCGTCAGTCCGGACCAAGGGATGGACAGGGCGTCCACAGCCCACACTGCCGGATCCAGAACTGGGGAGACATACAGTTTGAGACGGTGGTTGAACCAGGTCGCGAACAGGTCTACCTGTGGTTTGAACCATACAGTCCAGAGAGGTTCCAGGACTGAGTGGACGAGAGTCCATTCCGAGGGAAGAACCATGTGCGACCTGCTGAGGGAGTCCGCGAGAATGTTGATCTTCCCGGGAACGTGCTTGGCCGAGATCCGGATGGATTGTGCCTCGCACCAAAGGAGAAGCTGTTCCACCCTCAGGGACAGGGAGTGAGAACGCCCCCCCCTTGCTTGTTGATATAACACGCCACAGTCATGTTTGTCGGTGCTGAGGAGAACGTGTTTTCCCTTCAGGAAGGGGAGAAACTCCTTGAGGGCTTGGAACACGGCTTCCAGCTCCAGCCGATTGATATGCCAGGATCCCATCTCCGGGGACCATTGCCCGGCCGCCGTCAGAGAGCTGACGTGGGCACCCCACCCGGACTGGGACGCGTCCGTGAACAGGTCCTCCTGTGGAGGAGGGGGTGTGATGGGGACTCCCTGAGCCAGCCAGGACTGGGAGTGCCATTGGGCCACCGATGATTGGAACCACTGACCGAGGGGGACCGGAAGGTCCCACGACTGCAACGCCTGCGACCAACGCTTGCGAAAGAGGCGTTGAAACCGGCGTTTGTGCAGTCGTCCGAGGGGCACTAAGGGGGCCAAGGACTAGTAATTATAATTATAATAAATAAATAGATGAATAAAATGAAAGTAACTGTAATTAAAAAAAATAAGTGAATAAAATAAATGATTTTTTTTGTTTTTGTGTGTGTGTGTGTGTGTGTGTGTGTGTGTGTGTGTGTGTGTGTGTGTGTGTGTGTGTAGGCTAGCTGGTAGGTAGTTGGTAGGGGGGGGGGGGGGAGGAGGGGTATGAATGCTGTCTTTCAAACAAGAAAGTGGGATTTTTTTTTTTTTTTTTTTAAATGCGCAAACACGAGTCACTTAAAGTCTATGGAGACGACGTGACGATTGAATTGAAGATTCAGTCTGTGATTTCACTTTTTTCAGTTCTGACAGAAAAAAGGAGCAATGCCAAAAGTTGCAAGATACATACTTTTGGTTTCTCCACACCGATAGTTCGTCGCAATCGAAGAATATGGAATCATTGCTGCAAACAGTTTCGCGTTGTCTTCAGCTGATCGGAAACTGATGATTGTTGATGGCATGAATCGTCCACAACACTTCAGCTTTCAATACATCTGTCCCACTTGCTGTTATTGTGGATTGGCTGACGATTCTTACTGAGGAAAGGGTCTGACCCGATGTTGACGAATTTGATGATTGCCAAACGAAGTCCGCAAGATTAACGACCGGCCTACTCGCTTTTTCCAATTCCACGTATTTTTCCGTCTTTCCATGACTTGCAACCGCTGATTCGCCCATTGCCCGAACATCAACAGTCTTTTTGCACACTTTACAGAAAAACGCATGTTTGTTAACTCTGCATTCAGTGATCCAGCTTCGATATTCTTCCTTCTGTAACCACAACGGATCAAATGCGCAATTAGGCAAGATGACAGACGCAACAGTATTGAACTTCGCCAAAGATGAGGGAGATGGCGCTCTTTGTCGGAAGTCGAACTGTGCATGTGCAAACGATAACCAACTATTGAATTGTTTCCATTTGCTTGAAAAGCAGACGACACCCAAAACGATTCGAGAGGCGAAAATCGATGTCCGAAGACTTGTTCGTGTTTGTTCTCCAATTTGTCTTCAAATGTTACGGTCAGTTTTGGTCCGAAAACGATTTTTAAGGGGATTTCAAGGGATGGTAGGGATATCAGCAGTTTTCAAGGGTTTTCAAGGGCCTTTTTGACCCAGTTGAAATCTAAAGGGTTTTCAAGGGTCTTCCAGGGGCGTACGAACCCTGATTCTTAATGCACAGGGCTCCCACCGAGGAAAAGCAAAAGCAGCTGAAATTCTAGAGGATCTGGACAGCTTGCTCACTCTCCTCCCAAATAATTCTGAAATGTGCTTTCAAAACGGTACAAAGTAATGCAAATCTGAGCAACAGGCAGAGTACCATCAACATTTCAATCTAACCACAACCTGGACCATTTGTTCTCAAAGCTTTTGCCAATCAATCTCTTTCACTTTCATGTCAATGCCTGACGTCACAGCACGACATTATTTTGCCTCCATCTGGGCGGATAAAATGACAATTGACCTGCTCTCTCTCTCTCTCTTAAAGTTTACATGAGATTTCATAGTGCAAGTGCCATCTGCAGGCTGAAGAACAGCTGATTTTCAAAAATCTTTTTTTTTAAAAAGGCTTGGGTCTAGGAGCTGCCTTGGCCCCAATGGGGTCCAGGGGAGCGAAGCCTCCTGGCCAAAATGGAATCTAAGCAGTTTTGAAGACTGTTTCATGGTCTCTCATTACACACAAATTACTATCCAAGAGGCTAAGAAACAAAAAGAAAACAGTGAACACACACACACATAAATAGTACAGATATACACACACGCAAACACACACACACACACACAAATAAGAAGGGGGGATGGGAGGGGGGTTAAAAGGGGGGGAGGAAGAGGGAAGGAGAGGAGCGACAGAAGGAACGGAGGTTGTAAATGTGGAACAGGAAGACTGGGACAGGTGAGAAGAGAGATTGGGGAAGGGGGAAAGAGAACAGCTAAGGAGAAGGCGAGAACAGCCGGAGGTGGGGAACAGGGAGACTGAGATTCGGAATGTTGAGTAATGGGGGAAGAGAAAAGAAAAGAAAAATCAGAGATATGAAAAGAATGGGAAGGATATGACAGTGGAAAGAGAAAGAGAAGCTAGGACGGTTGGATGGCGCACCTCAGTGTAGAGAGAGAATGAACAGGAATGATGCATCAATATATCCAAAAAAAAGGGGGTAGTATACATGTGCAGGTGGAAAGATCTATGTTCTATAGGAAAATCGTCTGTGCAATTATTGTCATCGGTAGGGGGATCAGTAGGTGTTCTGTGTATGTTGGATCAATAAAACACTACAGCATGCCTTTTAAAAACGTGGCAGCAGTGGAATGGTTCCTAAGGTGGGTTGCCTGAAAAGAACCTGATATTGACTGTTTGACTTGTGCATGGGGCTGGGGCGAGATCATCTTGGGTGTGGCTGTGTATAAGGTGGCCAGACTGAGCAAAGTAGGCACAGGACGACTGAGAGAAAATGGATGAGACAGCAACAAAAATAAATGAAAAAAAAAAAATTCCAGCATACCACTGACCTTCTCAGTGGCTGTGTCCGACAGCATGTGTGCAGTGTCACTGCAACACTCAGGCGCCTTGAAGTCATTGCCATGCCAGGTGCTCTCGCCGGGTGTCAAGTTCACTTGGCCATCCCGACACACAGTTAGCGTCACGGGGCTAATCACGAAAAAAGTGTCATCCTTCTTGCTGGATGCACCTGCAAAGAGGTTATCAACCAAACTAATTATGATTCATTTGTGATCACCATATTAAAATATTAATGTATGTTTCATGACTAAAACGACCTGACACCAGATGATCTAATGAAACACTCAATGAATATATAGACACTAAAATGATTAAATTCAGATTATGTTTAGCTTACAGCCCCCCCCCCCCCCCCCCCCCTCCCAGCCTCAAAGGACCTTATTAGGGCTGTCACCTTGCTGTACAAACTCTCTATATAGATAATGAAGAAGAAAAAAAAACACACACACACAAACACACAACTCATTAGCACAGATTTTTCTAAAAATATGCTAAAATTGCTCTGAAATCCTTCTGTAAAATTTTACAATGCATATAAAATGTTCTCCTTTTTCACTTAGTTTCAGAGCTAAAAAAAAAACCCAAAAAAACGCTCACAAACTTCATCTCTAGATTTTGTCCCTGACTTTTTTTACTTCTTTGTGCTCATCAATATGTGATAATAACGGGGTCAGTCATAAATATCAGCAACACACAAACACATGATCACAAGACCTCCACCACTCAATATTTATACAAATCATATGTGATTTATTATGGCTTTCTGTGTAACTCAACCAGTCACTACCTACCTTTAATAAAGAAATCCTGTATGGCTGCAGCACTCTGACAGAGCAAGGCCCACACCTCCCTCTCTCTGAGAGGCCCCCACGAACCTCCAGAATGTCAGACAGACTCACTGCAATGGGTACACCTGGCATGGTGTCCATGTAAGTAGTTCTACTGCAACAACAAAAAGGCAAAAATCCTTGTTAGGTATACAAAAACAATGCTAGAAGTAGAATAAAGATTCAAAAAGCCATCTACACTTCACAATATAAAAACACTTCTTGGCATTCATACATTCAATACTGATGCGGACAAAGACGTATTGTCCATACTTTAACTTGTTTAGGAAATTGTCCATACTTTAACTTGTTTAGGAAACTATCTGCATGAAAAAAAAACTAAATTCAAAGATGACAAACAAAGCTGATGCCTCACTTATGATAAAGGCATCTTCAAGTATAACCTATTTAAAATGACTCACATTAAGTACAAAACTAGACTGAAGTTCCATTCATATCCATGTTCTGATTGGTTCTAAATGATTTTCACGAGCAAATTATCATCTTTCTTGTTGATAAACTTAATCCTCTCATGGCTATGCTCATTTCTGTTAGCTCAATAGACACGTCCCATCCAGTCACACACAATTTTACAGTGTTTAATGAACTGTGGAGCCAGCGATGAACTTGCTGTGGGAATGGTTGAGCGCACATTTATTTACAATGTTCAATAAATTGTGTGGCCTGAATCACACATTCATGTCAGCTAGTAGTAGGCTAATCAGAAGACCGCAGACTTTCATGAAAATTGAAGAGATCCTCAAAAAAATTTTCCTCAAGGGGAAGCAACAATAACTATGGACTAAGAGTTACTTCAAATGTTAAGTGTTGGTACAGGACATGATAATACAAACTATATGTTAATATTTCTATAAAGATTTATAACATATCTTTATTATTGCTAGAAAATATATTCCTTCAGAGAAAATAATAAACAATAAACAAGTACAGTAACTCTTGCTCCCACAAGAAAACATATTCAGTTCTTCAACGGAATGCTGCTTGCAACACCGAATCGTTTAGCAAACATGACAGCACAGAGCAAACAGAACAAACATGGAAACATCCCCAAAAAAGGATGCTCCAAGCTTGCCCATATACCCCATACTGAACACATCTACACAGCAACAAGAACTAGAGAAATGAATAAATATAAAGCAACTTTTATTCAAGACTGGCACAGCCTTTTTAAACTT
>CM031595.1:32696482-32726482 GCA_018398815.1 Conus ventricosus | reverse complement strand
ACTGGAGGAATCTGGTGAATTGTTCTTCAATTTGGAGCTACTATGACTCCCCTCATAGTTAAGAGTGAAGTTGGAAATGTGTCTATTAAGTAATCATGATCAGGTATGACTACCGCTCTGACTTCCTAGTGTGAATCATGAGCTTCGATGTTGATACAGTCATTTACAGACTTCCTGGTGTGATTCATGAGCTTTGATGTTGATACTGTTAATTAGGCCTACAGACAATTAACGACCAACTGAGAACGGTAGTCATGAGTACCAGTGCAAGTGTTATCTAGGCCTACATCAAAATGATGGGTACAATTTATTAGAAGAAAATAATCGTTCTAAAACGAGGAACGAGAGAAAATGCTGACGAGATATACACCGCATCCGAACCGCGCTGCATCCCGCCTTCAGCTGCCAATCTGCACCGAGCCACCAGATGGCAGCTAGGCCTAGCCTACCACAGCGTAGGCCAGCATCCAAATGCACACTGGGCTGCTGTACTGTGTGTATCGTGACTGTACTAACCTACACGCACTTATCTCGGACTTCAAGCGCGGTTCCTGGATATAAATCCATTTCACCAGTTGATCAAACATCACATAATCAGAAACATGGTAATCCTGTAGTTAGACAAACACGAAATACCTTACGTGTCCGTTGTGGACAACAGGAACACTTGATTTCGAAAATTCTTCAGTAGTTCTTTGAAGAAGTTTGCCCGTACGTTCGGACCGCCATCTCACCCTGGGGACGCTATAAATAACTTACATTCTGATTGGCTGAAAGGAACCGAGTTCTGGAGCTGCGATCGTCTCCCATGATTGATACTTCAGGATCAGGATCAGGATCAGGGGCGTTGTATCAAATACAACTTAGCCCATTTAGGCTTTTTACGCCCCTTCTGTATGAATATATCCTTTTTTTTCGTAACCGTTGGTCCAGTCATAGGCTAGCTCAGACCTATTATCCATCAAATTCATATCTAATTTTTGTTATTAATTCATGTTTATCTATGAGGTTCTTAAAAACTACTAGGTGCACGTTTGATGTTAAGTGTTAGTTTATTCCAAAAGTTGGTTACTCTATTAGTAAAAGTAAATTTTCTTAAATTCGTTCTACAATATTGTTTAAATATTTTATCTTCACTGTTCCTTGTAACATTCTTCTGCGGAGTACAAAAAAAGCATGCTTTATCAACATCATCAATTTCATTAAATATCTTGTATGCTTGAATCAAGTCTCCTCTTATTCACAACGATGAATGTGTATAATTTCAGTTCAGTCCATTTTGATGGTTTTATTAAACATTGAGTCTCCTCTTACTTCCACAACGATGAATGTGTATAATTTCAGTTCAGTCCATTTTGATGGTTTTATTAAAAAATTTCCTCAACATATATCATATTAGACAATTCACTCATATGCAGTCAGTAATTTTCACATATTCTTGTATTAAAATTCTTGAACTCAAATTTCAAGTTCGCCATCTGGCAGGTAGGTAGGTAGGTAGGAGGTTGTATAGCCTCGCGGCTTTCTTGTGCTCCGTCAATTGATACGTCAGTATTGCTCAAGGGGTATTAATCGCAGCGTGTTACAGTTACATATATATATAAGGATACTCATGATTTTAGTCGTCTTTTTTGAGGTCACATACTGTTAAAGATAATGTCAGTGACCTTTGGAAGTGTATAAAAACTAACTTTGAATTTATTATGGATGACAAATAACCTACTAAAATAACTTCAAGCAAGAACCACCAGCCATGGATTACTACAAAAACTAAACGTTTGTTGAGAAGGAAACATCGTTTCTTTAAGAAATTGAAACTACATCCCAATTCAGAAAGATTACTGGTTAGGTATAAACATATTAAGAGAAGGTGTCAGAGAGAATGTAGGCTTGCTCACTCCAATTATGTTAATTCGATGATTTCTGAAGGTGATCATCAAAACAAGAAATTATGGTCTTACATAAGGAGTAAGAGACAGGACAATATTGGGATTCCAGACCTGAAAACAACCAGAATAACCTAATACAGGACCCTGAAGGGAAAGCAAACTTACTAAACAAGCAGTTTTGTTCAGTTTTCTCAAATCCCAAACCTTTAATTAACGTTAGACTAAAGGATGATGATAAACTCCCTGAAATGCAGAACATCAAAGTAAACAAAGCAGGAGTATTTAAGTTACTGACCAATATCAATGAAAACAAAGCTACTGGTCCTGATGGCGTTCCTGGCAAGCTCTTAAAATTATGTGCCAATGAATTGAGTGAGGTATACCAACTACTTTACCAAGCTTCACTGGACCAGGGAGTAATACCTGATGAGTGGGGAGATGCGAGCATTGTTCCCTTATTCAAAAAGGGTGACAAAACAAAAGCAGAAAACTATAGACCTGTATCTCTTACATCCATATCAGCTAAACTACTTGAACATATAATATATAGTAGCATAATGGACCATCTTGACAAATATGACTTTTTAAATAATGCCCAACATGGTTTTAGACAGCGAAGGAGTGTGAGACTCAACTTATAACAACTCTCAATGATTTTAATAACTGTCTTAACAACAGGCAGCAAATAGATGCAATTTTATTAGATTTTTCTAAAGCCTTTGATAAGGTTGACCATGAGGGCCTGCTGCTTAAATTAGAACACATCGGCATTGGGGTTCTTGCTAAAATGGGCTAGATCATTTCTCGTTGGGAGAACGCAGAAAGTTGTTGTGGAAGGGTCGTCATCCCATTGTAAACCAGTCTTGTCAGGTGTACCACAGGGAACTGTTCTGGGGCCCTTGTTTTTCTTAATTTATATAAATGACATAAGTAGAAATCTCTCTCCTGGAACTACTATAAGGCTTTTTGCAGATGACAGCTTAGTATATAGAACAATCAGAAGCAAGAATGATACACGCATTCTACAAGAAGATCTAAACGCTTTACAAGAGTGGGAAAGTACTTGGAAAATGGAATTTCATCCCCAAAGTGCCAAGTGTTGCGTATATGTAACAAACGCTCACCAATTACATCAGATTATTCTATCCATAATACTATTCTTAAAGAAACAATGCTGCAAAATATTTAGGCGTGATTATAGATAGTCGTCTCAAATGGAAAGAACATTACAATTTAGTATGTAAGAAAGCAAATAACATCTTAGCTTTCTTATACAGGAATATCAATGACTGCCCCCAAAAGGTTAAAGACGACTGCTACAAAACACTGGTTAACCAGTACTGGAATATGGTTGCTCAGTTTGGGATCCTTACCATCTAAAGGACATTGATAACCTCGAAAAGATTCAGAAGAGAGCAGCACGGTTTGTAACAGGGAACCACATCAGAGAAAAGGGGAATACTAGGAAGAACATGAGGAAATTAGAATGGAAACCCTTAGAAGAGAGAAGAGCTTTTATCAAACTTAACATCTTCTTCAAAGGCAGAGCTAAAGTAATCGATATTCCAATGGAACAACTAGTATTGAATAAAAGTCGCACCAGGAGTGACGGTCAATGTTATACCATACCTGCATCAAATATTGACAGCCACTTACATTCTTTTTATCCCAGTTCTGTACGGCTGTGGAACTCACTGCCGGGTGCCATCAAGATTGCCACAAGTGCAGTCTCATTTAGGGGACAAGTTGATTCGACAGTTTTGAGATCTGCATATTGACGATTTTCTATTTTTACTTCCCCAGATATTTTACTTTTACCTGGGCCTGAATTTGGCCATTGCTTTTAACTTCTTGAATTGAGTGCGACCCCTTGTTGCCAAATTTGCTCCAGGGGCCAACAGTCTTGAGTTGCACTGTTTTATGTTTTATGTTATTTTATTTTACTTTTTAACATGCGCGCTGGTGACCTACTCGTTTTTGAGTGAACCGGTATTTTAGGAAGAAGAAGAAGATATATATATATATAATATATATATATATATATATATATAATATATATATAATATATATATATATATATATATACTGGTATGAGAAAAGTCTCAGTCATCAAAGTCAAATTCTATTTCTTTAAAACTTACATCTGCATCAAGGAGGCTTTTAAAGTTGTTAAGAGTGTCAGTAAGTTTAATGTTAGTCGGAAGAGAATCTCATCTGTTAACTACTCGATAGCAAACGAATTTCTCCTTAGGTTAGTGTTAGCAAAACGAACAAACAATTTGCCTTCATTGCCTCTTGTGATATCAGACTTACTTGGAATAAAGAGTTAAAATCAATATCGTCCACTTGGTGAAATGTTTTATATACTTGGATCAGGTCCCCTCTTACCCTTCTGGCTTTTAGAGATGGTAACTCAAGATATCTTAGCCTATCTGCGTAAGTCATGTCTCTGCATTCTGGTAATATTTTAGTCGCTCTTCTCTGGACCTTTTCTACCGACGCCGATTGTCTCTTAAGCAGTGGGTACCACATAATAATAATAATAATAATGAATACTATATAGCACCTGTTCTCGGCTAGAGGCCAAGCTCTAAGCGCTTTACAATCAACACTCGTTTACACAACGGGCTGCCTACCTGGGTAGTGCCGACTGAAGAGCTGCCAGCTGGCGCTTCATTCAGTCGTTTCCCGTGTCATCCAGTCAGTATCGTTCAATATCGATCACTCATTTTCCTTACTTCCTTCATTCTTTCCATTTCTCACGCAGGGTGCATGCTATGTGTAACGTGTCATCCATACCAACGGCCAAACTGGCCTACTCTTCCGAAAGTTGGTGATGGGATTTTACGTGTGTGCAAGATGTTATGCATGCGTTCACACACGGAACCTCGGTTTATAGTCTCATTCGAAGGACTATATGGGAAATGGAGTCAGAACCAATGTTAACTCCGAGGGAAAAATCCCCCTGTACCGAAACTCCTCGGCGGAGGTTCGAACCCGCAACCCCAGGATCACCAAGATTACGAGTCAGGCGCTCTACCAACTGAGCTATTCCGGCTCCCATAACATTTCCGTACTCCACATGTGGTCTGATAAGCGCTTTGTACAATTTCAGGAATATGTCTTTATCACTAAAGGAGAAAGACCGTTTAATCAACCCAATCATTTGGTTGGCTTTACTAATCGCTTTTTGTATGTGTGGGTCAAAACTAACGCCAAAGTCTTTTTCCTCTGAGCATTTTTGAATCATTTCATTTGAATGACCTAATTTCATTGTGTAGTCAGTTTGGGGATTTTTCTTACCTATGTGCATTACCTTACACTTTTGGACATTGAAATACAAGTTCCACTTATGCGACCACTCCTGCACGTTGTCAAGGTCCTTTTGAATATCAGGATAATTACAGAGTCATCGTAAATCTTCGTATCGTCGCCAAAAATTTTGCACGTACTCGATATCACATCCGGTAAGTCATTAATAAATATGGTAAAAAGGACTGGGCCCAAAATGCTTCCCTGTGGGATGCCACTTAAAACTGGTTTGTTCGAAGAGTAAACCGACCCTACCCTCACCCTTCGGTCAGTCAGAAAGTCCTCGATCCAGTCTAAGAGGGAGCCGTCAATTTCATAATTTTTCAACTTGATCAGTAGTCTTTTATGCGGTACCGAGTCAAAGGCTTTACGGAAATCTAAATACACTATATCTATTGATTTTTTGTCATCAGTAAGTGCAGTTAAATCATCCATGACTTGGATCAGCTGGGTCATGCAAGATCTTTTATTTCGAAAACCGTGTTGACATCTGCAAAAAGTTTGAAATCATTAAAATATGTCACAATAACATCACTCATAATTGACTCCAGTACTTTGCATGTAACACAAGTTAGGCTGACTGGCCAACTCCTAACCCACTTCAAAAATAGAATTACTGAGCCACCAAACAAAAGAACAAATTACAGACACCACGCGTTTCGACCTATTTTATCTTCTTCAGGCAGGACAGGTTGTTGTGCCCGAAGAAGACCAAACAGGTCGAAACGCATGGTGTCTGTCTGCAATTTGTTTGTTCTTTCATTTGGCGGCGGCTCAGTAATGCCATTTTTGCTTTTGTTTCAGTTTCTGCCAACAGTCATCCCACTTTGAAACTAGCCCACTGGCTTTAGTGTGAGCATTTTGAACTTTGCTTCCATAGAGTTATTTATCGATATTAGGCTAAGTCGTTTCAATGAGAAACGTCCCTGGCTGTAACAAAGAATAATTTACTACGATGAAGCAACAAATACATCCAGACACACTCCACATCTACAGGTGTTTTTCGTGCCTTCAGTACTTTGTAAATTATTATCTAAGAGTTACAGTCGTGGACAGGCAGGCAATGAATACAATTTTTAAAAGGAGTGTATATTATTTTGTTCTGTCTTGAACTTGATGATGAATTTAAGCAGTGTAAGCTTAAATTGTACTGTTTTCCTTTGAACAAGGTCTATTGGTGTGAGCCAGGCAGCAATGCAGGAATACAGTCAGGCGGAAACAGAGGCAAGCAGTAATGGAGAAAAACAGCCGTCAGGAATAGACAGTCAGGTAGGAAGACAGGCAGGCAGCAATACAGGCGCACAATCAGGCAGAAAAAGAGGCAGGCAGCAACGGATGAAAAACAGCCCTCAGGCAGACAGTCAGGCAGCAATGCAGGCATGCAGTCAGGCAGGAAGATAGTCAAACAGTAAACCAGGCACACGGTCAGGAAGGAAAACAGGCAGGCAGCAATGCAGGAGAACAGTCAGGCAGGAAGACAGGCGGGCAGCAATATAGACATACAATCAGGCAGGAAAAGAGATAGGTAGTAATGCTATAATACGGTCAGGCAGGAGGAGACGCAGGCAGCAACACAGGAGTACAGGCAGGCAGGAAGACAGGCAGGCAAGAAGACAGACAGGCAGTAATACAAGCATACAGTTAGACAGGATGTGAGTCAAGTAGCACTGAAGAAAGGCAGGTAGCAATGTAGGAAAAGAGGCAGGAGGAAAGACAGGAAAAGAGGCAGGAGGCAAGACAGGAAAAGAGGCAGGGGTAAGACAGGAAAAGAGGCAGGGGGTAAGACAGGAAAAGAGGCAGGAGGAAAGACAGGAAAAGAGGCAGGAGGTAAGACAGGAAAAGAGGCAGGGGGTAAGACAGGGAAAGAAGGAAGACAGGAAAAGAGGCAGGAGGTAAGACAGGGAAAGAGGCAGGAGGGAAGACAGGAAAGGAGGCAGGAGGTAAGACAGGGAAAGAGGCAGGAGGAAAGACAGGAAAAGAGGCAGGAGGCAAGACAGGAAAAGAGGCAGGGGGTAAGACAGGAAAAGAGGCAGGGGTAAGACAGGGAAAGAGAAAGGAGGTAAGACAGGAAAAGAGGCAGGAGGTAAGACAGGGAAAGAGGCAGGGGGCAAGACAGGAAAAGAGGCAGGGGTAAGACAGGGAAAGAGAAAGGAGGTAAGACAGGGAAAGAGAAAGGAGGTAAGACAGGAAAAGAGCCAGGAGGTAAGACAGGGAAAGAGGCAGGAGGTAAGACAGGGAAAGAGGCAGGAGGGAAGACAGGAAAGGAGGCAGGAGGTAAGACAGGGAAAGAGAAAGGAGGTAAGACAGGGAAAGAGAAAGGAGGTAAGACAGGAAAAGAGGCAGGAGGTAAGACAGGGGAAAAGGCAGGAGGTAAGACAGGGAAAGAGAAAGGAGGTAAGACAGGGAAAGAGGCAGGAGGTAAGACAGGGAAAGAGGCAGGAGGTAAGACAGGGAAAGAGGTAAGACAGGAAAAGAGGCAGGAGGTAAGACAGGGAAAGAGAAAGGAGGTAAGACAGGGAAAGAGCCAGGGGCAAGACAGGAAAAGAGGCAGGGGCAAGACAGGAAAAGAGGCAGGGGGCAAGACAGGAAAAGAGGCAGGGGGTAATGCAAGCAGTGACACGGAAGAAGATAATGTTGCTTATAGCTCAGCCGACCGCAAAGGGCCACATCAGGGCTGTCAGTGACACGGAAAGAGATGTGGGCGTGAAAGAGTAGAGGAGGAGGGTGTAGTCCTCTAAGGGGTGGACTTATTGTGTGTTTTTTTACTTAATTCATAAAGCATTTTTTTTTTATATAATTATGTCAAAATTCTGCTGGACGTTCAACGCCCATCTTGCACCGAATTTGAGAAGGTAAGTGATTGCTCGATTTTGGTTTTCATTGTCCTGAGTGTTATTAATTTGCCTGAAGAAGACCTAATTGGTCAGAACGCCTTGTGTTTTGTCTTGTAATGTGTTTGTCCTGACATCTGGCAGATTACTTTAAATTCCTTTAAAAAAAAACTTGAATGAATGTTAATTTGTGTTTGTTCACATCTCCTGTTGTTGTTGCTATGTTTATATGTCAGGTAAGGATATATGGGCAAGCTTGAAACAGTCTCTTGGATGATATCTCCTTGTTTGTTCTGTGTGCTCTGTGTTGACATTTCGGCTAAGTGATTTGGTGTCACAAGCAGAAACAACTAGGTAGAGTACCACTGGGGAGGCCCATCCAGGGATTAAAAGTCGACTTTAGACAGGAGTGAAAAATAAACAAACAAACAAAATGTGTTTACAAGACTGATCCGCATTTATTGCAGGTGATGGATACAATATTCACACTCTATCACCTCTTTCTCCATTCCCACTCTTCTATGCCTTCCCCATTCTACCCTTCATGTTCTGTATCTGTATCTTTATCTTGTCGATGAATCCAGACGACTAACGGTACTGCGGTGCGTTGATGTGGACCCCAATGTTTGTTTATCGTCATTATTGCAGGTGACGGAGGGAATGTTTTGCCGGTATTTGCACCCCACCCCCACCCCCGCCCGTACACTACTTATAAGTGCAAACGTGTGAACCAATGGTGCCGTTTACAAGACTGAATTCGATGGCTCCTGTATACAGTCAAAGAAAGGTTTCTTCCTTTTGATCGTGTGCACAGAGCTATGTAGGCTAAAATTAACGCAATGTAGAGCTGTTATGCACCTAACTCGACAGGTCCAACGACCTCCGTAGATGGTTTAATATTCATTATTTAACTAAACACCCCCTTTTTTACCACTTCCCATTCCACCAGCCCATATTTGTTCCATATAATGAGAGAAAAAGAGATGCGCGCGCGCGCGCGTGTGTGTATGTGTGTGCTCGCCTACATACACTTACGTGCGTGAATGTCTGTTGAAGAAAAGAGTACAGAAAGTTAAAGCAAACTGGAATGAAATAGAGTCTAGGACGCCTCGTGTTCATTAGTTACACGGCATCTGCATCGAGTGTCAGTCGGTACAGGCACCTGCACAGGTGATTGACAGCGCGCGCTAGTTTTGTTTGGAACATGTTTAAAGCAATCAAACATGGCTGTATTTTCTCCGTTATTCTCCGTATGTGGCTGGTTTGCACCGCTGGAAAACAAACGCATTTCTTGCATCGCTTTCTGCTCAATGATGCTGTCCAATATTAAAAAAAAAAAAGTATTTATCATAGAAAGACTCCGTATCTCTAAGGGTTGCTTCACTGTTTACAATGGTGACGAGTATTTTTACCCAACTGGAAATTTTAAAAGGTGAACGCCAAATATCTTGTTCACGCAGTAATCAGTGTATAAGTTAAGATTTTGTGTTTTGTCTTCTTCAGTAGGAAGAAACTGGGGTGAGCTTGACAGCAGGTCTTCCGATTTTCAATCCTTGCAAGAAGTTGTACAACTAATGTCTTTGTTATCATGCATCTGTATTCAAATCATTCCATGACTTGGCACTTTCAACAAAAACAAAGACACCTGACTCATTGTCTCCCCCCTCCCCCTCTCTCTCTCATTTGTGTTTAAACTATATCTGGGGAGATGCGGACGACACGATTTCTTTAAGATACACACAAGTTGGTGAAATGTCAAAAGGTGACCACACATTTGATTTGAACAATTATCAATTTTGTTTTAGATTACGAAGCTGTCCTCACAGCACTTGAAACAAGTCGAGAAACTGTTTTGAGGAATTTGTTTGCTCAGGAACCGTATTTTGTCCAGTCTCTGATTTGTAGGTGAACCTGATCAGTCACGACTCTCACTTTCAATGTTCAAAGTCACGACTTTTGTCACTTTCAGTTTTAACGCGATCTCCACAATGTTACAGGATTTTTTTTTTTCAACAAAACAATATCCACCAAAATGGCCTGCTTGTGTGTATAAACAGTAAAATGAATACCAAACCAAAGCTGTCAGTAAATCATGGATGTGAGCACTTCCACCTATGGAAGAATTCTACCATGCTGTATGCCTGAGTGCGACACTGTCCTTGCATTCTGTAGAAGTGACACTGCTTCCAGTGCACGCGAGTCCTGGGAACACAAAGGGCATATCTTGCACTCCGTTGGCTGAGGTCTTGTTCTTGTTCTTGATCCTAAGTCATCTTCTGAACATTCACGCACGCAGTCACAACACATACACACACACGCGCATGCACGTGCGCACACGCACATACGAACATGTGTGCGTACGTTCGCTCGCTCTTACCCACACAAATATACACATGTGTGCATGTGCACGTCAACACCGACACACGCGCGCACACGCATGCATACACATAGGCACACAAATGCACACACATGCGCACACGCCCACATACAAAGACATACGCATACACACAGATATGTACACATACAGCCTAAATGCAGATAGTGTGCTCACACAAACCTACAAATTACACACACACACACACACACACTCATGCGCCCACATACACACATGGGCCCATGCCCACACATTATACATACACGTGTACATTCACTACACACACACACACAAAACATGGTAGGTAGGCACTCAAGGTCTGACCAGCGCGTTGGGCTAATGCGTAGGTCAGACATCCGCCGAGTCGTAGCCACGAGACCCTCTTCTTCAATTGTCTCATCTTAGTTGAAAATTCACTTATCCATCAGCTTCAAATCAGGCGTAGTGTGGTCTCAAAACTCAGCGGATGTGGTGTAGCGTATATGGACTAGTCCACACGCAGTGACGCCTCCTTGATGAAACTGAAACTGAAATTGGCTGAGGGTTTGACGGTTTACCCATACCTTAACCTTCGCTCTCACTGACATCTAATGTCAACAACAACAAAAACTGTAGTGGCTGCCTTTTCGAAGTTTTACATCTGTCCATGCTCTGGTTATCTGCTGAGAATGGGTCGTACTTCCATAGCATTTATTGTTCTGAATAATTTTAGAAAACGAACTTACAGTAGATTAAAAGATATGTGGCCATTTAACTTCATTGGGGTGGGGTGTGGGGGTAGGGACCGATAAACTAAAAACAGTTTTTGACGGTGGGTCAGCATAAGCTTCTCATGAACACGTCTACATAGTTGATGTAGGGCGGAACCAATCGCTTTGATAAATCCTTTCCTCTGTCGCCAGCAAACAGATCATAATTGGTTATGTAAACGACCACTGACATTTTCCTGCCGGAGTGGTATTTCCTAGAGATGTGATTGGCGTCAAAATCCTGCAGAAAGCGCTAGGAAAAGAGCAGAGCACTTTGGAAGGGGTGGGAGTGGGGGCTCATTGGCTATGTTCCAAATTCGAGCTAGTCCTCGTTTGCTCATTATTAACAAGACTACAGTGTTGACTCGGCACAGGTTTGATGGACGTGGAAAAGCTGTGTGCAGGGCATACGATGTGGCTCACACCATGCAATATAAAACGGAAAATATCCAAAGTACATTCTATGTTTCATGTAATCAAATGTTTCAGCCTCAATTATCATATGATAAATATCATGAGACATCAGCTTACTGTTTGGTGGATTTTCGTGACAGGCGTTCTCTTTCCCACTCCACTTATTTACACGGAGTTCCACTTCGATTTTGTAATCTGGTTATGACTGTAAGAAGTCGCCGCCTGTTCCTAAATCAAGAACCTACATTGTAGAATACCATAGAGCAAGTGGTGGCGACCGAGTGGTGATTCAACCAGGAAAGAATAGCTCAATCTTCTGGGAGATTTAATATAGGGACAGTGTGGCTCAATATTGGAAACAGCAGTAGACTGTCCTTTTTGTATGCAGATTTAGTTGTTTGAAATGTATGTTTATGTATATTTTTACTTGAAAACATTGTTGACTTATTTTTCAGTAAACATTGTTATTTGATCTCAGATGGGCTTTGTCACTTGACACACACACAATATATATATATATATATTGAATTATAAACAAAGCTTGCTCTTATGTCTTAGATTGAAGAAATAGGGGGAGACAAGCATTCATATCTGCAGTGGTAGATGATTCTGCCTAACTAACAGTATGTGCTTGAGTGGGTGAATGGGGAAAAATAAAATAAATGCTTCTCAAAATGAGCCTTCAGCAAGCTTATAGTCTCCAAGGGGGAGACATCCTCCAATAGGGAGGGAAACTCACTAACATATAACTCCTGGTCATATACCGATATTTCGAAACCTGGTTGTTTCTCCTCAGTGACCGCGGAAAGTGGTAATTTGACTCCTCTGCCTTTTCAGTTTTAAGAAGAATGCAATCCCAGAAAAGGCTGGTGTGCAATACCGTAGTATGTTTGTTGAGTTTTCAAAAAACCAACCAAAGGTGCCACCTAAGAAGCAAAAGAAAATCATGAAAGAGCAAAACAAGCTACATTTTCTTGTGAAAAGTAGAAAATATAAAAAGATATCCTCTTAAGACACAAGTGCTGAGGGCCAGTTCTTGGAATGAATCCGCAAGGGACTAAAATACAACAAACTAATGAATTCCAAGGATAAGTACCGAGCACCGTTCCAGCAACTTACAGAGCAGCTTGGTGTTGCTCTTTCATGATTTTCTGAAAAGGCAGAGGAGTCAAATTACCACTTTCCGCGGTCACTGAGGAGAAACAACCAGGTTTCGAAATATCGGTATATGACCAGGAGTTATATGTTAGCGAGTTTCCCTCCCGATTGGAGGATGTCTCCCCCTTGGAGACTATAAGCTTGCTGAAGGCTCATTTTGAGAAGCATTTATTTTATTTTTCCCCATTCACCCACTCAAGCACATACTGTTAGTTAGGCAGAATCATCTACCACTGCAGATATGAATGCTTGTCTCCCCCTATTTCTTCAGTCTAAGACATAAGAGCAAGCTTTGTTTATAATTCAATATTTCTTGCAGTCGTTGCAACACCAAGCTGCTCTGTAAGTTGCTGGAACGGTGCTCGGTACTTATCCTTGGAATTTATTAGTTTTATATATACATATATATACTTGTGTGTGTGTGTGCGTGCGCGTTTAGCTCTTGATACAGGTGTCCGTAGCTATGTTTCCCCTACCACCACCCCCTTCCTCTACCATGAAATTACTCTCAGCTTTCTAGCTTTAATGATTCACTCTGTGTTACATCCCCCCCCCCCCCCCCCATTTCTTGTTATCAATGTCACTTTAGTTTATAAAGCAAATGTATAAATACAAAATACAACTATACGTGGTATTTGTTATCCAGATGTTTCGGTTGAATGATACCACCAAACACGGGCTATTCTACCTGACACTGCTTTAATCTTGTTATGCAATCTTTTCATCAAGCTGTTGGTTCATTTACCCTTAGCATGGGAATGAACAAAGTGCATGCAGTTTGTCTCCTTCTTGTTCTTTCCAGGAATGAGCTCGTGTCTCATAACCATGCGGTAAAGAAATCTCTTAACTTCTGCCTTAGATCATGATCACTTGGGCCTAGGATATCTTTCTAAATGGTGATGATTTATACAACATGAATTGTTCTGATCCCATTTCAGGGACCCTCAAGTCAGCTCCCATCCAAGGTATGGAAATCTTTCTTTTGCAGTCTTTTGCAGACTTGTGTGAGGAAGTGGCTTGCTACATACACACTTCCCCGACTTAGTTGATCCATCTGCATCCCTCTAACAGAATAAGCCAATGCAGGATGCCCATCCCCATGACTGAAGTAGGCCACTACAATTCTCTAAATAGAAGACCAGACCAGCGCGAGTCATTATGATGTGCTACAAGTACATGTCGAAAGGATACTCTTCTCCGCCGATATCGGCTGCATAGCCAACACAGGATGTTGAAAGGAAACCACACAGACAAAACAGAAAAGGACAGCTTCAACGGAGGCAAAACACATGAAGAACTGTTCAAAGCTACTGATCCTGAGGAACATGATTCCATTTTCAGCACAGGGAAGTGGACCCTCAGTTCACATGAGCTGCATGCAGAAAATGTAGCCAAAGCAAGCATGAAAAGTGTCCAGGATGTAATAACACATATAAAATCCTGTCTACTTTTCAATTATATTCATGCGGTCTAAAGCCCACACACCAACTGCCAGTCAATATCAGGGCTGTACAATCGTCAAATCTTTGTTTTAAAAAAGTCAACAATCAACCTTTTTTAAAATTTCAAACAGTATTTTCCACCAAATCTCAGATCAAACCAGAAGTACTGATCTGTCTTTTAGAGATAAAAAAAAATCCAATGAATGTCATAGAAATCCCCTCTCTTTTAGCACATAAACGTTTTCATGGAATGGCTAATAACAAGGTACACAAGGAGACTTCTCACTGTTTAAAAGATACAAGTGCATAAAAGAGGAGTGGCCTGACAACAAGTGTAATCAACGCTTAACTTTTTCTTCTTTATCAACTCGAATGATAGACAAGGATCACCTCACTGGCAGATGGCACACAGGTTTGGAAGGACTGAAAAAGTTTACTATCTGTATGTTTCAATTCTCTTGCCAGTGGTCTTTGACATAACTATGAACTTTGGGTTTCAGGGGGGGAATAAACACACTAGACAATTTTTCTATATGTGGCATCTTGGCAAGTTGATCAGCCACCTCATCGCCTCCAATAATGACATAACCGGGAACCCAAGTGAAAACAATGGGGGAGCCGGAGGTGTCCAAATTAAAAAAAGAAAAAAAGAGTTCAGGGTGGTTCTGGTTACCTACAGGTGTTGCAATCAGAACTGTCAGGAAGTCAGAGAATGAGAAAATCTTAAGTTTAGACTGACCATCTGAAGCACCAGACATGCACAAACAATAAAGGCATCCTTCTCTTGCTCCATATTTACTGTGCTCACAAATTACCTTAAATCATCATTCAGAATTCAACAGAATATCATCGACATGTAGTAGCAGACCACACACACACAAACAATGAAACACAATCAATCTGTCCAAAAATTGCTTCAAATCATTATCCAGAATTCAACAGAACATCACTGAAATGTCATTTAATTAAAAAATAAAACAATACAATAAATAATAGTTTTAATGATGTAAATGAAAGTGAAAGAATATTTGTAATATAAAATAAAAAAAATATTTTTTACCTATAATTTTAAAGTTTGAGTAAAACACACTCTCATACACACACACATCACCATTTCTTATATATATAAAATCATGTCCCTGTACAGCAGTTTTTTTGGGAGTGTTTGGCTGATTGCATGCTTTTTGTTTCTCCCTCATCTGAACTGGATGTGTGTGTATGTGTGTTTGTGTATGTGCGCACATGCAGGTCTGAAAGTAGTTATTAGGTCCATTGCCAGAAACACTGGTTCGCAGGTCCACAAATAGTTCCATTGTTAAATACTCAAAGTTTGTACTCATACACCACTTTTTTCCTTTAAGAATTAAAAGAAAAAAAAAACAGCCTTGAACTTTTGCAAGACGCACCACTTTCTTGTTTCAACACCACTTCATGCATGGTACACACACACCCATCACAGAATGCAAACCACACACAGAAAACTGCTTACATTACAAAGTAAAATAAAGATTTTCCATTATAATTCATGCAGCTTTATTCAAGGTTTTTGTTTGTACTTTTTTTTTAATGTGTTCAGTGATCTTACGTCAACAGAAATCATTTCACCTGCAATAAGTGTAAAATAATTCAAATATAAAAACCTATGCTATTTTCAAAGCTATCTTCTGTTTATCTCTTCAGCTTTCTCAATTTCAAGAGAAGCACGTCCTCCGTACATCTACATATGGTGCATATTTTTAGGAGTCGATTTTCCAATGGGGCGATTCCCCAATTTGAAGCAGTTGATTTTTGCTTCATTGGAGTTTCCTTTTAAGCAGCAGACAATCTGGATCAGTAATACTGTAAAATGTGAGAACCTACATGGAAGCAAAAGAAGTCGGAGTTCTTCTCATCTTTGCTTTACTGCGCTTCCTTCTTTAAAATAGCAACATTCCTTTCTTTTTACTGTCACTCCTTCAGAATCCGTCCAAAAATAAATACGCAACAGTGCTGATAATGAATGAGAATCATTTCAACAGCCTGTGAGATGGAGTTTGTAGCTGGCGACAGTTATAAAAGGCTATTAGACAGAGTTAACACTTGTTAGTGATGAACATCGACAGCAGAGCAAGCTTCCGCTGGTGACACTTCTCCATATGTGTAGACACCCAAAGCAATGATCATCGATCCTTAAGAGACTGTCTCTCATTCTTGCTATCTTTTTATAGAGAGAAGATAACCATTTCATGTGACTTTAAAATTTCTTTGTCACACGTTGTCTGTGTTGGTGGTGGGTGAGCACTATTTTTCCGAGTTTTCCAAGCTATTTCATTCATTCAACCTGTGGAAAAGAGATCAGTGCACAATCATGAATTTAAAGCAATGTCAGCTGAATTGTGTGAAAGTTTACAAGTAGATTCAGTTTACTCTCCTTTACGTGCAACAGTGCAAGGAAAACATGATAATATGTGTGCTGTGTGTGAGAAAAAAAATTCCTGCAATGCTCCATGAGTTTGGGATTTCCTTTCCATGACAGCTTGTACTGTACTCGACTGTGTGGAAAGAAGTGACCTCTTTTTTGCTCTTGGACATTTTACATGATGTATGTTTGATTTGTTATAATTTCAATGACACCACATACATAGAAGTTTTGCATTAAGTTGTGTTTTGTTGACTAAACTTACACTATACACTAACAAACTTCCCTTACAATTCCAAAATGATTGATTAAGACTTCATAGAATTGTATTTCAACTATAACAGTGTTTTGTATTTGGCATTTTAAATAATTCATACAAAAAGAAATGTGAAAATTGATGCTTTGTATCAGACAGATGGTGCTGATTTGTTGAAGTAACTTATAACACTGCTGACAGAGTCTAGGATGCCCAGCATTGTAATGCATTGCACACAGGCAGAATATCACTCTGCAAACAGGTACTTGTGTAAGCTGACTGAGACAGGGTCAATAGTAAGTGAGAATTATTAGAACAGCCATGAGATGGTCTTGAAGGCTAGCGAGTATTATTACAACTGAGGTGGAGCAGACAGTTGGCAAAAATTATTACAACAAATGACACAGAGTTTAAATCTGATGGGATCTACTGCAAAAAATGCAGGATAATATTTTCTTTTTCTTACCTGCACTTGGCTGAGTCAGAACACATCTTGCCATGCTTAAATTGCTTTTTTTGTTAAAAAATGTCAATAACTCATCTATGCCAACATATTTTTTTTGCGTGTCATACTAAACAATACAGCTATCTTACCACGCAGACCAAGTTCTAATTAACAGCTTTATCACATCATTCAAAGTCCGAGTTTGCTTCCAAGTACATCATCATAATCTTATAATTTCAAGACGAGTTCCCACCTTCCAAAAAAACAAAACAAACCACACTGCCCCTATTTCCTATTTATCGTAAAACCATATTCAAACAAGAAATCTCTATCACACAGGTTCATTCTTAAAGGAAATATGGAGTCTGGGTGCGTGGAGGGATGACTCGTTCACTGTCTGGAACAGCCTTGAACAGTTTGGCTTCATGGTGCTCTGCATCTGTGAAGGACAGGACAGCAGCAATGTTGCCACAGCGGTAGCAGTAGTTGGGGGCTGACCAAACTGTCACCAGCTTTTCATCAAACATGTACTTGTACCCTGAAACAGAGATCATCCAGTTTTAGTTTCACTTCTTGCTGTATCATCTTTGCCCCCTAAAAGGTATCGGCAAGACTGTCCAAAGATATCTGGATACTGGCATCAACACAACTGTCCAGTAATGGCACAGGTAACTGGCATAATTACAGGTAAGTCAGTTTTTGAGGAAAAAAAAGTATCAACTATTTTTCACTTTCCAGTGGTTTGTTTCAATAGCCATTGTTGTAAAGTCACTTTCAGTCATGAAAAAAACCCTGAAAAATTCCAAAGGATCTGTTTCAAAGTCACTTTCAGTCAAACAAAAAACCCTGAAAAAGTCCCAAAGATCGGCACCCTCGGGTAGAGGAGTGGCACAAGCAGCAGCACCTTCAAAGGTAAGACTGGTCGAATCGCAATCGCCTTCCACCCAATCCTCCATCGAAAATGGCACAGTTCTTACCTCATCATCACTGTCATTGTTTAAATTTTCTATAAATCAAAACCCTCAAATACCTCCCTACTGTCACTTTCTTCAAAAAGTTCCTTGAAAGCGTCTCCAAACTTAGGCAGAAAGTTTGCAGCCATTTTGCCAAGCAGGAGGGTAGACGATCAACATAACTGGTCCAAAAAAAAAAAAAAAATCACCCTCTTAGCCAATCAAAATTCGCTGTGTTCGCATGTGCGGAGGGAACTTAGACACTTTCAGGTGAAACTGGTTTCACAGGATGTTCGTTTCTCTATCTTTTGAAGTCATAATAACCCATGACTTAGGTTACCTAAGTCATCCTGGAGTACTCCGGGCTTCGCCATTCAGTCTAGGGGAGGTAATACCAAAATGGTCTGGGAATAGTGCTACCAGGGTTAAATGAGGTGCATCAGTGGAAAGAAAACTCAATAAAATGAAAACTAACAAACAACACTCAAAAGATTTTCAAAATGTGCTTACCTTCATGTACCAGCTGATGAGCACGGCAAATCAGCTTCAGGCTGTTGGTCGCCACGAACTGTAACAATAATTAATCCGTCTTGATATGTTCACACAGATTCTTTTGGCTTAACATCTAGATAACATGTCACATTTTACAAAATAAAAAGACGAGAGGATATGGAAAAAAAAAGTGCAGATTTGAACCAGCTTTTTAATCAAGTAGGAAGAAACTCTAGGAAGAGCTTGAAAGCAGGTCTTCAAAGAAGAAACCCTGCTTAGACAAGTGTTTCAGCCCTGGACTCCTTACACTCTGAGCAGGGTGGGGCCGCATCAGGTCATGACTCCCAGATGCCCTTCTACTGCCAACTTTTATTTTCATGCCGCTGCCGAGATTCGAACCCGCAACTTTTGGATGGGTGGGCGTCTTAAGGCGTGCCTTTTTAGACAGATGTCTTACCCAACAGCTGACAGGACACCTGTTCTAAGTTGGGAATTTTTCTTTCTTTTCTCCGAATTAAAACAGCACTTATATAGCACCTATCCGCGGCCAGAGACCAAGCTCTAAGCGCTTTACAATCTGCATTCTCATTTACACAATGGGATGCCTACCTGGGCAGAGCCGACAGAAGAGCTGCCTACTTGCGCTTCATTCAGTCATTTCCTGTGTCATTCAGTCAATATCGTTCATTCAGTTTAACAACTCTTTCATTCTTTAGATTTTTCAAGCAGAGAGCATGCTTTGCGTAATGCGTCATCCATACCAACGGCCAAACTGGCCTTTTCTTCCGAACGTTGGTGATGGGATTTTATGTGTGTGCAAGATGTTATCCATGTGTTCACACACGGGACCTCGGTTTATAGTCTCATTCAAGGACTATTTGGGAAACAGAGTCACAACCAATTTTAAATCCGAGGGAAAAATCTTCCTGTACTGAAATGGCCCAGCGAAGATTTGAACCCGCAACCCCAGGATCACCAAGATTACCATTCTGGCTCTCTACTGACCGAGCTATTCCAACACCACCCCCCCCCCCCCCCACCAAATTTAAGCCTTATCAGTATTATTTGTGAATTACTGATGATTCATGCTTTCTCACAATATTCTAAAACTGCTTCAAAGAAGCACTAAAAACTAGAAAGCAGCTTCAAGCATTGCATTATTTCAACCTTGCTTTTAGAAATAGCCAAGATACTACATGACATTTGATATTGTTTTTTTTTTTTTTTTTTGCTTTGACCATTATAAAAACGTTTTCCTGATTTTTTCCTTATTGGTTCTGAGTCAGCATACAGATTGTGTACAGCCCGGCTGTGTCTGGGATGTGAAAATATATGTCCAATAAATAGTCCGTCACGAGAAACGGTCCACCTTGCACCCCCCCTAATAAATTTGTCACATGTATTTTTTGGTGCTTTAGAGTGTATAGATCACGAAAAATCATGTTAACATAAAAAATCTTGGGACGCACTGTCCCGTCTGGCTTAATTTTGAAGGGTACCCATCTCAGGTGCCGCGGCTGCTTTTCGTCGGTCCGAAACGTTCCATAAGTTTGGTGACCACCTGTGTCTTTGTTATTTAAGCTACGAGAATTTCCTTTATGTTTTTGTTGACAGTAATGCCTTCTACACGATATGCAATAATCAGAACGATAATATATGCAATAAGGTGACCGCAGTAAAGCTACGTGTGTACCCACCGTATATCACGCGTTGCGAACTGTAAATTTGCCAAAGTGTTTGCAATAAACCATCTCTCCCGAAAACTGTGCAACTTATTAGAAATAAAGTACACCACAGTATCAAAGAACAGTCTCTTGTGATTCTTTTGAGCTATGCCACATCACCATGGACCTATGCTGACGCCCTCTGTTGCCGGGTTATCTCCCCTACCCCCTATTTGGCTTCAACGCAAATTTAATTCTTTACAAATTCATATTGGACTTTTTACTGAAAATAAAGTTAATTTGCACTTTCCAAGTATGAGCGCATTTGTGTGTGTGTGTGGGGGGGGGAAGATGGGGGGAACATGCGCACGTGCGCGTGCGTGCGCGCGCGCGCGTGCGTGCGTGCGTGCGTGCGTGCGTGGTGTGTGTGTGTGTATTGATGATGATTGTTCTCAGATGCTGGCATTGGAAGGTATTCTGTTTCATGGCGACATCTGCCAGACTGTACTTAAATCAACAACAATCTGATTATTTTGAGTCGCTTCCCTCGGCACAAGTAGAAAGCGACTCTTCTGATACGTAGGATATGACAGCTTCTTCTTCTGTAATCTCTGCATTTGGCACAAGAGGATTTACCAGAATGCTTCGTAAACCAGCGGAAAAGCCCACCTTTTGCAATTAGGCTCTGGACCGTTGGTGGAGGTGAAGATACTCTTAAGAAAGTTCAAAGTTCAAACCTCCACTGGATTCTTCTCTGGAAATACATCAGCATGTCAGATCAGGAAATACCAGCGTGAGCTGGCTTCATTTCACAGTGTGGGCAGAACCCGGCAAAGAAGACGACATTAGACTACTACCCTGTGATCCATCACCCAATCACCGAGTACAAGACAGTCCAGGAATGCTTGCGACTTGCAGAGAAGGCCACGAGAGTGGTTGGACAAGAGTACGTTATCACTACGTTTGATCTTGGGGTTTGTATGAAAGCCTACCCGATCGTCGGGAACCAACCTGACCAGTACAAGAAGCATGTTATGCGGATCGGTGCTTTCCACCTTGCCTGTGCGTACCTCAAGGTGCTTGGGGAAAAGCTGGACGGTTCTGGGTTTGGAGATATCTTTCTGAAGGCAGGTCTGATCTCTTCTGGTTCTGGGCAAGGGGTGCTGTTTGGCAAACATATGAACAAGCATTGTTCTCATAAGACAATGCTTGAGAGTCTAGAACGCTTGCTGCTGGAAAGGTATCTTGAAATCAGAGATGAAGACACGTCATTTCCGACACTGTCAGAAGACAGCATGATCAAACTCAAGACAGCCTCATGTTTTTCTCCAAAGAGACGTTGACTGAGCTTCAGCAAGATGAAGCGATCTTCAGTTTCATGGCAGAGTACGAACAGTTCAGAGACAGAGTCAGAGAAGGAGCCTTTGGACCAACTGCACAATTTTGGTTGTCGTACATCGATCATGTATAGCTTGCCCTAACGCTCCTTGAGGCTGTCAAAATCAACGACTTCCTGCTGTACGCACAAACGATGTCCCAAATGCCAGACCTCTTCTTCAGTTTCGGTGGACAAAACTATGCACGCTACCTGACCTTCTTCTCAGTCTTCTTGGCAAACATTGAGTTTGTCACATCCTGGAGCCAAGGAGATGCTGCAGAGAGGTGCTTTCAGCGTGGCTAGGTCCTTCATTCCTAGCAATCGCTGTGCACTGGACAAAACCATGGAAGAAACGTTCATGAAACACGCCAAAAGCAGAGGAGGAGCTGGTGGAGGTGGCGCTGGTCTCACGAGCCTGCTGTCGAACCAGGAGGCCTACCAAAGATGGGTCAGGACAACCCATGAGAGGTCAAAGTATCTTGATCTCGACATGGCTGGTAAGGCACAAGGTGATGAGGTTGGCAGTAGATATCGAGACTTGCGTCCTTCTGATAGTGAAAGCAATGTCATGAAGACTCAGGATGCAGTCAAAAGTTTCATCGACCCTTTCTGTGAGGAAGCCTTGGTCAAACTCATCGCCCTGTCATCTGAAGCATCTGTCCCAGCCGGCATTCAGCATGATGTGTTGAGGGCAGAAAAGGCTGGTAACGCCGTGAAGGAGGCGTTCATCACGCAGAGACTGATGGAAAATGACAATTTCTTTGAACCAGTCAAGCGGCTAAACCTGAAAAAGATGGCATCCATGAACAAAACCGTCCACATGAAGACTTCCAAGAAGAAGGTTGTGGAATACAACAACAAGGGAACCTTGCCTTTCAAGTCCTTGTGAAGGCACAGGAAGCAGGTGTTCAACTCAATCTGAAATAGTTGATGACATACCAACTTACTCCTGTACCTTACAGTATTGCCACTGCTGACAATTTCCTTGCCAAGACCGACAAAGCAAAAGGGTTTAAGTACCTCACCAAAGATATGGAAGATCTACCTGCGCATGACGCGACGCTGGTTGTGATCGATGGCAATGCAGTGTTTCACTGTTTGCAACAGCTTCCTTCCAATTTCAGGGAGATCAGCCAGAAGATATCTGACATGCTGCCAAAGGGAACGGGCGTGGTGTTCAATACAGACATGTACAAAATGGACTGAATCAAAGCAATGAAAAGGAAAAGGAGAGGCACTGGCGATAAGATCATCATGAAAGGAGAAAGCACCAAGCGTCCTGCAGACTGAGAAAACGTTTCTGTCAAACGACGAAAACAAGAAGCAGCTCAGCCAAGTATTACTCGACGTTTGGAGCAAAGATGAGAATGCGCCAAAATTCAAGGACAGAAAAGTCATGCTGATATGTGAGGGAGAAGCCTTCCTGCTGCAATCGGCAGATGAGCTGACGACAACAAGGACGCCAACCGTAGCACTTAAATCCACACAAGAAGAGATGGATTCCAGAGTTGTCCTCCACTGTGCGTACGCTAAACGGAATGGATACAGCTTCGTCCGCGTCAAGAGTCCCGACTCGGACATTTTCTTCATTTTCCTGCTCTTCGTTCTGCAGCTGAAGGACGTGGTGATTCTGTTCGTCACAGGAATGGGGAACAAACAACGGCTCATCAACGTCACTGACATCGCTACAGCATACGGGCAACAGCACAGCACCGCCTTCCTGGCTCTTCATGCTTACACCGGCTGCGACACAACAAGTGCATTCAAGGGCATTGGGAAAATCAAACCCATCAAAGTTCTTCAGCAGAATCCAAGATTTGTGGAAACAATTGCCCGCCTTGGAGGTACATGGGCCATCGCTGAAGAAGTCAAAGCCGATCTTGAGACCTTCACCTGTGTCATGTACGGCAGACATTGTTTCACCGGTGCTAATGACTTCCGACACCAACTGCTCAAGGAGAGATGTGGAGATGAGCCATTGAACGCAAATTACAACGTTAACATGGCAAGCATGCCTCCATGCAAACAAACTCTTCAAGAGCACATCAAACGGAGCAGCTATCAAGTTGTCATTTGGTAGAGGGCTCACGAACCTATGTCTGATGTTCCAGCAGCAAGCAATGGACATGGATGGATTGACGTTGATGGCACCTTGGAACCAGTGTGGTCCGCAGAAGAGAAGGGCGTCATCCTGCCCGCAGATATGGTTGACTTCCTTGTGGATTTTCCAGACTCTAACGACGACGAAGAAGAAGCTGTCATATCCTACGTATCAGAAGAGTCGCTTTCTACTTGTGCCGAGGGAAGCGACTCAGAATGATGGGATTGTGGTTGATTTAAATACAGTCTGGCAGATGTCGCCATGAAACAGAATGCCTTCCAGTGCCAGCATCTGAGAACAATCATCATCAATGCGCGCGCCACACACACACACACACACACACACACACACACACACACACACACACACACACACACACATACACACACACACAAACACGCACACACACATACGCGCTCACGCTTGGAAAGTGCACATTAACTTTATTTTCAATAAAAAGTCCAATATGAATTTGTAAAGAATTAAATTTGCGTTGAAGCCAAATAGGGGGTAGGGGAGATAACCCGACAACAGAGGGCGTCAGCATAGGTCCATGGTGATGTGGCATAGCTCAAAAGAATCACAAGAAACTGTTCTTTGATACTGTGGTGTACTTTGTTCCTAATAAGTTGCACAGTTTTCGGGAGAGATAGTTTATTGCAAACACTTTGGCAAATTTACAGTTCGCAACGCGTGATATACGGTGGGTACACACGTAGCTTTACTGCGGTCACCTTATTGCATATATTATCGTTCTGATTATTGCATATCGTACAGAAGGCATTACTGTCAACAAAAACATAAAGGAAATTCTCGTAGCTTAAATAACAAAGACACAGGTGATCACCAAACTTATGGAACGTTTCGGACCGACGAAAAGCAGCCGCGGCACCTGAGATGGGTACCCTTCAAAATTAAGCCAGAAGGGACAGTGCGTCCCAAGATTTTTTATGTTAACATGATTTTTCGTGATCTATACACTCTAAAGCACCAAAAAATACATGTGACAAATTTATTAGGGGGGGTTGCAAGGTGGACCGTTTCTCGTGACGGAGTAAAAGGGAAAATGTGATGTATGTGACCTCATGGCATAGTTTGAAACTGGCTGACTTCCATGGATCTATACTTTATTGACCGACAGGAGTGGGATTACTAACATCAGAAGCAATTTCTTTAGGAGATAAAAATTTTTCCTGTGTCTGTTTCAAAATCTTTTCAAATGACATAAAAAAACGTAATACTTTTAATCTGTATTGCCCTTTCAACCTTTAACTACAGATCCGCACATCTGCTATAACTAGTTTTATCTACTGCTTTGCTTGTTGCACATGAATGCATTTTGTTCCCACACTGATCACTGGCAAAAACAATGAGTGACAGTAGTAGAGGATAATTCATTCAACACCACTATGAAGGATTTAATGGCTTAGATGTCGCTGATTCCACACTGAAAACTCCAGTAAAATACATACTCTATGGTGTGTTCAAGGTCAAGATGCAATGAGTTAGGGACTAAGAAGTGGCCTGTTCAAGTCAATGTACAGATCAATTCTTGGTGAGTGACCACTATGGTCCGTTACAAACATCCATATCAATAGACATATATGCTCAAGTCAAACTACAAACCTTCCAAGACTTTTATGCAAAATTTGGTGCAATTTCAACTTTTTTGGTAACAGTACCTGACTTTCACACGTTCATCTGGTGCTCTAGAAAATTCATTAGGTAATTATATTAATGTTACATAAGAAAATATGGTAGTTAAAAGGCTAACTGTCGAATGATTTTCATTCACTTGCACATGTATAAGTAGCACTCTTATCTTCACAAGAACATGGAAATGCTCACAGATAAGGACACCATTTAAAAGAAAATGGGAAATGGCGCACCTGTGATGAGTTCTTTTTTTGTATTATTTTTCTGAGTAATAGCTTCCTCGGTAGCTGAGAAAAATAAAAAAATCTATGCATAATGCCAGCTTAATTCCTCTAAATGGGCTGTTATCTCCCTTGACTTATGTACCTAGCTGCTTGTGAGGCTGAAAAAAGAATGAAGAAAAAAAAGCTCTAAACAATAACCAACATGCATCTTCTTGTTTTCATTATAGATCAATGGATCAAACACATGCTGCATTTTGATCCCACTTGTCTTACAATAAAGAGCTGATGAAAAATAAACATTACTTATCAACTTCGTCAATGTCCTTTGCAATACCTTGAAGTGATAGGACACAATTCTAGTCACGTCACACTATCGTAATTAAAATCATTACCACTGTCATTGACTGACAAACCCCCTTCTTGATATGACTGAAGTATTTTCTGTCTAATACGTAGTGGTTTAATGAGTTATTTTCATGGTGTGTGCTTCACTGACTGATCCAGTCACACTGCCAGAATGGTAGTTCAGAATCAAATGGTCTTAAAATGTACTCACATTCATTGACAGAATCAAACAACTGCCAATTATTTCAAGTCAATCGGACACTTGTATTCATAAATCGCTAAAAAGAGCTTTGACAACAGTTAGTTTTGTCTTGGAAATTTTGTGGAAAGATTTCTACAGCCTGATACATACATCTAGAAATCACTGTAGAAAGTTACCCCACTTGTTTACTGTTCACTGTAGAAAGGTTGTGTACATTACATCTTGACAGGTGGATATTTGACAGCGTTAACTGCTCAAAGGTATCAATTCAAAGAAGCTTGGAGTGTAGAACCAATCACATCACAACACAAAGTACAGCGAAAGAAACCAATCTAAGGACAGAAACTGACCTCTGCTGTGACCTTGGCTCCAAACAACCATCCAGCGCCACGAGGACTCATTGCCCAGGTGTCCACATCTTCCGGGTCAGACCACACTAAATCTGTACATCAAACCAAAATCATCTTTCAATATTTTTCAATCGTGCATTTATGAAAACAAGATTACACAAGCATTATTATTTTCAATACATAATAATTATATTTTCTGTGACTGTCAACTGATCTTAAATTAGGTGTTCTGTTTGCAAGACATCTACCATTCTATATTCTGAAACTAAAACCTGGGCAATTCCACATGAAAATCATGAATCATTCCAGATATGTGATTGCGTATAAAACCTGTGCTTCCCATTTGAACAAGGGCATTTCTGCAGTATGCATGATGCATATCCCAGTATTTGTGCTCCTTGCATAATAGAATGTATTCAGTTGTTTTGTATCCACATACCAGATGCACTCAGTAAATTTGGTTAAAAGGTAGAAGTGATGCACTTTCAAAAGTTTACTCATTTTTGCTTGGACAAGTCAGAGCTGACGCCCCAAGATGTACCTTCTTGATTCATATACACAATTTGGCCAGAACACACCAACTGGCAACAGCAGTACAAATTTCATTTGATATAGTTATGATGCTGAATTCTACCTATGTATTCGCTGGTCCATTCATTATCAAAACTGATTTAGGCTACTTTAAGAATTCACTATCAACAGAGAGATAACACACCCACACATACAAATATAAGAAACATGTGACAAGCTCTCCTTAATATGATGCTTTTTCCTTACATTGTAAGAACTAATATGACCTTTCCAGTTGATAACATAGGACGGTCACCAATAAGCAAATAACCAGTAGTTCTGATAAACCGTTTCAAGCAACAAATGGCTATAGGAATAAACCATGAAAATGATAAAAATGAGAAGGCAAGGCGCACCACAAAAAGCTCCTTTGTGTGGAATTTCCTGGTTTCTCTCAATGGTTCTGATCTGGTCAATGGTCTTGATGTCAGGGGACAGCCCACCATGGACGCATAGAATGCACTCATCAATGATCTGCTCGGACACACAAGGATAACATATCACTGCATTTCTATTCTGAAACTGACTTCATACCAGCCCAGCATTGATTAACTCTGGTTTTAAGTACCTTAATGCCCACATTCCCGATCCCCCCAACCCACTTTCTAAAATAAAATGTCCTGCTTTTCTGGCTGCATCGGCATGAAGAATAACCGAAGACAACAGAACAGACCAGCAAAAGCAGCGGACAACTGTTTTTTCCTTCTAAACTGTAAGACGGCAGGTATATTTATTTATGTATATGTACATACTGCATGCCTGACAGACAAGCACTTACAACTACACCTAAGTACATTATGAACTGGTGCTTTCTTTTCAAACTGTTTTAACAGACAATTTCATGCAAATCATAAGTATAAATAAGAACACAATACTGATTGGAGTCAAAGCTATGCGCTATTAACTATATGGAAACTTGGTCAGCTTCCGAGAACTACTTATCCTCATATAAATGCATACATGCATAATGATCCACAAAGAAGGCATTGAATGAAAAGTACCAGAAAGTGTATTTAACATTAATATTCTAAGAGGCATATTTCTTCAACTCTGTTGGAAGCAGAGACAACATAAAGGTTAAGACGAGACTATCAAAGGAAGCCAGCTTACAGCAGCAATGGTAAGAAGATCAAAGACGCGGCAACAATACCTCCAGGCATTGGCATTGCCATATTTGTCTGACATTCATCTGCAAGAAACAATTCCATATCAGTGTTAGTCCACACTGTCTATAACATATATGACACAGAGAGAGAGAAACAGAGACTGAGAGAGAATGAGAGAGAGAGAGAGAGACAGAGGAAGAGACTGTGTGCACATGCACGTGAGTGCTTCTAACACTTATGGGAAGAGCACATTTGACTGCAGAGGGCAAAGAATTCCTGATCAGGGAAGAGGAAAGATGGGGATTCATGTATGATACCCCACATGTTGAGAAAATAGCAAAAAAAGTGTCATAACATTCTGGTACATTCAGTCTTACTACTATGATATGGTCCATTTTCCCCCTAAAAATCCTCTTAGTCATTTTTTAAAAACATGTTATTCAGCATGCAAACAAATGATTAAAGCAATATTTACTTATGTATAGGTATAACAATCAAAGTTTACCAATAACACATCTTAACAGGATCACACACAATCACAAACTTCTTTCCACAAAACATTAAAACCTGTATAATCTGTACTTGTTAAAGGAAGCAAAGAAAAATTGATGACTGAATAGTTTCCTTGTTTCTCAGACTAGATTCCTGATAGTTTAAATTTAATCCTTTCCCTTGATTTCTTTTTCCATCCCTCATTTTCTTTCTCTCCGATGTACTTTTTGGGAACAAGGCCTATTATGTCACATATCATTGTGAAGTAATGCTGTTTGATTGTGTTTGCTATCTGTGCCCTTGGAAATCTTGAATAGCAAAATCATAAAGGACGATTTCAGCACACAAGGAACTCTGGATATGTAAAAAACAAACAAACAAAAAAAACAACCTTGATTTCATCAGTCATCTCCACTTTGTTACAACTGGCTGTGATTGTATGAAAGCAACAAAATGCAGAGCTTCACTCTTAAAGGACTATCAGTGCAAAAGAAATGAACTCTTTTGTTAAGATCCACATCCTATGAAAGAACATTCTTAAATCACACTTGATTGTAAACCTCACCATAAAATCCATAGATTTGAGTGATCTGTCTGCTCTCATGATTTCCTCTCAGCAACACAATTTTATCTGGCCATCTGCAAAATCAGACTTCAAATGAAATAAGATAAATACCCTTCAAGTTATCACAATCAATGTCAGTTTATCATCAAGCAACAACAACAAACTATTTTCCCCGCTTAAAAGGAAACAAAAACGTAAATGCATAGTAATACTTGATGTACCATTTCTCCTGTTCTTTTGCTGCCTCACCCGTACTATTTCAATATACAATATTTCAACGACTAAAACTACTACTGCTGAGCACGTATTAAGCACTTCAATTCTTTACAATAAACCTTCTACACATTATACATCTATCAATAAAAAGAAGAAAAATAAAAGTCTAAAATGCAAATCTACACGCTTTACAGACTTATTCACATATGAACACACACACACACACACACACACACACACACACACACACACACACACATATCATCAAGGTTTTGTATGGTCTAAAATTGATTGTTTTAAAATAGTGTATGGCACCAGGAGGCATTTAAAAAAAAAAAAGAGCTTTCCAAACAGTTTTAAAAGAAAAGTAGCAAAGACTGAGAAGTAAACTGCTGCATATGAAAAGGAAGATTTACCA
>CM031595.1:32688982-32693982 GCA_018398815.1 Conus ventricosus | reverse complement strand
AAAAGAAAACAATACTCCTATTGATATGAAGAGTCCTAGAAATCTACTACACCAATAAATCATAGATCACCCAAAACTGTTTGAACACATACACACTCTAACATGCTTGTGTGCATGCGTGTGTGTGTGTGTGTGTGTGTGTGTGTGTGTGTGTGTGTGTGTGCGTGCGCGTGTGTGTGTGCGTGTGCGTGCGTGCGTGCGCACACATGTATGTGTATGTGTGTGATGTGCAATTTATTCTTTGGTCACGCTCTGTCTGTATTCTAATATTGTTTCCTATAAAGTTTAAAGAACTCAAAATTAGACAGAAATATCTCACTGATGTGGATGAATCTATGCACAGATGCGGTTCTGTCAGTTTCATGTGGTTTATTGCTAGTTAATCAATCACATGTTGACTGAAACTTTTTGCTCTGACAGAGATGAATTTTACATCAGCACAATAAAGCAGTAAGATAAGATAAGATAATGTTGCTTATAGCCCAGCCGACCGCAAAGGGCCACATCAGGGCTGTCACCACGTTAAAATCAACTCACCCAATAAAGCAGTAAACTAACAATGTAAGAAAAGGTGGATGCAGAAGACCATGCATCTTACTTATATTTGTTGGAATGGGATTGGCCAACACATCATTCAAGACTGTGACAGTTTCTCACTGTACAGCTGAGCCAGCTGCGTCTAGTGTTGACAATTTGTTTGTCAGTTTACATCTACAATTATAAACTATAAAGTCTGCTAAAACAGTCAACCCTATATCACATTCTTTATTGTCCATCAATCATATTAAGGCTAAAAGCAAGATGAAGCAAAAACTGTTTAACTATCAAATCCCAGGGTTAAATCCTAGCAACTGCAGGAACATTTGATGCAAGTTTGATCTGCCACTATCAGTATACTCCAACACAGAAGAAATGCTTATGTTTGCCTACAATGAAAAAAGAGAAGTTATTTTGCTGATATGAACTTATAGACATTTCAATGAAAGATCAAAAGACAGATGCACATGTATATATATATATATGTGTGTGTGTGTGTGACTCAGCTTGTCCTTTGACACTATAAGCGAGTGAAGAAAAAAATGACAAAATAATTGAGACAGGAGTATGAAGACAATACAGTACCTGTCCATGGATATCTCCACACACAGTGACAGGTGTTGACACTGGCTGCACATTGGACTCTTCCAGCAGCAATTCGCATACCATGTCACACAGTTTCTGAAACAAACCATCCACAAATTCATCTCAAGCCCATTTCCCATCTGACAGAGTTTAGAAAGAAAATCGCAATAAATTTCATGCACGGATTTTTGTCCCTATGTGACTGTATTGAGAAATATGACACAGATTAATAAGACTCTAGCAGTAGCAGAGAGCACAAAATAATCAAGGTGAATTGGTGCAGTAAAATCATTCTTTCTCAGAGTATTCAGAGCATTCCATCTGTAGATCTATAAACTATGCTCTTGCCTGCTGTCATTAACTAAGCTTTGCTTCCCCAAAATTAAAAGAAAATATTCTGTGCAAAATATTTGGAAAGGAGGGCTAGGTATACCTAATCTTAAGATATATATCCAAGCCTTAAAAATCGCCTGGATTAGGAAAGTATACGTGCAAAATTGTAAATGGAAAACAGTACTACATTCATTATGTCCTGAAATCGATGCCCTTGATTCATATGGACCAGATAGATTTGTACAAAGCAAAATAAATAATTTTTGGAGAGATGTTTTTCAGGCATATAAATTTTTTTGCAACCGTGCAGAATTAAAAAATAACACAGATCTAGCTATTGAACCTATTTTTTGTAAGGAAAAGTTCAAAGTGGGAAATAAACCGTTCTTTTACAAGAAATGGATGAAGAACAATATATTTTTGGTTAAACATTTACTTGATGACAATGGTAACTTTATAAGCCGTCACACACTGTCAGAGAAGCTGGGATTTGAGGTCAATTTTCTAAATTACATAAGTTGCGTACAATCAATAAAAGACTATGCGAAGAAAATGTCAATAAAACTCGACAGTAATACCAGTAATGACAGAACATTAGCGTTACAAAAAATTTGTAGCGCCACTAAAGAGGGGCACGCATTCACTATGATATTATGATAGAAGACATTGAAGTTTTAAACATCAGCTCTTTTATGAAATGGGAACAGCGCCTTAATATACCTATTAATTGGACAGACGTACTAAAAATAATTAAGAAAATAAAAGAAATAAAACTGAAATGGTTCCAGCTTAAAATATGTCACAGAATTTTAGTAACAAACAGTATTTTGAAAAGAATGCAGGTTGTGGATAGTGACATGTGTAACTTCTGTAACAGAGAGAAAGATTCGATTAGTCACTACTTATGGGAATGTGAATTTGCACATACTTTCTGAAACAACTTGAAAATACTCTAAAAAGTAAGTGTTCACACTGTGAAAGATTGTCATTTGATGTAGAGCTTATATTGTTTGGCACTGATGAGAAAACAAAAACAGTAATGGGAAAATATTTCATATACAAATGTAGAATTAATAAGATGAAACCCAACCTAATAATGTTTCTAAAGGAATTATGCTATAGACATAAAATTGAGAAACACATGTACTCGATGGAGATGAATTATGCAGAATACGGGACAAAATGGTTTCCTTACATACCACTAATACAAGAATAATGTTAATAATGCATAGAATATAATTTCCTTCTTTTTGCGTGTTGTCCGTGACCTTGGGCATCAAATGGAACAATAAGACTGAAATATGATTATGTAACGTATTTTCTCTAAATGTCATGATGTATTTATGAGGACACTATGTGACATGTTACATGACTTCGTTTGATGTTTGTAAATAATGTCGCTGTTGTCCAGTGAAATACTTTCTTTATGTGTGCCTATTAAAAAATTTAAAAAAAAAAAAAAAAAAAAGAAAGTACCAGACATCACAACATGTAGACTACTCAACAGAATTCCACCAGATCAAATTTGAAAAAAAAAAAAAAAAAAAAAAAAAAAGCTTTGCTTCCCCAGTAAGTCATTTGCCATGTTCTCTGTTGTTGTACAGCTGATTCTACTTTTTGTGCATGAATAATATGCATCCTCACTCTGTGTATGTCTTGGGGAACCCTGTGAACTCCTATCCTATATCGGAAATGCGGACGTCCAGCGGACGAAAGGCCTCGGAGCAGGCAATACAAATATATCTGCCTTCAAAAGGGATTGCGATGGTTCTCTTATGCAGCTAGTGAAGAGTTTTCATATCTGTAACATATTTTCTTAATTTCATGTTCCCAGTTTCTCCATCTTCAAACCCCCCCCCCCCCCCCCTCCCCTCCTTAAGTCCAAATCTTTGCCAAGTCATTACTATGAAGAACAGTTCAGTTGTTGGTCTGCGCTTGTTTTTTCCCCCACTATTAGATTGTTCGTCTTGTCTGACTTTATTCAAGTTTAAAAGGCTGTGCCAGTTTTGAATAAAAGTTACTCTGTGTTAGGTTTTCTTATGGGAGCAAAACATACCCCACTTGTTTATTGTTTATCCTATCCTATAGCCAATCAGCAAAACAGAGACATAGGAATAAGGCTGAGTGCAAAGAACTACTGCTGACTAATCATGTTGGGTTACATTCTGGACACCAAGAGGCCTGCTTTGCACTGTTTCAGAGGGGTCTATTTTTTTATTTTTGTTTTTGTAAATCAACCAATTATTTTACATTATTGGTTACAACTTTGAAAACAACTCTGACAATAAATGAACTTAATATGCAGCCAGCATGACGTTAGCTATACCTGGGAAGTTCCAGATGAAGTATGGACAGAATTTTGGAGACAAAAGGTAACCATTCTGCATCTTTTAGGTGAGGTTTGTCAGTGTAATGTCTCAGAGTATTACCCCCCCCCCCGAACAAAGTCATCATGCATGCTTTGGTAAACACCCCCTAGACGTGTCTGTCATGAATTACAGGACTTCAATGCTTCATGTATTTCACATGGTGGTGCCCAAAAATATCAAACTGCCTGTCACTGATGTATTTATAATGTTTTGTGGTTTTGATCCATCAAACCCATGAAGAATAAATTTGCTTTGATTTACTTTGGCATGTTATCAGTAACAAAAATTTATACACTGGAGTTTGCTTAAGTAGATGAGACTTTTGATTTCACTGATAAAGCAATGAATATTTCCAGTTTCAATATCAGACTGAAAACACACTAACACACAGAAAATAAAGGTACGAGTTATTAACTTTAAAAATCTTGTAAACTGTAAATTACAGTAAGCATGAAAGCAAATAACACTCTATAGTGTTCATTTACTTTGCGGCCTGATTTTATTTTTCCTTTTCTTTCACTGACAACTCCAGTGTTTCTGATCATGGCCATTTTGTGCATTTTTTGTGAACACTGTAACTCACTTAAAGTCACACAGACTGCATATCATGTGAGCACACAACTGAGTGACATTAATGGGGTTGCCTAAAAATTCACAGGTCGCTGGCTGGGAAACTGTGTGTTCTATGAATTCGAAAGGAAGACATTTTCTGTGGTGGAGGGGCGTGTGTCTGTGTCTGTGTGTGTCTGGGTATGGGGGTGGTGGTCGTGGGGGAATGCAACATGAGTTAGCCCATACTGTACTGGGAGGGGGGTGGGGGAGTATGGGCTGGTCCCGTTTTGGGCTGGTCCATGCTGTCAGGACGGACATGCTGAGAGAGGCACAGTTGCAGCAGTGACACTGGAATGTCTCTAACTAACTCAGTGACTGCTGCCTAACATTCAGTAAAACCTACATTCAGACACACATTGGATTTGATTTCAAAACACCAGTAAATAAACATTACTATGGTAAAATAGTGCTTCTTTCGGTCAAAACTTATGGTCAAAATGGTTTTAATATCTTAGTTTGGCTCTTTTAAGTCTGTACTTGACATTTGTAAAATGTCTGATGGTAAGAAAATAAGAGAAAGCTAAAAAAATCATGTTTGAATGCGATTGAGTGTCCACGGTTGGA
>CM031595.1:32671482-32683982 GCA_018398815.1 Conus ventricosus | reverse complement strand
AAAAAAAAGGTTGTCAGGGTTACCTGAGATTATGGGACAAAATTTCATTTACTGGATTTTTTCTATTTAAAAAAAAATCCCAAGACAATTTCCTTGATCTGCAGATTGAAGATAATCTGACGACAATAATTGTTTCGACAGGCTGTTAGCGATGGTCACATAACAACTGCTTAATTATTGGTCCGATGAACATTAGAAAATCACGTACATATCCTTATTCTATCCTTACTGTCATCATTTGCATGTAATGTGTGTACGTGTGTGTGTGCATGCGTGCGTGCGTGCGTGTGTGTGTGTGTGTGTGTGTGTGTGTGTGTGTGTGTGTGTGTGTGTGTGTGTGTGTGTGTGTGTGTATGTGTGTGTGTGTGTGTGTGCTCTTGCTTGCAAGTGTACGTAAATCTTACGAAACAAATAAATGTATGAATAGATAGGCCCTACAAAGGTATACAAAGTTAAGTATACAGACTGATAGGTAGATAAATACATAGATAGAGAGATGCATACGATAGCGAGACAGACACGCGCACGCAGCACACGCACGCGCTTGCACACACATTCTCTCTCTCTCTTCTCTCTCTCTCTCTCTCTCTCTCTTTCTCTTATTATATCCCGTCAGCAACAAATGTCATCGTCGCCTCCTGCGCCCCAACACAAAATATACCGGGCATTTGTCAAATACCCGTCCATCTTTATTGATTTTCTTCGCGGAATCTTAGCGCCTTCAACCAACCAACACGGCCGTCTCCTGCTCGGAACCTGCGACGCCCGTCACGCCCTCGCCTTCCACCTGAAACCCATGATCACTAGGAATCGAGCAGTCGCCTCAGACACCGGCACAAGCTGAGAAGTAGACGGGTACACTGCGCAGGGCGTGGCATCTCTCCATCACATCTTTACCGGTACATTACGGTGTAAGTATTGCCAAGTTTTCATTGATTCAGCAAACAGGTTCTGCTCTTGGTTTTATTTTTAGAGATATTGTCTTGATTGGTCATTTTCACAAGACATTATACCAGGAAGATGGTAAGGATATCAATTTGATACACTTCACGATTTGGATTCGTGTTTCTGAAAGAATCAGGGTGTGGCACTTCGACGTGGAGTGCAACAGTTTGTTCCGAAAATCTGTGTCGATTGAAGCAATATTGATCACATGGTTGTATGGAATTATATTCGACTAGTTCAATTAAAACGTCTCGTAATGACAGCTCGGAATATAACATTTTACCAGCAGTTCTTTATATAATGGATTCTGGTAATTTCTTGAAAATGTTCATGGAACGCGTCCGTTTTCAAAGAGCATGGGTGTGATGAAGACAGACTGACAGATTGAAAGGCTTTGTGATTGACTGTGTGAGTGAACGCTGAAGTTTAGTTCAGGACATGCATGTGTCGTTTTCGTGTCCGCTGATATGACATGATTACAGTCGATGTGTGAAATACAAAATGGTCATAATTATGTCATCATATTTCATGTGTGGAACGGGCTAATTCCAACAACCTGAACATGACTGAGCAAGCAAGAAAGAAAGATTTTTTCCCCCAGCGGTGATTTGAACAGCCTACTTCATTGTTAAGCAGCATGATATATTCGCAGGTTCGACTGATCCTGTATTTGAAACACGGAACCAGTTAACATCTGTCATTGCTATGATTTTAAACAAAAATGATTGTGTGGTTATTCCCTTAAGAATCAATTTTACTTTTGAGTGTCGAATTACCAATTGTCAATAATTCTCTCTCTCTCTCTCTCTCTCTCTCTCTCTCTCTCTCTCTCTTCTCTCTCTCTCTCTCTCTGTCTCTCTCTCTCTGTATGTCTGTTTTTTTTTTTTCTCTCTCTCTCTCAGTTGCACACACACACACACACACACACACACACACACACACACACACACACACACACACACACACACACTATATCGCTTTCTCTCTCTCTATTTCTCTCTCTCTCTCACACACACACACACGCATACACGCGCGCGCACGCTCACACACTGACACACAACCAACCATATGCCATGGGTGAGGCCTATCCAAAGAAGAAGAGGGACATTGTCTCGTTTTCCCATCATTCGCCTTGTCAGAGTCCTACTGGCTCACATAAGTCATTAACCTCTTCCAGGCGAAAGGATTGTTCACTTGGCGGAGCTGCCCTCTCAGGTTATTACATTGGCCAGTTTCTTCTTGTTCACTGTTCAGTCCTGTTGACAGTGGGAAAGACTACAACTTTGGATTCTCTCTTGAGGGCACATAAGACCGTATGGCGAAAGCTTGGCTGTGTCTGGAGTGGCACTGTCTTCATCTGTCCGTGGGCAGGGGTGGTTGGGTCTGTGGGGTGTGCTCGGCAGCTGGAGGGTGGTGTTTTTCGCCGGTGGGCTCTGCAGTCATGAAATACGGGCTGGTACACCCATGGGGATGCTACTTTAAGGCTGTTATGAGCTGCATCCTGTAGTCTAATTTACCTCTGTTCAGGAGCAGTTATGTCCCTTGATATCTTAATGGAGTGTCCTGCGCGTGCCTGTACCCATCGTCAACACAGCGCAGGCCTCCAAGGGTGGTACAGGACTGCTCTAAAGGCAGGTGAAGACAGTGCTTTCTGGGTCCTTCCCAGTGTCACCTTCGGGTGTTTCTTTCTTCTTTGCCTTAACTAGGCTGACCCCGGAGAAAGCAGTGACGGTGAGGAAAGACCACTGACCACAGGGAAAGTCCTGTGACAGTGGAAGACTACAACTTTGGATTCTCTGGGCACATAAGACCGATATGGCGAAACTTGGCTGTGTTCTGGAGTGGCACTGTCTTCATCTGTCCGTGGGCAGGGTGGTTGGGTCATGTGTGTGCTCGGCAGCTGGAGGGTGGTGTTTTTCGCTGGCTTCTGCGTCATGAAATACGTGGCTGGTACTACCATATTGATGCTACTTTTCACGTGCTGTTGCTGTTATTGGCAGCATCCTGTATCTATTACCCTTTCTCAGGAGCATTCATTCCCCCTTGCATATCCTTGAGTGTCCTGCGTGTCTGTTACCTTCACCAGACGAGGCCTCCAAGGGTGGTACAGACTGCTCTAAAGGAGGTGAAGACGTATATTTAGACGTTGTCATTTGCGAAGTGTGTAAACATACAGGCAATCCGTGACCCAGAGGCGAACACAAAGCCAAGCAGACAGACAGGAAGAGGTGAGCGCTTCGGTACGCTCAAAGAAACTCCAACGTGTGAAAGACTAAGACACTGTACCTGTCCACTATTAATGACATGGCGTCTAAATTTACAGAATGGAATATGTATAAATCTGACTTTTTCATTATACAATACAAATATGTACCAAATCATCTGATGTGACACTGATTCAAAATATTTTCGTGCTAACTTGCAACTTAAACATGTTTTTTGTTTTGTTTGTTTGTTTGTCTGTTGTTGTTTTTTGCCGCTTACTTTTGTCAGTTGCTAGCCACGTTGTTATCGTCACCGTTGCTGTTATTGTGATGCTTTCATTTTTTCAACCAATCCTGATTTTCCCCTTTCCCCATGCACCCTCCCACCCCACCCTGCCCTCTGCCCCTTTCCACTCTCTCTTTCTTTTCTTTTTTAACCTTTTCTTCTTCATTACATGTACTTGTGTTTCGTTTCATGAGAAAATGCGATAGAATGTCTATTATCATAAAAAAGCTGTACCTGTCCCCTCTACTTTTCTGCCTGTCCGATTCCCAGCAAAGCTTGTCAGTCGTGTTGTTCCCTAACAACAGCGAGATTCAAATGGGCCTGGTCTTGCTGTCAGTATGCCTTAATTCCTCTCCATCCCCTGTCCCTCCCTTTTTTATGATGGAAAGAAGACATACCCACCGCTTTCTCGTCCCCCTGTTGCCTCCAAACCCCGGGGAAAAAAATCAAGTTTTGCCTAGACTTTGCATTTGGGGATAGCTAGCACACACACACACACACACACACACACACGCACACGCACACGCCCCCCCCCCCCCCTAATACACACACTGACTGACTGAAACCAATTTATTGTCAGATTAACTCAAGGTTGTACTGACATTTAAGAAAACATTATGAACAGAATATGAACGTTTTTCATTCAAAGCAAAGAAGCATAATTAACACACAAAAATACGTGCGCACACATACACGTACACACACACACACACACACACACACACACACACACACACACACACACACACACACACACACACACGTACACACATACACACACACACACACGCACAAACACACGCACTTACATAAATACACAAATACACACATCTCAATACAAACACACCTATACCCTCACATATACTCAAACTTACACACTCGCACACACAGACATACACACGCCCACACACACACGCGCACACACACCCGCGCGCCCACACACACACACACACACACACACACACACACACACACACACACACACACACACACACACACACGCGCGCGCGCGCGCGCGCGCGCACGCACGCACGCACACACACACATTCATACTCGAGCACTCGTACACACATGCATTCACTCTCACAAACACACTCTTTCACGCACACATACACGCGCGCACGCACATACACACCCACGCTCACACACACACACACACACACACACACACACACACACACACACACACACACACACACGCACACACACACAGAAAAACAAATTCTGCCAATTATATACAATCCTGTACCCCTTTGCACCTCCCCCCCCCCCCTCCCCCAGCCAGGAGCGACGGGATCAAGAGAGATCGGAGCAGCAGAACGGACGACATGAACAGGTTGGAGCTGGTCTCGGTACCACTTGTGTCGCGAATGAACTGGCCGTACCTAACACCGAATTGGATGAACATAGTACACAACACAGGAGGAACACATCAAGCCGATTCGAGATGATGATGACACGTCGCATATTCAGGATACGCTTCGGTGTTTGCGTTCCGACCTGTAGGAGTGAAACAGCAGGGGCCCAGAAATCCACCTGTCGGACATCGACACAAGTCTGGAGCAAGCTATAGTCAAAATTATCGCTGGTTTTTGACACGGGAATGGTTAAGGGTTATGCCGTTACGCTTACAGAGCGACAGGTGCAGAGACGATTCCGAGATCCGCACAGAAATCAAGCTTTTCGGAAGGTCGTGCTCCATCAAACGGATGACGTGGGTGTGCTGCTGTGTGAATCAGACGACGTCGTTCTAGAATATTCCTGCGATCGTGTTCGGAAGACGACTGCTTATTCTGTTTTGACAAGCAGGAAGAAAGACACATGTCATCGGAGGAATGTGTTAAATTGGCCTGCCTTCGGAAAAGAAGACGCAGCGGCAACACGAAGCATGCAGAGACCCAAGCATGTGCTCTATGGCGCCTGCACGCTGTCCACGGACTGATCCAGTTTTACCTGGGGTGACCGTCGTCTACAGAACTGACAGTGAATACCAGTGACATGTTCTCGTTCTCAAATTCATCATGTAAAGTGAAAGAAAAGGACATTGCTGTGGTTTCCATGTTAATGAAATCGAAATTGAGTCGCGTTTTGTTGTTGTCCATCGCGTCGATTTGCTTAATGGGTTTTACAGCCTAACATCATTAAACTTCGTTCGTTCGTTCGTTCGTTCGTCCACAAACATCAAAGCAATATGGCTATAGACGAGATAATTTCTACATACACAAACATAAGCACACACAAAAACACACACACACACACACACACAACACCACACACACACACACGCGCGCGCGCGCGCGTGCGCGCGCGCGCACACTAAGAGCCCATATATACTGGTATTCAGAAACACCAATTCTGTGTGATTACATGTATATCCAATACATGGTAATCAAGGATCATTAAAGTATGGAACTGGCTGACATATTACTCGTAAGAGTCGAACAGCTTATGAGTGTGTATGGGGAAGGGGAGAAGAGGGAGGAAGAGAGTGGGTGGGGGGAATGAAAAAGCCTTGCTCTACGTGCAAATTAGACGCCGAACCATACTGATATGGTTTTTGCCTAGAATAAGATTTTAACATTTCAAAAATTTGCAAATTGGAGAAGAAACACACACACACACACACACACACACACACACACACACACACACACACACACACCACACACACACACACACACACACCTGTTAGGGGGAAGGGAGGCAGTGACGAGGGGGTGGGGCGGTGGAAGAGTTAAAAATATCTTCCAAGTGGATGAGATTTAATAAGATAAACAGCCAACATTGCCAGACTCCAACCGTTCTCATAACTGGGATTGAAAACACTAGACATAGTCAGCGGAAGCTTGAAGGACTTCATCTTATCATGAAGAGGCTGAAAGTGATTTTTTTGTACTAGTACAGTCAAATAAAAAATGAGGGATATCGAGAGTCTGACCACATGCACAAGCAGGTGCCGGTTTTAAATACCTACATAAACCAACCATTAACCCGCAGCCTATGTACAAGGTTACGATTTGGGATTGCCCCGGAGGATTACAACATTTGCTTGTTGGTTTAGTCATATCCCATCTGTGCTTCTGAGCTGAATCTTCAAGGTACTGATTCTGTACACACACACACACACACACACACAAACACACACACACACACACACAAAATGAATCCTATTGTTGCCTGTCCAATGTGGGCAGCATGGCCGACGAAATAGCGGGCATCGTGGTGGACAACGGGTCAGGGATGTGCAAGGCGGGCTTCGCTGGGGACGATGCCCCCAGGTGTGTCTTTCCCTCCATTGTGGGCAGACCGAAACACCAGGTGAGTCAGGTTGCACGTTGCCGGCAGGTCATAGTGTATCATGCCGATCGTGTCATGTCGTGTTGAGTTGTTACATCGGGTGTCTTGTCATCAATTAGGGGATTATCACATTGCGAGATCAGTTCACAATCTTTTTCTGTGCAAATAAAAGGTAATGTAATGTTCCTTATAGCTCAGCCGACCGCAAAGGGCCATATCAGGGCTGTCACCGCGTTGAAGTCAACTCACTTTTTTTCTGTACAAAAAGAACAGAAAGGTTAAACACTTTCGGTAAAAACACATCTGAACAAACACATACTTAAACAGATGGAACAGCCAGCAAATGAATGAAAACATTAACGATTATATTAGATACAAGATAGCAGAGGGAATTAGTATCATCTGTACATCCAGTTGTAAAATATGATATGTTGATTACTGGGTTATAGCATTACTTTTAAAACAAGCGAGAGAAGGTTGATTTGAATTTGTTATAAGAATCTACTCTCTCTCTCTCTCTCTCTCTCTCTCTCTCTCTCTCTCTCTCTCTCTCTCTCTCTCCACCGTCCTTACACACACATTTGTTTAAGGTCCTTTTTACAGTGGTCACAGATGAAATTTAATGCATGGACCACGTCCGCCATGGACGTGTAATTTGTGCCTGAGAATACTCTGAAATGGCTGCATATAAGTGAATGAGTTTAGGGCTACAGTTTCTCCGTTAAGAAACTCATATGGATACAAACACAAACTGTGAATAAAGATGTATAACAAATACATAAGGAAAAGCTTTGTCTTTGCAACAAAGGTTGGGAGGACAGAAACACATTACGGAGAATGTTGATTGTGTGGGGAAAAAATATGTCCAGTCAGCCTAATGAGGACTGTTAGAATTCCTGAGGTCCGAATGGCCTTGAGGCATTCCGGTGTAACGAAAAGGTTTAACTTCCCGAATGGTTTAACTCCCAGGGAGTTAAACTGTTCATTTGTAAATTTTAACTCCCTGGGAGTTAAACTAAAATATAAAAAACTAACTCCCTCTGTGTTTCAGTTTGACTCCAGGGGAGTTATTCTGACATACCACCAGAATGACTCCCACCCACCACCCACTCCCCGCAACCACCCATGCATCTTATATATAAGATGCCCAAATTGTATTGTATACCCTGAGGAGAGCGCTTTTAGCTTGAAACAAGCTTGTAGGTTTTATCTCTTCATTTTAAAATCCTATTTTAAACTGGTATATATATATATATATATATTCGAAATGTGTGTGTGTGTGTGTGTGTGTGCTCTTACAATAACTTGCCAGATCAAGACTTGTCAGGAAGAATCGTTTCTTTCGATATTATTGGTTTCTGTGAATTAGTCACGTGTCCTGAATTTTATTGAAAAATGTGTTTTTCTGATTGGCTGGCCGAGTTTCATTTTTAGCTTGGCACACGCACACCCCCACACCCGTGACGAGTCACTTGACAACTTCATCAGATCGGTCCCAAGCAGCCACCCTCTTGTACAAATTGTAAAAAAACATCCCCCCCCCCCCCTCTTTCTCTATCCCATGTGTCTCACATACACATTTCTAATCTATGCCAATTCTTTTTCTCCTTCCTTCTCTCCCAGATGTAGCGAGTCAATACAAACAATTTTACGTCACGTCGCGACTACTCGTCATTCTCTCGCCACCTTCCTTACCCTCTCACCCCCCCCCCCTCACTCCCTACTTTGGCGGCATGACACAATGAAAAAATTCCATTTCTACACCATTTGAGTGTAATGGCCTACACCTAAGGGTGACTGTTTGATAGTCGCATAGATTCCGAGAGAGAGAGAGAGAGAGAGAGAGAACGCCAAAGACTGAAGGTACAGTATTTCTACCAAAGGCATCAAACCATTAATTCATGCATATACAGACTTTACATACAGATTATATACAAAAAGGCATAGTAAAATATCAAGGACATGCATAGATGAGCACATGAATATGTACACGGACATTTCCTTTCCCTATGATGATGATCATGAATATTAAATCCCCTTCTCCATTCTCTTACCGAAAGACACCTAGGAATAGGTGGGTGGGGAGTCATCTTAGTCATGATCAGATTAACTCCCCCTGTGTTACAAAGTAACTCCCTGGGAGTCAGAAACGTGTAAGCTTACACATTAACTCCCAGGGGAGTTATTCTAAACTGTGAAAAACTGACTCGCCTTACTGGGCAGGGAGTTAAACTTTTACACGCCTGGATTAACTCCCGGGAGTTAATCTGTACTAACTCCCAGGGGGGTCATTTTGTTACAGGGTGGGAGTTAAGTCTGATATATGTACAAAATGACTCCCCCCTTAATGTTTCAAGAATTTGTTGAGACTTGTACAAAAAAGATTTTAGAACATTTTGAAGTTTTACTGAGTGGAGTTATTTTGGCACAGGGTGGGAGTCATTCTAGTTTAACTCCCAGGGAGTTAAAATTTACATGTGAACAGTTTAACTCCCTGGGAGTTAAACTATTCGGGGAGTTAAAACTTTTCGTTACACCGGCGTTTCAACGAACATACCGGCGGAGTATTTTGGAATGATCTTGACCAGCCGCGAAACTTTTCAACACCGAGACCGACTGGCTGACGATAACTGGCGGGAGCAAAATGCACACCATTTCACTAGTTTTCCCAGTCCTCAAACTGTATCCCATCTTTTCTTCCTTAGGCGCTAAGAGTACGAAAAGACTTTTTAATGTGAAAATCCACTTCAAGCTATGCAAGAACGATCACTCTCATCGTTTAAAAGAAACACACCACGGGAAGCGAGTGTGAAAAAGGGACAATGGAGGAAATCAATAAACGTGTATTAAATTCTGCCTTCTGCGCATCTGCCAAAAACTAAACTTGAACTTAACTGACTTAACCAACCTAACCCTAGGCCCTAAGAAACCATTATAAAACCTTATCAAAGATAAGAACGCTCTCCTGATCATGACCGTGACGTTTGTGCTCCTATTATGCTGTTGGGTAGGTTTTCTTTCTTTCTTTCTTTCTTTTTTAACAGCAGCTTTAATAAGAACACCGGAATACTCTTCAGCTCCAGAATGCGTGATCCTCACCCTAACCTTGACCCAGATCAGACACCCACCCTAACCCAGACCCCAACATATTCAAATCCTAACCCTAATCCGATCCCTGACCAAAAACCCTATCTGTAAAAAATAAGAACAATTTTCATTCATAAACTGTGCTTGTGGTATAGGGTCAGTGGAGCTGTCTTTCCCTTTCTCCACCCATAAAGGAAAGAACGTCCACCGATCACTGACTTCGTTCCCGAGACAGGCGAGCAATCAAAGGCGACAGGCAGACAGACAAGCAGGCGGGCATGCACACATAAAACCAGTCAGAGTTGTTGAAGTGGAAGGAAACGCCCTGACCTCCCACATATGTCAAGGGTCATGGGTGGGGATCTAGCTTGTTGTCTGCCATGATCTGTCTTGGCAAGGTCACTCTGACTTTATTAATACATGCGCCAGGCCATAGAAACGAGGTGTTACCGCAAGATACTACACATCAGGCATACTGATCATATCACAAAACGATCAAGTGCGTCAAACCACGAAATAGCAAGGAGATGTACTGACATCGGTTAAGAAAAGAAAATGTGTCAGCGCATGACTGATATGCTACAAACGATGGTCACAGACGCACGTCACGTGCACAGGCCCCTTTATCAATAGACAAACGTGAATGTAATTTGTACCTTTTGATTACTTATAAACGTCTCAATGAAACCATGAAACGTCGCCTTATTTACTTTAAACACATCACGTACAGTCAAAAATGTGCTAAAATAACAAAGTACCAAAACCCTGGCAAAAGCGAGGGAGAGAAGCATCGATTTTGACTTCGGATCTCTCTCTCTCTCTCTGAAGGCTTTGCCATTTGTCGAACTGTCCATCAAGTTGCCGCCAACAGCATACAATCATGCAATTTTCTCTGAGGGAGTGCCGATATTCAACCCTCGGTTTCTGCTAGTAGTGTGTGCTAGAACTTGAACTATTTAGAACCCTTGCATACATGACACAGCCGAAAAACAAATTATCACTATATTCAGTGACCAAACACCATTCTTTGGTCAATGCAAACTATGGTTGATCAGGAACAAGAAATCACTTGCAGAAAGAATTCTACAGTTCGTTCTATGATTTTACACTGAAACTAGACAGTGGGTGTCTGGTGAAGATGAATAAGCGCATCCTACCTGTGATAATTTGAACATGAATCGACAGTAACAGTTCATGTCATACGTAACGAACGTATGTGGGCTAAGTAAGAATTTCGTTTTCTTTGCTGTGTCTTTGTTAAGTGGAGTTGAAGGGGGGGGGGGGGGGTGTAGGGAGAAGAGCATGGGAGACGGAATGTAAGGATGGAGATGTGGGGAGGAGGGGGGGGTATTGTTCTTATTTTGCCTAAAAGAAAACCATCCTGCAATAATCAAAGGGAAAACGTAAAACCTGATTCAAAAGAAAATTAAACGTGTTAGTCATGTTGAGTTAAAAGATAATCTGAAATCTATATCATTGAGAATTATATATATATATATATATATATATATATATTGAATTATAAACAAAGCTTGCTCTTATGTCTTAGATTGAAGAAATTGGGGGAGATACGCATTCATATCTGCAGTGGTAGATGATTCTGCCTAACTAACAGTATGTGCTTGAGTGGGTGAATGGGGAAAAAAAAAAAATGCTTCTCTTAATGAGCCTTTAGCAAGCTTAGATTCTCCAAGGGGGAGACAACCTCCATTAGAGAGAGAAACTCACTAACATATAACTCCTGGTCATATACCGATATTTCGAAACTTGGTTGTTTCTCCTCAGTGACCGCGGAAAGTGGTAATTTGACTCATCTGCCTTTTCAATTTTAAGAAGAATGCAATCCCAGAAAAGGCTGGTGTGCAATACCGTAGTATGTTTGTTGAGTTTTCAAAAAACCAACCAAAGGTGCCATCTAAGAAGCAAAAGAAAATCATGAAAGAGCAAAACAAGCTACATTTTCTTGTGAAAAGTAGAAAATATAAAAAGATGTCCTCTAAGACACAAGTGCTGAGGGCCAGTTCTTGGAATGAATCCGCAAGGGACTAAAATACAACAAACTAATAAATTCCAAGGATAAGTACCGAGCACCGTTCCAGCAACTTACAGAGCAGCTTGGTGTTGCAATGACTGCAAGAAATATTGAATTATAAACAAAGCTTGTTCTTATGTCTTAGATTGAAGCCTCTGGAGAATCTAAGCTTGCTGAAGGCTCATTTTGAGAAGCATTTATTTTTTTTCCCCATTCACCCACTCAAGCACATACTGTTAGTTAGGCAGAATCATCTACCACTGCAGATATGAATGCGTATCTCCCCCTATTTCTTCAATCTAAGACATAAGAGCAAGCTTTGTTTATAATTCAATATTTCTTGCAGTCATTGCAACACCAAGCTGCTCTGTAAGTTGCTGGAACGGTGCTCGGTACTTATCCTTGGAATTTATTAGTTTGTTGTATATATTATATATATATATATATATATATATATATATATATATATATATATTATATATATATATATATATATATATATAAAGCGTTCATGATAGAAACTATGCTCAGCCTCTCCAAACAGGGTTCTTTAATTGGTAAATTTAATCACTTTGTTTCTGTGACTTTGCATCTCTAAAGCAGTTCGTCCTTCACTGAGGTCTGTCTGCACACACAGGGAGTGATGATC
>CM031595.1:32643982-32668982 GCA_018398815.1 Conus ventricosus | reverse complement strand
TACATTCTAGTCAAGAGTTGTTGAACACTCAGGGGTTGTTAAAAAGCATACACAGTTTAGCTCCTTCGATATCAGATAATAAGATCGGATGGGAAAAGAAGGGCCGAGTACTCGGATGCAATCTGCCAGGCCAATCTTCTGTCCATGCTGTTCTGGGTGAAATTAAAAATATCGTAGGATGCTTGAAGTAATTAAGATTCAACACAACTTTTGATGCATGATATAAGACTTTGCACACACACACACACACACACACACATGTACCCAATCATGCGAACTAATGTAACACGGGTAGTTCTATTTTTGTTGATCATGATAGTTGAAGGGTCAGAAAGAAGAGGGTACAGAATCGAGCGACACACACACACACACACACACACACACACACACACACACACACTCCAATCTGCCAACCATCCAAGCCGCCCCCGTCCCAGTTGTGACACATATTGAAGAGAACGTGTTGCCCGTGCCGTGCAGGGATCGTGATGGACTCCGGGGACGGGGTGACCCACACGGTGCCCATCTATGAGGGCTACGCCCTGCCTCACGCCATCCTGCGCATGGACCTGGCCGGTCGGGACCTCACCGACTACCTCATGAAGATCCTCACCGAGCGGGGCTACTCTTTCACCACCTCAGCTGAGCGCGAGATCGTTCGCGACATCAAGGAGAAGCTGGCCTACATCGCTGTGGACTTCGACGAGGACATGAATATTGCGGCTTCTTCGGCTGACCTGGAGGTATAGTCAGAGTCTATGCTCTCCTGTTACAAAAATCACGTCTGATCCTTACACATAGCTACAGCAATTGCAATGCGTTGATGGAAATAATAACAAATCATTGCATCCAGGCACCTCTTCACACACTGCACCTCTTCCCTTCAAACACACGCACGCACGCATGCACGCACGCATGAACGCACGCACGCACGCACGCATACACTACATGCGTTCGTAACCTCCAAAGTGGATTTATAGACTTTTCAAATATATTCTAAGATGATATTTTCTTTTCATTCGGCTGATATTTAAACAGAATTCAGCTTTTCGTTAATACAACTGTAAAATGTTGATTTTGATTTTCTAAGTCATCTATTTAGAAGGCATATATAATTCTATGCGAAAACAAAATGATTTTACAAAAAAGGCGTGTTTACGAAAAAAAAAAAAAAAAAACAACAAAAACCCCTCGCTTTCGGTGATTTGTTGTCGTTTTTTTTTGCCTGTTGGTAAACCCACTGCATAGGTTAGCAAGGTATACTACTCTTCACACACACACACACACACACACACACACACACACACACACACACACACACACACACACACACACACACAGAGATCAAGAAGAACAAAGGCATGACACAGCAGAGATGAAGGGCTGTTTTCAATGATGAATAGAAGTGTGATGAGAGTTATGTTCTTCGGGATTGGTGAGAGGAAGTTTTAACAAAAAAAGATTTTTTTTTCCTTTCTTAAGCCGTCCTTAAAAGAACTATTTATGGAAAGTAAATTGGGAACCAATAATCAGTTTGAAAGAATCGAAGGGGTGGATTGGGGGTAAAAGAAAATATACTTTCCTCCAGCAGTCACTCTACTTTCAACTTAAATTCCAAAGGCAGTTACACTATCGCATTCTGCTCGAAGATGAATGATGGTTTTAGTGATAAACGAGAAAGACAAGAGGAGTAAAAGAATCAAAAGGCGTTGGACACTGTTACCAGCGAGTCTTGCAAACACAGACAAAGATCTGAAGCAGAGAGTAGCGATGAAGAGGAGTCTAATCCTCGTTCTGTTGCAAAAGTGAATGCATGGCAATGTCAGCTCCAAGCTGCCGGTATTTTACAGGGTCGAACTTTAATTAAGGACCACCCCGAAAAAAGGCCCTTTCTTTTTAAATTGGCCAAAAATACAAGCAATGCATTTTTTTTCGAAGAATACGACTGGGAAAGGTTTAAGGGGTTAACAGAGTATTCCGCAAAGCTTGCGAAAGCTGTCATATTGTCACGTGCGGCATGCAGAGGGGGGGGGGGGGGGGGGGGGGGGGGGGGGGAAAGTTGCAGATTGTTGTCAAAATTGCTTGTTTTTTAAGCAAGAGTGAACACTGCTTCAAACGGTTTTGCACTTAAATTCCAAATGCACGTGCAAAAACCAATGCATTGCAGAGCATTTTACTGACTGGAATGCCCCTAAAAGCAGCCTGTGTATAAGTGGTCCTTAATTAAAGTTCGACCCTGTATGTAGTCAGGGCAAATCTGCATTCGTATTCAGTCTGGTCATTAATTTGTAAGAGAGACTGCTATGCAGACTTATCAAGATCTGCGGACATCATGATTGTGTCTTAACCAAAAAAAAAAAAGGACAGAGAGAGAGAGAAAGGAGAAGGAGAGAGAGAGAGAGAGAGAGAGAGAGAGAGAGAGAGAGAGAGAGAGAGAGAGAGAGAGAGAGAGACAGACAGACAGACAGACAGACAGACAGACAGATGCACCATGCCTAACGCGTTTTAACACCAAAAGCGTACTGAATATGAACTCCTTGAAAACACAGACTGATGTGACTTGCCAGTCAGAATGTCCAGACAAAGACACTACCTGGTTTGTCCACTTGGGATCATTTAATATCCATGACTTACGAAGAAGGTCAGAGGCCATCAGGAAGAAGATATAACTGCATGGAGAGTTGGAGGGGGAGAAGGAGGGGAAAGCGTGACAAGAACACAGAGGGGTGGGGTAAAGTGTGTGTGTGTGTGTGTGTGTGTGTGTGTGTGTGTGTGTGTGTGTGTGTGTGTGTGTGTGCGTGCGTGCGTACGTGTGTGTGTGTGTGTGTGTGTGTGTGTGTGTGTGTGTGTAACAACGGATAGCTCAGTTGGTAGAGCGCCGGACTCGTGATCCTGGGGTTGCGGGTTCGAATTTTGGTATAGGGGGATTTTTCCCTCGGAGTTAACATTGGTTCTGACTCCATTCCCCATATAGTCGTTCGGATGGGACTATAAACCGAGGTCTAGTCTGTGTCACATGCACTAAGATCATACACGGACTCTAAAGATCCCGATGCTCATGTCCTAAGACGGGTGAGTACCGGCTACACGAAAATACACAATGCATGCAACCTGTGTGCCAGAATAGTCTACGTGAAGACTGTGGGCACGGGGCAGGTTAAACATCCCCATCTGGAAGAAAAAAAAGAAAAAAACAACAACAACAACAGGTGTATTTTTCAGAAAACGTACTCCTGGAACAGAATCAAATCTAACTGAATGCGGACCACACAGAAACGCAAATACAATGAGTAAAATTAATGCATGGTTTTCTTTCAGCGTTACCCAGATCATAACCCCCCCCCCCCCCCCACTCCCCCCCTTCCAGCTTGGGGACTGAAGTCATGAGAGTTATGCTGAGTATGCGTTACTACACGTTCACGTGTAATAAACATAGTAATCTGCAGTTGGGGGGGGGGGGGGGGGGGGGGGCGGTCAAGACTGATGTTTTGCCACATATTTTCTCGGCAACTACTGGTCCAGCAATGCCTATCTCTGTGCAGAAAACCTACGAGCTGCCAGACGGCCAGGTCATCTGCATTGGCAACGAACGCTTCCGCTGTCCCGAGGCGTTGTTCCAACCCTCCTTTGTGGGCATGGAGATGGCCGGCGCACACGAGTCCTGCTTCAACTCCATCATGAAGTGTGACGTGGACATCCGCAAGGATCTCTACAACAACATCGTGCTGTCCGGAGGCACCACCATGTTCCCGGGCATTGCTGACCGCATGACCAAAGAGGTCGCCAGTCTCGCTCCGGCGGCGATCAAGGTCAAGGTCATCGCTCCACCCGAGAGGAAGTACTCGGTGTGGATCGGGGGCTCCATCCTCTCTTCCCTGTCCACCTTTCAGCAGATGTGGATCTCCAAGATGGAGTATGATGAAGGCGGCCCGGGTATAGTTCACAGGAAATGCTTCTGAGGAAGCCGTTTTGGGGCGAGCTGCGTGGTTTCACAGAATGGAGGACAGATGAAAGTTGATGTAAGTTCATTTTATAGGTGGTCGGAATAAACTGTACATCTCATAATGAAAGGAAAGTTAATTTCAAAGATGGTCAGTATAAACTATACAGTTCATACGCCATTCTGGTAGCTTGTAATTTTGCATTGCAAAGAATGAAAATGTTTCGCTTCATCACTTGCTGGAAATGTATCTTTTGTTGGAAATGTGAGAATGATGAGCGTACTGTAACTTAACTGCTCTGTCAGCAATAGCCCTACTCTGTCCAGGCTCAGTATGAGACTTTGACAGTGATGAACAAGGTAACGTTTGCTCCAGTGATGAACCAATAAAAAGCTCATAATTCAAACCTAATGCTTGCAGTCCCATTTCAGTTTGTACACACGCAGTCAAACAAACAACAAAACAACAACAACAAAAACCGCTCAAAACAGAGAAGAACACTACCCCCCTAAAATGAGGTTTCAAATTTGCTTATGTACCACAACCTGACGCCTGGACTTTGTTTCACTACGGACGCATGTTTATTACTGACTGTTTCCGTCACCCGCTTTATTCAAACTCTCATTTAATATTGTCATCAATCCATTGGATGTACTGGCCGTTGTCAGACAATTGTTTACGTGATGGGCTGAAATGTTAAGATTGAAGCCAAACAGGGTAATGTCACCCACAGTGCTGCACAAATGTCTTGATCAGCACTGCAGGTGGCTGTATCTTTCAGGCCTGGTTGACACCATGATAGATTATGAAGCGCTGGGGATGGAGTGTAAAATACTCTCAGACCGTAATGGAACTCCATCATTTCATTTCATCACCATCAATATATATACCAAAAAAAAAGAGTAAGTGGCAAATTCTGTGATCCTTTATGCCCTGTTCTCATAGTTGACATTTATTTTAGTATTCGTTCCCCCTCCACGTCCGTGTCCAAGGGGAGTTCATATCACAGTCTTCAGAGTCAGGAAGGTCAAGGAAAGGTCGGCGGGTGGACGCGACTGCGGTCACGACACCCGCTCATGATGGCTCTGTGACTACGCAAGTTTTTTTTTTTTTTTTTGGTCAGCGGGATGCTTAGACGGTGGTGTCCTGTGTATATTGGATTAGAACAGACATCACTGAATATTGTCAAGCATGACACAGTAACAGTGCAGCGTCTCCTCGGTGGTGTTGCCCTGCAGCGACCTGATATTGATCGCTTCCTGTGGGCCGCTTGCGCTAGGATCACGACTGAATAGAAAAAAAAAACAAAAACATGCGGAATGGGACTAAACAGTATTGACCAAGTGACCTTCGTGACCAAGTGCTTACAGCACGAAACGTTGAAGAGTTCTCCAAAAGGTACCTTTTTTCTTTACCTTTATATTTTCAAGTATTGAGAGGGCCCAGAAGATGAAACTGGATGGAGAGATGGAAGGGCTGGGGGGAAGGGGGGTGGGGGGAAGGGGGGTGGGGGTGGTGGGGCGTAATATACGTGCACGTGGATAGTTCCGCTGAAAACTGAAGATAAAGTGACAAAACTAAATTATGATATACATAGATACGTATGTTTCTACCAGATGGGCCTGTTATTTTTGGACTGGGGATAAAGTGACAAGACTACATGATGATATAGATAGATACGTATGTTTTTGATATTATCATTGTTATCATCATTATTTGTTTAATCGCTTCTCTTTGTCTCTAAGGTTTTGTTCTGTCCATGCTGACTATCACATCACTATCGTTGCCATTTTGACCAATATTTATTTGAAGTAAATGTAAATTAAACCCATTACGTTTGTTTTCCTGATTTCCGAAGTGCGCATGCTTTGGCCACGGCGAGGTAATTACTTCCCTTTGTCTACTTTCGTCTCTGAGAGGCCAAAAGAACCTCTGTGACATCAAAGAGGGAACAGGTTCCCTGTCTTGTCGCCTAAATGAAAACCCATCACTGCGATTTAAACATACCACATTTCGGCTTTAAACGCCTGCCATCTTTATTTTCTACGAACAAAATACTAAATGAAGATTTATCTGAGATGACAGGTTTGCATACGCAACTATGTGTGTATCTGGAGGGGAAGTGACAGTCAGTACAATTGCGAAATTTGCCAGAAGCACGATTATCATGATCAAAGAGATCACTCTTACAAAGTATCACGAACAGCAGGAAGCATTTGTTGCTCGTTTGTTAGTTTTTTCCTCTCAGTTCATGTATTATAAGTAAAATAAACAACAGGCTATTCACTACATTGTGATCTTTATTTTCTTGAAATGCACTCAGAAAGGCAGAATACTAATATCTGTTACTGAATCAAATATACAAAGAGCACTTGATTAATAAAGCAACGAGTCTCTCTCTCTCTCTCTCTCTCTCTCTCTCTCTCTCTCATTAAGTTGCAAGTTGTCATCGATCTTCCAAGCACACAATGTTGGATGTGTTCTCCAGCCAACAAGTCGCAGTGGCGGTCCCAGAGGCTGCATTGGGAGATCAAATCCCATTAGAGGCTTCTCTCTGTAGGATTTACCAGCTGCAGCCAGCTCGTACTCGGAGGTATTGAGTGCTACAGGTCAAATGGGAAGAATGCAACCACAAAGTCGAGTTGATTTTCATGAATATGTCATTGACAGTGTTGCTCGGAAAGATAAAGAGAAAAGCGTGGAGGGGAATGAGAGGAAACAGGGTGGTGTGGGGGAAAGTGCGTAAATGTCAGCATCTTTTCTTCTTTTTTTCTCTTTCAAGTTTGCTGCTATGAGGTCGAAACAATCTTTTTCTGCAATTTTTTTTTTTACTTCTCACATCATCCAGATGGTTTCTGTAAAACAATGATTAACTTAAACATACCCCCCCTTTTTTGGGTGGGTGGGGGGGGGGGGGGGGGGGTGAGGGGGTTGGAGGCAGGGGGTCAAATCAAATTTTTAAACTTAAAAAAAAACTCCACAATATTCTGATGGTTTTCATGAAATAATAACAAACCAACCAATCCCCCCACCCCCTCCCTTCTTCTTGTTGTTTTTGTTTTAAGGTCAAGACAATCGATTTTTTCCAGTTTTTTTTTTTTTAAACTCCAGACATTATCCGAACGTTTTGGGAATATAGTAACCAACGTGAACACATCCTGTGCGCTGACGTCTTGAACCGATTACTTTTCAAGTTCAAATCAATTTCTGCATGCAGTATCCGTTACATGTATGAGCTAGCCGTCTTGAAATGGTTCTCAACTGGGCAAGAAATCATTGTACCCACGCAGGCAATATGATGCACTCGACGTCCATTTCAACCTCTAGGACGCTAAGTATTTTAGCAAATCTTAGTTCTGCATCAGTTTCTCAAGTTCCATCAACGGACTTCGGGGGTAATAAACCATGAATGTTAAAATCTTTTTCATTTAGCTCGTGGCCTTTTTCTTTACTTCAAGCTTTCAGAAGGTCCAGAACCTCAACTGAAAACAGTCCAGAGATTGACAAGATACTTCTACCTCTGGACCCACATACTTCCGCTGTTTTCAGTTTCAACTTTGTTTTATAGTCCAGCCGACAGCACGGAACCATTTCAGGGTTGTCGCCGGTAAGAGAACACAGTCCTGTCGAGAAAAAACAACAACAAAAAAACAACAACAACAAAAACTAGGAGGGTTCTTGGGACAACACAGACCCCCGTGAGTGTCGAACAGATCAAGAACCCATCCCTTGAACCGGATCCATGCCAACGTTAACGGGGAGACGGGTGGGGAAGGGGAGGAAGGGAGGTTTTAGTGCGGACCCGGATCAAAGCGCAGGACCATATCTCAATCAGATCAAAGCCAAAACTTTATTATCTCTCCTCGAAAACTGGAAATGTCACATCAGGTAGAACTAAATGTTCATGGGGATCCGCAGAAAAAAAAGAAGTAACACACATACATACACACGCACGCACGCGCGCGCGCACGCACGCACGCACGCACGCACGCACGCACGCACGCACACACACACACACACACACACGCGCGCGCGCGCGGGCACACACACACACACACACACACACACACACACACACACACGCGGGCACACACACACACACACGCATGCACGCACGCACGCACCCACACAGGCACGCTAGCAAGCACGTACATGATATCGCTTCCCACTTACAAGAAATGCAATCTCAGCTGATGCGGTCTATAGCCAAACCGCGAGAGGCCATTAGGATTGTTAACGGTGGAAGAAATCGAAATCAACCCGAAATTCTGTTAAACAGATAAAACAAAAATAAACAAATTAAGAAAAAGAAAGAAAGAAATAGCACACCTCCTCTCCCAGTATGTTATCAAATGTTCTAGGAAGATTACACTCACAATCAACCACCATCACGCAGAACGATATGGATGTTGGGTCTTCTACCTTTCAGTGAAGGTTCTTTTCTTGCAACATTTCACAACATAATGATATTTACATGTCATGACATGCCACAAATATACACCGATTCTAATGAAAATTGTACAACAAAACATATTTACATATTCCGACAAGAGACTAATTTACATCAAAACACAATCAACAATGCATGAACATAATTTCTTGCCCAATGGACATCAGCATAATACATTGATAATCTGAAAAAAAACACTGTTCTGCGGGTTATTCCCCTTTTCACGTAAAACGCACACACGCGAGCATGCAAGCACGCGCACACGAACGCATACATACACACACACACACACACACACACACACGCTCGCGCGCGCGCTCTCTCTGTCACACACACACACGCGCGCGCACGCACGTACACGCGCGCACGTACACACACACAGACACACACACATTAATTGTGGCCTCCAGATAACTTAGTCGTCTAGGGAGCCAGGAAATGACAGGTCAGCGGTTCGAATCTCATATGGGACGATTTCTTTCTCAGTCCACTTTACCCTGCTTGCTATTCTGAAGGCCAGTCTGAGTGAGACAAGACCACAGAACGACGCCCCGTGTGAATCATGCACGTTAAAGAAACCACAGTCAGAAGGAAGATGTCTCTGGTAAATTTCGTGGAGGGAAATCCACTTGGATTCGGTGAACAAAAAACAAGGAAAGGCGTGGGGCTGTATTCAGGCGACATGTTCTCCCTGGGGAGAGTACCTCGAATTTCACACAGAGAAATCTGTTGCCATGATGAACGCTGTAAGCTACAACTTCAGTCTATAATATCTGCTGTTATATCTGCAGTGAACTTACTGCACCAGAAGCATAACATCATTACATATCGTGTAAACTCGGCGAAATGATTACAGATGAATTAGAGCAAACGCTTCAAGAATTTTTCTTGACACAACACCGTGAACCGAAATTCGCAGCAGAAACAACTTCTATTGATGATGAAATTCCATTATCTACAGTTGCAAACAGCACTGTAAAAATGTCTAGATCTTCCCGTAACAATCTGGCCAATATCGAACTAATGATTTATTTTCAAACATGCTGGCTAAGCTAGTTAAAAGACTTGGTGAAACGTCAACAAGATGTTACGAAAATCAGCTCAAAGAAGTTCATGTTGATTGCCAGCCACAGCAGAGCAATCACTACTGAAATCACTGTCCTGTCCATGGAAGAAACTAGTATCTGTCTAACACTTAAAGCACCTGGGATCCACCATCAATTCTGAGGGAACCAAAACAGTAATTCTCCCAAAGGTAGCAAAGACAACAGCAGTACAGTCACAAATGAAATATGCATGGAAGGTCAATAACATCTCCATGAAACACTAGGTCTGGTTCCTGCTTGTCTTGGCATGACCCACTTCCCTATAAGCATGAGAGACATGAGCACTTGCTGCAGATCTGGAAAGACTCCAAGCCACGGAAGCAGGAAATTTTGTGTTATTGCAGGATACTAAACAGATGTAGAGATCATTCTCACCTATGAACAAGAGCGCTGAACTATCAAGCAACACAAAGGGCCATATAATATGAGGATCTACTCCCCCCCACCCCACCCCTTAACAGTCAACAAAAGAAAGCAATGTTGATATTGCCCAGTAATATGATTCTATAGCTCGTTGAAACAGTCCTCCTTGGAACTGTTGAAGGTGAGTTTATAACACTGCAGAGTGGACAGGGGAAATAACTTGCAGAGGCCCAGGCCTTGGCACGTAAGAAGTGCCGTGCCCCAGTGAGTCTTGATGGAGCTAAGGGAGAGAAGCAGAAGAATGTCATCGACAGCCATGTACCGAAACTCACATTTGAAACTTGAAACTATCGTTTATCCTAGCAGACAGCTTTATATGCCCATCCTCTGGACGCAATGTCTTTTGAGAACTCTCCCTGCATTTTCAGACTGTTTCCAACAATCGCTTCCCATCGACTTGTGTTCACAAGACTATTAATGCAAAAGCCATGGAAATCGCCGTTGTGCAACTCCATACAACAGTGAGAAAACTCCACAGACTTAAGTCAAATCTTGCACTGGTTTTACAGAAAATAAAACACATTCCATACTTTTCAAGAGCTACTTCCTCACTCCGAACTACATTTGTCCCCCTATATTGTGTAAGATTTGTGCATTTAAACCACCAACCGCACATTATGGTAAAAAGCATACCTTTGGTCAATTCTTGGCTATGTAATCATAATAAATCTAAAATCAAATACATTACAACTACATTCACTGAGGCACATGGCAGACGAGTGTTTATTCCTCCTTTTTTATCTGCTCGTAACACAATGCCTATAGAGACTGTACGACTCATGCAATAAAGCGTTCAAGTGTTTCAGTTGTGAGGTATTCATCAAGCTTCCGGTGAAGTTTAGTTCCATCATGGCAAAAAGGTTTACTTATAAATGGAAAGAGAACTAGTTTAAATGTCTGTAAGAAAATACTGTAAATGCCATCTTCTTGTTTCTGCCCTGCCAATCAAAGCAGTTCATGTTCTTTGATACGGTCTTCGGTGAGAAGTTGAATTCAAGTGATAGTGCGGTAATATTTATTCTCACAGAGGGCGCAAATCAACCTTGTGATTTGAGTAATCAACCTTGAGAAAAGATGAGCTTTCTGGACAGAACTGTATGCCTTCAGACTGAGCAAAAACCAGTGAAATCTTATTATGGACATCGCACAACTAAAAAAACAAACAACAACAACAACAACAAAAAACCCGAGAGATTTAATAGTACATTCTTCCTATATATTACTATTTGCTGCCATACGGTCGAAGATTTAAAATACAGACAAACAGAACAACAACGCTATGTTCAGTCCAATCCAGTCAACTTTTTTTGGTCTCCAAATGACGTAATGAATGTTAGATAAAAGTGTGTACATGCACATGTTGTCCGTGTTTGCATGCCCATGCTTGCAGACGCGATGATTCTCTCTCTCTCTCTCTCTCTCTCTCTCTCTCTGTGTGTGTGTGTGTGTGTGTGTGTGTGTGTGTGTGTGTGTGTGTGTGTGTGTGTGTGTGTGTGTGTGTGTGTGAGTGTGTGTGTGCGTGCGTCTGTGTGCGCGCGCGCGTGTTTGTGCGTGTGTGTGAATGTGAGTGTCTGTGTGCGTGTGTGTGAGTAACATATGCACACGGTCCACAATCTGTGAACCTGCATATTTACATAAATGAAGACTTAACATAAACCAAACAATTTATGTTACCAAAACAACAATGCGTTAATGATTTACAAGGAACCGCCAATCCTAAACAGCAAGATAAAAAAATCGCCAAACCAGTTTTCAACCTAATAGAACTTCCTATCCCCCCAAAATGTTCCATGTGTTTATCACAGTTCAAACACATTGGATATATCCTGCCTGCAGTGACTGTAACTTGTTTGCAGCACTCTTGTTGAAAGGTCTTTCATAAAGTCTAACCCTAGGATCATTCAAGATACAGAAAATTGTCAAATGAAAAATATTCTTTCTTTTCCATTTGATTATTACCAGGAAAACTCATGTTTGTACTTGGCAGCTTCATTCAATCTAGGCACGACGCTACTTTTAAAAGGACGTCGACCTGGAAAAATGGCTACTGAATCGCTGTGGTGGTGATGGTGGTATAGTGGACAACATACTCACCTAAGAAGCAAAGATAAAGGCATAAAAAGAGTTCATGTACAGTAAGTATATCCTGATCTCCATGCGTTTTCTTTTTCTCTTTTTATAACCGAAATAGAAAGACAGAGAAGTGCGGTTGGGGGGGGGGGGGGGGGGGGTATCATTAAACAAATGGGCAGGTCAATCGTCTCGCACACATACGCTCGCGCATACATACATAAAGGCACGAATGCAGGTGGATTAGAAATAAAGACACGCACTAATGAGTGTACCTAACAGCGGACAAGGTACTGTTCTTCTTGGCTGGTGTGCATTACATGTATAAGATGACAATCGGACAGTTGTCAGTGTTGCTGTTGATCACCTTTGTGTCCTCTTTCACATGGCACAGGAGTACTCAGAGGTCTATATATTTTATGTTGTATTCACCGTTTTCATCTTGCGTCATATACTGAGTTTTCCATAAAGTAGTAGCTCGAGGACTCCGAGCTCTCAAAGGCTGCCTGAATCAAAGAATGGCCAAAGAGCCTGTTGATTAAACCGAACAGTAATCAAACAAAAGCTATGCCTCCAAGTGCAATGCTCATTTGTACTTGGCTGATATCAACGTTAATGGCACTGCACTGACTTTCAATCAGTTACTAAGATATTTAATCATCAAACTCTTTCTAAACAACGAGTCATCGGCATTATTCACGCATCGGTTGTCTTTGAAAATACGTGACTATCATTATCTTTGATAATTTACAAGCACTCACAAACGAACAGCCGAAATTCTGTTCCTGTCGAACCTCGTTCACAACTAATTGATCATATCATAACAATCACAGTGGATGCCTAATAGTTCAACAGAGACGTGCTTTTGACATGAGCATTATATGAAAAGTCCGTTGACAAAACACTGGCGTCCCATCAAATGCTATTACAACAGATAACAGATAACAATTTTATTTGTCCAAGAGATGGAAAATTCATTTTCGACATCACAAGACATCATTAACATTCTATCTACCGCCATCTTGATTCAAGTCCCCTTGGTATTTTTCCTCTTGTCTGTACACAAACCCAGCATTTCAAGCTCTTCGCTCATGCTCTGAAAAGAGTTGCTGACTGTTACTGGTAGACTGTCAAATTTCAGTTTTACCTGCTCCCATCTGCCTTGGCTTAAGGCTGTGTCAGGCTAATTGACATAGGCTAGAACACCAAGGCTACATCAAAATGTTGTTATGCTCTGCATAGTTATGCGGGGATTGTCTTCAGTTGTGACAAGCTCCTAGCATAACATTATCAGTCTCTAAAATCCCCCGAAGTCGGAGTGTGGCTGCCCACGTGGCGGGGTAATCAAAAACGGTCACACACGTAATGTTCTCATCCCCAGCTGATGCATTTGTACCATAGTGTTCAAGTACTTCGGCTGTTTGGATGATCCCTGGAGTCTTTTAGCCAGGGTACGACAACAAACAACAACAACAACTGCTCCCATTATCTGAACCCTCCCTTTCCACAAATGACCGGAATTTGCCTATGATGTCAAATTTCTGTAAAACTTTACTGTTCATAAATATTTCTAGCGTTCAGTTCTGGACGAATGGTTGAAAGAAACTAAATCATGACTCAGCAGGCTGACTAGGGTGGTTGTCTTGTAACTAAATCGGGCTGCATTCAAGAGAACTTTATTCTGGAGGGTACATTCATACAAAGACACCTTGTTTGATCGATCAGTTACAACTTTTTATGAAAGCCTGAATTACTATAACAGTAGCTTCAAAACTATTGTACGACCATGATCGTAAAGAGACATTTGGTTCAACAGTCAAACACTGAATGGATGCACAAAGGCCTAAGATAGGTAAAACTGAGAATCGAACTCAAGCTATAGAAGCCTTTTTTTCTTTTTCCAAAGAAGAATATGAAATGCCTGCACAGTAACAGAGCGTGGTATTTAGAGTTCCTGCGTCAATCAAGCAAGAATAGTATCAGTAAACAGCAGTCATAGCATAGAGCCGACAGCCCTCATCAGCACATTGTCAAACTTGGGACTGGCGGGAGTGAGTCAAAGCCATGGGGCTGGAAGGGTCCAAAGAATAGGCCGAGTCGGCGAACACTGTCCCCTCTGCCTGACCCTCAGTCGCGCTGGACATATGCACGGAAGCCCGGCGATTCGGCGACCCATCGGTGCTCATCCGGGGCCGAAACTGGGAGCCCACAAAATCGTCTTTGGCCTCGGGCAGGTCCTTGAAGCTGTGGTACTTCATGGCGTTCAGCATCAGCTCCTGTATATGCGGGAAATTCTTGAAGCTGCCGCTCTTCTGCAGGTGGTAGAGCACACGACGGTTGAGGGGGGGGTACCGGATGAGGGACAGGATGTCCTCGATCTGTTTTTTGTCCGCCAGGTTGTTCCGCTTCATGTAATCCGTGGCCGACACCAGAATGAGGTTCTCCTCCACGCTGCAGTTGTCGCTGGCGATGAAGGAGCACACAGAGCGCACACCGAAGCGTAGCCATCGTTCTGTTCGCACCAACTGCCGGAACTGACAGCACAGCAGACGGAAAGCCGTCTGACGAATGTCGCCTTCGTACACGTCCTCCTCGTAAAGGTCGCACACAACGTCCAGGGAGAAGCCGCTGCCGGCGTAAGGGGGCGAGTTAGCATTGGGAGACACCAGCAAGGTGTTACAAGGGCTGTGGTTGTGGGCGGTGTTGTTGTTGTTGATGTTCTGGTTGTTGTGGCAGTGAGCGGCAGGGGAGGAGGAGGAGTGGCAGGACTTGGCCAGGACCTGCAGGATGTAAGCGTGGCAGTGCTGCTTGAGGGACGGCACGCCATACTTGTGCGCCAGGCGGAAGAGAGGCAGCACGTACTCCTGATGGAGCCACACGGCCCCGCTGTAGAGAAAATACAGGAACCGAGAGAACATCTGGCTGCACTCTGGGTCCTCTTGCACGTGCAGCACGGGAGTAGCAGCCTGAGCCCCACCCACGGTGAGCTGGATGTCGGGCGTGCGAGACAGCTTGGCCAGCATGCTGGCGAACACGTCACTCTTCACCTCCAGAACCATGCGGTGCGCGTGGAACACTCCCTCGTCATTGTTCACGTTGATGATGACGTCGCTATGCGTCTCTTTATCGAACAAGGACTCGAAGGTCTGCTCTGTCTTGACCCGCTTGCTGGAGGAGTCATGAGGCTGGGACTGGGGCCCCACCACCTGGGAGGACCCCTGACCCTGGAGCCGGCTGAGAGGCAAGGAGGACAGATCCAGAGGCGTGGCGACGGAGGAGGCTGGGAGGACGGGGGGTAGAGGGAGGGTGGTGCGCTGAACCGCTTCATGCCCACCAGTCACCATGGTCAGCAGGCCGGCGGCCAGACAGCAGGGATCCAGCTGTTCCTCGGGAGCTGTCAGGCTTCAGGGTGTGTTGACCCATCGTCTTCTCTGAAAAAGGGGAAAAAAGCATCTTAAAAGTCAAGTCATGAGAAAAAAGAACTGTATAGCAGTAGCACCGCAGCAGCAGCAGCAGCAGTAGTAGTAGTAGTAGTAGTAGTAGTAGTAGAAGTAATAGTAGTTGTAGTAGTAGTAGTAGTAGTAGTAGCAGCAGCTATAGTAGTAGCAGCAGCGGCAGCAGCAGAAGCGGCAGCAGCAGCAACAGTAACAGCAACGGCAGCGCAGCATCGGCAGTAATGGCCAAATGCAATAACATTACCAATTTCAGTAGCAGCAGCGCCACTAGTACTAGCAGTAGTAGTAGCAGAGCAGTAACAGTAGTACAGTAGAAGCAGTACGAGTAGTAGGATGCGTAGTAGGAGGGTAGTGGATGCGACAGTAACAATGATGCTAATGCTGCAAATAATCCTCGCTGAATTTTCTGTGTAATCCTGTTTAATGGAGGTCTCTTCCAGTCTGTGAACATTTAGTGTTGCATCTGGAACGGTATCTAGAAGACAACAACAACAACAAAAACCCCACCCAGCTCCACCCGTCGCCTGATAAATGCTGCCGGAGCTGGCATACACAAAGAGTCCAGGGCTCCAACCAGTTGACCTAGGCCCCGTCATTTAGGGATACTTCAACTGACCAGGAACTGATTTGCCGAGTGCAGGCTTCACCATGAGTTAAGAAACAAACATGGTAACTCTTTCTCCCATGACATTACGAACATACTTAATCCTCTTCATCCCGCAACCCGAGACAGAGGGCGCCAACACGCTCCCTCCAGCCCTCTCTGTCCTGGGCAAGCCAGCTCAGTTCATTCCAGGTCTTGCCTGCCTCTCTCATCTCCTCCTCCACTATGACATTAATTACACGCCCATAACTCCAAACGAATTCTGCCAACGATGCCAAATCCCCGAGCAGAAATGGCAACACTGAGCACACAGAACAAACAAGGCGTCATCCCTGAGAAGTTTCCGTGTTTGCTCTGTGAGCTATGCATTGGCATTTCTGCGGGCAAGGGTGTCGGGGATGTCTCCTTGTTTGCTCTGTGAGCTATGCATTGGCATTTCTGCGGGGCAAGGGTGTCGGGATGTCTCCTTGTTTGCTCTGTGAGCTATGCATTGGCATTTCTGCGGGCAAGGGTGTCGGGGAAGTTTCCTTGTTTGCTCTGTGAGCTATGCATTGGCATTTCTGCGGGCAAGGGTGTCGGGGATGTCTCCTTGTTTGCTCTGTGAGCTATGCATTGGCATTTCTGCGGGGCAAGGGTGTCGGGGATGTCTCCTTGTTTGCTCTGTGAGCTATGCATTGGCATTTCTGCGGGGCAAGGGTGTCGGGGATGTCTCCTTGTTTGCTCTGTGAGCTATGCATTGGCATTTCTGCGGGCAAGGGTGTCGGGATGTCTCCTTGTTTGCTCTGTGAGCTATGCATTGGCATTTCTGCGGGCAAGGGTGTCGGGGAAGTTTCCTTGTTTGCTCTGTGAGCTATGCATTGGCATTTCTGCGGGGCAAGGGTGTCGGGGAAGTTTCCTTGTTTGCTCTGTGCTGGCTTTTCTGCTATGTGATTTGGTGTCGTAAGCAGCATTCGTTTGCAGTTATGGCGTGTAATTAGTTTCATCATGGTGAACGAGTTACCCTACCTGTTTCTTGCTTACTGTTCCCTGTCTCTTTTAAGATTCAATTTCACCATGAAAAGTCGATGCTCTTGATGGCCACGATACAGACTGCATCTCATAGCAAGCACTGCAACTGCTTTCTTCTTCTACTTCTTCTTCTGTGTCGTATGTCCTGTTCACCCAAGTCCTTGGCGAGTTCTGTTCAAGAAAACAAGTGAGTACTTTCTTCAGTCTTTTTAAAGAAACATTCACATTCCATGGTTCAGTGGTTAAAAAAAAATTCTTAAGGTAAAAAATCTTTCAACAAATTTATTTGGGGGTCTTTTAGTGCAGTTTACATCAAACAAGTACTTGTTTTTTTTTACATCAAACATAATGAAACAAGGCCAATGCAGAAGGGAGCGTGTAAAGGTTTTACCCAGTCTGGTCATTTCTTAAACGCTGTCTACGATACCAAAGAATGCCGGCTTTCACGATCGAGATCGAGATCGTAGCAAGCACAGACACAACTCGCAGCATGTTCACTGAAGCTAAAGAGAATTATCCAATGCCCTCTCCTTCTCAGTTCACTTTAAAGCCCTTTTACATACTTTTATGATAACAAGTTCCCGATGACCAAGTGGCTAGCATTACGCGTTGCGAGTCTGAAGATATCACGTTCGATACTGAATTGAAACATTTCTGATTTCTCTTTTCTCATCGAGTACATCAGAAGTTTTACTTGTGAGCAGTGCGATAGTTTTCAAATGTAATTGGCGACACATGGCAAAATGGTATGAATGGAATTTTTTCAAAACGCTTTGTAACTCTATGAAGTCTTACTTAGTAAAGGGTCTGTCAAAACGGAGTACTGACAAAGGTCATTTTCTGAGCTTCATCATGGAGTCTTACTTATTCCTGCCCAGTGATACATTACCTAAACAAATGGTGGGGTGGGTATCTGATCAAATCGGACAGAGAGAGAGAGAGAGAGAGAGAGAGAGAGAGAGAGAGAGAGAGAGAGAGAGAGAGAGAGAGAGAATGGTCGGATCTGCTGGAACGATTTGGGCTTTCGCTTTGTGTGCAAGTTTCTGTCTTTTTGTTTGTTTGTGTGTTTATTTGTTTAAGTTTTTGTTGTTTTCACGGTGCTCCTCTCCTGTAGCTGAACTGTCTGTAGCCTGCTGTTTCAATGGAAATTCCTGGCCTTTTTTGCATGCTCTTCCACCATTTGGCTGTCTAAACAGTCCCCTGAACCTTGAAAAAAAAAAAGAAAGAAAAGAAAAGAAAACAAAAAAGTGAGAAAGGCGATTTACCTGTTGCCCAAAGTTTCCCTAACACTCTTTTACGCAGGATGTAGTACCTCATCCCTGTTACTAAAAAAACAATCTGAGGCAAAACACAATTTACTTCTGAAATACATAACCACATCATGAAAGAGCGAGAGAGAGAGAGAGAGAGAGAGAGAGAGAGAGAGAGAGAGAGAGAGAGAGAGAGAGAGAGAGAGAGAGCAGTTCAAAAACAATGATGACAAGACACACACTTGGAGAGAAAGACAGAAAAAGGTGGGGTGTTTGGAAGGATGGGAGGGGGGGAGCATGGAGTGAGACGCCTGAGGGAGAAAGGCGGGTGGAGAGAGAGAGAGAGAGAAGAGAGAGAGAGAGAGAGAGAGAGAGAGAGAGAGAGAGAGAGAGAGAGAGAGGTGTACGGCAAGGCAGAAAGGTAGACAAGACGATACAAGAGAAACGAAAGACAAGGCAGAAACATACCATCATAATCCCCACAGAAAAGCATCAGATTCCTAAACACTGTATTTCTATGAAAGCTGAAAATCCGAGAAGCAAATCGTCTGTCATCAAAATCATATTACGTGCTTTCCACGTCTACGTAGGCAATACGTGTATGTAAACAAAACCATATACCCCGGTCTTAAAATGAGAGGGGAAAATCGCTGTTCCCTGTTAGCCGGGCGTGGGGGGTGGGGTGGTTGGGGAGGATGAAAAAGGACTCAATATGCATCTGTTTTCTTTGTTTATTTGATTCTTTCTTTTTTTATTTTCTTTAAAAAAAAACTCATACCGTCCATGAGTTTGGGAAAATGCTTATTACAAGTGTTCTACAAATTCACAATAGACAACTTAAAGACCTAGTGGTGCTGATTCAGTTGACTGCCAGTGCACTATGATTGAAAGTTTCCAACCATAGAATTCTAAAACGGTCCTTCTCACATGCGCGAGCTACGCTGGACAATGTGATTTCTTCTTCTGTTGATCCTCTAGCGGCGTGTGGTACACGTTACACGTTTTTGCTGAAGCCCGCACAACTGGTTTTCTTCCTGTAGCTGTAGTGCTGGTTCGGGAACTGACGAGGCTGATCCGTGAAACCGATCCCGACCTCTGGTTTTTTGGGTGAGGAGAATCTCGAGCTGTTTTTCTTGTCCTTTTTTCTTTCTTTCTTTCTTTCTTCCCCCCCCCCCCCCCCCCCCCCCCCCCCCCCCCCCCATCTCTGTTGCGCTGCTTTTGCCAGCCTGGCGTAATCTCCAAATAAGAAGTCATTCGACTTGGTGCTGGTGAAAGTTGGGGCATCACACGTGACGCGATGCTGTGCTGGTAGTACGCACGGGAGTACAATTTTCACAACTGCTCTGTGAGCGATCTTTGTGTTTATAGAACGAAAGCTTTTCAACGTTTTTCCAGCTATCCTGTGCCTCGCCATCTCTAATAGATCGCGAGCAGCAACAGTTCGCTGGAACGGGATGGCCGATTTGCATGTCTCCATGATCCAAAGCAAGGAAACCTGTACATCTAGCGCGCTTTGCCAGTCTTTCACACATCTCTTGGTCGAATGTAGTTTTCAAGTGAGGGCGTTGTCTGACCGGATATAGTGTTATTCAAATCAACGAGGAACTCTCTGTCCACAGAGAGCAAAGGCAGTCCTAATACTGGGCCAGCTAATTCTTTTTTCGACAGTCTTCTAGTTGTACTTCCACTGTCTTCAAAACTTATGTCTAGAAATTCTCCGACAACGGGGTCTGAGGTTATATCTCCTCGATAAGCCAAGTCAAACTGAATCGTAAGTGACAGACCTACATTTGATAAAATTTCACCTTTTACTAACCAGATCCCTTCATTTGTTCCTCCTGTTTCACCCCTTCACTGCGGCAGGCTTATAAGACTGGAGAGAGATCTGATAGCTGAGGAGGATCAGACCTTAGATTCTGAGCACCATTTTCTTCAGCACACATCCTCGTGTCACGATCACAGCGTCTTCCTTTTGATCCATTGAAACTATTCCATATTTGTCTTGTTTTGGTTCTCCGTCTGTAACTCGTCTGTTTACTTGTTGATGGCTTTTCTGGATTCTGAAACTGGATTCTTCTTGACCAAAATGGGCCACAATCGAGCAACAGAACGGAAGTCTTTTATGGGATTTGTACAATAGGCAAAATTTCCTTGATAAAACGAAAACGTGTGCAATGAGAGAGAGAGAGAGAGAGAGAGAGAGAGAGAGAGAGAGAGAGAGAGAGAGAGACAGACAGACAGTCGGACAGACAGAGACAGACTGAGAGAGAGAGAGAGAGAGAGAGAGAGAAAGAGAGAGAGGAGAGAGAGAGAGAGGGGGAGGGTTGGTGCCGTGCAATATGACACATTTTCACTAGTAAACGCAGAATTTGACACTGAGACACTCTTTGTGACAAATCTATTCAGTACACCTGCAGTAAAAAGTAATATACAGAGTTGATGTATAATCCAATGTGTGCCAGATGTAATCATTTTGCTTTTCTCGCACCATGTGCATGCGTATGCATCGGAAACACAAATTCTAAAACTCCATCAGTAAGTAAATTGAGTGCCTGAACGGAGGTGCACTTTGCGTCTGTATGGCGCTAATGGGGCACCATACCCTTCCTCCTGAATACCGTCAGTGGCTTGATGTGACGTGAACATGCTCCATCCACACACGCAATTAATCGGGTGGCAGTCGCAATACAACTGATCAAACTTAAACTTGATCAATCGATGAAGCCTCTTTGCTCGACAGACTCGGCAGTATTTACAGACTGTAGCAATGTTAACTTGCGTTTCTCTCTGACGGCTTGAAGAGTCACGGCAAGAGTCTTGACACATTGAAGAACTTCCGCCTCCGATAAGGCTGTGCTGTCCGACCTCGGGTAGTATTCGGAAGTAAGATTTTAGTCTTTTTGTTAAAGAACGTCACGTGTACTTATAGATGGAGGGGATATCTGATGAGCAATTTATTGCCAAAGTAATTAATGTTTTTCTCTCGACTGAGCTCTCAGTGATCAATCCCTTCTATGAAATTGATCCTGGTGGAATAAGGTGCGTCAAAGAGGCATGGATTGCTCGAGTAGTGTTTTCTTTCGATTGTCAATGTATATTCAGCGAGTCTGTCTTACCATAGCAAAATAAAAAAATAATCTAAAGTTGAGAGTAGCTCTGTGTGCGTAGCAGAATAGGAAAATGGTTTTTGTACGCACTTGTGACTACGTCACATAACCGATCACTGAAAGCCATCTGTTTTGCTTGTCATCTGGTCTTGAATGCTTAGTGTGGAGATATGTCTTGACGTGCCTTAAGTCTAAGACAAGTTAGAATGATTCAGTGGATTTTCTTTTAGTCAAAAAAGTGAGCCTCAGTAAATACTCATGTTAATGGACAAAGAAGCCTGTGAGAGACTGGTTTTTATTATGGGGAATGAGCAATTTTGCTTGGTAGTGCACTGCATAGGGCAACTGAAGGATTACGGATGTTGTGTTATGAAGAGTTATGTTAGTGACAAGCTGTTTGTTTTACTTGCATCAGAGTAAATAGTATACCACATGCAGGCCACTGTCGCCACTCTCTTTAGGGCTGGTCTTGGTATTGGCGTGGAGTAAAAACGCTGACCTACATGGCCGTGAGTAAAAACCCTGAACCCCAGGCTGTGAGTAGAGAACCTGACTTTCAGGCTGTGAGTAAAGACCCTGACCTTCAAGCTGCGAGGAAAGATCCTGACCTTCAGGACGCGAGTAAAGACCCTGACCTTCAGGCTGAGTCACTTCAGGCTGCGAGTAAAGATCCTGACCTTCAGGCTGCGAGTAAAGATCTTGACCTTCAGGCTGTGAGTAAAGACCCTGACCTACACGGCTGTGAGTAAAGACTGACCTCCAGGGCTGTGAGTAAAGACCCTGACCTTCAGGCTGAGTCACTTCAGGCTGCGAGTAAACGCCATGACCTACAGGCTATGAGTAAAGACCCTGACCTACAGGGCTGTGAGTAAAGACCCTGACATACAGGGCTGTGAATAAAGACCCTGACCTCCAGGCTGCGAGTAACGACCCTGACCTTCAGGCTGCCAGTAAAGTCCTAAGGATGTCAGTAAACGCCCTGACCTACAGGGCTATGAGTAAAGGCCCTGACCTACAGGACTATGAGTAAAGACCCTGACCTACAGGGCTGTGAGTAAAGACCCTGACCTTCAGGCTGCGAGTAACGACCCTGACCTTCAGGCTGCGAGTAAAGTCCTAAGGATGTCAGTAAACGCCCTGACCTACAGGGCTATGAGTAAATACCCTGACCTACAGGGCTATGAGTAAAGGCCCTGACCTACAGGGCTATGAGTAAAGGCCCTGACCTACAGGCTATGAGTAAAGGCCCTGACCTACAGGGCTATGAGTAAAGGCCCTGACCTACAGGGCTATGAGTAAAGGCCCTGACCTTCAGGCTGCGAGTAACGATCCTGACCTTCAGGCTGCGAGTAAAGTCCTAAGGATGTCAGTAAACGCCCTGACCTACAGGGCTATGAGTAAAGCCCCTGGCCTACAGGGCTGTGAGTAAAGACCCCGACTTTCAGGCTGTGAGTAAAGACCCTGACCTTCAGGCTGCGAGTAAAGATCCTCACCTGCAGGAGTATGAGTAAAGACTCTGACCTACAGGGCTATGAGTAAATACCCTGACCTTCAGGGCTGTAAGTAAAGACATGACCTTCAAGCTGTGAATAAAGACTGACCTTCAGGCTGTGAGTAAAGGCCTTCAGCGTGTAAGACCTGACCTTCAGGCTGTGAGTAAAGACCCTGACCTTCAGGCTGCGAGTAAAGACCCTGAAGGATTTTTGTACTAAAACATTGATCGACAAGAATAGGAGAGTACATCAAGACACGAAGCGTACGTAAGCGAATACACTATACCAAAACGTTCATAATTGCCACTCCCCTGCCCCCCCCCCCCCCCCCCCCCCCCCCCCGCCCCAGCATCCCGTCCTTTCTGACGTGGGTTTTCAGCAATATGAGGTCGACATGTTTTCGAGTTGCGACAATGTGGATGACAACATAATGCACAAAAATGTGCGACAACAGTCCCCAGTCTCAATGTGTACCGGCCAATCATTTTGATTGACACACAAAAGGTTCAACATCATCAGCAAGCACACACACACACACACACACACACACACACACGCACGCACGCACGCACGCACGCACGCACGCACGCACGCACGCACGCACGCACGCACGCACGCACGCACACACACACGCACACACACACACACACACACACACACACCTCTTTTTTCTCACTGTGGTGTTAGCAAAGCAAGAAGGAACGAAACGATCAATACATCCCTCAGTAATTAATTCCCTCAGTGATATTACAATCGTCACTGTCTCTCCCCTCCCCTCTCCAGCCTCCGCCCTCAAACACCTTCCCTCTCCACCCCCACCCCCACCCCTCCTTAAACATGCCGACTCACCACGAGATTGCAGGAAGGAAGGTACTCTTTTACGGCGGAGATCGGACACGAGAACGTCAAAAAGGGAAAGTATCATGAGCCATAAGCAGACTTTCCCCCTTGAAGCACACACAAGTCTCCCGGCTCACAGCGAGCTGAAATCCCCCCAGCAGCACCTCCCCCACTCAATTCCTACTCAAACCACTCTCTCTCTCTCTCTCTCTCCTTCCGCGGCCACCCCTTACTCTTCCGACAGTCAGCGCTTTTCAACACAAGCCGAAAGCTAAAAACAAGCAGGCTGCACGACCACACAAGTGTAAGGGCAACATTACAAAAAAAAAAGAAGGAAAAACAAAAACAAAACAAAAAAGGCTTCATCTCTGCGTGTGTGTGTGTGTGTGTGGTGTGTGTGTGTGTGTGTGTGTGTGTGTGTGTCGTGTGTGTGTCCCCGTGTGTGTGCGTGTGTGTGTGGGCAGCGCACGCGCGCAAGCATCCGCCAGTGTGTCGGTGTATACATGCGCGTATGTATGTTCTTGTAGACAGGGGAGTGTGTGTGTGTGTGTGTGTGTGTGTGTGTGTGTGTGTGTGTGTGTGTGTGTGTGTGTGCGCGCGCGCTTGCTTGCGTGTGTGTGTGTGTGTGTGTGTGTGTGTGTGTGTGAGTGTGTGTGTGTGTGTGTGTGTGTGTGTGTGTGTGTGTGTGTGTGTGTGTGTGTGTGTGCGCGGGGGGAAGGGGGCCGTGCATGCGTGCGTGCGCCTGTGTGTGTGTGTGTGTGTGATATTTTTTCCTTCAAAAACACATCACTGTTCCCTTCGAAGATCACACACACGCACGCGCGCGCGCGTACACACACACATACACAAGCGCGCGCGCGCGCGCGCACACACACACACACGCACGCACGCCACATACTACTCTCTCCACAACGCGAACATTTTCAGCGGAGCCCCTCCATAATTATTATGCACTCACCTCTCCGCAGTCCGCTATCCCAGCCCACATCCATTACCCCCGACGACAGTGGAAGTTTTTGTCTTTTTTTCCCTTTCTTTTTGCGCGCGCAGCCCGCCGTGTCAAACACCATGTAAAAACAGCAGGTTTGCCCGACAGACCTTTCCCCCTACACCCCCAACGGTCCTCTCCTGCTTCCCCACCCACCGCACCCCACCCACCCACGCTCTGCCACCGCCCCCCCCCCCCCCCACCTCTCTCCCATCCCACCCATTTCGTGGCCTAAGTCTTTCACATCAGTCGTCAGAGACAGAGT
>CM031595.1:32626482-32638982 GCA_018398815.1 Conus ventricosus | reverse complement strand
ACCCCGAAGCTGAACTGGAAAACACATATTGAAAATTTGATTGATAAAACAAAGAAAAAAGACTGAACGTTCTTAAAAATTATGTTGTCAACCATGGGATCAGGACTGTCATACCCTTTTACATCTATACATCTCGTTAGTCCGATCGAAATTGACATATGGGCAGGAAGCATATTTCTCTGCACCTAATTTTCTTTTAAAGAGATTGCAAAGCTTGGATAGTAAGGCCATGAAATTAGCTCTGGGAGTTCCATTCATACAAACACTTATAAATGTTATAAAGAAACAAATATCTTTACCACTTAATGAGAAGCGAATATTGGATGTGTCCAAATATATTGTCAGAAGTCTTTCTGTTGAAAATTCAGTTACTGAAGAAATACTGATGGATTCCAGTAAAGATTTCCTAAGAGTTCGAAAAACATATCATACATCCAACCAATTAGAAACTACACATCTGACTTTATGTCACATTGTCATATTGATATTACTGCTATACCAAAATTCCTGCGGTACCTTCAATGCCTCCTTGGAGCACCTAAATGCTTCTTTTGATTACGAATACACTGTGTTAAAGAAAAGTGATAATGTAAATATCTTAACAACTGAAGTTCGTGAACATCTAGAAAACAGCTATCCAAATCATTTAAAAGTGTTTACAGATGGTCGGTAATGGAATCCTCTGACAGTGGTTCTGGCTTTATAATACCAACTCTAAATGTCAGGAAATCATATCATTTAGGAAAGGGGTTTTCAATTTATACCTCAGAATTATATGCAATACTGAAGGCTTTGATGTACATATATGATACACCAATTGCTTGATATAAAATCCTACTGTGTGTTGATTCCAAATCTGTTTTACAATCACTAGAGCGTTGGGACTGCAAAGCTAGAAAGATTTGCTTTTTGAAATAAAGCATGTATTGCATTGTTTCATAACTCTAGGTATAAGAATTGATTTTTGTTGTGTCCAATCTCACTGTGGTATAAAGTGGAATGAAATAGCAGACAGTCTTGCAAAAGAAGGAGCAAATAGAAACCCCTGAAAATTTAACCCCAAATCCCTTAGATTTGTCCTCTTGTGAATTAATCCAAATTATGGAAAAGTACATACATAAGCAGAATTTTAGTTTTAAAAAAAAGTGGCTACTCTACCATCGTGCCCTGGGCACATTGTAAGATTAATTCATAAATTAAGGCTGAATTCCTGGAACACTAAATATTCTCATGGTATTACTTGTGTCTGCGGAGAAAACATTTCCGTACGTCATCTTTTGTTTGAATGCTTAGTGTTTACCACACTCTATCAGGAGGAAGGTATTGAGATGAATAACTTTGATAATGTCAATACTGTCTTATATGGTTCATGTGTTGCTGAAATTGCCATGGTTATTTCGCAGTCACAGGTTGCAAAACTTTTTATAAAGATCGCAACTTTGTGTACCTTTAGGGTATTTCACTTATGTAAATATGCATATGTCAGATGTGGGTTTGAAAGAACTAGATAAGTTGAGTGAGTGTAAAAGGTTGGGTTTTTTTTTTTAAACAAGTGTCTAATATCATCTGGCGATGAAAAGACATTAAACAAACCTCTGAACTGAACTGAACTGAATCTTCAAAAGATATGTAAAGACTGATCTGTCATATGGCTCAGTTCTGTTGGTCTGTTTCTGTTTTTATTGTTTGCTTTAGCGACGCCGGTAACAACGAAAGTCCAAAACCCACGATCTTCAGACGTTCATCAATAAGTACCTTTGAGGTTCATCCTCAACATTACGAGGCCATAAGTCATTAAAAACAACAACAACAATAACGAAAACAACAAAAATCTGTGGTGGGAATCAAACAAAGTCCTACCAACACAGACATTTAAGAAAAAAAAGGAGGGGGACGTGGGGTGGGGTGGGGGTGGGGGTTGGATTGGTCATATAGTGCGAAAGCCTCCCACCAACATCACAAGACCGGTATTCGCTACTATCTATTTCATATCTCAGGCCTGCTAGGGGCATGTGGGACATTTATTAGTGCTTGTGATTGAAAAAAAAACCCAAACAGTTGCAATACGCTACAAAACTGAACGAAGCAAGCGAAAAGAAAAACGGCACACACTGAAAAGAGTGTACACCTTTCGCCATGAATTTCACTTAATTACAGGATACCCATTATATGAAAGAAACTTGCGCCTGATGTTAACGAGAAAACATTATCTATAATGATTGTAACACCTCAGCATCTTAAAAAAATCTACGGTGCTCCATTTTCGCGAGACTACTAAGCAAGAGACATACCCCTCTTTTGTGTCCTTCTGTCTTTGAATTTGTGTTGCTTTTTTTTTTCCTTACTTTCTGTTCTTTCTAAGTATGCTTTTTTCCTGTCTTCAATATGATGAAACATATTCACCGCCTCGTTATCTTCCAGGGTCCAAACCAGATCAAAGTTGAATACATCATAAATCCAGTTCCGATTAAGGGTCGTTCTTCCGACTTAATGTCCCCCCCCCCCCCCCCCCCCCCTCCCCCAAACCGAGTTCGTTCCCAAGTTCCTTTATTTTCCCCTACAGAAAGACAAACATAGATAGGTTGATAAATGGTCTGATGTATAGAAAAAAAAAAAAAAAAAACTGATAAAGAAAAGAAGTTGCAGCTAACGTGGCATGACTGCCTGGGATGAGTAAACCGCTGCCAGCCGAAAGTCTGAAGGAGAACAGTGATGGACGATCACTCAGACAAAAACGGATAGGCGGATAGATAGACAGACGGAGGAGTAGAAAGATGGATGAAGAAAAGAGGTTGCAGTCAACATGGCATGACTACCTGTGGTTGAGCAACCGACCCGCCAGAAACCCCCCGTCTGAAGGAGAAAAGTGATGGACGATCACTTAGCCCCAGTGATAGTCTTCATCCATCCTCGGCTAATCGCACATCATCAGGGCCCGCCCGCACACTTGGCCATGGGCTACTCTGTGTAAGTGTGTGTGTGTGTGTGTGTGTGTGTGTGTGTGTGTGTGTGTGTGTGTGTGTGTGTGCGTGCGTGCGTGCGTGCGTGCGTGCGTGCGTGCGTGCGTGCGCGTGCGCGCGCGCGCGCGCGTGCGTGCGTGCGTGCGTGCGTGCGTGTGTGTGTGTGTGTGTGTGTGTGTGTGTGTGTGTGTGTGTGGTGTGTGTGCAATCAACATCAGCCGAACAAGAGCAGAGAAGGCCAAAGCCACAGCAGAACACACTGAAGCAAACAAAGAAGCAAAGAAGAGCATCAGAACAGACAAGAGGAAATATGTAGATGACCTAGCAACAGAAAGCGAACAAGCAGCAAAACAGGGAAACACGAAAAGACTGTATAACACCACCAAGAAGCTGGCAGGAAAGTTCAGGAGGCCAGAACGACCAATGAAAGGCAGAGAGGGAAGGCAACTCATGGGAGAAGAGCAGCAGAAGAACAGATGGGTTTAGCACTTCGAGGAGCTCTTGAACAGACGATCGCCAGAGAACCCTCCAGGCATCGAAGAGGCTGACTCAGAGACCTGCCCATAGACTGCAGGGCACCTACCAAAGAAGACACTGGAAGGCCATCAAACAGTTGAAGAGCGGAAAAGGCGGCAGGACCTGACAACATCCCCGCAGAGGCACTGAAGACAAACACAGAGACCACAGCAGAGATGCTTTGGCCTCTCTTCAAGAAGATCTGGGAAGAGGAGCAAGTGCCAGCAGACTGGAAGGAGGGATACCTTATCAAGATTCACAAGAAAGGCGACCTTAGCAACTGCGCGAACTACAGAGGAATCACACTGCTGTCAGTGCCAGGAAAGGTTTTCAACCGAGTCATTTTGAACAGGCTAAAGGATCCCGTTGATGCTCAACTCCGTGACCAGCAGGCTGGCTTTCGCAAGGATCGACCCTGCACAGACCAAATCGCGACGCGTCGCATCATCGTTGAGCAATCGAATGAGTGGAACTCATCTCTGTATGTCAACTTTATCGACTACGAGAAAGCCTTCGACAGCGTAGACCGAGACACCCTGTGGAAGCTTCTCCGACATTACGGTGCAAGATCACCACCATCATCAGAAACTCATATGAGGTTCTGACCTGCAGAGTCATCCATGGAGGGCAGCTCACGAAGGAATTCGAAGTGAGGACTGATGTCAGATAAGGTTGACTGCTTTCACCATTTCTATTTCTACTGGCAATCGACTGGATCATGAAGATCTCAACAGATCAGAGAAGACATGGGATCCAGTGGACACGGCTGAGGATACTGAATTATTATCCAGAAGAGGGAGAGGGGGAGAGAGAGAGAGAGAGAGGGAGAGAGAGAGAGAGAGAGAGAGAGAGAGAGAGAGAGAGAGGAGAGAGAGGGGAGAGAGAGAGAGAGAGAGAGAGAGAGAGAGAGAGAGAGAGAGAGAGAGAGAGAGAGAGAGAGAAAGAGAGAGAGAGAGAAATCGTTAATTCATTACAATATATGGTCTGGCCCTTTATGCCGGGCATGGAATGAATATGGACAATAAGAAACGTAAGAACTACATTCAAAAAGAACATTTAGATTATAAAAAAAAGTTACATTTTTGTCAGGTATTTGAAGATTTTGTGTAAGTACAAGGAAAACTGCTTAACAACACCCTCTTCACGCGAGACATAGAGAGACGATGAGAAGAGGGGGATGGAGAAAGAGAGAGAGAGAGAGAGAGAGAGAGAGAGAGAGAGAGAGAGAGAGAGAAGAGAGAGAGAGAGAGAGTGAGGGGGGGGGGGGGGGGAGGCAGACAGACAGACGGACAGACAGACAGACAGACAAACAACGTCTGTTCTGTCCTGTTTTGTTAAGTCTGCGTATCTATATTTGTTTTCCAACGCAGACAATTCTTCAGCAAATAACTGTTTCACATTCATTATTTTCAAACACGTTTCCCGACTGTGGAACACAACACAACGCGTGCTTTTGTACCGCACAGCACTGTAGATAGCGACACTGCTTGCTCCATAAATATATCAAAATTCAGAACATTACTAATAAATCTTTCCCTGCAGTTGTCTATTTTTGAGTCTTGTTGACGCCAGGATATAAATATAAAACGCAGCAGCGTAGAGTAAAGCCCTATGATGTACCTCACACACACACACACACACACACACACACACACACACACACACACACACACACACACACACGCACGCACGCACGCACGCACGCACGCACACACACACACACACACACACACACACACACACACACACAGAATGTCCATGGCGTCACCGTCCTCCACCTCACTGATTACCACACATAAGGTGGGAAAATGCCATGTCTCCAGTTCTGTGGCCCTAATGTCCTGCTGTGTGTGACAGGCCACACGCCACAGTTAGGGTATTGCACTAAATCACTATATAATCCATGTAAGTGTTTTGAGGTATAGCATGAACTTGAGCCTAAAGCATGACATTAAATGATAACAGATCAAACGAACAGCTCCCCTCCAATCATTTCACTTGTTTTTTGGAATTTCTCCCTGTCACATCATTTACAGTCTAGAAGTACATGAGCTACCCCTTACCTGACGTCACATGTCAGGCCTTCGTACACACCCGTGATCCTATCTACGCATCAAGTGATTTCCTCAAAATAGTCCCATTCCTTTCATTATAATCTGTTTGCTTGGAACCACCTGGCTTGCACCTTGATGGGCGTATGAAAGAAAAGAAGGTAAATTTATTTTCAGACACAATATAAAACAAATAATGCTCAAAACAATCTAATTGTGCCTGTCTATAAATACATGACTCCTTAAGCAAGGCCTTGCTGCGTTAAATTTTGGTGTGCAGCCTGACAAAGACCTCAGTTTGATTTCCCCTCCACACTGCTTCCTGTGTGTTGAACTCACGTGAAAATCTTCTCGTCGGCAGACTGATAGGGACTGTCGCTGGACAGACGTGGTCGCCAGCGGTCACTTTCTACAAATGGGACGCTCACACATCACTACCGACGAGTGGCTCTGAGTTCCTACGCACAGGCCCATACTAAACTAGAAAATCGAACGGAATAAGTGAATGAAACTCGACTATGTGGTTCCAGTCTTCCCACTTAAGCCCATGGCGCACTCAAAAAGGTTAGCAGGCCTGGCCTTTGTTCAGGTTCTAGCGACATTACAGCAGGATGTAGTATTGGTAGATTAAATATTGATATTACCTCAGCGTAGTACATTACTTACTGAAGTCTGGTTAAAAAAAAAAGTAACGGAATTTAAAGAAATGTAATGATTTCTAACGCACTCCGATGTCGTGTTATTAATGTACATAACGATTTGCACGTCGTGAACCGTTTGAAGTCAACGAGTTAAAACACTTCACACACACACACACACACACACACGCGCGCGCGCGCCCCCCCCCCCCCCCCCCCCCCCCCCCCCCCCCCAAATTGATACATGCCGTAACATAAAACGGAGTAAATTACCACAAAACGAATCACCATAACATCATCTGTTTCCTATCCCTTCAATTTCCCTTCTTCTTGTACACTACCATCAAAACGCACGCGCGCGCGCGCGCACACCACACACACCACAGAACACCCCGCACACACTCACACTCACACACACACACCACAGAACACACACACACACACACACACACACACACACACACACACACACACACACACACACACACACCCACAACCCCACCCCACCCCCACCCCCACACACGCTTATCAATGTAAATTAGAAAATAACCGATTAAAACGAAACACGACGGGGAAAAACGCAGTGCACAGCACAGTGATGCTGCGAAACACAGCGCCCGCCAAGAGCTGAGTGGCGGCGGCGGGACGATAAGCGAAAGGCGCCACGCTATCAGTCCCTGTGCCGACACCCCACTGACAGGGTTACAGCCAAGATACAGGCCAGGCCAGCCCCGCGCTTGGAAATAAAGACCCCAACTCCCAACACAGACTTTCAACACGAGTCATGGATGGATTGCGGGGGTGGGGGGGGGGGGGGGGGGGGGGGGGGGGGAGGGGGGAGAGGGAAGGGAGGAGGTGAACACGCACAGATCGGATGGCTGCTGCTGTGTGCTGCTGCTACTACGTCTAGTTCTATTGCCAGTGGTGTCGTTCCACGACCAAAAAACAAACAAAACAACAACAAACAAAAAAAACCCAACAAAACACTGAAAACCCATTGCAGTCTGGCTAGCCCGGTGGGTGATACCTTGTACTCTTCGTCTGAGGGTCCTGGATTCCATTCCCCGTTTGAGATGGGCCTGGTTAATACTGGGGATTTTCTGTTTCGGAGGCAACATCAGAGCGGATCTTTTTCTATGTCACTTCGGAGGAAACTTTCAGCTGAGAAGCGTATACGTGCATCAACTTAAATTATAAAAAAAACCAACACGAACACACAGACACAGACACAGACACACACACACACACACACACACACACACACACACACACATATCACATAATGTGTATAGACGTTAAATTGAAGACCTAACACACACACACGTCAGTGTCGTTCCAGGCTTTGTAGATGAGCAGGCTCCATCCTATCTCGGTGGGATGGACCATAACACAGCACCACCACCAAACATGTACTTCAGTGACATATTTCAACGTCAGCTCCCAAGTCAGAATGCGGCTGCTTTAATGAGAATGTAAACAGCTACATACCATTTCACCCTGGTGACGTTCTGAGTTCTAGCTGGGGAGAGGTAGCTAGGACGGAAAAAGCCAGCGTAAATGTCCATATCAATTCGATCACCTGAACTCCACAAAGATACTGGGCAAACAAGGCAGCGCCTTCGCTCCTTGACGACACTCGTGCAACGTCGTGAGGACGTCATGATGGCATAGATACAGGAATAGTTACCTGTTGGTGCATTCTTTGGGTATCCATGATATCATACTGTCGTTCAAAGTGATTATCTCGTGACAGTAACATCTTGTGAGGTCTGCATAAAGTCGCGACACGATTGGACGACAGAAAGTACACAAATAGGTCCTGTGTATATGATGTAACTGGAAGAAACCGTATTTCAGGTGACTTTGAATAAAAGAAAGATCTGAATCACTATTCCTTTCAAAATTTCCTCGCCATTTTACGAGGAAACAGACAAGGAGATCGTTTTCAATCACATTCCTGTTTGAAACCGTATCATCCCTAGAAAGTATTACAGAGACGCTACGTGTTTGAACACAGAGACATCATCACATGTCAGAACACAGAGAACACATCACATCTCTGAACACAGAGACACCACACCATCACATGTCTGAACACAGAGACAACATCACATGTCTGAACACAGAGACAACATCACATGTCTGAACACAGAGACAACATCACATGTCTAACACAGAGACAACATCACAGGCTGAACACAGAGAAAACATCACATGTCTGAACACAGAGACAACATCACATGTCTGAACACAGAGACAACACCACATGTCTGAACACAAAGACAACATCACATGTCTGAACACAGAGAGACAACATCACATGTGTGAACACAGAGACACCACACTATCACATGTCTGAACATAGAGACAACATCACATGTCTGAACACAGAGACAACATCACATGTCCGAACACAAAGACAACATCACATGTCTGAGCACAGAGACAACATCACATGTCTGAGCACAGAGACAACATCACAGGCTGAACACAGAGACACCACACTATCACATGTCTGAACACAGAGACAACATCACATGTCTGAACACAGAGACACCACACTATCACATGTCTGAACACAGAGACAACATCACATGTCTGAACACACAGACACCACACTATCACATGTCTGAACACAGAGACAACATCACATGTCTGAGCACAGACACACCACACCATCACATGTCTGAACACAGAGACAACATCACATGTCTGGACACAGAGACATCTCATGTCTGAAAACAGACACAACATCATATGTCTGAGCACAGACACACCACACCATCACATGTCTGAACACAGAGACAACATCACATGTCTGAGCACTGAGATATCACATGTCAGAACACAGAGACATCACATGTCAGAACACAGAGACAACATCACATTCTGAACACAGAGACAACCTCACATGTATGTCTGAACACAGAGGCAACATCACATGTCTGAGCACAGAGACAACATTACGTGTCAGAACAAAGAGACAACATCATATGTCAGAACAGAGAGACATCACATCTCTGAACACAGAGACACCATCATATGCATGTCTGAACACAGAGCCAACATCATATGTCTGAACACAAAGACAACATCACATCTCTGAACACAGAGACACCATCACATCTCTGAACACAGAGACACCATCATATGCATGTCTGAACACAGAGCTAACATCATATGTCTGAACACAAAGACAACATCACATCTCTGAACACAGAGACAACATTACATCTCTGAACACAGAGATACCATCATATGCATGTCTGAACACAGAGCCAACATCATATGTCTGAACACAAAGACAGCATCACATCTCTGAACACAGAGACAACATCACATCTCTGAACACAGAGACAACATCACATGTCTGAACACAGACACACCATCATATGTCTGAACACAAAGACAACATCACATGTCTGAACACAGAGACAACATAACATGTCTGAACACAGAGACAACATCACATGTCTGAACACAACGACAACATCACATGTCTGAACACAGAGACAACATCACATGTCTGAACACAAAGACAACATCACATGTCTGAACACAAAGACAACATCACATCTCTGAACACAGAGACACCATCACATGTCTGAACACAGAGACAACATCACATGTCTAGACAGAGACACCATCACCATATCTAAACACAAAGACACCCTCACATGTCTGAACACAGACACAACATCACATGTCTGAACACAGACACAACATCACATGTCTGAACACAGAGACAACACCACATGAATGTCAGACCACAGAGACAACACCACATAATGTCAGACCACAGAGACAACGCCACAGGGAGGAACACAGAGACAACACCACATACATGTCAGACCACAGAGACAACACCACATGGAGGGACACAGAGACAACACCACATGGAGGGACACAGAGACAACACCACATGGAGGGACACCGAGACAAACCACACGGAGAGACACAAAGACAACACCACATAGAGGGACACAAAGACAACACCGCATGCAGGGACACCGAGACAACACCACATGGAGGGACACCAACACAACACCACATGGAGGGACACAGAGACAACACCACATGGAGGGACACAGAGACAACACCACATGGAGAAACACAGAGACAACACCACATGGAGGAACACAGAGACCACATCACATGGAAGGACACAAAGACAACACCACATGGAGGGACACAGAGACAACACCACATGGAGGGACACAGAGACACCACCACATGGAGAAACACAGAGACAACACACACATGGAGGAACACAGAGACACCACATGGAGGGACACAGAGACACCACATGGAGGGACACAGAGACAACACCACATGGAGAAACACAGAGACAACACCACATGGAGGGACACAGAGACCACATCACATGGAGAAACACAGAGACAACACCACATGGAGGAACGCAGAGACAACACCATATGGAGGGACACAAAGACAACACCACATGGAGGGACACAGAGACAACACCACATGGAGGGACACAGAGACAACACAACATGGAGGGACACAGAGACAACACAACATGGAGGGACACAAAGACAACACCACATGGAGGGACACAAAGACAACACCACATGGAGGGACACAGAAACAACACCACATGGAGGGACACAGAGACAACACCACATGGAGGGACACAGAGACAACACCATATGGAGGGACACAAAGACAACACCACATGGAGGGACACAAAGACAACACCACATGGAGGGACACAGAGCCAACACCACATGGAGGGACACAGAGACAACACCACATGGAGGGACACAGAGACAACACCATATAGAGGGACACAAAGACAACACCATATGGAGGGACACAAAGACAACACCATATGGAGGGACACAAAGACAACACCACATGGAGGGACACAAAGACAACACCACATGGAGGGACACAGAAACAACACCACACGGAGGGACACAAAGACAACACCACATGGAGGACACAGAAACAACACCACATGGAGGGACACAGAGACAACACCACATGGAGGGACACAGAGACAACACCATGTGGAGGGACACAAAGACAACACCACATGGAGGGACACAAAGACAACACCACATGGAGGGACACAGAGACAACACAACATGGAGGGACACAGAGACAACACCACATGGAGGGACACAGAGACAACACCACATGGAGGGACACAGACAACATCACATGGAGGGACACCAACACAACACCACATGGAGGGACACAGAGACGCCACCACATGAAGGGACACAGAGACAACACCACATAGAGGGACACAGAGACGCCACCATATGAAGGGACACAAAGACAACACCACATAGAGGGACACAGGGACAACACCACATGGAGGGACACAAAGACATCACCACATGGAGGAACACAGAGACAACACCACATGGAGGGACACAGATACAACACCACATGGAGGGATACAGAGACAACACCACATGGAGGGACACAGAGACACCACATGGCGGGACACAGAGACACCACATGGAGGGACACAAAGACAACACATGGAGGGACACAGAGACACCACATGGAGGGACACAGAGACAACACCACATACATGTCAGACCACAGAGACAACACCACATGAAGGGACACAGAGACAACACCACATGAAGGGACACAGAGAGAACACCACATGGAGGAACACAGAGACAACACCACATACATGTCAGACCACAGAGACAACACCACATGGAGGGACACAGAGACAACACCACATACATGTCAGACACAGAGACAACACCACATGGAGGGACACAGAGACAACACCACATGGAGGGACACAGAGACAACACCACATGACGGGACACAGAGATAACACCACATGGAGGAACACAGAGAAAACACCACATACATGTCAGACCACAGAGACAACACCATATGGAGGGACACAGAGACAACACCACATGGAGGGACACAGAGACAACACCACATGGAGGGACACAGAGACACCACCGCATGGAGGAACAGAGAGACAACACCACATGGAGGGCACAGAGACACCACATGGAGGGACACAGAGACAACACAACATGGAGAAACACAGAAACAACACCACATGGAGGGACACAAAGACAACACCACATGGAGGGACACAGAGACAACACCACATGGAGGGACACAGAGACAACACCACATGGAGGGACACAGAGACAACACCACATGGAGGGACACAGAGACAAACCATATGGAGAGACACAAAGACAACACCACATAGAGGGACACAAAGACAACACCGCATGGAGGGACACCGAGACAACACCACATGGAGGGACACCAACACAACACCACATGGAGGGACACAGAGACAACACCACATGGAG
>CM031595.1:32601482-32616482 GCA_018398815.1 Conus ventricosus | reverse complement strand
TCTTATCACTCTCCTTTCTTGGTTCAGAGCCCAATTGTCTGGAAATACGCCTTACCCCCCCCCCCCCCCCCCCCCCCCCCTTCCGAAACGTTCTTCCTGTTCCGCTTCGTTCAATTTGTCACAAATTTTCATCTTTTTAATCTGACATACGACATCTGTAATGTTACTCTCGCTGATTTTCTCTATACAAGGCAACGGTAACGCTGGACAGAGAGAGAGAGAGAGAGAGAGAGAGAGAGAGAGAGAGAGAGAGAGAGAGAGAGAGAGAGAGAGAGTGTGTGTGTGTGTGTGTTCGTGTGTTCGTGTATTGTGTGTGTGAGTGAGTGAGTGAGTGAGTGAGCGAGTGAGTGAGTGAGTGAGTGAGTGAGTGAGTGAGTGAGTGAGTGAGTGAGTGAGTGTGTGTGTGTGTGTGTGTGTGTGTGTGTGTGTGTGTGTGTGTGTGTGTGTGTGTGTGTGTGTGTGTGTGTGCTTGCGCGCGCGCACGCACATGAGCATGCATTAGTGCCAATAGTATGAATGGGATGCAGCAGCATGGAAGATCGGGAGGAGCTCGGGGAGCAAAGGGGAATGAAGGGGAGAGAGAGGGAATAGGGCAGAGACATGAATGAACAAGAAAGATGAAGCTTATGATTAATTCGTCGTCGCCGTCGTGTGGTTTTGTCACTTTCCGTCACGTTCTTTTAGCAACTGTTTTCAGCTGTAATCCGCGCGACCGTCTTTATGGATACTTGTGTAGGTATAGTGTTGTTTTAGTAATGTGCCTGGCGCCTTGTTGAAGGATCTCTGCATGAGTGACGAGAGGCACAAATAGGAGACCTACTGATGCTGTCAAACAGATACATGTACGTACAATCCTGAGCTTTCCAACGGTTTTCCAAGGCAACCAGTGAAGGGCAGTACAGGAAAACAAAATGAAAACCATAAACGAAATATGGTCAATACAGAGAGAGAGAGAGAGAGAGAGAGAGAGAGAGAGAGAGAGAGAGAGGAGAGAGAGAGAGAGAGAGAGAGAGAGAGAGAGACATTAGATAGATAAACTGATTGATAGACTGATATAGAAAGACAGACAGAGAGAAAAACAGATAGATATCGACAGTCAGATAGATAGATTGATAGATATAGACAGATAGACAGAGATAAAACTGTTTTTTCAACCTTGTTCATGTAGGCCCAAGGGTTGCAAGGGAGGTTAAAAAAAGCCTATATCCTGAACAGTCCGCTCTGCTGATAGATAACCCAAGAATTGTCAGTCAGTTGCACTGATTTGGGATGACAGCACCCAAGAACGGAATTAATATCTTTTTCTTAGATTAAAAAAACCACTTCCCATTACATTGAAAAAAATGAAATAATAACACGGAATAATGTTAAGAGTTATTATTTAATTTTCTCACGTTAGTAGAAGCAAACATTAACATCTGTCATAATGAACTGACGTGGCAAAGGTTCGTTTTAAAACACATCAATAATGACATGGACCGGGATTTAATGAAGTTGAGATGGATCATGAAATGTAATTAGAAGACAGATCTGACGAACCGAAGATAGAATTATTGCACAGATGTATAATATAAACGTTTCCTGACATGTGGCACTAATCCATCATGTTTAACGATGCATCTCCTGCTAAAGCACCTGTGTGTATCCCGAGGCGTGCAACTCATAATGAGCAGCGATCAAGTGAGCTCTGTTTTTCAAGTTCCCAAAATATTATCTTTCCTACAGCCTCCTATCAATATAGGCCGCTCTTGTTACTACGATTTGTTACTTTCAGATGCTAATTACTGGATGAGAATCAATTATGGTGCCATTGGTTATGCTAGTCTTTTTTATGTTCTGGTAAGCTTAAAGCGCTCTGCGTGACGTACAAAAGACGCTCTAGGCATGCTCTAGGCATTTTCATTAGACATTACTGCTGCAAATGATATACTACCAATATTTAACATCAATGATCATAATGACTATAGTATCATTTATCATAACCATCATCAGTATATATAGAATCACAAAAATCAATAGGCATATTAGGCCTACAAGACAAACAACCAATGTTGCGTACGTGACCGTTCAGCTCTTGAATTTATATTTCTAACTGCCGTTAACCCGTTTCTATAGGCCTAACGCTCGAAAACGAATGAATTATTTTGAGGAATAGAATTCATCTTTCTCGAATGTCTTCGGAACGCATAATCACACATATAGTATACACGTACAGGCATATTCACCTTTATTCTTTCCTCGGCAAACGCCTATTTGAATGGGACTACTATACGGAGAAGGCCTGAAAATGCCGTAATCTCTCCAGTTATAGGCCGAACACAACACGAACACAACAAAACACTACCTGCTGCGCAGCGAGCTCAGTTGTTGACAGACACGCTTTCGATCACTTGTTGAGCCCTCGTCGAGGGTTGGTGCCGTGGTATAGTAACACCATCGTAACACGCGTCCTCTCACAAACTTCTCAGAAGTTCCGTTTCTGGTGGAGTTAGCACTCGGGTGATGTCACATCCCAACACGGGGAACCCAAGTCTGACCCTCTTCCCAACAACGCAGCATTCCACCACACTCACTAAGCTTGGAGGAGCAAGTCAGGGAGCATAACGGCGTCACAGACCAAGAAACACACAAGCGCTGAACACACGGCACGGGGCGCACTGGCAGGGAAAGCTAGCGGCAAGGTTAATAATTTCAAGTGGGATACCCCCTCCCCGCCAGCGGTAGCCACACCGTCTGCCCCCATGTCGCCAGTCAGTCGGCTTGGCGCTAGCGCTCCGCCAGTCCACGACCTAGCGGCGAGGGACGAGAGATTAGGCGAGCTATATGACAAATGATCCCGTCCGTGAAAGCTTCCCCCACATTATCATCGGCTGCCGCTCTTCTTTCTCTTCGGCCTGCGGAAAACATAAACACGTTTAGAAGTGCAGGTGTACAGAAACGTGTTGTATCGTACAGGCTTTGACCTCGTTTGGCCTCGACCACGAACGAAGGAAAAGAAACTCTTACTGTAGCATTCTGCGTTGCAGCGAAGAGTTTGCTCCCTTTCGTTCTGAACCTGTGTAGTGTGATTCTCCAGATTTTACCGATCTTGTCTGGGATCAGTTGTGAGGGCTTTACACCATCACCAATGCATCAAACAGACTGGATATGGCTGGAGGTAAAGCAAAATATATCGGCAGCCTACAGCACTCTACATCCGTGGATCTGAAATGCGGACAAACACACATACTGCCTCATTTACAGGGAGATCAACGACTTTAATGACCACCACACTCTACAAGAGGACCTCAAGTCACTAGAGTCATGGGCAGACAAATGGGGCATGCGGTTCAATGCTTCAAAATGTTACATCATGAGCATTGCAAAATCCTCTACCTCCTCCTACTTCTATTCCCTAAATAATACCATCCTGCAGCAAGTCTCTCATAACCCATACCTCGGCATCCAATTTGCTGACAACCTCAAGTGGTCCCAACACATCACCTCCATCACAAAGAAGGCAAATAGCACACTAGGATTTCTCCGGCGAAATCTCAGACACAGCCCCACCTCCTGCCGAAAAACTGCCTACCTTGCACTTGTACGCCCTGTCCTGGAGTATGCAGCAATCATTTGGGACCCGCACATGCAGCAAGAGATCAACATGCTGGAGCGTGTACAAAGAAATGCAGTGCGCTTCATAGCAAAGGACTACCGCTCCACCACGCCAGGCTTCATAACGGGTCTACAAAGAAAACACGAGCTCACTACACTCCAGGAACGGCGGCTTCAACTACGGCTGGGATTCTTCTACAGGGTGGTTGAGGGTCTGGTGCCAGCGATCACCCCGAGTGACTTCATCACACCTCAAAAACCAGGACGTCGCATCCGCTCCACCAGAGACAACAGAACGTACCTGACACAAAACCCAGTGGAGAACTACATACGAAATAATGATAGATGCTACTGCATCCCAGAAACACACACCGATCAGTTCCGAAATTCATACTTCCCAAAGACAATAACTGAGTGGAACCACCTCGACGATAACATCGTCCACCAAAGGTCAGTCGACAGCTTCAAGTCGGCTCTGGCAAAAGCCAGAAGTCGATGATTTCATCACGCTGCCCACCCCCCACCGTCGCGCCTATGCCAGTAAATGGATGTCAGCGACGTACAAATCCAGATCCAGATCCAGATCCATACTTACCTGTAGTGCAAAGTTCAAACACAGGCCAAACTTGTAAACGCGTTTTATGCCTGTGGGGATATCCCCGTTGGAACACATTACCTCCAGACTGGCCGCCATCTGTTCTTGAGAGCAGTCTGGTTGAAGCTTCTATCGTGCATAAGTCTGGTTCACTTGCTGGATGTACTTTTGGGATGTCTTGGCCTTTCGGATCGTTTGAAAATTCTCACACCGGCCGATATGGATAAAGGTTCGCTCAGTCTCTTCACACCGGCCGATATGGATAAAGGTTCGCTCAGTTCTCTTCACACCGGCCGATATGGATAAAGGTTCGCTCAGTTCTCTTCACACCGGCCGATATGGATAAAGGTTCGCTCAGTTCTCTTCACACCGGCCGATATGGATAAAGGTTCGCTCAGTTCTCTTCACACCGGCCGATATGGATAAAGGTTCGCTCAGTTCTCTTCACACCGGCCGATATGGATAAAGGTTCGCTCAGTTCTCTTCACACCGGCCGATATGGATAAAGGTTCGCTCAGTTCTCTTCACACCGGCCGATATGGATAAAGGTTCGCTCAGTTCTCTTCACACCGGCCGATATGGATAAAGGTTCGCTCAGTTCTCTTCACACCGGCCGATATGGATAAAGGTTCGCTCAGTTCTCTTCACACCGGCCGATATGGATAAAGGTTCGCTCAGTTCTCTTCACACCGGCCGATATGGATAAAGGTTCGCTCAGTTCTCTTCACACCGGCCGATATGGATAAAGGTTCGCTCAGTTCTCTTCACACCGGCCAATATGGATAAAGGTTCGCTCAGTTCTCTTCACACCGGCCGATATGGATAAAGGTTCGCTCAGTTCTCTTCACACCGGCCGATATGGATAAAGGTTCGCTCAGTTCTCTTCACACCGGCCGATATGGATAAAGGTTCGCTCAGTTCTCTTCACACCGGCCGATATGGATAAAGGTTCGCTCAGTTCTCTTCACACCGGCCGATATGGATAAAGGTTCGCTCAGTTCTCTTCACACCGGCCGATATGGATAAAGGTTCGCTCAGTTCTCTTCACACCGGCCGATATGGATAAAGGTTCGCTCAGTTCTCTTCACACCGGCCGATATGGATAAAGGTTCGCTCAGTTCTCTTCACACCGGCCGATATGGATAAAGGTTCGCTCAGTTCTCTTCACACCGGCCGATATGGATAAAGGTTCGCTCAGTTCTCTTCACACCGCCGATATGGATAAAGGTTCGCTCAGTTCTCTTCACACCGGCCGATATGGATAAAGGTTCGCTCAGTTCTCTTCACACCGGCCGATATGGATAAAGGTTCGCTCAGTTCTCTTCACACCGGCCGATATGGATAAAGGTTCGCTCAGTTCTCTTGCTCGTTTGTTCGTTTATTTGTTGTTGTTTTTTTTTCTCTCCATATAATAAAACAGAGAAGGGAGAAATTTATAGATCTGTATTGTTTTAACATTGTTTAACTTTGAATAAAACAAAAGAAGGAACATGGCCTCTTTAAGCAGCAAAACCGAAATTCATGGCCTCTTGTTGTTCAATAGCTCAGCTATAATCAGTTGATTAACTAGAATGATGATGATAAAATGAGCTGCTACCCCCGTCCCACCACATACAGGTTTTTGTGAATGCAAGAGAACACATTTTTATCGTAAAAGGTTGTACATCTTTATTCATTAGACGTAAAACCTCTTCTCATAATGTTGATGAATTGAAAAATGTTCAAGCATACTACAACTCAGTATTTGTGTTCATTTGGTGATACGCCGAGATCTGCAGAGCAAACACAAACAAACAATTTTTAAATGGCATAGATTTTCTCCATGGAAAAAAAAGAAGTGAACTATCTTTTTATCTCAGTGGTAGAGCCATTTTTTTAGTTGTTAACATAACTGATCTTGAGACTTTGTACTCTGTGTCTGTGCACCTGGCACGAAAGAATACAGTCCCGGCCCAAAGCCCGCTATTTCAATCTTCCCGAGTTAGAAGGCAGGACTGGACGATGAAGCGGGGGAGGGGCGGGGACCCCTGGGCGGGGTTTGCAAGGATCACAGGCCACACGCCACAATTAGAACTTTGCACAGAATCGGTCCATAATCCACGTAAGCGTTTTGAGTTGCAGCATACATTTAAGCCAAAAATTGATATCAAACTGAAAAAAGATCAAACGAACAATCCTCACCAGTCATTTCAATTGTTTTTAGGGATTTCTCCCGATGAAATCATTCACAATCTAGAAAAAGATGAGTTGTCCCTTACCTGACGTTACATGTCAGGTCTTCGCACTCACCCATAACCCTATCGATGCGCCAGGTGGTTTCCCCAAAATAGTCCCATTCCTTTCATTTTAATCAGTCTGCTTGGAACCAGTTAGCATGTACGTTGATGGGCACATGACAAACTAGAAGGTAAATCAACTTCCAGACACAATAAAAGAAAAATCCCAAAACAAAACAATGTAATTGTACCTGTCTATAAATACTCGACTCCCTAAGCAAATCCTCGGCGCATCTTTTTTGGTGTGCAGCCACAAAGTCTCGCACGGGGTATTGTTTTGATTTGTTTCAGTCGCAGGGCCGGACGAGCGGGAGTCTTGGAAGGGAGTTTTTGCCCCACCCCATCCCCACCGCTAGTCCCCACCTCCTCACTGGCGAATTTTTTTTTTTTTTAACATTGCCCCCCCCCCCCCCTTCCCCGCCACCTGACCTCCACTGGTAAAGGACCCCCAGTCCTCTCTTTGGACTCCCCCCCCCCCCCCCCCCCCCCCCCCTGTCATATGACTGATTCGGCCCTGAGTTAAACGTCTGAGATGGTTCATTCTTCCCGATCAGGTTCAGGTTTAATTGGAGCTTCAATGTGAGCGCTGATCCATTTTTTCCTTTTCGAGATTCGACAGTTCAATCCTAGTTTGATCGTTGTCAATCCCTCCCCCCCCCCCCCCCCCCCCCAGTCCCAGTCCCCTCCCTCCCTCTCGCCCCCCGGCCACTTTTCGTGGAACTGTACACGTCTCTGAAATGTGATGGCTGCGGTATAGTTTTTGCTTGAGTTTCCGGTATGTAGATAAACGAGGAAATGATGGGGGAGGAGGGCGGTGGGGGTGATCAACATGCCAAGATGTTTTACCATCTGCTACTGGAGGCCGTAAGGTAGAGAAGAAACAGCTGCTTTTGCAACTGTTACACACAGGCCGCCTGTATACATAATCGAAAGAACTCTACGCCCACACGTATCTTTTAAAAGGTGAAAAAGCTCCGTGATGCATTCCATGTGACAAATACTCACAATAACAAAGTTCTTATGGCGTTGGGGCTTACAAGATGTCAGACATAAGCACATTAAAGCATACTCACGAAAATGTTTTGTTTTTTTTCCACCATAGTTGTTCCACATGATTTCTCGTGCAAGCACATGCCGGTTCCTATGTGAGATAACTATTTTTCATCTGATCTGAGATTTAACGGAAGAGCCATCTTTCCGCGGTTTAGAAAATTTCTTTTATTGAGTTGGTCGGCCTACCTTTTTAACAACTGAGTACGGAGATGAATTTGGTTTGACGAGCTGACAGCCCTGATACGGTTTCTCGCTGTCGGGATAACGCAACCTTTGCACGTGTTAGAAAATCTGTTTTAATGAGATGTTGTTTCTGGTGGTGGTGGTGATGATGGTGGTGGTCCTTTTTTTAACATCTCAGTATGCAGTTGAATTGGTTTGACGATATGACAGCCATGATACGACCCTTCGCGGTCATCTGGGCTAAAAACAACATGGAGTGAACTTCAATCTTTATACGTAAGACCCGATTCGTTCCTATCACTCATCAATAAGCTGAGACCAGAACACCCTTCGGTGACACCGCATTATTTGGTGCCATAGCGTAGCGCAGCACACGGGCTGACGACAGACGTACACAAAGTCGATGGGGCTGACCATCTCACAGGCCAACTGGAAAAGACAGCGGCTGGTATTGCAACATAAACTACCTCTTCATCTCCAAGCTTTCCCCTAAAAACTAATCCGCAACAGAATTCTTTTGACACCTCCGCAGCCCTCTAGCTCACCCCCCTCCCTTTACCCCACCCCTACCCACCCTAATCCGGACACGCGCAGTATACATCAACTGCATGCATCTTGATGTACGGTGCTGGCATCGATTCTCGATGTCGAGGCCATAGGGGCCATTATGTATACACGGCGTCATTCAGTGCCAGGAACAAGCATTCATCAAAATGCATGCAGCTCCCGAAGCTCGTTGCACGTGTCGTATTTGGAAACTATCGCCCACCTCAATGATACCGAAATGTTGTGTGTTTGTAATGGTAAACAGGCAAGATGCGACTGTATAGATTTTCCGTGCTTCCATCCAGTTCCATTGATTGACATGGTTGGGAGGAGGGATGGAGGGGTGGGAGGAGACACTTTGGGCAAGGAATATGAGGGGGTGGGATGGGGGTTAGCTGCTCCAGACTGTGCAGTTTCGTGCAAGCACACACACACACACACACACACACACACACACACACACACACACACACACACACACACACACACCGCGCACGCGCGCACGCGTGCGCGCGCGAGCAGAAGAAGAACAAAAAGTCTTCAACAAAGCTGAAAGATCTGACAGGAATGAATGTTATGATACACTTCAAAGCAAACAAATGAACGGAAACCGTTGTGGGTGCAAGTCCTGTTGGTCTAGGGATAATTCTCATTCAAAATGGCGAAAGACCTAGTCACTCAAGTCGAGGTTTATAACCAGTGTGTAGCAAGCCATATTCACAGACGGGTCTGGAAATGCTCGCTGTATGTAGTATGTGTTAATGGAGCTGAACATTTTCATCTCTGCCTTTTTGGGTCTATATTCACGATTCTGCCTGATTGTGAGACATAAACACTTTACAGCAGACTCCATGAAAACCTTGTTTAGAGATGTCCCACCTGATGTGATCTTTGAATTTCTGATGGAGATTAACATTTTTCGTCACATCTAAGATTTTACGGAGGAGATTTTTAATAACATTTCCGGCGTGTTTTTGGAAGATTTGTTTTAAAGAGTTGTGTGTATGAGTCTTTCTTGGCTTTGTTGTTGTTGTTTAAAATGACTTGTGAGTTATTTTCAACAGGGACAGCCCTGATATGGCCCTTTGCGGTCGCCTGGGCTATAATCAACATTACCATTGCCATTACGATCACGAATAACTGCTAGGAATGTAGGAGAGTCAGAAACCACAGCACAAATGGAAAGTCCGCAATCACGTCTCACGCTATTTGAGTTGATTCACCAGCATCAATTAAGAAATGATAACCGCAACTCACCAGACGTCATCGATCGCTAGCCACACATATGCAAGTCAGAGAGACAATGCGGTTGAAGTTTAACATTCAGAATGTCAGCATGTATAAAGTTCCAAGGTCAATGAAAAAAACCTCAAGACTACAACACCAGGAAACCCTAATTTTCGTACACGAATGTCAGTTATTCAGTTCCACAACAACTTCCAAGACCCTGTAGTGTCATGTTGTGCTCGTTTCGCCGACAAAACTGTCAGCTGTTTAAGGGAGTGTTATTCTCCACGACAATCTTCAGTGACAAGCCCACCCTAACCCACGTTGCAACAAAATTTGCCCATCACACACACCAGGGAATGGTCAAAGACAAGCAGAAGAGTACACACTTTCCACTGTACAGAACTGCATTCCATGCCAAGCCTCTTAATGCCCCGTTCCCACAAAACGTGGACCTCTGTGCCCAACACAGCCGCACTCGACCTCAACCGTGGCATGACAACGTGGTTCATATAGCACGCCTGTTCCCGCTCAAGACACCACGTGCTAGTTGTCAATGATGAACGCAGTGCGTACCCTGAAATATGTTCTTTGATGATCAGCAGACCCCGTCATCCAAAGCCTCAATTCTGCCTTTGCTTCACAATCTGTCAAAACCGACAACGACATCCCCCATCCTCTTTACCCCAACCCACCGCCCCTTTCGTCTTAAAAAAAAAAAAATTTCCGCCCCCCCCCCCCCCCCCCCCCCCATCCTTTTTCAAAGTTGGAATTTCAAGGCTTCGTGAAACAATCAAGTTTCTAACGCAGAAATAGAAACACAGAAAGATCACCCAAATAGTATGGACTAACGACGTTGGTGAGATGGAATGGTTCCAGAGAACATTGGATGAATGTGTTTGTGCCGCATGTGTTAAAGATTAAAAAAAATGGGAACACTCAGCGGCCAATTGTTTTTCGCCAGTACAGAACCACACTGTGGAACAATCGTCCCCGGTGTCCCCGTTACAAGCTCTAACTGGAAGAAAAATGAATACAGAGTATCAGACAATGCCCAGTGTTGTGCCCAGATAGCCTAGTTCAAGTCTACCCTCCCATAATTCATAACAACTTTATCAGCCAAAGGAAAATCAAGAGTTACCTTGACCGCACAATAACTTCATGCTATCAGCCCCGGCGACATCACACTTGTGAAGCGGTACAAACACTCACACCGTCCGATGACCTTCATACACGCACCGTTTGTGTTGCGGAGAAAAGGGACATAGTGTGGCTCCAGAAAAAAAAAGAAAAAAAAGAACGAGACAACCGTTATATCGCACAGATGTGTTATCAGTGAACTGATGTGGTGGAGACTTGTTTTCGTTTGGTAATTATATTAACAGAAAAGGATAGTTACAGGACTGTTGTTTATTCGAAGCAAAACAAAACATAAAGATTACACTGACATTTGAACAGTCAAACCACATACTGGACTCACTAACAATTTGCTTCGTTCACATAAGTTTCGAGTTACTTTGCTGCAGACATCCTGTCTATATATAGTAGATAATCTTCACGTTCAACGTTTCTTACTAATTAGGGAAGGATGTCTGTATTGAAAGTAACACAATTAAAGAAAATGTTCTGAATCATATGCATAACAGATCTTGAAAGAGACTGTAGAAACTATTGCGTGGTTTCTGTTAACAAGTTGCACAGTACATTTCGAGTATAAGCTAAACTTGCAAGGCAGCTTCGACCATAAAGACCCCAAGCCACAGTCGGTCAACAAAGATCACTGCACCCAGCTCCCGGTTTGTATACCTGTCCTCAGCATGATTCGGCTTCCTGCTCTATTCGTTAGTAAACACCATACAACAATGCTTAAACTACCTGTCCCCTTTGTTTGCACCAAGCTTGGGCTAAATATAAGTGCTGCATGCTATGACTGATGCTGGGGATGATTGGTCAGAGTTCTTGCTGACTGCGGTGATGAATCCACGCACTGCTCGTGCCAATCAAACTAAATTACTTTTTGAGTTAGTTCCCTTGACTTTGTTTCTGTAGAAACGTCAAGTGACATTGCATGCAAGCTTAAAGCCTATTTACTTCGATAAACAAAGCGGCAGGAAAACATCACACGTACTTTGGAAACTTTCCTTGATAATGTCAGACAAAACACTTCAGATCACCTGGTTCACACCTTCCCTCGCCATTCAAGGCAATCTTTCCATAATTTTTGTGAAAATTATTTTGATTATTCCACTTTATGGTTTACTTTTCCTAGTTTCTGTCACATCTGATGTCATTATGACAAAGTCATCGTCAGTGGTGATTGTCCATTGAATGGTCATGGATTCAAATCATGTCCCAGATATTTTATCTCCTTCCATGCCAACTGGCAAGTAATGGAAAATGCAAACCAAAAGTTTCTTCACAGAACACAGCCAACATTTTTTTCTGTTTGCTTTTCTTCGTTCCAAGGTGACGGGTGGAAGTCTGGAGGGGAAAGCGAAGGATGAAGTGGAAGAGGTCAAATTGTCATCGGCATTTTCCTCTCTTGTCCAGGATAGTGGTGGTGGGGTAAGATCTTCATCAGTCCACGCAAAGTTGAAATTAGAACAGTGAGAAAAGGAAACGGAGATCATGTTTAGGCACTTGTTTTTTACCCCCTCCGCCCTTTGGACGACGGTGTTGAGAATGCGGTGGATGGCGTGGCACTGACTGATCAAACACACACCACAGCAATGCCGGAAATATTGTTTTGCAAATGAATTTGATATGTCATGCAACAAAACTGAAAAGACATTTCATGCCAGGGATGTGAACCTGCACCAACGACACTTTAATGAACTGAAATCGCATTGATTTCATGTACAGCTTAGTGTTTCTTGTTCCCGTGGCATTAGACTTAGTTCATTACTGATTAGTTGCTCTTGGAAACAGCTGGTACCATCAAAGCAGACTGGGAACTAACAGGCAATGGAGACGATGCGAAGACTGAGACTGACGGTAATCCAGACAGTGGGAACACCGAAGATGATGATAATCCGGACAGACGCAGAACTGGAGAATCGCAGCTGGAGCAGGAGCGGATGTTGGTGCGCTGGATACAGGCACGGTGCTGATGCAGCCAGTTCCGGGCCACGTGACAGGCGTGACGTAAGGACTGGGCTTGTTCCAACAACAGCTTGTTCTCGTTCTGCAGTAACTCCAGTCTCTGTGGGGGAAAAACAACAACAACAAGTGAACCATTAGAAAGAAGACAGGAAAGCCTTTTCCTGGGTTAAGTAGAGCATGCTACCAATGTATCATGTACGTACCCAAATCAACTATATATTTGTTGCGTGAATGCCAGCTATTCAGATGAAGAAATTGCCGTCTTTGGTAGATTATTGAACAATATCAAATTTTGGCGGAACTCAGACTGAGGCTGATTCAAACCCTACTACGCATGCGCGGACTGCATGGTCAGTATGTCACTCACATGTAGCCTACACACCCTCGACAAAAAAATCTTTACCGAATGCATTTAATTCATAATGCTCATCGTTCTGGTTGTTTTGAACTCACAGATGTTCTTGTTGTACTTAATTGAAAACTGAATCGGCGTTAGCAAAAACTGTTCTACCTAGTCACAGATGGAAAGCCACACAAACTGTACGACAAAGAGCAGATAACATGGACAGGTCACAGTTCTAATCTTTCAATATTCTGCTTTCAATATCATGGTCAGGTTTGAAGTGTGTACCCTTTAGGCCTTGACAAGCTGTCGTGTCCACACGTGTCGTGTGTCCACACGTGTCGTGTGAAGGTCAAAAACAGACCTCAAAAAAACATTCATAGATAAGTTTAATCCCTCCCTTCCGCCCTTTCCCCATAGCTCCCCAACCCCCTCCTCATTTTTCTTTAGAACTATACAAAGCTTGCAGACAGTCGATCTGAAATGAATTATACAATGGTTACAACAGAAACGTTAAGTATGCGTTTCTGAACTTTTTGTCGCTTGTTCCTACCAATGTCCTGCTGTTACTGAATAAACTGAAACTTTCGAGTCAGTATGTGGATATGTCGACAGACCTTACGTGAGACACGCGTATACACCTAACTTGGTGAGTTCATGTTTGTACCCACCAGACTATAGGATCCCGTTCTGACTTGGCAGTGTGTGATATCTGAGAGGTACCAGGAGGACTTACAGACTTGATGGTTTTCTCCAGAGACTTCTGCCTTTCGCGGGATCGCTGTGCTGATACCCTGTTCTGCTGCATCTTCTTGTTCTTCTTCGCCACCTCCTCCAGCGACATCTGCACAAAGAACACATTGTCTGCACAATGGAAAAGAGAGACTGTGAATCATACCAAATTTTCCACCGTACAGACAATAGTATGAGTATGTAATACTACAGAGTTCAACGTCACTTTTGTTTTGTGTCATATTTTCATTTCTACTGTGTCCATTTCCCCCGTGACTCTTCACCTCCCTTGGTATGCATGATACATGTCGTCGACATCCAGCATATGTTTACGTTGAAAACAACGACAACAACAAACAAAAACGATGTAGGCCTAAAAGCATAATAGTGTCAGATGGACTTATGATCTCTCTTGTGATGATAGTTCTTGACGGTGAATGGTGTCGATCACTGGAATGACTTTCCCTTATATTTTGTCCGATTCATTTAGACTGTCATTAGGTTGGACTATGTGTAATAGGATAGGACTGAGGATGGATCGACGGGAAAGAAAGAGGGAGGGGGCTGGGGGGGGGGGGGGGGGGGGCGAGGGAGATGATTGGAATGGACCTGGTGGTTATACTTGGTTCGATGAAGGGAAGTTGAGGCGATGTACACTTTTTTTTCCTTTCAAATACTTGCTCAGTTTTTAGGACATGGGGGAGGTGGTGTGGTGGAGGTGGAGGTGAGGGTACAGTACTGTCGTATCATTTATATACTTTTTTTTGTATTGGCACATAATAATTTGTGTATAAACATTAACCTTCTATTTTTTGAACTTCTTGATTTAAACTTATAGAAAATCTTGCTCCTGCCTTTCCTGTCTTACTCTTTGTCAAAACTGATACACCCAACTCATTGTCTTTGTTTTAGTTCTTCCATTATGCTATTGTTCTTTATCATGTTAATGGCACACTGGCATAAGTGACTAAAAAAGAATGAATAAATGAATAATCAAATCTAGATACACAGAAGTCTAGCTGAACTGGTTTTGATCGGTTTTTTGCATGTGTTCACACAAGATTTCAGTTTATCAGGAGTTACAATTTACATGATGTAAGCCTATTAATGAAATTGTAGGTCTGTGTTAAATTCACACTTTGGGCAATAAACCAGACTTTTGCCAATTTGTGACGTCATTTCCATTCATGAGTTTGTTTTGTTACAATCAACAGAGAGAGAGAGAGAGAGAGAGAGAGAGAGAGAGAGAGAGAGAGAGAGAGAGAGAGAGAGAGAGAGAAGAGAGAGAGAGAGAGAGACCCAAGGCTCAAATGTTTTATTCATAAAGGCCAAATCCCTAAGAATGGGAA
>CM031595.1:32566482-32571482 GCA_018398815.1 Conus ventricosus | reverse complement strand
TGTCTCATTTCTGAAACAGCATAGACAACACCACGGTCCAGTGTAAAGTTTCTAACATCTGAAACAGTACAGACAACACCAGGTACAGTCCAGTGGAAAGTGTCTCACCGTTATCATTTCTGAAGCAGTACAGACAACACCCGATAGTGTCTAGTGGAAAGTGTCTGTTATCATGTCTGGAACAATACAAACAGACAACAAGTACAGTCCAGTGTTAAGTGTCTCACTGTTCTCATTTCTGACAACACGTTCAACACCATTAAGTCCGTTGGAAAGTGTCTCACCGTCATCGTTTCTGACACAGTACAGACAACACCAGATACAGTCCTGTGGAACGTGTCTCCCTGTTATCATTTCTGACACAGTACAGACAACACCAAGTACAGTCCTGTGGAAAGTGTCTCACTGTTACCTTTTCTAATGCAGTACAGACAACACCAGACACAGTCTAGTGGAAAGTGTCTTACCAACATCATTTCTGACATAGAACAGACACACCGGGTACAGGCCAGTGGAAAGTGTCTTACCAACATCATTTCTGACATAGAACAGACACATCGGGTACAGGCCAGTGGAAAGTTCGGTTCTGACACGTCAGGCGCAGTCGTACGGAGGGTGTTTTAACATCATCATCTCTACAAGGTACTGACATGCAACATAAGAACCGTATAGAGTGTCACCATCATAAGCTGTTATGGCACAGACACATCATGTACAGATCATTGTCTCATCGTTACCATATATATATATATATATATATATATATATATATATAATATATATATATATATATATATATATATATATATATATATATATATATATATAATATATATATATATGCAAAAGCTAAACAAGGCAAACATGAAACATTGTAAAACAATAGTATTTGAGCAATGAAAACCACTGTCAGAGTTTTGGAAGATGTAAGAAAATAACAAACAAACGAACCAGGCCACCAGCCATGACAATAAAGGATGTGGCTGTCAAATGATCTGCCAGTTGCCATGTGCCGACATAGTTTGATTATGACGGTCTGTGGCTCTGACTAAGTTCTGAGTGGTCATGATTCTCTCCCACAGGCCTTGCGTCCGCTGTCTTCACCAGCTGAAATCCTTCAGGCAGCTGAATTGTACAGCCCAGTTTGAGAAGGAAGTCAATGGAAGTGGCCAGGTCAGGATGAGGCATGGCACTGCTACTTGGCACCGGGCTCTCAGTTTTCTCCGACTGACGTGGTTGTTTCGTTGGTAGCCGCACCTTTCTCGATCATGTCGCCACGAAGAGCTTCCTGCGTGTTGCCGATGTCACCAGAAGTCTCCATCTCTGGAGCTTTCGTGGTGGCGTGTGTGGCTTCTACGCTCGCTTCCATGGCTTCCACGGTTGCATCCTGAGTATCTGGAGTTTTCGCATTTGCCTCTGGCACTTCCACACTTGCTTCCTGTGCTTCTGGAGTTTTCACCCTTGCCTGCGCTGTTTCCACACTCGCATCTTGTGCTTCAGAGGTCTCCATACGGGTTTTCTGTACTTCTGAGGCTTCAAAGCCGATCTGAGGTGCGTTTTGAGTAGCCGTTATGATCTGTAGTCCTTCTGGGACGTCCTGCTGGGTCTGTCGCTGTACCCCTGGTTCACCACCATGAACTGCCGACCATCTTCACCTGGAACAATGAAAACGCTGTCCTTGGAGAGGTATACAACCTGTTGGCCACCATCATACATCACTTCTTGCTGTTGTCGTGGTTCGCGGTCGTTAAGCTTCTCTGGAGGCATTTCCGCAACCACCGGTGCAGAAGGCTGAGGAAGGGTGACGACAGTGCGGATCCCAACAGGCTGAAAAAACTCCTGGGTGGGACGCTGGGGACTGGAGCATTCGGAGACTGCCCGTGGAGATGCGGGGCTGGCTGCCCTGGTTGGAGTAATTGCAAGGGGGAAAGCAGACGGAGAGGCAGCCAGAGGAGGCGAAGCGGAGAACCTGGCAGTAGACGACGACAACGAAGAGGATGTGGAACTAGGCAGCTGGTCCTCATCTTCGTTTGCCTTAGCACCAGCGCTGTGAAGTGAGGGGTTACCTCGCAGCACTCCCTCCCTGCTGGCGCTGTCCGTCGTCTTGGCCAGGCTGTACTTCTCTCCATCCCGTTTCTTCTGCACGTGTTTTCCCAGGCCCAGATCGGTGGCGTGCTTTCCGATCCAGCGTTTCAGATGGTCAATGTTGCACCGAAGTCCGGTGTTCTCTTTGTTCAGATTGTTCATCGTAGATTTCAGCTGTTCGATCATGGAGACCAGCTGACATTTGTCCTGCTGCAGTTGATCGTTCTCCTGGAAAAAAAGAGAAGGCAAAACACTGTCGTGAACATCATGTTAACAATCAAAGAGCTTCAAATGCCATTTCATCAACTGTTTATGTGCATGTCTCTCTAATTAGACCTTAAACTTTTTTCCTATTAGAATACGAGTAATCAAGTTTGAATTTGTTTTCCAGTTAGAATACGAGTAATGAAGTTTGAATTTGTTTTCCAGTTAGAAACGAGTAATCAAGTTTCATGGCTATGTAAGATATTACATACACCAATATGTTCCTGTGTTTGATAAATACATTGTTGATAAGATGTATTTTCATTTAATACATTCTTAAATACGTCTTATACCAATACATTAATTGAATAAGTGCAACTGATTAAATTTATGCTGGTTGTGATGATAATGTACAAATTTTATCAAAGTGTTGTTGTTGATCGGTTTCATTTGCTTGTTTTGTTTGCCAACAACCGTGTCATTAATTTCTCTCATGGACATAATAAAGTATTTCCCTCCCATCCCATCTCCCCCTCACACTTACACCCACAGCTACGAATGTTCCTTACAAACTGCTGTCTATTACTATCACTCCTGACCTGCTAATCAATTCTTCAGTGCCACTATATTGTCTGATACTCCCACGCTTTGAGCTAGAAAGTAAAGGATTTATCAAATGCACCACATTTCATTCATTCGTTCATTCATTCATTCGTTCATTCGTTCGTTCATTCATTTGTTCGTTCATTCATTCATCGAATCTTTGTTCCTTTGCACGTTCACACATTCATTCATTCGTTCAATTGTCCACTCCCTTCCCCCTCCCAACGACTTCATTTTTCCAACCCAGTCATTCACTTCTCAGCATTTTCATTTTCTGAATCTGCAACAGGTCCGAGAGAACTCTACAGGATAAGGCAGGGAGCAGGTCCGAGAGAACTCTACAGGCTAAGGCAGGGAGCAGGTCCGAGAGAACTACTACAGGGCTAAGAACAGGGAGCAGGTCCGAGAGAACCTCCACAGGATAAGATCGCAGGGGGCAGGTCCGAGAGAACTCACAGGTAAGGCAGGGAGCAGGTCCGAGAGAACTCTACAGGCTAAGGCAGGGAGCAGGTCCGAGAGAACTCCACAGGATAAGGCAGGGGCAGGTCCGAGAGAACTCTACAGGCTAAGGCAGGGAGCAGGTCCGAGAGAACTCCACAGGATAAGGCAGGGGCAGGTCCGAGAGAACTCTACAGGCTAAGGCAGGGAGCAGGTCCGAGAGAACTCCACAGGATAAGGCAGGGGGCAGGTCCGAGAGAACTCTACAGGCTAAGGCAGGGAGCAGGTCCGAGAGAACTCCACAGGATAAGGCAGGGGCAGGTCCGAGAGAACTCTACAGGCTAAGGCAGGGGGCAGGTCCGAGAGAACTCTACAGGATAAGGCAGGGGACAGGTCCGAGAGAACTCTACAGGCTAAGGCAGGGGGCAGTCCGAGAGAACTCTACAGGATAAGGCAGGAACAGGTCCGAGAGAACTCTACAGGATAAGGCAGGGGGCAGTCCGAGAGAACTCTACAGGCTAAGGCAGGGGCAGGTCCGAGAGAACTCTACAGGATAAGGCAGGGGGCAGGTCCGAGAGAACTCTACAGGATAAGGCAGGCAACAGGTCCGAGAGAACTCTACAGGATAAGGCAGGCAACAGGTCCGAGAGAACTCTACAGGATAAGGCAGGGGGCAGGTCCGAGAGAACTCTACAGGCTAAGGCAGGGGGCAGGTCCGAGAGAACTCTACAGGATAAGGCAGGGGCAGGTCCGAGAGAACTCTACAGGATAAGGCAGGCAACAGGTCCGAGAGAACTCTACAGGATAAGGCAGGCAACAGGTCCGAGAGAACTCTACAGGATAAGGCAGGCAACAGGTCCGAGAGAACTCTACAGGATAAGGCAGGAACAGGTCCGAGAGAACTCTACAGGCTAAGGCAGGGGCAGGTCCGAGAGAACTCTACAGGCTAAGGCAGGCAACAGGTCCGAGAGAACTCTACAGGCTAAGGCGGCAACAGTCCTACAGGCTAAGGCAGGCAACAGGTCCTACAGGCTAAGGCAGGCAACAGGTCCTACAGGCTAAGGCAGGGAACAGGTCCTACAGGCTAAGGCAGGGGGCAGGTCCTACAGGCTAAGGCAGGGAACAGGTCCTACAGGCTAAGGCAGGAACAGGTCCTACAGGCTAAGGCAGGGAACAGGTCCCACAGGAGGCAGGGGCAGGTCCGAGAGAACTCTACAGGATAAGGCAGGCAACAGGTCCGAGAGAACTCTACAGGATAAGGCAGGCAACAGGTCCGAGAGAACTCTACAGGATAAGGCAGGGGCAGGTCCGAGAGAACTCTACAGGCTAAGGCAGGGGGCAGGTCCGAGAGAACTCTACAGGATAAGGCAGGGGGCAGGTCCGAGAGAACTCTACAGGATAAGGCAGGCAACAGGTCCGAGAGAACTCTACAGATAAGGCAGGCAACAGGTCCGAGAGAACTCTACAGGATAAGGCAGAGGGCAGGTCCGAGAGAACTCTACAGGATAAGGCAGGGAACAGGTCCGAGAGAACTCTACAGGCTAAGGCAGGGGCAGGTCCGAGAGAACTCTACAGGCTAAGGCAGGCAACAGGTCCGAGAGAACTCTACAGGCTAAGGCGGCAACAGGTCCTACAGGCTAAGGCAGGCAACAGGTCCTACAGGCTAAGGC
>CM031595.1:32538972-32546472 GCA_018398815.1 Conus ventricosus | reverse complement strand
ACTGCTCCGCAGCAAATTGTGTGTACCAGCGAAATCTGAAAGAAAGATTTCATCACGTGAGAAACCGGACGCACAGCATTCACAGACGTTGCGTGAAAATAACTAGGAGTTTTATTCATCGCCTGGTGTTGTTGTTTTTTTCAACCCCCCCCCCCCCCCCCCCCCCCCCCCGCAGTCCCCCTCCTTTTCTCCTTTCTCATCTCCTCCATTTCATGCCCTTCTTCCTATAGCATCCCCCCACTCCAACACACACTCTCTCCTCTCTCTCTCTCCTCATCTCTCTCCTCTCTCTCTCTCCTCACTCTCTCTCTCTCTCTCTTGTATGTTGTCAAAATACTTAACCAGCAAGTGCATATGCAAGATTATGTGTATGTCAGCTGCTGACTCTTTCTTTTCTTATCTTTATCCGATTAAAATAAATCACAAATATTTGATAGTAGGACAAGATTAATCACCATCGTTGTTGTTGCTGATGTTTATGGAAATAAAATGTATCAGCAAGATGTAACCAATCCCTATACTTAAGGTGCACCAACAGACAGAATACATAAAATATGAAAATAATGATAAGTAAGAAACAATAAATCAAACCACTAAAAATAGAGTAAAGGTTTGATGACAATGGCGACTGACAATAATGTAACAGATTAACAATGCTTCCTCAAAGAAAGTAACCCAGTGTCTTTCTAAGTCATGAATACCTTCAAATTCAAGGTATCCCACACACACACACACACACACACACACACACACACACACACCACACACACACACACGCTAGTTTTTATCGAAACTTAGCGAATTAACAAAAGGAATGACAATAGCTTGTGTGTGTGTGTGGTGTGTGTGTGTGTGTGTGTGTTGTGCGTGCGTGCGTGCGTGCGTGCGTGCGTGCGTGCGTTGTGTGTGTGTGTGTGGTGTGTGCAACGATACTAAAAATAGAAATGGGAAGACTGTTAAAATAATGTTATAAAACTCCTGGGATTTCCCACAACTATTTCAACTGTGATGTTATTATGAAAAAGACCAAAGAGCATGACCCGCCGTTGGGCCATCGTCTTTGAGCAGACAACCGACAAGTGATGAATAACATTCTTCTCCCCAGTTAATACAGATCTATTGCCTACTCCTCTTTCCTCTGCACCATAATTCACTCTCTCCTCTCTCTCTCTCTCTCTCTCTCCTCTCCTCCTCCGTCTCTCTGGTCACTCTCACTCTCTCACCTCTCTCTCTCACATCTCTCTCTCTCTCTCTCGTCGTCTTCTCTCTCGTCTCTCTGATTTAGAATTATATTAACGGTGTGGTTGTATTGCTTGGTCGGATATGATTAAAAGATCAAAATTACATAAGGCTTGACACGGGCACAATGTAAGTCCTAAGGTCTCGGTCTAGGTCGTCATTCTTAAGTTTTAAAAGATCAGTCAGTCCAATCAACCAATTAATCAAACAAGAAGCAAGCAATCAGTCTCTTTCTGGGTGTGCACATTGCCTAGCATGCCATAAAAAATTACATAATATGTTCACATGAATTAGTTATGTTCCAATAACAAAATTAATGATGAAAAATGATGATTATTGCAACGACAATTAACTCCTCTTTCATTATCATCAACGTCGTCGTCGACGTCGTCGTCCGTCGACATCACCATCATCATTGAATAGATAACCACAGACAGAAAACCGCTCTCCTTCCCTCTCTTCGTATGATATTACCAATTGCTCGTCATAGTCATAGCCAAGCCTTTATCTCACAGAAAATTTAAAATTGAAAAAAAAAAGGGCCCAGGCAATTTGTGAGAACAAAGTAACAGTTGGACAAACGCCTGCATCCAACGATTCATACAATTGTAGTTTTTAAATCAGATGACATGCTAGGAGTCCCTAGCCTCTTTACATGATTAACAATAATACCTAAATATCATGTTCATTGGGTTACAATCACTCACCATAAAAAAACTATCCACCACCAATAACAAAACAGCAGCAGCACCAAACAACAACAATAAAAATCATAAAAATTATGATGATACTAATGAAACTAAACCAAACAATAAGATAACAACATATCTATCACAACCACCACAACCACCAATGTATGATGATGATGAATGACGAAAACGAGCAACAACAGCAACAACAACAGCAACAATAAATTTTTAAAGTGAGAATGACTGCATCGCAGGAAAATGAATCAAACATAATAGAAAAATTACTATACCCACCGACCGAAAGAAACAAACAAAGAAATTGTAAACGCTTGTAATTGCGTACCGCATCTCGTCATGTCTTGAACTATGTCTCTTTCGTTGCCCACAGTTATTTTGTCTTTACAAAAACAACAACAAAGACAACACAGTAACAACAACAACATAACAACAATGATAATAATGGGGAAAAAATGATATGATGCTATGGTGATGATGATGATGATGATATTAATATTAATAATAATAATAATAATACAAAATAATAAATAATTCATATCGCTTTTCCTTGTCATTAAATCTGCTTCATGTCTCACGCAAAGTGATCTACACTTCCTTTAAATCTCTGAAACCGTCACGAGTTTTATTGTATTTTGACTTCTGCATGAACACCGCTGAATATTGCACACACACCCCTCCCCCTGCCTCCCCAACACTCCTTTCTCTCTCTCTCTCTCTCTTCTCTCTCTCTTCTCACATTCTCCCTCTCACACTGCCTCTCATCTCTCTCTCTTCTCCTCTCTCTAACTCTCTCTCTCTCTCCTCTCTCCTCCGTGAATATCAGGGAAAAGACAGAGACATTGGTGTGTGTGTGTGTGTGTGTGTGTGTGGTGGTGTGAGTGTGTGTGTTGTGTGTGTGTTGTGAGTGTGTGTGTGATACGAGAGAGAATCTAGGAAAACGATTCTTGGTTTGCCATTTGATGGAATGATTTGAATTATTGGTAATTTAGAATACTTTTTTTAAAGTAATCCGAATTCAGCAAATTCATATACAATAATCAGTTACTTATTCATTATCTATTTACACACATAGATTTCATTAATCACTAATGTCAAAAGAAGTTAGACTGTCAGGTGAATGTCTATTTAAACATTTTCCTCTTGTTTCCTTTTCTTGTTCCATATGTCTACCTTAATGATTAGCAAAGAAAGAGATTATACGAATGGTTGTATAATTGATCATCAATTGTGTGGGGAGAAAGAATAATGTAACTTCAGGTCCAAGTCAAAACGAAATACTCCAGCTGTGATTTGTCCTTACATTGCCAGCTAATTCACAATGAAATCAACTAAATCAGAGCTATCGCCCCTGAGGTGTCAAATTCTTGACAAGCCTGTCATCACTTTTAACACAAGCAAAAAATAAAAAAATAATACCATATAAAGCTTATCAGAATACATATAATCACTTCTGGCAGTAAATACCAAACAAACGGTGAAACTCAGGGACATAGGTAGACAGATGGACAGACAGTCAAAAACACGTGAACAGCTCTACACAGAGTCGCCATTCATCGTAGGGAAAACCTATTTGCTAATCCGTTGATTACAAAATTTTTCTCAGTTTGTTGTCAAAATCATTTTTTTCACTTACCTTAATTCACATCAGTGAAATACACTTCGTCCACAAATGGAACTGTAAACGTCAAATGTTACGAGTCCACTCATCGAGCTTGTCGTTCTGAACTGAACTGCCTCGGAAAGCTCGAACCGGTTATAATGCCTTCTCATAGCAACAAAAACCAATCGATGTATCCAAACTGACTACATACAAAAGCCAGGGCTGGACTAGACGTATTTGGAAAGGGACTATCCAAGATTTTTTACCCTCCTACTTTTGAGGAGATTCCAGATAATATTACAGAATTAGTAAATCTGAGTTGTCTTATAAGATGTTAGAGGAATCACCACAATAACAACATCCATCATTTATTTCCATTCATATGATTTTTCACTCTCTCTCTCTCTCTCTTCTCTTGCTCTACTCTCTCTCTCTCTCCACATCCTCTCTACTCTCATCTCTTCTCACTCTCTCTCTATTCGCATTTCTGAGAAAGCTAGACTTTTATATCATAGTTTTTATTTTTGTACCAGAATGTGTGAGTGACACGCACAGAACCGGTGGTGTAGATAAAGCTTCGGTGACACTTCCTTCGGTCGTGACACTTGCCACAAGCGTGCTACGTGCTTGAGAAATTAAATTTTGAGTTTTTCATATTCATTATCCTTTTTCATTTGAGCATAGTTGGATTTGTGTGTAAGTGTGTTGTATCACACTTATTTGTAGTTTTCACTTGCGTGTTTCTCATATTCCTTATCCTTTTGAATTGAAGATAGTTGTTGTGTGTGTATACCATACGGACACATTGAGTTTGTATTCAAGTATCCTTGCTATATTGTTTTAGTTGCTATATTTGTTTAGTTGCACAAATGGTCAATCATCTTCAAAATGGCCACAGGAAGACGGACTACGTATTGGACACTTAATATAGGGTAACCATATACAAAACAAGTTACAGGAGGTACCCACTATAAATGGGGAACAATCAAGACAAACCCTTTCATATATTTGCTTCACTGAATCAAGACATTCAGATATTGTCCCTGATGTCCACAGTCTTAATCTCAGGATACAATTTGTACCAGAGATCCCAGCCCACCCCACCGTAATCCAAATCTCAGGCATATTACTTTACGTTCATGAAACAATAAATGCCCAACGTTGTATGATCTTGAAGGTTATTTGGAAATAGAAGCAGCTTTGGTTAGTATTCATAGAAGAGAACAAAACCGATCAAAATAGGATTTGTATATCGAAAAACCCAGCGGAAAAGTGCTGGTTGGATGGACAAGTTTACGGCTATGAGGATTCAGCATCGCTTGATGCACAGAAGTAATCAACTTTTAGGTGAATTTCAACATTGAACTATTGAAGTGCCAAACATCATGGTCAGATAGGACTACCTCATACACATAAATCCCAAATAATAGACAATGCAATCCAGAGTACATTCACTAGCAAAACAATTAATTGACCACATCTATCTTTCCCTGAACCACAAAACGTCATTGAGAATTGTGCCTTTGAATGGATGCAGCGACCACTTTTCCCAGTATGCATACTGGAAAAGAAGTGGAAATAAATACCTAAACTGGCCACAAACATATCACTTACAATCATGTTGGACACTTTCCAAGAAGATTACCTTTCTCACTGACCTCAATAATTTCCCCCATTATAAATGTTTAAATTACACTGATCCAGAAAAGCGCTTGAGTACGGCTACACACTTTAATTCTGATTATACAAGCATGGCGGCCCATTCAAAAACGCGTCGAGTTAAACATAGTGCACCAACCAAATGGAGAACTGAGAAATACAAGCTGCGTTTTCTTACTCGAGACGACCTCTAAGATCAGAAGGGAAAAAAAAATATCGAATGGAATTAAAAGGCAACGTAATAAAGTCAATTCACTCAAACGGACAGCAAAATGATTTTTTCATGTGAACTGTGTAGCCAACAAAAAAAATTCGAAGTCCATATGGCAAGCAATAAAATAATCTTACAAATAAAACCTTCACAGTCAAAGACAAGTCCCATTACCATCAAACACCAAGGAACTCAACCAGCACTTTACAACAGTTTCTGAACAGCGTTGTCAAAGAAAAGAATACAGATACAAATGAATTACAAAAATTAAAATTTTTGCAATGCTATGAACATTCGTCCACAGCAACACCATTTTCCACCTATGACAGTTAGTGGAAGTTTGCCAAGCTTTAGTGCCAATTAAAAGCAGACAGGAAGCCGGCGGACTTGATCGGATTGATGGAAAAAATACTGAAACTACAGCACCTGTTATATGTGAAACTCTACCTACATTTACAATTTAAGCATTGATAAATTGTCACTTTCCCGCACAGATCAAAGTTGCAAAAGTTATACCCAATTTCAAATCTGGAGACAAATCTGAACCTTCGAACAACAGACCTATCCCATTTTGCAGATCTGTCCAAGCCCTTGGAAAAACACATAAATAAGCATCTTTTGCCACCATTTTGACTCCTCCAACCTACTAAATAAAAATCAATCGGAATTTCAGGAAAAATCATTCTTGTCATACAGCGCTTAACAACTAGTAGATCAATGCTATACTCAGTGTTAATTGAGAATAAATATGTGGCGCACTGTTTGTTGATTTTTGCAAAGGCTTTTGATGTCATTGACCACAAATTGTTAAGCAGGACATTTATAATCATATGTATAACAGAAAAACCTTCCAACGGATAACATCATTCCTAGAAGACCGTCAACAAATCGTTTTGTTCAACAACAATTTAGCATAGAAGTTACCTAACCAACATGGCGTACCCCAGGGTTCTGTGTTAAGGTCCTTTGCTGTTCTCCAGAGTCAATATAAATGATCTCCCACTTTATATTGAGGATTCAATGTGATCACTTTTGTGTGTTACACACTGTCCATACAATAGCCCCAGCTTGAAGCTGTTTTCACTTCATTACAGAATAATTCTAATATCTTAGTAATTTGGTGCAATGTAAATCACATTCACTGAATCCAACAAACAAAACTAATGCTGATAACAACAGCAGAGAAGACAAAACATAACCACACAGCCCCATGCTGTTTTTTAAATCACTAATCAGGAAATTGAAGTGGTGGATAGCCATCGAGATACTAGTGTATATGTTGATAATAATCTTTCTTGGTCTCACACCTATCGCCAGGAATTATGAAAATCAATATCCAGACAAACATATCAGCTGTGCAAAGATTAAGCATATTAATATTTCTTAAAAACCTTCATGCCAGGAAAATGTTCCTACACCACATTTCTCTCTTCAACAATTAAAGTTCAACACTATTTGATTTCAGCTAGGGCTAATGCCATGAAACCTCTATAAGAGTGTCTACAAAAGAGCACTTAAAGCAGTTCCAATTAAAATCATCTAGTCTTAGGAAGGGGATTATAACTAAAGCGAAGCGGGGCTCTTCCGTACAAAAAATGTTTGCTGGTCAACAAATGTCATCTAATGCAAAAAATTGCATCGGGTTTAGCACCACAAACTCTTATCCAAATTTAGCATTAACCCAAGGTATTCAAATCCAAATTCCAGGTTCCCACACCTAGAATATATCTATTTAAATCAAGCTTAACTTACTCAGGTAGCGTGGTTTGGAATTCACTTCCACTACAATTTCCGATGTACTCATATACAGAATCCTTCAGGGAAAAACAAATCACACATTCACAGCAGACCATTGCTATTATAAACAAAATACATAAACCAGGGCACACCCCTCTGCACTGTTTTGCTGCCATAATAAACGATGCGCCTTTCCTTTCACTTATGTTTTTAAACAGATAATGATAAATGAGAGATATGTTACTATTGTTAAATTACTGATTGAAATCTATAATGATGAATGAATAATGTGGTCGCTGTTTGATATGATTGATGACTTAATACTTTTAATTCTTAGCACTGTAACT
>CM031595.1:32426472-32518972 GCA_018398815.1 Conus ventricosus | reverse complement strand
AAACATGCTCTTGACATGTACACGCGTATTCAAGATAAACTGGGAGTACGTTTATATGCTTTGTATCTAGTTGTTTTTGTATCTGTACGTTTTTGTGCACGTGTGTGGATTTGTATAAATGCAAATGATGTGTATGTGTGTGAGTGCTTGTGGGAACGCATGTTTAGAATTGTTTCAATTTTCGCAAAGAAACGTTTGATCAGTATATTTTCATTTCATTGAACGTCAGTGGCACTTTAGGGATAGTGTGACAATAAACTGCTTTCAGTCAATCAGTGTATGCAGACTTCAGCCTCTGTGTGTGTGTGTGTGTGTGTGTGTGTGTGTGTGTGTGTGTGTGTGTGTGTGTGTGTTTCTCTCCCTCTCTCTCTGTCTCTATGTGTGTGCGTTCGTGCGCGTGTGCGCGCGTGCGCGTGCACACGCGCGCGCGTGTGTGTGTATGTGTGTTGTTGTTGTTGCTGTTGTTTATTTTGCTTGTGGCGTTTAACAAGCCAGAATCAGTACAAGGTCCAAGGAACCAGATCTCGTGGCTGGGATTTTCTCCCCCTTCCACCTCCACTCCATCCCAGCAGAAAAAGACCCGGATGGTAACGGCATTTGAAAGAAAGCTAAACAACCTGTTAATCGATAGATTAATTTTCGATTGTAGTTCGCGCAGACGCATTTCTTTAAAAAAAAAAATGTCTCGGCAATATCCAAGAGTTTCTATTAAAATCAATATTAAATTTTCTTTGCCAAAACTTACAGGCATTTGGCTCTGAAACTGTTTCATCATTTGAAGTGAATGGTAGTTTTTTTTTTTTCATTTTGTTTGGTTTTGTAGCAAACGGTGCTTGCACTGCAGCAAACGCAGTATCTTCACGACATAGTTTATCTTCTTGTATCCACCGCAGCCAAGATCTTGGGAACTGCATTACAGAGGGCATTATATAGAAGAAAAAAAATGCTTTGTTCTTGTTCAAAACTAAAGAAAATGAGTCTAAATCTAGGATTCGATTTTCAGTTTTGTGCACTGTGTCTGTCAGGTATTCAATCCCTTTTTCTAACCAAGTGTGAAGAAGAAGAAAAAAACAAAGCTTTACCCATATATTTCATGTGTGTATGGGGGGGGGGGGTGAGGGGAGGGGGAGGGGGGAGGGAGGGAAGGGGAGGGCAGGAGCGTGAAGGCGGAGGGTTAGGGCATAGAACAGTATTCTTCCCTTACGGTTGCAGATGCCCTGTGTGTGTGTGTGTGTGTGTGTGTGTGTGTGTGTGTGTGTGTGTGTGTGTGTGCGTGTGTGTGTGCCTGTGCGTGCGTGCGTGCGTGTGTGTGTGTGTGCGTGTGTGTGTGTCTGTGCGTGCGTGCGTGCGTGTGTGTGTGTGCGTGCGTGCGTGCTTGCGTGCGTGCGCGCGCGCACGTTTAATAAAGACAAACAAAATTAAAGAAAAAATACATCTATGTTACAAAACTTTCCGAAGAAATATCTGAAGAATGGATTCATCAAAGTAAGAATTAATTTCATTAACTGATTAGATGAGCATAAGAACTAGAGGTAATACTTGCTGTAAATTAAAAAAAAAAACATCAATTATCTGAACTTAAAATAAAAAACAAAACTTGGGTGTTTAGGTATCACGTCAGAATTTTATTTCTGGGTGGAACACTGAATACACAGTACATTTTCCTTTTTTTGTATTGAGTCATCCATAATATATAAAAATGTATAAAGAAAAGGACTAAAAAAGATCATGCAAATGAAGATGCCCTAAAGGAAGCAAAGAATAAAACCAAGTAAAAAAAGGGAAGGGGGGGGGGGGGGAGGTGAGAGATAAAAGAACTGACATTTAAAGAGGGTGGGAAAGAGAGAAGAAAACGAAGTCATGTGTAATATATACATTCTCTCTCTCCTCTCTCCTGGTGTGTGTGTGTGTGTGTGGTGTGTGTGTGTGTGTGTGTGTGTGTGTGTGTGTGTGTTTGTGCGTGTGTGCGTGCCTGCGCGCGCACATGTGTGTGTGTGTGTGTGTGTGTGTGTGTGTGTGTGTGTGTGTGTGTGTGTGCTCGCTCGAGGTTGTTTGCTTCTTTTTTTTTCAGATTCATTCATTTATGAAATGCCTAACGTCATCAGTCACGTCCACAAAACACTTACAGAATACAATGAACCTATTAATTTAAATGGGTCATGAACAACTGAGTGGGAACAGAGTTGAATGTGTGTCAGAGAGCATACATGAGTGCATGTCATTGCGCGTATATGTGCGTATTAGAGAGAGAGAGAGAGAGAGAGAAGAGAGAGAGAGAGAGAGAGAGAGAGAGAGAATAATGTGTGGTGTATATCAACGAGCGAGTGCGCACGTTTGCTCGACACTTTCCTTTGATTATATTAAAAACACATCAAGGGCTGATTATGCCAACAAATAACGACATAGGAAAAGTGGTTCATGTGAAGGTCTGGGCAGAAAGTCGTCATTTGAAAATGTTTGCTGCGAGTCTTTGAGTGGAGGTACGGTATGCAACTTTGCATATGCAAGTGAAGCATTAGCGCATGCGCGTACAATTGTGCATGTGTATGTGTGTCCGTGAGTGTGCGTGCGTGCGTGCATGTTGGTGTGGTGTGTGTGTGGTGCATACACATAGGGTCAAAAAAGGCACATGCATGCAACAATTCATTTTGCCTCTTTGAGGTCCACGTGTCAAAAATGGAACCAGTAATTTGGCCGCAATTCCAACAGTAAGAAATCAACGACATACATGACTAGTCCACATTTGAAGTCAATAATGGCTCGGGATGGTTTGTTCTGATAATGTTTGGTTTGAAAGTCAAAGCTCTCACAGCCGTTGTGATGGGGAATGGCGCCCCTTTTGAAAAACCCCTTTTTTCATTGAAATCCATCCCGCTTTAGTCTTTCCCAGTCTCTTTGTTTTCCCTTCCCAGGTCAAGAAGGCCTGAAAAAATTTGACAACAGGTTACCTCAGCAACCATTTTCCCACCAAACCAATGTGAACATTGTGTGTGTGTGTGTGTGGTGTTGTGTGTGTGTGGGTGTTGCATGCGTGTGTGTGTGCATGCGTGGGTGCGTGCGTGCGTGCGTGAGGTGAGCGAGCCCGTGCGTGCGTGCGCGCGTGCGTGCGTGCGTGCACGCTCGCGCGCACAGACTTCTTGTAAGAGTATGTGTATGTCATTTTCATCTTGTTTCGACACTCTAGTACCTTTCCAATACCCCGAACCGCAGACTGCGGCCAAATGGAAAATGACCGATTTTAGAATGCCAGTGAAATTGATAATGATCTAAAGCGTTTAGTAAAATCAGCTACATGTGCTGTGGGTAAACCTTGAGAACGCATATAGATCATCTTATAAGAATGCATTTTGTTAAGAATGCAGTTGTAGCCTAATTGTCAAGAATGTGTGAAAAATAACCCCAAACAGAGGAGTGTGCTGAGTAGGCTATTGACCATGGAGGCAAAATTGTCGCTGCAGAGCAAACGTTGGGGGCAAAAGTCCTCAACGATGAATGCTGGGGACAAAACGTCGCCAGGGGCAAAAATTCGGCACGAAAACCGTAAAGTATTTGGGACAAACGTCGCAGGGACCAAATTTTATGGATAAAATGTCGCCAAAGGACCCCAATCAGTATTGGGGATGACGTAAACGGATGGGGGCCAAAGAACAAATATTGGGGAGGAAATGTCGCAAAAAGGGCAAGTAATGGAGACAAAAAGCCTCTGGGACCAAAAATTGCGGACGAAGTATTGCCAGGGACCAAATGCTAGGGATGAAATGCCGCCAGTGAAAATAAAATCGAGGACGAAACTCACTACGGATCAAATCTTGTGGGCAATTGCATTGACAACCGATGAAAAATCACCTATTACTGATTTTGTGTGTGTGCTGTTTTCAAAAAAATGTCCGATTTCAGATGTTCCCTGTTCCAGACTTTCTAAATTGTAATCAATTTGTGTGCACTATCCTTTAGTTGTGCTGTAAACACGTGACAAAGAAAGGGTTTAAGACATGGTTTGCGCTTTAAAACTATCAACTGTTATCAAAAAAAGCAACTGGCTTAATGTTCCGTTACCTTCAGTTTGGCTCAGCTTTGATTCTAGAGAGTATAACATAAAGACGGGCGATTGATTTGGCAGTCAGTTTCTATCTCCATCCCTGAGACCATATCAAATACTTCAGAGTTTGATGTTAGTGCTTTCCATTTTGAACAGTGGTTTCCTTGGAAATATGAAGCCTCTTTTTCCATTTCACATAGCTTAAAAAAAAAAACAACAACAACACACACACACACACAACAACAAAACCCTGTCCTACTATTGCGTTGGTAGTCCGATGCCAAGGGTAGCCACTAGAGATGCTCGGGGTATGCGCGATTTCTCAAGATCTCTTTCTTTTTTTCTCCATGAAGTTACCAGATAGTCCCGGATAATTTTGCTGATGTTGGGCACGGTGTGGGATGCCGGTATCGCTCACTTGCAGAGTATCTGTTACCGACCAACTCGGCCATGAAGTAAGAAGATGCCGTTAAGCTATTTTTGTTCTTTGTCATCCAGTTTATCTAACAGCTTTCAATCGGCCATCATCAGAAGAAAAGAAATGCTTAAATATATTCATCCGAATCGAGGTTAGATTCTGAAGGTTTTCTTGTTGTTGTTGTTGTTGTCTGTCAGTCTCTGTTTTGTATGCAGATCTGGCCTGTCCAATTCCATGTGTCTGTTGGTCTGCCTAGTCAGTGTCAATCTTGGATTCGTCTGAACGCACCCAGGCGCAGTTTTTTGCAGAGAAAGCCTGCGCTTCTAGTGAAGAAAGAACTGCATTGAGGTTGTGTTTTTTTTTTAACTTTCCCACCCGCTGTCTACTTGCTGTAGGCCTACAAGTAACCGCACTGGCACCATATCAGTCCCTCAGGTCAATAGTACAAACTACTTTTTTATGTGCACAACCAACACCTTTTACTCAGTGGCGCAGTCATTGGTGTGACAGAAACGAATCTGCACCTTCATCATGTCAACAACTCAAGCAATAACAGGAACTACTTTTTGCGTGTACAACCAACACATTTTACATCCCTTAAATGTATGCATCTTGGACAGTATTGCTCTTTTTCTTGCAATTCCAAAGTAAAAAATCAACAACGATTGTGAACTCTTACAGCAAAACTGCAAAGACAGATCCAAGCTGTAGAGATGAGGTGATTCAGAAGAGTATTCCGTATCTCCTACACTGTGCATGTCACAAAAAGCAAGTCTACAGAACCACAGGCAACACGTGACACTCGACGCAGACCTGCTGACCACAGTGAGGAGAGGAAAGCCAACGACTTCAAGTGGTAGAGACATGTGACGACATCAAGCAGGCTCTTCACGACCACCTGTAGTGATGCACGGTTTTCTGCGCACGTAGGCGAGCTCAGCGGAAGTGCACCTCGCGTGAGAAGTGTTCACTGACACTCAGGTAAACAAGCAGACGAACTCCGGGAGTACGACAGGGGAGCTTGAAGAGTGCGGTTCTGCTAACTTGTTGTTAGTAATAGCGACACTCGGGCCTTGAGGAGAGAGCGGACTAGCTAACTTGTAGTTAGCTAGGGAGCTCGACACTCGGCCTTAAGGAGAGCGGACTAGCTAACTTGTAGTTAGCTAGGGAGCTACTTCGTACCACAGTAACACTAGTGACAGACCAGTGCTTGGGCCTCCAGTTACCAGGAGACAGTTTTGCCCTAGCACTGCGACAGTACAGCCGTAGACGGACACAACGGCTAGGACGGTTCTGACAGTACCACCGCTGGGCCCGGAGGTGGACACTGACAGAAAGACAGTGTACCAGCTGCTTGACCCTCTGAGGAAAGCTGCAAGCTCGGCTTGGACAGAGTGCGTCGCAGACTGTGTGTGACAGACCTTACTTGGTAGTTCATGCCAGTGAAGAAAAGAATCCTGACATAACTCCCAAGCCAGAGTCTGGATTGACCAGGTAAGGTAGAGTGCGTGTGTGTGAGTGCAGAAGTGCTAGGTATATAAACGAACTTCTCTTGAGTGTAGGGAAAACACTTCATTGGTGTCAGAAGTGGGATATGCTTAGCACTTTCAGTTAGTACAACCCTAGCTGTAAGTTAACAACAAACAGAAGTTGTTAATAGCGTTGAGTATTGGTTGTGTTGTACACAGACCAGGTACTAATTGTACTCCACACTAGCACTTTCCAGTTGCTCCATTAGTAAAAGGGGGAAAGATTTATTCAGTAGACCATAGGGCTGAATGTAACACAGCCTCTGGATTGAGCAGTGCAGCTTGTGTGTTCAGGGAAAAGAAGGGAAATTGAGGTTATCCATGATGATGTCCATTCCTTGTGGCAAACCCAGTGACGACCTGCTTGCACTGATTGATTTCGGAATGCAGCAGGGGCCATGGAAGATTTAATAGAGCCCCAAAATGGCCGCCGCATTGGGGGGAAGAAAAGAAAGAGTACTCCCTTACCCACATGGGATGAGCAGCAGTCCATGGATGATTTCTGGTCCTCTCTTCACTCGGAGGCAAGCAAAAGCTTAAGTCAAGTTGCTGAACCCAGTGATACCAGTTCCCTGCTCGCCGAGCTGCCACCAGTTCCAACTCATCCACCAAACTTTGTGGACAACCAGGTTGAGTTGGAAGTGGGTCTCTCTTGGGTCTGTTGAAAAATTGGAACCCCATCCCTCCAGAATAGTGAGAAAATCACCAGGAAGGAGCGAGTCTTTTAGACTTAATTTTCTTTCTTTCTGCGTACGCAGGCTGATACTCCTGCGGACACTCCCTGTATAGCCAGGCAGTGGAGTTTTGTGTGTATGACCCTTTTTTATCCGCCATTAAGGCAGCCATACTCCATCTTCGGGGAATTTTAGACTTAATTACTCGGATCAAGGACACGAGCAGTCGCGGAGGTCTCTGTCTTCGTCAAGGTCGGCCTCTAGCGGACAGCATTGCCACAGATTTGGGTCAGAGTCTCTGGCGTGGGAACACAACCAGAGTCTGAGGCAGTCGAATCCTAAAACAAGATCACAGGGACGACAGCACAGACACCATGGTGGGGACTTTAGACCTAAAGATTCCAGGCACCTTTCCCCATACTCAAGTAGGTCCAGGTCGCCAGCACCGACTGACCACAGGCGTCGAGATTTTGCTGGAGATCATGACCATGATCATGGAGATGGGGAGGGGCGCCTGTATAGTGGCAGGAGGCATGATGGACGAACATGGACCCCGTCGAGCTGTCCCCTGCCCTCGAGAGTAACTTGGAGCAGGCACCAAAGTAGGTCACACAGAAAACAGGTTTTACAGCCACGACCACCACGACTGCACTGAGAGGGAGTCGGAATTGTATTCTGACCCCTCAGACAGCAGCAGGGAAAACAGTCCTGTTAGGCATCCCATTCTGGACCAAGAGGGAACCCCCGGACATTGCCCCCAAATCTACAGTTTGACGGGAACACAACCTGGCTGTCATTCAAGTACAGGTTCGACAGCTATAGAACAGCCCTCAACTGGTCGGAGAATGAGAGTCGGGATTACCTGGGATGGTGTTTGGCAGGAAAAGCCCAAGATTTCTTCACCATTGCCACCAAGATGAGCAGTCAGTGCTCATATCACCAGATGATGATGAAGTTGGAAGCACGCTTCGGGGCCAGAGAGCCGACTGAAACAGCCAAGCTCAAGTTCCAGCAAGCCAGCCAGAACCCAGGGGAGTCCTGTGAGGACTGGGCAGACCGGGTCACCATGCTTGCTGTTTCAGCCTTCAGAGACCTGCCAGAAAGATATGTACAGGGCGAGGCGATCAGCAGATTTTGCATTGGCAGTCAGGACAAGGAGGCAGGTAAATATGCCTATCTGGAGAGACCCAAAACCATGGAAGAAGCCGTCCATAAGGTCAAGTGGTACCAGCACGTCTCCTGGTCATAGATGAGGCACCAAGGAAAGTTCAGGAGGAGCCACAGGTCAGTTCTGGTTTTTCCATGCAGGATCTGGACAGCTTTAAGCTGATCGTGGATAAACTGACCCCTCATCTGCAGCTTATAGCCAGAGAAAGTGGAAAACAAGCTCCTGACAATCCGGATTCCAACATCAAGTGCTTTTACTGCAAACAGGTTGGGCACCGGAAAAAAAGATTGCAGGCGGTACCAGAAGTGGCTGCAGAACCAGTCTGGCAAAGGAGATGGAAGGAAGGAAAGGGACCCCAACTCTCCAATCAAGGCTCCAGTTACTGCATGCGCTGGCAATGCAGTAAGGACCATCTCCCATGGCAGGGTTTCCAAGGTGCAGCCTTCGGTACGGTCCAAGGTAGTGGGAGCTACTGGCAATAATCCGCCACATATGCCTAGTGCTTCACCACTAAAAGGACCCAACCAGCCCCAGGCAGTCAGCACCCCTTGCAAGAATTTGAAGGAATCGCCTCAAGCAGGGCCTGAGGTTATTCGAATTGCTAGGGTCAGGGCTGGTTCGAAGGTGAAAGTGACCATGAAGAAGAACAGGTCAGGATGCCAGAGTCAGGTTTCAGGTACAGCTGGCAAATCAAGTTGCACTGGGAAAGTGTCAGCCAGGCATACTCAGGACAGTAGGGGTATTGGGCAGTCTAGCCAGCGTCAGGAGGATCCCAACACAGGCCTTATAGGATCAAGTGAAAGGGACAGGAATCCTCTGACAAAGGGCCCACAACAGGAAAAAGACATACGGACTCGAACCCTACTGCTGAGATCCAGGATGCCAGAACTTCTCCCAAGCACATGTCTGTACATCGCCACAGATCAAGGAAGGCAAAGGAGGCCGGTTCCACATGCCAGGAAACCCAAAGAGGGGCAAGAAGTGTTTGATTCCTGGATGTGGAGAGGCTAACAGGTATCCGAAAGCTCATGCCTTCATTCACCATCTGCCCGGCATATTCGATAAAAGGGTTTTGCCATCTTCATCAAAGGTTGTTTTGCAGGGTCGGACACAGGCACTTAGACAGGCAATGGCATGGCTACTGGGGCCATGTGGAAACTGGGAAAGGCTGGTAGACTTCATCAGCAGGGCACTGCCCCAGCTTGGGCAATACAGTCTTCACCAACTGCCAGAAGGAGGCCATGAAGGCTTTTAGCCAGCATGTGGGAGAGCCAGTTCCAGAAACACTTCATCTGAAGTCTGTGCCGGCTCTCATTCACTGGAAGGCACTGTTGGTGTTGACGGCTAGTATGAGCCCAGAGAGGCGGAGCTGCTGGCGGAGGAAGTACCCAGCACCAGTGGACATGGAATCCCCTGAGCCTTCTGCTTGCTGTTAGGGTGCCTGAGAGAGAGACTGTGATGGTATGCTGAGGGGTGTGCAAGGCATTGTGGCAGGCCATGGATTGGTTTGTCGTGTCACCGGGTAGCTGGAAGTGATTGCCCCGGTTCCCTGAATGCAGTGTCTTCTGTCCGCCTGGGTGACGTACGCTCCGGGATGGGCAGAGGGAAGCGATGGCCACTTTTTGCCAGTATATCGGGGGGCTGGTTCAGGGTAGCTTCCAGATGTGCCCGGCTGAGGCGGCAGCCGTCCTGGTTCATTGAAGGGTCATGCTGCTTCTGGTGGCGTGGATGGACCCACAGGAAAAAAAACTGTGGGGAACACTATCCAGCGCCTGAGGCCTGGGAGCCTGCCCAAGCAGTGATACCTTAGGCATCTGCTGACCCTCCGAAGTGGCTGAAATAGCCTTACCGGACGAGGTCGCAGACTGGCAATGGATCAGTTTCCAGGGGCCTGTTGGCACACCGTGCTTTCGCATCTCCGGCTGCTAAACAGGAAGCACTCTCAGAGGACCTGCAAATCGACACTACAGACATGGGCTCAAGCGAGGTGAAGAGCTCCCTTCCTCACTGCAACCCCTGGACAAAAAGCTTTCATCATAAAGTCGGGGGGAGTGTAGTGATGCACGGTTTCTGCGCACGTAGGCGAGCTCAGCGGAAGTGCACCTCGCGTGAGAAGTGTTCACTGACACTCAGGTAAACAAGCAGACGAACTCCGGGAGTACGACAGGGGAGCTTGAAGAGTGCGGTTCTGCTAACTGTTGTTAGTAATAGCGACACTCGGGCCTTGAGGAGAGAGCGGACTAGCTAACTTGTAGTTAGCTAGGGAGCTCGACACTCGGCCTTAAGGAGAGTGGACTAGCTAACTTGTAGTTAAGGCCCTGTCCCAGTGAGGTTTAAGGAAGAATTGCGAATGATATGCGGATAAAATTTGGGGTTATTCGCAAAACATTCGCCAAAATTCGTGAAATATGCTGAAATCATTCTGGCAACATCCTCACACGTTCGCAATCATCCGCACAGGGCCGTCTTTCCGCTCCCAGGATTTTTGAACAGCTCAAAATTTTGGTTGCGGATCAATTCCGTAACACATTCGCAAAGCGAACGTAAAATATTCGCAGTACACTCTCAAAACATTCGTTGTGCACCGGTCATATTCGGTATGTTCCCGCCACTTTCCGCAACTGGTCATGCATTGCAGATAAGTCGCGAATTGGGAGAGAATGTATATGGGATATGTAGCGTGATATGTAGCGTGCATATTACGTGTATAGGACGAACTGTAAGAAAGAGTAGCGAATGCATACAGAATGGCTACGAATAAAACGCATATATAACGTGTGCTTGCGTTTGACTTGCGATCAAAGTGCGAGAAAGGAGCGAAAGCATTACAAACATAAAACGGACATCAAAAGCACTATATAAATGTATGAAAATTCTGCATTTCTTTATTTCCAGTCCAGCTGTTGAGAGGTGCACATCTACCAATGGATCGCCAAAGACGAAATGTGATTATAGCAGCCATCCAAGAACATAACAATCAACTATTCCAAGTGCAGCAGTTGCTCCAGAGAAGAAGAAGGAGAAGAAGAAGAGAAAGAACTGTATGGGTAAGGCCATGGATCGCCAGAAGGCCAGAACTGGGTATCTACAACAGATTGATGGTGGAGCTGAGGAATGAAGATCCACGTGCCTTCCAACACTTCATGAGGATGCCCCCAGTCATGTTGATGAAATTGTGACAAGGCTCACTCCAAGATTGACCAAGCCAAAAATAAATTTCAGACCAAACTTGGAGCCTGGTCTCAAGGTGGCAATTACCCTGCGTCACCTTGCCTCTGGGACAAAATACACCGACATGCAGTATGCTTGGAGGCTGCCACACAACACCATCAGCAAAGTTGTCAGAGAAGTATGTGAAGCCATAGTGGAGGAGTACCTTGATGAGCAGATGACTTGCCCCACCACTGAAGAAGAATGGCGGCAAATAGCCGATGACTGGCTGCAAAGGTGGAACTTCCCTCACACAATTGGTGCCATTGACGGCAAGCATGTGGCTTGCAAAGCTCCACCCAACACAGGATCAGAATACTTTAATTACCAGGGTTTTTTCAGCATCATACTGTTTGGCATGGTCAGTTCCGACTACAAGTTCCTTTGGGCTGACGTATCAGGAAATGGCGCTGCATCAGATGCCCAAATCTACAACCACAGTGACTTGAAGCATGGTCTAGAAAACGACACCATCATGGGTTGGCCACGTCCAGATCCCTTGCCAAATGACATACAAGATGTTCCCTACTTCATTGTGGGTGATGATGCTTTCTCCCTGAGAACATTCCTGATGAAGCCATACAGCGCAAGAAACCTGACAAGGGAAGAGCGAATCTACATTACAGATTGTCAAGGGCAAGAAGAGTGGTGGAAAATGCCTTTGGTATAATGGTAAATAGATTCCAGGTATTGTTGACCACAATGCAGCACCATGCTGAAACAGTGAGGCTTATTGTCAAGGCATGTATTCTGCTCCACAACCTGATGCGCAGCCGGTATCCAGCCTGCAGAACAGGCTTTTGGACAGACAACTGCAAAATGGACAAATGGAGCCAGGAGAATGGAGAAGGGGACTAAACCTAGAAGATACTGTGCAAGTGCATGCACCCAACAGAGCATCCAAAGAAGGCAAGATGCAGCGGAACCTCATCAAACATTGGTGCAACACACCGCTGGAAATGTACTCTGGCAGGACAGAATGATAGACTTGTGTAAAATCTAACACTGGAACATGAAAACACTTTATGTCTGAAATAATTGTCAATATTCATTTGTATTTGATGCTTTGGTTTTTTATGTGAAATGTAAAGTTGTCCAACTATAAATAAAATTTAAATTTGTATTGGTATAAATGTATGTTGGAAAATAAAAGAAAACCAAGTCGAGAAAAAAATAAAGATGGGAAATCAACCCCCCTCCAAATCCCTTTAAAAAAATTAAAAAATGGGGATGTCAAACAAAAAATAAATAAAGAAACAGTTACCCTATGTAAAATAAAATGGATGGGATCGGCCCGCTATTGCACGGGCCGCTATTGTGCGGTGTGTGTGTGTGTGTGTGTGTGTGTGTGTGTGTGTGTGTATTGTGTGTGTGTGTGTGTGTGTGTGTGTGTGTGTGTGTGTGTGCGTGCGTGCGTGCGTGTGTGTGAAGATACACACAAACACACACCCACAGAGATGATAGAATTTCCACATCTAAATTTTTTTGGTCTTTCATTATATTTTTATTTCAACTTTAAAAGGGGTTAACAAATCATACATAAATATACTTTAATTTCTTTAAACAAACAGTAATTTATTATGTCAATCTTTGACATATTATCAAGCAAATTTTGAACAAACGATGTAGTAAATGTCAAGTTCACCAAACAGTTCATAAATGTTCAAAAAAATTATGGAATTTATGTGCAGTAGCAGGCACACTATTATCAAGCAAATTTTGAACAAACGATGTAGTAAATGTCAAGTTCACCAAACAGTTCATAAATGTTCAAAAAAATTATGGAATTTATGTGCAGTAGCAGGCACACTGCAGTAGCACCACAATAAAGTTCACAAATATACAAATAAGAAACTGCTGCAGCTGCCACAAAATGTTTTCACAATTCATGACAGTCCTGTGGAGTTGAAACTGAAGTAGAGGGCACCGGAGCTACAGGTGTGTTGAGGGACCTTATTGAAGGCAAACTGTCATCGCTCAAACCACTGAATGATAAGTTAAGAGAGGTATCCAATACATCATGTGTGTACTCCAAGACTCGGGATAAAGTTTCAATTGGACGCACTGGCTGCTCAGTAGCACTATTGGGACTTGGCTGTGCTGGCTGGTACTGAGATGAATTGGCTGATACTGGGAATATGACGGTCGCGGTGGCTGCTGGTACTGGGTGTACTGCTGGTACAATGTACGGGCAGGTGCCAACTCGGTACGCTTGGGCCTTGGGGCTGGTGGCTGGAGGCTGCTGAGATCTATAGGCGAGTAGGCTTCTGCTGAGGTGTGAAGATTCTGAAGAAGATTTCTCAGGGCGTCTGCAACATAATTGATGAAGGGCTCCCTTGGTGAAGTACACTTGTCACCAACAAGCTGAGACAGTAGCTGTGTGTTGGCCTGCATGCTGTCCCGGATCTCCCTCAGGAAGTCCTCTTCCTCAGCATCCTGGCGCCTCTTTTTGAGGGACGACTTTTAGATGTGGATGCCTGTGCAGCTGACATCTCTATTTGTGACAGCAGCCCCTCAGCCTCCACATCTTCTTGCTCATGTTGGACGGCACCAACTTCTGACCCCGCCTCGGAAGCAACTTCAACAACATGAGGGTCCACCTCCAAGGACATCTGTAAACATAAAAAGGAAAAGAAAATTTAGTTGTATTTCTGTTTAAATAAATGTCACAATTAAAACAAAAATTATAACAGAAGAAATTATATATAAACTTGTTTAACGGTAATTTCATTAAGATTATCTAAAAATGTAAGTTTTAATAAAAGTAAGAATTTTAAACAATTTTAATATTATTTATGAAAGTGTTTTAGTTTTAAATAAATTAAACTTGATAAAAGGAAAGACTATTAATTATGTACTGAAAGTTATAGCTGTAAAATTAATTAAAATGTATGAAAAGAAAAGCTGAAAGAAAAAAATATGATTTGAAATATGTTAAATAGCTGAAAAAGAAAATTATTAGTGAAAAATAATAATACCAAATTGTACTTACAGGCTTCATGGGGCAGACGTCCGGTGGCGGAGTTCACCTCGTATAATGCACATTTCTCGATGACGTACTTTTCCCGGTCCGTGAGTTTCTTTGCTGCCTGGCCTGACTTCAGCTTGTGCAGTTTCACATACCAAGTATGCATCCCTCGCCACCAGCCCTGCAACAGATCACTGGTCACCTCCAGCTCCTGTCCCTTTGCCTCCCATAGTGCCTTCTTTCTTTGGGTGTCCTTGAAATGACGATGACCCCTCCTCCACAGCAGCTCATTTTTCCGGAAGCCACTCAAAGACTGAATCCTCCTGTTGTGGTGTAAGAGAGAAATTATTCCTAGGCCTCCTATCCACAGGCTTGGACTTGGCCTTCCCCTTCTTGGCATGACTTGGTCCACCTATCATTTCTTCTTCAGGCTCAGGGTCCACAGGCTCAGGATCAGGTGCTGGGGTTGGAGTACGAGACCTTGATGCATCCCTTGACAGCACTGTAGGTGTAGAACTTGGAGATGGAGATGCCCACCTGGCATCACCAGCAGCCTTCTGCTTTCTCCTCCCCTGCTTCTGTGACTTCGGACGTGGGCTTGACATGCTCGCTTCAGTGGTTGTGGACAGAATAACGAAAAAACGAGAGCACGTCTCTTATAAGGTCGCAACTCAGACGCGGCGCGTGTGCAAAACTTCCGTGGTTTCCGCAACAGGTGCGCAATGTAATCGCTAAACGTACGCGATACTTCCGTAATGTTCGCAATGCGTCCGCAACTTATCCTCAATATATTTGTTATACATCCGTCAATTTCCGGTATGCTTCCTCAATATTTGCAATACATTCGTCTGTTTTGACAATTTTTTTCCTCATCCGAAATCACATCCGCAATCATACGTTATGTTTCCGCTTTTATTCGTCATACATTCTCTATACATTATTCATGTATTCGTAATTCTCACGTAATATTTTGCAGATTTTTACAACTTTCACTACGGATGATTGCGGATGATTCAACTTTCTATCCTCAATTCATTCGCAGTTTTTCCTCTCCTCACTGGGACAGGGCCATTAGCTAGGGAGCTACTTCGTACCACAGTAACACTAGTGACAGACCAGTGCTTGGGGCCTCCAGTTACCAGGAGACAGTTTTGCCCTAGCACTGCGACAGTACAGCCGTAGACGGACACAACGGCTAGGACGGTTCTGACAGTACCACTGCTGGGCCCGGAGGTGGACACTGACAGAAAGACAGTGTACCAGCTGCTTGACCCTCTAAGGAAAGCTGCAAGCTCGGCTTGGACAGAGTGCGTCGCAGACTGTGTGTGACAGACCTTACTTGGTAGTTCATGCCAGTGATGGGCTTGGAAAGAATCCTGACATAACTCCCAAGCCAGAGTCTGGACTGACCAGGTAAGGTAGAGTGCGTGTGTGTGAGTGCAGAAGTGCTAGGTATATAAACGAACTTCTCTTGAGTGTAGGGAAAACACTTCACACCTTCCAGGAAACAGTGTGGGGGTAAGCCGAGACAGGGCAAACACAGAAACAGAAGGGGGGGGGGGGGGGGGGGGGGGGGGGGTATTGTTTGCTGAGAGGACCGAGAAGAGCTTGCCATAACCCAGGGAGTTTTCCACAAATGGGGAGGCAACTGTGCATCATTGCAGTGTTTGTCGGCTTGGTGGACTCCAAGCAGCGTAACAAGATTCTTTTTTCTTTTTTTTTCTGCCAGTCAAATCAATGCTGGTCATTGTCCCGACATGTGGATTTCTTTGCGGGTGTATGTGAGGAATGGAAGTGACAGCATGCACTGGTCGAATATACTGAGTGATTGTATGCATTCAAGTGTGTGTGCATGTATGCAGATGTGTCATTACAGTGCATTCTTGGTCGGTTTCACGTTTAGCGATGACACTCTCCTATTAGTGAAAGGAGCAGAGAAGTATGCCTTACCAGATCGAGTCACATATTTCTTGAACACAAACATTGTCTTGCAACAAAAGGGGTACAATGATAGTGAATCAGACTCAACCTTAAGCAAATCTAAAACCCTGTAATCACAGAATACGCTGCAAATACACACTGGTCTTTTAGTAGACAAAAAAAAAAAAAAAAAGAAATCACAAAAACGGAACAAAACACAAATCTTCTAAATTCAGTAGACCCTTCAAGATTTCAAAACGATTCATGTTTAGTGTAACAGTCATGAGAGGAATTTCACGTACAGAGGCTGTAAAGATCATGACTGATGATTTTGAAGGTTTTTGTGTATTTGTTAAATATGTCTCTTGTTTAATTATGTCAATAAGTGTGTTGACAGTTGCTTGTCTCTCTCTCTGTCCCCCCCCCCCCCTCTCTCTCTCTCTCACACACACACACACACATGCACATACACATAAAAGCACCCTAAATCAGATTCTAGAATGTATAATATAAGCAAAAATCAATATACACCCTTCTTCTATATATAACGCAAAATTAAATAGAACATAAAACACAGATCAGCAGTAATAGCTTTCTGATCATATTAAAGATAAATATAATCATCTCAGAAAAGGAAAGCAAAAAGAAAGGCACATATTCTTCAAATACCATAATTCTTAAAATAAACTTAAGAGCTGAGTATAACAAAGAACCAACTGTAGAATGAAAAAACCCTTAATCATGATAAAAAGAACATGCAGCATGCTACTATAAAATCCAACTATTTAATGCATAAACCAATGGAAAATACAGCAAGCTTCTCTTTGCTTAATAAAAGATTCATTTCATGCATCAGTTATGTTGTCTGGTTGTGTGCAAATTAAAAATATATCAATATTTATCAGAAATACCATGACAGAAAACAAAAGTTTGATTTTGTATATCCATTTCCACTTGGATCATATACTTTAAAATACAAATATTTACTGAAAAGGACAGGGAATAAAAAAATAAATTTTCCTAATCGACAAGGAAAAAGAAACGGAAAAATACTATTTCCTATTTTATACCTGGAGTGACAATGCTTCAAGAAAGAAACATTCAATTATCCAACATTTGAAAATGATGTCATGAAACTGTGCTTTGTTAAGGAAAACTCTTACCATTCAAAATGATACAATGAAAATGTACTCCGATATGAATAATCTGCACTTTAAAATGATAAAGTGAAAGTGTTCTTTGGTAAGGAAAAGTATAACATCAATTGCTACTTGTGAGACTGCCATTATTTACGTTTTTTTTATTTTTTAGGAGAAACTAACAACTGCTTTACTGTAAGAGACTATCTTTTATCATAAAAAAATGTTTCTCGATGGACAAATTCCAAGATTTAATTGTTTTAATGTGATAAAACTTTCAATGGGGGCTAACACAATCGACACAAAACGCCGAGACATGAAGTACTAGAGACGCCATGCTTAAAATATGAGAACGAAATATTTTTCATTCAAATATCTGACCATTTTGTGGACTTACGAAAATCCACGATTATTGTTTCACAAATGTATGTTATACAACCATAACAGGTAGGGATCACTAGGGGATGACTCTGCCCTACATTCACCACTCCAACAAATCACAGAGGGCAGTTTCTGCTTGAGTTATGGTCCATGTCCCATCCTACATGCAGGCATACTGTTCATGAAGGGGAAGAAGGGGTCTTGTGTCCTAGTACTCTGAAGTTAAACCAGTGACATTACATTCACCACGGCAGAATATTTTCATCCTCTTCATCATCAGGCATGAGGGCACAAAAATGCACCTTTTTTTTAAAGAAAGGAAGAAACATATATCCATTGTGCATTTCTTGATTTATGAATGTACACCCACTACTGTGACTGGGAGGCAAAAAAAGTGAAATGTTGTATCAATATTCTTTTGTGGAATTCATACAGAATAACCGATTTGGTTAATCTTGTACTGGGATCAGGAAAGAGATGCTTGGGAAAGAGTGCAGTGCTGAGTGCAGTGATTAAGGATATTTCCAGTTACACTGAAACTGGACTATACCTATCTGCATCAAATCTAATCAAGTTTAGATTGTGGGCAAAATTCACTGATACAAGCACAGATCAACAGTTTATCTTTTATTTACAATGATTCTCTGGATTGAAATGGAATCAATAATTATGGCAAAATTTTATGCATTAAAAGCTGATAATTTGGTGGGAACAACACACATACACACACACACACACACGCACACACACACACACACACACACACACACACACACACACACACACATACACAGAGCGATGGTTGCACTGATCTGGATCTGTCACTTTTTTTTTATGCGACAAAACAAAAGCAATTACAAAAGATATTACCACATATAAGATTCCCAATCTTTGAAGCTGAGTCAACTTTCACTTATATGAATCCTACCTCATGACATTACATATGACTAATGTCAACCTCATGAAATTACATATGACTAATGTCAAAAGCATTTACTCTAAATGTTGCTCATATATCTATGTTGATGAAATACTGAACAAGAACAAAAAGGTAAAGATCTCAAAAAGTTGAAAACTCATGCTAAAAATAAAGTAGAAACAAAACCATTCCTGTAATATACTAACAACCTTAAATATACTAGGCACTTAACATCATCTTAAAATTGAATGAATGTGTTCTGTCATAAAACTTTCAAAATCAAGTCTAATACCTATGACATATGTATGTCATTCATATAATTATATAAAAGTGCAGACAAATTAGAGAATTTGCATGGTCCAGTTTGCGGAAGCTGAAGTACATGTGGGTGCACAATATGTTCGCTATTGCATGTCATTACAATATGTACCAAGCAACACCCCAACCCTACCCCAGATGGTACACTAGGCAAAATCACTTGCATTGGCACACCAAATGGAACCTATTTTCACAAAACATAAGATTTGCTTTTCTCTATCACAAATCAACTCTTTCAATATTTGACATTCTTTCTCTTTTCAAACTCTACCAATTATATTTCCACAATCATCTTCCTTTTCGTTCCATATCAGGTCTGCAGACAGAATAATGGGTAGAATGATAACGAACTGAAGCAAATGGAACAATCAACGATGCATGCATATCCTTGACTGTTAGTCAAATCTGATGATAACTCCAGTTGTTTGTTTCCTTCTTCCTTTGTTTCTTCAAAATGCAAACAGTAACAATTGTTTACCGTAGACTCATAACGAGGAAAATTTCACATCCAGGCAAATTTCACTGTGACAGAAATGCAAAACAAATATTAAATTAAACAACACCTAAAGCATACAGGACATGTGCAGAAGAGAGCTAGAATATCCTAAACAAATACATGCATACATGTAAAGGAGTAACCTGCATCATTTTCTATCAACAATCACCAGACTTTAAAGACAATGACAGAAAAATTGAAAACAATGACCAAAGTTTAATACTGCTAGAGGCATTGTTTCACACTATCACAGGCCTTGGGAATATTGCAAATGAATCAGGACAAAATAAAGATAATGTTCTATGTACATAACAGTCAAACGTAGCACAGAATGGAAGAAGGATTAGGGGGAAAAATAATTAAATAAGTAACCGCTGAAACAATTTGTAACCTCTGGAAAAGTCTACCCTCTGCTGTACATATCGTAGATAAAAACCAGTGTCCCAGTTTCAAAGAAAAGACAAGAGTGCACATGGAAAGACAGAATAACAAATAAGAGTGGGAATAAATCTAACAGTATACAGATTTACATTCAGTAAAGATATTCAGACAAGCTTGGACTTCCCACATTTCTTCTGCAGAATAGTTCCAGACAAATGGAGGACACACAGGCTAGTAGACATACAACATTCATCTAGTCTATCGCTAACATTTACAAATGCTGAAAGGATGTATAACAAAAAGTGCTTCCTGGTGTCATTCTGCATAAATTATCTCATGTGCAAGGAGAATACTGGGTTTTTTTTTTTCTTGTAATGCTGAATAGACATTCGCTTTACAACTCCTTTATTTCTCTCCTGGTAAGTTAATTAATAAAATAAAAAATTCTTATATTATCATCTTCCAGCACTTTTCCATACATGAATGGGAGGTTTGAATTGGCCATGGAGAATTTCATGGCTTTTCTGTTATTATAAACTGAAAAAAAATCCATACAAATGCATATCTTTGTGAGAGAGAGAGAGAGAGAGAGAGAGAGAGAGAGAGAGAGCATGCTTATCTTTGGAGTTTTTCTCTGTGTATAAACGGGAGGAAGGGAGTTCTAAAATGTGTTTAATTTCAAATACAGCACAGAATTATTTTCATATTATTTCGCATACATGACTTGCCCAAATCCTCTTTTCTTTCTTTCGAGAACACACAAAATAAACTTTATCAATTAGTAATACAACAAAAATAATAGTAGTAATAATAATAATGTAAAAATAATGACATAGATCATTGCACATTTCCAGAGGGTTGAATATCCGTGCTGATTTCCTCCCTTTTCTGTCAGCCCGTGACGATGAAGTAATCTACAATTCAACAACTGCAATTTTGGTCCAAGATTTCCTTTTTTCCCCGATATTTTTTGTCAAACTGACATTGCTTTGCCTTGTCAGATAATATGAAATCCTGTCAAACAACAGCAATACACTGGACTGATCAAGCACTTTCTTTATCTACCCATTTTTTGTGACTTCTAATATATCTACACTGGAACCGAGCAAACAGAACTGGACAGTCCTGCAACAAAATAATATGTATTCTCATATGTACATAGCAATAAAGGGACGGATCAGGAAAAAATGAATGATTGATTAATTGCTAACATGACAGATACCCTCTGAAACAGGTCTTCACACCACTATAAATTGTTTACAAAGTGTTCCAGTATGAGAGGAAAAGTATGATGCACGTAAAAAAAGATTGAATGAATTGGGCAAATGAGAATAAATCTAACAGCGCAACATATTTAGCAAAGACATTTTTATGTGCTGGAGCTGGAACATTTTCAGTTCAGGATGGTTATATGGCAACATCTACAGACTGATTACAACACATCAAAGAACAGCCTTTTTTTCTAGACTGCAAAAGCAACCTTCTTTAACTTTATCATATTCTTCACTTTGACCCCCATTCTAAAATCTTTCACTTCATAACTCTGAATGTCACAACAAAATACTTTTTAAGTTGCTGTACCTTCACAAATAACTACCATCATAATTTCCTTTTAATTAAGGCAATGCTGTGTCTGTGGGGAAACAAAGTCAGATTACACACTAATCGACCCCTTCACAGTGCTGTGGACACACAAGATTTCTTTACAATATTACGGATATATATCCAATTCATGCTAGGGTCAGCATTCAAACCCTTGTCCAGAAAGCTATTGCCCAAACAACCGAGAGATCTGAAGTCCAGTGTTTGAATCCTGCATGGAGCGTATTCTTTCCACACCCTCCACTGCCGAAAACGTGGAGAGGTGGCAGGCAGGACCAAGCATTGATTCCACTGTCCACTGAACTGCCTGAAGGTCACTCCCTCAGACAGCAACTTGCCTTTCAGACAAAGCTCACATTACCAAGGTACTCCTTTCCACTGCTGTGCTGCAGGGTAAAGTGAGACACATGGTACTTGGGTGTTCAGACTTCCAAAGGAGAGCACTGTCTTTAGGATGGAACATTCACACACATTTTCCGAGCAAAGAGAGCAGGACTTGACCCACAAATGTTCCAGATATGGATACTATATTCAATGCCTGGCTCAAGTAAGATGGACAGGATTTACAGAGACCACTGCAAACGAACATCAGAAGATCTGGTTTAGTACAAATGACCAGAACACCATGACAGGATACAGTTCACGTAGAAAATAAAAACAATGAACCCCCTTACCACTACATGCCAACATCCAGCAGGATCATAGCTATGTGCAGCTCAGCATGTCAACAAAACATCACCACCATTCAAGTAAACACTCTTACTTAAGACTATGACAATGAAGCAGTTGAAGAATTCTACGAAAATTCAGAAAGCTGTCAGGATATATCCAAAGAAAGCTTCCCTCTTGTTCCACGAGACTGACCTGCCAAAGTTAGCCGAGATGAAGAGTGGGAGGAATGGATGCTTTATGACAGGAAAGACCAATGAAATGAGCTTCAAGAGTCTGCCAGTGGCCAAACATTCACTCAGGCCATCTTCATCCTCACTCCCCTTGGATTCAAGTCCAGGTTTAAAGCAAAACCCAGAAGAACCTTTGCTGCTGCTGACAGTCACGTTTAAAGTGAAAGAACAATCACAAGCAAAACAATTCATATATAAAATTCAGCTTGGAAAAGCACAGGACATAGGCCTTCAGCCATTTCAAAGCAAATACAGGCAGCAGGACTGTTACACTCTACCTGTTACAGAATATCAACAATCTCACAAACAATCTAAAGATGAATTTCATCAGGCAGATAAAGGAGTTGTGACACACAGCAACGACAAGCCATGAGTCATCAATGATACTCTAGACCTATGCAACTCAAAGAGGGGATCCTAAAAAAAGAAAATTAATATGGAAACTGTGCCCCAACACACGTTGGTGAAGATGATCATGAATAGGAAATGGCAGAGGCCAATGCAAAATGAATAATCAGACCATGCAAAATACTGAAGCAACAATAAAAGAAGGCAGCAAAAAGGCAGTCTTGTATGCACTGCAGAAGATAATAAGTCACAGCAATTCAAGGCTACAGTTTACACGAGACAAAAATGGTTAGCTCTCACATTATGAGCATGAGTAACAGGAAGGTCAACAATGATATTGCAAAGAACTACACCCCATATCAGTATTCTTCACCTGGCCATCCAAACCAGCAGCCAACCAAAGGATGTTCAGAAGCAGAGAAAACTGTCCCCAAACAAAAAACAGGCAAATCACAATGTGCCAATAACGTGCCAGCAGAACTACTGAAGTAGGGAGGGCCAGAACTCTTCAAGGCACTGAGAACTATTACTTAGAGAACCAGTGAAACAAAGCAGTGACCAAAAGACGGAGCACAATCCCTAATAATACTTCTGCCTAAAGAAAGAAATTTGCATCTCTGTCAGAAACTGCGAGATAATCAGTTTAATCAGCCACTCCAGTCAGGTAATGCTGATGATCCTGTAGAAAAGATCAAAGAAAAAAACGAAGTCTTTACAGATCAACATACAAAAGATGGTCACTTTAACCTTTCCCGTACGCCGTGGGTCCCCATGGACCCACAGGGGTAATTTTTAATTGATAAAAAAAAAAGTTTTAAAGCTGTCTTCACTAAATTTTATGACTTTGTCAATATAGCATAACCCCACTTATGTACCAAAATTTCTTTGTTTTTGTCAAAAAACAAAAGAGTAAACAAACAACAAACGTCCCAGTACGTCGTGGGTCCGAGCGGACCCATACTTTCAAAAAAACAAACCTTGAGCGCCGTACGTCATGGGTCCGAGCGGACCCATGCTTTGAAACAGAACAAACCTTGAGCGCCGTACGTCGTGGGTCCGAGCGGACCCATGCTTTGAAACAGAACAAACCTTGAGTGCCGTACGTCGTGGGTCCGAGCGGACCCATGCTTTGAAACAGCACAAACCTTGAGCGCCGTACGTCGTGGGTCCAAGCGGACCCATGCCTTCTAAAGACACAGAAACTGAACCTCCCGTTCGAAATCCATTTCCCCCAAAGCGCTAGCCTCAGCAGAATGGCTGACATCACTGACATAAACACGCGACTGCTGCGCATGCGGCCAAATTTTGCTACAGTGGCGGGAATCGCTCTCTCCACATGTCTCTGGGACTGCAAGTCCGACGTCAAATTCATCAGATCTGCTTTCTAAATAATAATAATGAATATTTATATAACAGACTGCCCAGAAGACTGCTCTTTGTGCTTTACAAAAATGACAATACATGTATACATGACAACTAACGATTTTGAAAGCAGAGGTGCAGTGACCAATTCATCAGAGTACTGTGTTTTGGATTGTAGGCCTACACACTACTTGTAACGGTACTGTATGAGATACCGACGTCTCTTTTTTTTCTTACCAGCAGCAGGCCAGACCTGGTAACATAAACATCCTCCTGGTGCTCCAGCTTCTGTAGGCCAGTGTGAGTGGTATGTGCGCGCGCGTGCGCGTAATTGTGAGTGTGTCGGTGTGCATGCGGACGCAAACTTGCCTAATGTCACCATTATATTGTCTGCTACATACATGGAAATAAGTTATCAGCATTATCCACCTAAAAATCGAATTTCCTTTCAGTTCAATTCAACCCTATGGCTGAAAGAATGAACATCTTTGAGGCTCTGAACATCGCAAATGGCGAAGATATTGGAGAGGGTACGAAAGTTATCATTTGACGACTGTGTTGATCATTTTCTTTTGTCTACACTACATTGACATCCCTCAAAATTTTCATATTTGTAATAGTTTGGACGAAAGTGTCCCACGGACACACTTCTAACGAAATGGGAACATCCCAGATTTTGATAGGTTCCTATGTTTAGGTTTTTCAATCTCTCTCTCTCTCTTGCTCAGAACAAACTGCTCCCTACCAATGTTTTTCTCACGACACAATGACCAAATGTTCCCCTTCCACGTACCACTGCTGTTAGCAATCGCCTTTTACATAAAAACAAAGGCGACTAGATATGAGCGCAAGCATCTAACAGTACCTGTGGATCGCAAAGACATTTTTCCATGGATGTGTGTGTGTGTGTGTGTGTGTGTGTGTGTGTGTGTAAGTGCGTGTGTGTGTGGTGTGTGTGTGTGTGTGTGTGTGTGTGAGAGAGAGAGAGAGAGAGAGAGAGAGAGAGAGAGAGAGAGAGAGAGAATGTGAAAATGTGTGCGAGTGATTTCTCAGCCTACTGAACAAATTTAAGTCTCTTTACTAAACCTATAAACCATTGTTGACAGAAATGTACTTGTGTGTGTGTGTGTTTTTTTCCCCCCGCTACAGAGTGAGTGGCCTTTACATTCTGTGTGTGAGACATATTGTTAGAGTGTTCCGTGTCAATTCTTCACTGGAGGCTCTCGTTATTGAAAATTAGGCTGAAACTATTTTTAGTATACTAAAGAAGCATCAAGTCGGATACATGTAGGCCTACACGCGCTCCCTCTCTTCCGTGCCCATATTTTGTTAAGTCCACCACAAGCACACTTTCCTCTCATACATATATCCGTATATACTTGCACTCAAGATCTGCACTATCATACACAGACTGGCGAACATACCTGCATGCACGCACGCACATACGCATGCACTCGCATACACACAGCAACACACATACAAACTTGAAAACCACACACACACACACACACACACACACGCACGCACGCGCACGCGCACGCGCGCGCACGCGCACGCGCGCGCACACGCACACACACACACATACACACCAGCGCATTTTCATTTGTGTGTCACAGCTGGTTCGATTACCACAACGTGTGAGTGGAGTGATGTTCAAAAGCCAGATGTGTGAATGTGTGCTGGCATGCGTGTACACATTGTCACCTCGATCGATGGTTTTTCACATTACCAAGCATTTTGAAACGAACAATTAAGTTCATTCTCTTGCACGAAAACTCTGTTGCTGCTTATAAAAAGAATACTATTCCAATCCGTCTAAAACATATGACTTTCTTAAATTCCGTACACAAACACAACCTACGGCAAGGCTTTGTTCCTTCATGAAAAAAGCATGGGTCCATGCAGACCCATGACGTACGGCAAGGCTTTGTTCCTTCATAAAAAGCATGGGTCCATGCGGACCCACGACGTACGGCAAGGCTTTGTTCCTTCATAAAAAGCGTGGGTCCATGCGGACCCACGACGTACGGCAAGGCTTTGTTCCTTCATAAAAAAGCATGGGTCCATGCGGACCCACGACATACGGCAAGGGTTTGTTCCTCCATAAAAAGCATGGGTCCATGCGGACCCACGATGTACGGCAAAGCCTCTTTCCTTCACTAAAAGCATGGGTCCATGCGGACCCACGATGTACGGCGCGCAACATTTTAGGCGACGTACGAGAAAGGTTAATCAGCCACTCCTGTAAGGTAATGCTGATAATTCTGTAGAAAGGACTCGAAGAAAAAACCTAGCCGTTTTTGCTGATGAACATGCAGAGTTCAGGTCATACAAGAGAACAAGTGAACAGATTTTCACCATTAGACTGCCCATTGAAAAGCTGCTTCAACACCACTATAATTTCAACCACAAATTCATTGATTTTCAGAAAGCTGCTGATCCTGTCTTCCATGAAAGTTGTGGCATCCCTTGAGGAACAGTAAATCTTACAACAACTTCCAGTGAGCCAAAGCAGCTCTCCAAAATGATAGACACCATGCAGTTCCCCTCACCACCCTCCAGATTTCTTCTAAACAACCATGGGAAGCCAAGCAAAGCTGTACTTCCTTTGTCCTTCTGTTCACCATCTGCCTCAAAAACAGAAATAGATACTCCCAAGGGCAGTGTCCTCTTTGCAACTGATGCAGCATTTTGTCCTGGGAGACTACGACAACCAGGTCTGTCAGCTTCTCTGGGAAGACACAACTCTCCAGATCACTGGTGGTATTTATTCTTCTGAATAATTGCGAGAGTGGAACACTGACTGCAGAAGTTGAATGACACATCCAGGCGTTTGAGAATAAATGCTTCTGACGGCTTTTCTGTATCTTGTACGAGCAACTTCAGCTAAATACTATGCTGGCAGACAAAAACTCCCCTGTGCAGTTAAAAAAACACTGTAAACTTCTCCGTCAAAGGCATGTCCTCTACTATAACTCTCTGTCAAAGACCATGCTGCAGAGTACTGCGGATAGAAACAGACCTAAGAAGTCAAGTTGGGACAGTATATGGAACCAGACAAGTTACAAGACCACTGCCCTGTTGCACATCACAGGACGAGGGAATGGCTGTACAAATCTCATGTTCCACAAAAATGTTAAGAACAAATGTGAGTTTAGATTAATGAACTGGTTTCACATGTACATGTCAAGTACAGACCTATTCATACAACACCTGTGTAGCTCACCTAGACAGGCAGGCACAGCTTTACTTCAACAAGTGAAAGAGAACTCACTGGAAGAATATCTGAATGTTTCAGCTTTGATACAACAATATATGCTCCAGTTTTGGTCACTACAGTTGACACAGAATGTATCTACACTAAAAATTCTTCATCCCCTCAATATTATGTTGAGCCTATTGGCATGCGTATGACAGCTGTTGAGCCCATCTTGCTAAGAAGGACTTGGATATTAAAAAAAAAAAAAACTTTTAAAAAAAACTTGAAACTTGTAATCTTTTTACAACAGCACCCACCAAAGAAATGAAAAAATGACAAAATATGACCACTTTTGTTCTTCACCCTTATTCTCCACTTTGACAAGTTTTTATACAAGACAACCATCTATAACAAAATGAATGATAAAGGCACAGACAGATGCATGTGGTGAAAACTAATAAGCCAGCAAAGCATCCATTTGCATGCTGTTTGTATCACAGAGGAGACATACTAACATTCTTTTTTTCACAAGTGACAAATACATGATCTTCTACCAAAGTGAAAGAAAATCTGTGATGAAGAGTCTTGCTTTCTTGCATTTGAGGATCAAGGAATCATCTTCCAAAAGGCACAAGGGAGGGAAAACAAAGGATGCGAACCAAAAACAAAACAAGAATAATCAGAGTTTGAAAACCACTTGGTTAATCTGGTTTCATTCTACAGATGAGTCTTGTCAGTCGTACATGTGCGGATGGGCAGATTGTGTCCCCAAGCCTCAGAGTGGACCTCACTGCTTTTGAAAGAACTTTAAACAATACCCATGTTGTTTTGCAGAATGTTTCCATATGACAACTGAATGAGCATGTAACTACAACTTTTGCGTTATACATGAAAGCACAATGTGGCCATCACCAATAGAACTAGTATCCACATATAACCGACCACAGTGCCTGTTATATAGCATGACATTTTTCAAGCAACGCCTTTAAGAACAAATGCATTTTTTTTTATATAAACCACTGAAAAACTAACATAAATTCTTCTGTTCTGATCAGCTAGCTTTTCCTTAATTCTAAAACAATCACATAGAGGTCACTTTCTTTGAACACACATCTAGTAGAAATTACGTTTTTTCTTCAGAAAATCATGAGAGGTAAATATTAACGATGGTATGTAATGTCTTTCATCAAATATCATCCATCAAACAACATCTTGTTCAGGACCTATCAACCTGAATTAATTTCTTCTTTAAACACAATCAGTTTGCATCCTTCAAACTGATTTCATGGCTTAACAATTACTGACACAACCAGTTAACTAACATGCACAATGGAAAAGAAATTGACCCTTAAGATAATTCCCTTTTGCTATCTGTGCAAGGTTCATTGAAAGAAAATACACATGGAAAAAAGATTAAGCAAGAGAAAAATACCCTAGTTGGTGGCCAAATAGTCAAACTTCTTCGATAAAAGATGCGGAGTTTGAATAACCTATAAGACATAACCAACATACAGCTGAAAGATAAAGAATGATATCAAGCAGACATTACTACTATACTGTTACTCTTAATAGTTGCAATTGAAATAGCATTAAGAATAACATCACATGTAAGCAATATTATAAAATATTCCTGCTGCATAGCTCACAAATTCAAAGTGAAAGCTACTTCTGCTTCCAGCATAACCCACAGAATGAAAAAGACATTTGGCTTGGTTCTATGGAACATTCACATAACAAATGATCCACTCCAATATTCATTTACAGATTCTTGGACCCTAAATAATGCTGGATAAACATTCTTTCCTCAATGCTTTTTTTTTTTCATTTTAACATCTAAAACAGCAAAACTGTAATAATCCCTCACATTGTATGCTTCTTATTGCTGGCTTTGGATAAAAACAAACCCCAAAATAGTTTCTTTCATACACAGATTTTCTACTATGAGCTTTAAACAGAACTATATTTCACAAAGACAGAGAGTAGAGATAGAAGGGGGAAAAAAAGGGTTCCAAATCAATCACAAGTGGACGGAATGTTGCGCAGAAGACACGGCCTAGCTAGGTGTTCACTCGCCATGCATTGAGGTCACGCCCCCAGGCACCTCCACGTTCATCTCCTGTGCATCATCTTCACCCATTGTCTGCTCTTCTTGGGTTGACGTGCTGACCCCTGACTGAACGTCTGCGTGGTTGATCCGTTTCTGGATGCGGGCAGACTGAGGGCGGGTCATGCGCATAACCTGCTGACGGGGCAAAGGAGAAGCCGACCCTTGGTTTCTGGCCGACGCTGGACGACCATTCTGGGGTGTCTGTGGTACACACACACACACACACACATGCACACACACATATGCACACACACATACGCACACACACACACAGAGTTACTAAAGTCTCACTCTTTTACTTAATAGCTTCATAAATGTACTATTCTAATCACATTCTCCCTACTGACATCTCTAATTTTCAAATTTGCTGCTGTGTGTAAGCAAAGCCAGCCTATGCAATCATCGTGTGTGCATGTATGTGCTTGCGTGCGTGCGTGCGTGCGTGCGTAAATGCGAGTGTGTGTGCGCATGCGCTCACGCACACATGCGCATGTGTGTGAATGAAAAAGAGACAGAGACAGAGTGTGTGTGTCTGTATGTGTGCGCATGCATGCATGCTTGCGTGTGTGCATGCATGCATGCCTCTGTGTGTGTGCATGTGTGTGAATGAAAGAGAGAGAGAGAGAGAGAGAGAGTGTGTGTGTGTGTGTGTGTGTGTGTGTTTGAGAGAGAGAGAGAGAGAGAGAGAGTGTGTGTGTGTGTGTGTGTGTGTGTGTGTGTGTGTGTGTGTGTGTGTGTGAGAGAGAGAGTGCGTATGTTTGTGGTACACACAGTCATCTTTTCAGCAAGTGCTTGTGGTAGAAAAAACCAAATTTGGCAGGATGGTACCTATTCATAAGACCTTTCAACCCATGACCTTTATGAAGTTGTGCGTGAAAGGTTTAGGTCTCATCACGGCTAAAATCTAAACAAAAAAAGCTTGTATGAAGAGCAGAGATTCCATCTTGCCACCATTCTACATTAAACAGGGTATAATGAGTGACTATTTGTGGTGACAGCACAAACCCTATTAGCACTCAAAATCAGAAGTCAAAGGTCTCCATCAGAAAAATAGAATAACTTGAGTTTGTAACAATGGATCTCGTATCCGTTCTTCATCTACCTTGGTACAGTGACTTATCAGTGTAAGAGCAACATTCAGAATGAAAATAAATGGCCGAGGTACAAAGTTGAAGGTCAGAGCATAACCTAATAGAACAGTTAAAATGCATGCCATGGATCTTGCATATGACACTATGCACCTATGCAGAAAGCTGGTGATATTACCGCAGAAAGCTGGAGATATGACCTGCCGTTTATCTAAGAGAAACACTGCTTCAAGCAGACGCCACAGTGACCTGTGGAGCAAACCTAGTTATAAAAGACAAAGATGGATGTGGGCGGCACCTTTCAAAATTTGAGTTTGGTCTCCAGTGCAAGAAATGTCCCATAATCTATTTTGAGACCATAATCACTATGTGATCCAGTCCCTAGAATACATTCTGTTAATGATGTTACATACAAAACTGAGTACCAGAGCCTCAGGTTTGGTCTTCCTCTGTAAATACAGTCACAGCAAAATCTGTTAGTTCCAGCTAGTGGTTTGTTGTAGCAAGTGTTTTACAAAGCCCCAACATGAATAGATAAAGTTATTTGATTAGTTCAGAGCAAATCTTCATTACTGGAACACAAAAATGATGTGTTAGCACAATCATTTTGCACATGCCAGCTTGACTGTATTCTTGGGATGTGATGATTAATCCTTTACTTACTCATGTCATAACATCACTCGATTGTCGCTTCTGTCACTTTTCTTACATCTGTACTTATTGGATAAGCTCAGTAGAAAACAAATGTGTACTATTATGCTTCCATTAAAAATCAATTTCTTTAAACACCTGAACTGGTAAACTAAACTTAGATTTAACTGAACGCTACAGCTGTGCCTGTCATTCTTGATATTCTGCGAATGACAGCAAATCCAGCAGTAGACAGAACTAACCACCCTTGTGATCTGTCTACATAATAAACGTTTTTTTTTTTCTTTAACAAGGAATTCTGAAGTAAAGGGCACAGCCCTTAAGATGCAGTCTATTTCATTCCATAGGTAGGGCATTTCCAAAACTTGGGTGCAGTCCTTTAGCTGATACCGTGTCCACAGGATGACACCACAGGACCACTGACAGAGCTAAAATTAAGTCCAGAATACACAAAATGTTGGAGTATAACACTGTAAAATCAAGGCTACAACTACATTTCTTTTTTCTTAATCCACAATCAGTGTTTTCCTCAAATTTTATGACTGGCTGGTATTCTAAGGAAAATTATTATTCACCAGCTGTGTACTTTATCCACAAACAATAACGTTGATTTATGACTGTTAATGCTATTCGTTGGTGATTCTGTCCAGTTACCACAAACCATGCTGTCAGCATAAACCATTTACTAATACTACCTAACATATTACACTGGTTTCAATGGTCAATGCTTGGAATCAACTGAGACTTTAATGTTTTATGCAGGCATCAGGAACTTTACTGCTACATCATTCCACTGGACAACCCTTTTGCATTAACTCAAGGATTTTACATACCAAGATGAGTAACTGAACGCAAAGATACTTGTCCCATTGCTTGACACATGCAATAACATGCTGCTCCAAAAGTGAGGAAGGAGCAAGTGGAAAGCCCTAAAGTACAAATATTTGTTTTAATGCTTGGTAGAGGATGTCTAGCACAGATTCTCAAATGGATCAATCGTTGTATGTGCTTTGAAAATTTCTAACCTTAGACATGAATAAAATGGGTATATCACGTTTGAAGTTCTTTAACTGTAGATTGCCAGCAAGTTTTCATTGATGGTGTATTAAATAATAAGTTCAGATTAGTAAAAAGTAGATTTTTTAAATTCTCTTGTCCACTAAATCAGATATGGAGATGGCAGAGATGGCAATATTGTGATGGGGGTAGTAAGGACAATCACATAATTGTTCAAATACCCAATAAATGTTGTGTTTTTAAATCACAGTAGTGCACAAGTGTGAACAGAGGGGAGTGTGGGGAATGGGAAAATGTGCTGAGCTAACAATAAGATGTAATTCAGGGAATTTAAAAGGTTAAGTCTTGTAACTCAACATTGATTATTGGAATGAGATGATGCTCTTCGGGGAATTTAAATGATTAAATAAGTAAGCAAGTAAGTAAGCAATTAGATCTGCTCCAAAACACACAACAGATGACATAAATGCTCCTGTTATTCAATGATTTGATACATTTTTTTGCTGGTAGGATTTGCAGAAGTGATTCTTCAGGCATGTGGATATTATGTAAAAGACAGCAGAGTAATTCAATCAAGGGGGCTATATATGTTACGCAGTGCACATTCTGATGAAGACCAGTTTCTCCAACCTACAGGGGAAAAAATAGTCTGATCTGGGATGCTGTTCCAACAGTGTTCTGCATCCCAAACCCAAACTGTATCGACTTCCTGTGAAGGGATGATTTTCTTTTGAGGATTGAATATTAAATGAAGAACTGCTAAATTCATTCATGTAAAATCATGTCATTGTATGCTTTTAATTTTTTTTCTTTATTTATCTTTTAACCATTTGTCTAAGATGCTGATACCATTTGGTTCTGACAGTCTGATAAACATGACTGGTTTTACTCCTACTGCTGCTGCTACTGCAATACTGCTACATATTTTTACACTTCATCTCACTTCCAAGTTTGATGATGAAGTTTCACCAATTTCTGTGTGAAATGAAACTTCTATGGATCAAAAGTTATCAATTTTTTCATTGAAGATTTGAAAAAAAGTGGAATTCTCTCCCTCCTTCCATCCCTTTAGCTCTCTTTCACTTTCTCTCTCTCTTTTCATTGATCACTCTTTCTTTGGTTCCATTGATGATACCATCCACATTTCAAGTGGAATTCAACAAAAACTACACCTATACACTGTGGAAAGACAGTCACATGGCTTGTGTAGAACACATTAACAAAAACACACCCCTACTCAATACTGACAGAGAGTTTTTCAATCCAAATCTAAATAATTCCTTTAGAAATAAACAGCTTGCTTCTTAAGAATTATGTCTATTATCAGATGTAGCCGGGTGCTAACAGTGTATATTTCTTGGTCACCCATCGTAGATGAGATATTTTGTTCATGAGTTATCTTCCCGTTACCTCCCTTGATCGATTGATCTCATTTTATTGTGTAAATTCTTTAAATCATGAATACCTCAGAACCTACACAGTTGTGTATACGTCGCTGAAGTCACAAAAATTAATGTATTCTATTCATTACAATCGTGTTGGACTGAGAAGCCATATTTTCGCTAAAACTGGTATTTCGACCAAATTAATCTTGGCGCCATTTTAAATTGTCCGACGAACAAACCGTGAATAATTCTTGATTTCACAAAAAGTGAGAGAATCCAAAGAATCCATGAATGCACATTGAAAGTAAAGTCCATAAGCTTTCATTTCGTATATCGCATGCCTGTGATCTTTTCTGTACAAGCTTGCGACTATACGAAATGACTGACAGCGCCGGTGCCACGAGGCCCATGATGATTGGCCCATCTTGGCTGGTAGAATTATTCATTTATTTTTTTGTCGTTGTTGTTGTCGTGTATCAGTCCCTTAATGTGGCTTGTGGTGGTTGCACCTTAATGTAGTTCAGCTCAGGTTAGGTTTACTTTCTCTCTCTCTCTCTCTAATTTCACTGCCCGTGCAATTCATCCTGCAGACTCACGGGTGGCTGGTACCTTTCTCTTGAACTGGCTGTCTCTATCGGCCTCTCACCTGTCTTTTTACCTGCCGCACGTGCAGCATTCCTCTTAGCTTGAGGTATTCTCACTCTGTGACGTAGGGTGGCATGTTGGCTGCCATCGGTTAGGGAGGTTTGCTCTTCACTCGAGCGGAAGATGTCCCTGGGAGCGCCCGCTCCGGTTTTGGTTCTCTACCACATCGACGAAGGTACGGTCGGTACCTTCATCCCTGCAGTCAGCCTGTAGGGGAGGGACGTCACGTCATCTTTTCCGCATCTGCTCTGCTGGTCCTCTCAACTGGACAGAGGGCAGAGAGTCGCTTGACCCGCCACCTTCTTGGGTCACCCACGGGTAGCTGGTAAGCATCAGTTTCGTGGGTTTTTTTTTTGTTGTTGTTAGCCGGCTAGTTCTTCTCTTTTGCGCAATTTCCTTTTGGTTTCAAAATTATAAAAGAAATATTGTTTGAGACCATTTTTCTCTGGCCATTCAAAATTATATCCAAAATTCTTTCTCCTTTCAATGCATCTGTGATGCGGTAGTCGGTGGGGATGGGGGAGAACCTGGTGATTTAGGGTTGGGACTTGCTTGGTCTCGCTCGTCCGCCCTGTCACAATCGCCGGTCTCTTATTCTTCGGCCACCGTCTGTTTGTGTTTGCAAGGGGAACGAGTGTTTTGTGTTTGCGAGCGTGCGTACGCGTGATTAGTTGTTTGGATGCATGGTTGGAGAATTGTTATTTTTTAAATGTTACTATAAAATGTGGGGATAATCGTGCCATTGAATTATGATTATTTGCAATTGTGATGGCAGTTATAAAGCAATGGTTGCTGTATTAGTTCAGTTCCTAAGAAAGGAAAATGTTGAACGTGAGTGAGGGAAGGATGAAGATATAAATTGCTATTCATTTGTTTAGCCTGTTAATGTAATCTCTTACCTGCTTCATGTGAGGAGACCTTTAGCGAACATTCCTCATTTGGTTTGTTTACTGTGTTATGCTCAGTCTGTGTTGAGCTGGTGTTACTAATGTATTCAGCAAACACTTCCCCTCGCCCACCATGCGAGTGGCTGTTAGGATTAAGCAGCAAATTTCAGACCGTACTGACTGCGGGGTTCTAGTACCCTTCTTTCCTTCCAGTTCCTTCCGTTTTCTCTCCTCCCGGGGGCTTCACCCGAAGCTTGCGCTGTTGGGGCCGCGCAGTGTGAGGAGCGCGTGGACCTTGCTGGATGGTCCTAACCCCTGTCCGGGACCTTCAGCGACAACGCCTCGTCCCACGGGATGCGTTCTCCACTGTCCTCGGACTTCCTACAGCTCATGTGACCAGTGTGGTTAGCTCTGTGTCATGCAATTTGGGGGGGGGGGGGGGGGGGGGGGGGGTGTCAAGGGTGTCGGCATTGAAAGACTCTGTTCAAGAACAGACCCGGTTTAGGGCACCTGATTTGACACGGTACTCTCAGAGGACTTTGGAGAGACAGGGGTGAGGGGGAACCACATGAAGCACAAAAAGGAACGTGTGTTGGAAATGCTTATTTATGATTATGGTTATGTTGTGTGTGTTGAAATGCTTATTTGTGACTATGTATGTTGTGTGTGTTGAAATGCTTAATTGTGACTATGTATGTTGTGTGTGTTGAAATGCTTATTTGTGACTATGTGTGTGTTGGTGTGAATAAATGGTGTATTGTATTGTAATCTTTCTTGTGTGTTCTCTTGCGGAGCGTGTGAGGTCAGTCACTCCCTTCACTCCCTTCTAGACCGATCCTGTCAGGGCAGACCTCCAGGGGTCGGTCGTGACAGCCGGTCCCTTTAGCAAGTCGCCTTCTTTGTTTACTGTCGAGTTTTGATCTAAATTGTCGTTTCACGAAGTTCGGACTTCCCAATCGAAATCTTCTTAATAACTCCATTTCTATGATAGAAGCAACTGAAATTATATAAAAATTATCATCCGATGGACCAATTCAACAGAATAGCGCTTTATCGAAGATCGTGTTTGAAGCACGTGGCGACGGCCATGTGGTGATAAGGCAAGTTGTGTTTTCTATCAAACGCAAAGTTCTCCGCTTGGACGGCATCTTGGATAATGAAGTTTATATGTATAGAAAGAGCGAAATTCAAGCTTTTTATTCATTACAAAATTATTTCATGCTGTTCAGTATCTTTCATAGAAATAGAGGAAAATATGATGTAAGCTTGTTAAAAGTGGGTTCATTCTCGGACTTTAATCGCCAATAACTTTACACAGCCAGAGAATTGTCAAATATAACTTATTGCGTTTTATTCCTTGGGTTCTGAGGTTTTCATCTATATGAAATATGTTTGGATACTTTGAACGGATGGCGAGCTAGACAACGCAGAAGCCGCAACAGATAGCACAGATTTTGTCATTTGCCGTCCCGCGAGGCTCATTTTGAGTGTGGCGCTGCGTTGCCTGCTTTGCGGTCCGGTCAATGTGTATATAACTGGGCGCGCTGAGTGAGTGCGATCAGTGTTGCCCCGATGAGTGTCCCCGAGGAGTTTTGCCGGCGAGTGTTGCCCCGAGCAGTGTTGCCTAGAGTGTTCGCTAGAGAGTGCTCAGTGCACTGAGTGGTGAGAGAGAGAGAGTTCCCAGGCAGTGTTCCTGGTTTGAGCTCCTTGTCATGGGAGAGAAATACAGAGAAGAGAAAACTCCACTTTGTCCTGTGTGTCTCCTTGACTGGCTGCTGTCCCTTGGTCCCTGCATTTATCACCATCTACCTGTCTTCACCTGCACACCCCTTACCCCTCCACACCATTACACAATAAATACAAAGACAAACTTCAATAGCGCCGTCATGTAAAAAAAAAAAAAGGGATTGGAATGGAAGCTGCCACATGTTCTCAGAGCTGTCAACACAAATTCAATACAAACAAATTAGATAATCACACCTGACTTTGTGGAAGCCAACAGTTTGTCAAGCCAAACCACTCCCATGATGTTGCCCGAGTTTGCCAACGAGCCGATTGGACACGCACAAAGCAAGGGATATAGTCTGGTTATTGTCTATGCACAAACTTATATGTAAATTCAAATCAGTGAGTGATGTATCTAGGAATACGATCTCTGATTTACTCCAGCCTCAGCCAGCCAAGCCAGACATCACCTCTCGGTATTGACTCTGAGTAAAGCTGATTGCAGGCGCATCATCGTCAGCCTGAGACATACATGAAAAATGAAACTTTCCCAGCAAAAGTCTGGATGAACCAAAGAAGTGGTGAGGGTAATTCAGACATCACACTCTGGTTTGATTCTTGGGAGAGAGGTTAAAAAACCCCATAGGACTCACAGTCTCACAGGATTTCTTTTTTTATTTAAAAAATGTGTGGGTATGAATGAACAAATTCAACAAGTACAATGAACCGGATAAATCTAAGTCCCCACATCTACTGGCCTTGGGGTGGTACACTGCTGTGGCAAGACACTCCAGAAAGAAAGGGCCCATCCTTCTCCTGAAAGCCATTTTACCCTTCCCTGAACTGTACCAGGGACCCATTAAGTGCTGGGAGGACAGCGGTTTCATGACTTCCTCCTCCATCACAGGCTGCACCACACAGCAGACACAGTACATCTAAAGAAGGCCACAGGGCACTGACTTCCTCCTCCATCACAGGCTGCACCACACAGCAGACACAGTACATCTAAAGAAGGCCACAGGGCACTGACTTCCTCCTCCATCACAGGCTGCACCACACAGCAGACACAGTACATCTAAAGAAGGCCACAGGGCACTGACTTCCTCCTCCATCACAGGCTGCACCACACAGCAGACACAGTACATCTAAAGAAGGCCACAGGGCACTGACTTCCTCCTCCATCACAGGCTGCACCACACAGCAGACACAGTACATCTAAAGAAGGCCACAGGGCACAGAAAAAATTTTTTTTGAAAAGGATTTGATGGGAAGCTGAAAACTGAAATACTGTGTGACAATAAAAAAAAAAAAAAGAGATGAGTTGATGATAAATTGAGTGGGTCACTTTTTAGTCTGGATCTTCACTCTTAGCATGTCTCCTATTGGACATCTTACTAGGGGCATCAAATCTTTCCACTGTGTTCAGGCCAGTCAGTATTTTGGCTATATACACCTATAAATATTTAAGAAAATAGCATTCCATCAAAGTAATGGAGCCTCTGTCAACATAGTCAGAGGAGTTACTGGACCAGAAACTAGACAAGAATAATACACAAAGCAACAGAAACACGTGTTATCCCTCTATCTAAAAACCTACAGTACACTAAAATACCCATTAAGGAAGAGATCGAATCAATTTCATAGTTCATTACACAATTCTAAGCTGACAAACTTGATCATATTATTGGAAGGAGTACAATGTAAAATACAACACTTTCAAGTGAAAGAGTTCAGAGCTCAACAGCAGTTACACTTCACAGACTCCTTTCCTTGCAACCTCCTGAAGGTCATGTTGGGGATCACATCATTGTCACCTTACATGATCATCAATACTGTCTGCTTTACCTGTTCCCTCCCACCCCACCCCATCCCACTCTTGTCTCTGTACCTGTCCCTCTCTCCCTCCTCTTTCAGCTTCTCCTTCCTTCTTCCATCAATGACTCTGACCTCTCCCCCCCCCCCCCCATCACCCTCCCTCTTGCCCTCCTTCATTCTCCTCACTTTTATTTTGCTCTTTTATGTCCCTCATTCCATCCTGCTACCCCATCCCACCACAAAATTAAAATGTAAACGTTTGGAAAGTCAGAGGACTTAGATTACCTTTGTCATGGGTGTGTGACCACAGATCACAGTTATTTCCCTTAGACCAGCTTCAAATCTGACACCACTGCTATGCAACGTGTAACACTGTTTCATTAAAAATGCAACTGTTTAGCACAATGATTCAAATCTGATTAGTATGCTAAAGACGCCATGCCAAATTTGGAGAAGATCAGACAATGACTGTGGATCTACCTATGGAACAAGAACACAGACCACATTTTATACATTCGAATATTACCTCTGGAGGGAGCTGTCGGCCGCCAGAACTATATGCCATTCGCGGCGGCATCTTTGCTTCCAATCGTTGGACCCTTCCCCTGTAGATGTGGCCATCTGCCCCCATCACATCCACCTCCTCCCTGTATCACCAAACCCATCTTGTTGTCCTCTCCACTCTGTTTATTTAGATACTGTGTGAACGTATGTGCTGGCATCTGTGTGCAAGTGTGTATGCAGGTCTCAGCAAGTCCGCGTGTGTGTGTGTGTGCATGTTATGTGATTGCGTTTGTATGTCCACATCAGTGCCATCCTTGGCAAATAAATGGTGCTAAATTATTTCATTTGCAGACACATCATTGATGCAGACACAAGACCAGAAATGTTTTGATATTAAAGCTGTCATTTCCTCTGACTATTTTTCTTCATTCTGTTATACACAACATAACAGAGATTCACACATTCAGACCAAAGAAAAGAGATGGCTCTTTTGAATGACATTGCTGCATGGGTCAGATTTATCATAGTTCCTAGGCAAGTTGGTCAGGAACTCTTGCGCACATGTGCACACATGCGCACACACACATACACACACAACCCCTGCAGTTTTGCAAATGTATGTCTTTCTCAACATTAACAAATTCTAGTTCATAAATGAAATTCAACTGTGCTTAAAAAACAATTACACTACACACGCATGCACGCATGCACGCACGCACGCACGCACGCACGCACGCACGCATGCACGCACGCACACACACACACACACACACACACACACACACACACCACACACACACACACAAACCACACACACACACTGGCAATGCGATAACCTCAACACTAACAGACAAGCTGTCAAGAACTGTGCAACCTCTGCATTATCATGCATACTTACTGTGAAGAGGAATAATTTCCTGAGGCTCCTCATCTCTAAACAGCTACTACAAATATGAAACAAAAACATGCATTGTGAAGACAACTGAAACAGAAGAAAATCCTCATGCATCAAGATTTCCATTCGTGATAAACATGCACAAACACATGCATTTTCTCAAAACACAAATTCAATAGTCTATGAATACTGCATGCCAATGTGTGATGCAACTAGGCAAGAAATAAAACATTACTTCTTTTATCTAAAATTCATGTCAAATCAATAATATCTTATACTGCACATTTTGTTATAAATATTTTTGTCACCCTTGTTCACTTTAGTGCAGCATTAAATCAAAATGAACTCTCAGCAGTTGTATATAGATAAAGCAGAAAATATTTGTTTTTCAGTGAACAGCCATGACAAAAACAGGTGATGCATGACTTACTGGCACATCCGCGTGTAGACATGCAATTATCTATCCATTTTGATAATCTACTAAAAGCAGAAAACCAAGAAAGATGTGCTCTGATTGTGCCAAACCCCAAAAAGAACATACAAATATTCTGCAATCTACTGCAATTCTTATCACCAGCCGTCAACTCCATCTAAGAAATCTGTTGTCATGATTCTTACCACCCTTCAGTTCCATTTTACAGTTTGTTGTCATAATCATCACCTGTCAGCTTCACTTCACTATTTTCTTTTCCTGCCTGTTAAAAATCAATGAGTGAAAGTGAAAAGATGACAATTTGATTTCATACTTATTGAAAAAAAAAGTTAAAATAAACAGAAAAATCAAGTAATTTTGATAGAGTTAGCTTCTTCTTTGGCTCCCTAGCCATACATAAGATGAGGACAAAAGGGACTGAAACAGAGCAAGTGGCTTCGTACTGGGTGGACTATGCAGCTTTGCTCTCTTAGGGGGACAATTGAAAATCAAAACAAACAAACAAACAAAACCATCTAAACAGGGCTTAGAAATCTCCCAGTCCAAACAGCATTTGGAATCTTCTTCAGCCCAAATAGCACTCAGTTATCCTTTTGGCCAAATAGTGATATCCTCTACCGCTTTAAACAACTCTCAGACATCCTCTCTAGCCAAAACAGCTCTGAAATATTCTCTTCAGCTAAAATAGCACTGTGATATCCTCTTTAATCCTTTACAAGGAAGCTGCAGTGTGTGAATACTCTAAAGCAAGGGATGGGCTTTTCGTCTTGGGAAAATTCATAAGGCTTGCATTGAAGAGTGGAATACCAACATACGCTATGTCACCTCTGATCTGGGTTTGCTTAAAGGCTCTAGATGGAGTCAACAACTGGAAAACAGACTTGGCAGAAACATGGTTCCCTTTCGTTATTTTGTTGTTGTTATCCTAACAAAATCATTTAAGGTACATTTTCTCAAGTAAAACTGTTTCTTTTTGTAAAAGCAAAAGTAGGGCCGTCAAACGAATGGAACATACACGTTAAAAAATCAACACAGCATATTTCCATTTATTGGTCTTCTTCACGCAGGACAAAAACATTCAAAACAAAGAAAAAAAGACATACAAACAGTGAATTTTCTCTCCCTCCTTTGTTTTCAATGTTTTAAATGTTATTTCTCCTGCCTGAAGAAGACCAACAGGTCAAAACACATCATGTCTGATTTGTAACACCCACTTTGAAACCTATTCTTTCAACAACAACAAAACCCCTATTCCTTTAACGTAAAACATCTGAATATTTTTCCCTACACACTGCCACAAGTTATGCTTTGACTCCCTACCTTTCCACACTTATGAAAGTCCTTCAGAGTTGCAGACAAATAAAAACAGCTCTCATTCACTGACTCAATATTTAATCTGTGTCCCAACAATTGTTAATAACAACCAAATCACCCACATGATAAGTGCAGATTTGGCCTTCAAATACATGAACAGACTTTTTGCAAACAGAATACTATTAAAAAATAAAATAAAATGCTTAATCAAATTAGAGCACATCTTAATGTTATGATTTATGAAAGCAAACAGTTTACGCAGGGAAACTAAAAAGAAAAAGCATACAACTTTGAGCTCCTCATTTCTGTTTTGTATTTTGTATTCAAATTAGGTTGTTCTTAATTCAAAAGCACAAGTTTGGAACATGCACTGGGTTTCATGAGTTGCATTTGCACAATTTAAAACTTTGAATGAAGGTAAAGGTCAGCTGAGAAAAAAAAGACTGAAATCAGCAACGACATACTTTTTTTTTTTCTTACAGCAACAAATAATATTTCAGTGTTAAGCTTTGAAGAACTTTATAAACATTTTTTTTTACGCAAAAAAAACAACCCAAAGTACTCTTTACAAAATGATGATTAGGGCACCTAACTGTTTTCCCAAAAATTTGCCGGGGGGGAATGGAGACAATGATTCAAGTAAGAAGGTTGGAAAACAGAAATTTAACCCAAAAATTTTCTTTAGATAAAAGAAAAAAGATTGTGGATTTCAAAATCACACTTTTTTTTTTAAACATCACCAAACTTTAAACAAAAAAGCAAAATTTTTTTTTAAAAAAAATTTAAAAAAAAAGAAAAATAAAAAAATCGTTTTTTTCAAAAGGGGTTTGGTGTGAACGAGGAATCGTTGTTTTGGGAGAGTGTGGTGTTGACCACCACACTGTCGGTTGGGGATAAAGTCGCCTCCCGGGGGTTTTCCCTAAGCGAAAGAAAAAAGCCCAAGGTTTTACATCCCCTAAACAGGGGATTTTCCCTTAATAGTGAACAGTTTTGTTCATATAAAAGATCCCAATTGTGGTTTTTTTAAATTTTTTATAAAAATGTTTGTTTAATAAAAAAAAAATTTTTCCCATGGGGTTTTATAAAAATATTTTTTAATTTTGGAATGTGAAAATCTTTTTGAGGTCCCCAAGGGGAATTTTTAAAGAAACGGGTAAAAATGTTTAAATTTTTATTTTTTACCATGCATTTTTTGTTTTTTTTTCCCCTTAAATTTTTTGGAAGGCGCATTTTAATAAAGCAGGAGTAGGGTTCCCAATTTTCTTTGGTTTAAAGGGCCTTTTTGGGAAATATAATTGGATGGCTCCCAAAAAAGTGGAAAAATTTTGGTTTTTCCCTCCTTTCTTTTAAATATGAAGGGGATCCTTGGACGGGAAAAGTGTTCTGTTGGTTGTTTTGGGAGTAATATGTGAATATTGGTATGTTTGATTGTGGGGTTTGGTTTGGGTTTTTGTTTTTTTGTGGGGTGGTGTGGTGTTGGGGTGGTGGTGGGGTGGGGGGGGGGGGGGGGGTGGGGCTTGGGTGGTGTGGTGTGTGACCGCTTAAATTGGGTTAGTTCCCTTTGGGGTGGATTTTTGTAATCATGCGGGTGCATGACTTGAAGTGATGATATGCAGGGTTTGGACAGGGTATCAGACTGATTATGCAAAAAGTACAAAATTTTGTTTTATGGCGTAACTAAAAAGTAAACTTCACAAAAAAAAATAACCAAATATACAAATGGTCATATCAAAACCAGTTATCCACACAGCAACAAAAAAATTTAAAAAAAAAATAAAAAAAAAAAAAGGGGAAAAAAACAAAAAACAGGTATAATTTATAGACCTCAGTTTAAACACACAAGTCACGTCTTCTTTGTTTGGCAGAATTTGCTTGTTTCTCTACACAAAATCGAAATTCATTCTTTCACATCAACCCGGGCCAGCTTTTAAAATTTGAAATCCTTGTACAAGGGATATTTTTTGCTTGGCAACAAACAACCCCAAAAAAACCTATCTCTCCAAAGGGAATAACAATATACTGTTCTTTTTCGTGTGCAATATCCCTACCCCCAAATTTCCCAGGGCCCTGCCCCCTTCCTTTTAGTCCAAAACCCTCCCACTCCCCCCTTTACCCACCCTCCAAAAACCCACACACGACCCCTTTCCTCCCCCCATCCAATCTTACACACTACACCAAGCTTATAACACAGCTCAGGAAATGCTCACCAAACTGTACATTTTTAAGAAATGTCCCCCTACATTTTTTACAGAAAAAGTCACCCAAAAAACATTTTGACAGAAATGCTCCCAAAATGACATTTTTACACTTTTCCAAACCCGGGCAGATGGGATTTCGCAAAAAACTGGAGCAACAACTTCAAAAATATTCGGGAAATTTAAAAAAAAAACCAAAATTCCCCAAACTTCATTTTACATCTGGACGCCCCAAGTTTTTTTAAGAGGGAAAAAAAAAAGCAAGTGTTTCAAGGGGATAATGTGACAAAAGTCATAACAAAAACGGGTTTCAGGTAAAACGCAATCCATCCTGGCAAAAAAAATGTCACAAAAAATCTTGAATTTCCCTTTAAAAAGGTTCAACGTTTTCTTTTCAAGGTAATTTTATTCACTTTTTTTTAAATCATTGCAAGATTAATCTTTAATACTGAAGACGATGAACTGAATAAGGACGATCTAAACCTGGTTTGTTAAAGCAGTAATGATTTCACCGTAGTCCTGGGGCATAAAGAAGCGACGGTGAAGCGGTGCAAGTTTAAAAAAAACGAACCTTCAGTGCTGTCCTACTCAGCATTTGATCCTATTTACCCTGATGCCTCCAGATATTTATCAATATCATTTCCACAAAGATAGTGCATCCCCCGCATCCCCTTCTGTCTTGTCAGAGTGCCAAAAGCATTAGTTCAATGAAGTATAAACCCAAAATTTAAAGTCACTTTTAAAAAATTATGTATTTTTTTTCCGCATTACTCTTTTTTCTTTTCCCGATTCTGAATTCATGCCCCAAAAGGCCCACCCGTGAAACATACAAAGTTTTTGTTTAGCCCATGGCCCACTTTTTAAACTTTCAAGGTACTTAATCGTCCTACAGAAACACACCCCCCGGGCTTAATGCAGGGGTTTTATTTCAGTCCCCCTTGAGGCACACGTATGATCTCTATCAAAGTATTTTATCAACCCAAATGAGTCACAACCCCCGGGCTTCACACAAAGGGCTGAAATTCAACCCGCATGGGGACACCTGGTATCACGATGCAGGGGTTAATTCAGTCTCACACGTGGGCCCCATGGCAGGTCTGAAAGCAGTTACCCATGAAACAGAGCCTTTGTCCTCTGTGCAAGACCGGTAAGGCCTATTCTGTCTCTGGTACTTTCCTCTTATCACGCATTGATGAATACATGATAGATTAGTAAATAAAAGAGTTTAAGTGTTCTTTATTATTTTTAATACTACATTGGTCAAATAGAAATTTCCAGTCATCATAAATGTAAGAAGTGGAATTCAGTCACTAAAACATAAACAGAACTGATCTATTGATGTAATCAAGAATTTAAAATATAAAAAAAGAAGAAGAAAAAAGATTGACGCAATTTACTAAGAAGTAAGTTGTTCTTGAACAATGCTAGAGAACTGATGTATTTAAACAAGAATGTTAAGGGCAGTTTTTGGCACAACAAAATCATTCTTCACCAAAACATTCCAGCTGTAACTGGCATAATTGTCAGTCAATGTTGATGGGAAACATTTGTTACTTACAGGATGAAAATTAGTACATTTCAAATGATCATGCTTTCAACTTGGTACAAAATTTTTAGTAGAAAGGAAGAAATCCACAAGAGGGCGAATTTTGTTTGCAAAAACGAAATGTTACATTAAGTAATCCATATCAGAATCACTACAATAATATAATCAGTCAAACTTAAAAAAGCAAAACAAACCACACACACACAAACACACACACACACACACACACACACACACACACACACACAGTTTCAGTTGCAGACTAGTCCCCATGCAATACACCTCATCTTCTGAGATTCGACACCGCACTGCCTTTAATTGAAAGCTGATGGATAAATGAATTCATGACTGAGATGAGAGAATTTAAGAAGGTCTCATGGCTACAACTTAGCAGGTGTGTGACTTGTGCATTAGCCCAATGCGTTGGTCAGACCTTGTGCACACACATACACACAGACATACACACACACACACACACAGAGCTGAAAACATCTGTGAATGTTAGTACAGTCGACAGTAAACGCAGCACAGATCATCAGAAAAGGAGGGGAAAGTCTGTCACACAGATACAGTCACCAGTTCTGGCAAGCAGGAAAATTTGTAAGAGTCACACATAGGATATTCAGATTCTGTCCATGTAATGGTATGCCGCACACTCAATAAGGTAAAGGCGGTGCTTGTTTCCAAAGATATGGACTTTATTTGCTAAGTACACGAAGATACAGATGCGGTCGCCGCCATCATGCAGAGCCGAAGCTGTGATACCGTTCCGGTACAGTCCATGCTTAAAACAGCATACACTACATCTCCCCCTTTTTGTAAGGCGGGAAAGTTATCTTTCTACCGTTAAAGGTTCCTTGTCTGACGAAAACATCTTAAATGTTTTTTTTTCATTATCAAATCAGTTTCAGTCTTCCAATCATAATAAACTGTTCTTAATTACGGAATTGTGATGCAAGATTAATCTAATCTTTGTAAACTTTAATTTATATCATGACTAGAACCGGTAAGGGTGTCTGACTAGATGTAAATCACTGCACCAGGTCTCCCCGAAGATGGAGTATGGCTGCCTTAATGGCGGGATAAAAAACGGTCATACACACAAAACTCCACTGCCTGTCTATACAGGCAGTGTCCGCAGGAGTATCAGCCTGCATACGCAGAACAGAACTGCACCAGGTCTTTCACCAGTGTTTATTTGCTTTTGCCTTTGTGGCACCGGTCTTTCACCAGTGTCTATTGCTTTTGCCTTTCGTGGCACCGGTCTTTCACCAGCGTCTCTCTTTTTTTTTTTCACAACTGTTCGATGAGGCGCTGTGGCTTCTTGTGGGCCCGTGCAGATCTTCTGGTAAGGGTTGAAGTCCCTCTGGGGATGTAGGTGTTCCTCTGGCACCCGTCTGTTGTTGGCGTAAGGGGCTCTGGCCAGGGATCTCTCTCCAGATGTGGTCCCGTCTTCTGGGAGTTGGGTAGGAGGCACCTCTCTTCCAGGATGTGGGCTGACCTGTAGAGGGGTACGTGTGCTGGGCTGGACTGGTCTGCTGGCTGGTGGAGCTTCCTGGTCATCTGACGGTTTCTGCGTAGGAGGCCACCGTCAGATGTTTCGATAACCACAGATCTTGGAGCCTCGTGCGTTGGATGACTGTGCCTTCTTTCTTCAGGTCGGGATCCAGACTGCATCACCAGGTGACAGGTTTTCTGGGGTGACGACCCTGTGTCTTCTGTCGTAGTCGGTTGTCATCTTCTCACGGTACTCTCTCTCCCTCTTCTTCACCGTCATGAAATCTGGGGTCTGGGGCAAGAGGAGGTTGGATGGCATGGGACTCTGGTTTTGAGTCTGCGTCCCATGCTTAACTGGGCAGGGGAAAAACCATTGGATAATGGGGTATTCCTATACATTAGGAGGCCAAGGTATTCATCATTGGTTTTCTTGATGAGACCTTTGATGGTTTGAACGGCAACGTTCAACCTCTCCATTGGACTGGGGATAGTGGGGTGATGATGTGACGTGGTCGAATCCCCAGGACTGTGCAAAGGACTTGAAGTCTTCTGCAGTGAACTGCGGCGCGTTGTCTGTCACGGCAATGTCTGGGATGCCGTGGCGACTGAAGATCTTTTTCATTCTTGCTATTGTTTCTGCTGTTGTGACTCTACTGGAAACCAGGGCCATTTCGATGTCTCTGGAGTAGTAGTCAATGGCAAGCAGAAAGAGCTTGCCGTTGTACTGGAAAAAATCTGCAGCAATCCTGGACCAAGGTCTCTCCGGAAATGGAGTCCCCTTCATAGGTTCCAACCTAGCCTTTCGATGCTTGGTGCACTCCGGACAGGTCTTCACCATCTGGTCGACATCTTGGGAGAGGCCAGGCCACCACACTGAGTTGGCAGCATTTTCCTTTGTTTTGTTGACTCCTTGATGCCCATCATGGAGGTGTCGAAGGACATCTGCTGCACTGATGATGGGATGACGAGCCTCTTCCCTCGGAGTAGGAGACCATCATGTACAGACATGCTGCCTCTCTCATTGAAGTAGGTCTTGAGAGGACGATTTAGGGTAGTCTTATCTGGCCAGCCAGTCTGAACATGATGCATGACCACACGCAGGATATCGTCCTTCTGTAGCTCTGACCTGATTTCTTCCAGTCTTCTGTCGCTGACTGGCATGGTCACAAGCACAGAATTGACGTATGCCTCTACATGGCCTGTCAGGTTGTTGTCCTTAGTGTCTGTCGTTGGCAAAGGAGCTCTTGACAAGGCATCTGCAGTATGAAGCTCCTTGCCCGGGACGTGGGAGATCTCGAAGGAAAACCGCATCAGTCTCATTCTGAAACGCTAGATGCGAATGGGCAGTTCGTCAATCAGCTTGGAAGAGAACAGAGGTACCAAGGGCTTGTGGTCCGTCTGTACTCGGAAGAACATGCCAATGAGCAGGTCAGACCAGTGTTCAAGACTCCAGGTAATCGCCAATGCCTCCTTCTCGATCTGGGCATACCGCTGCTCTGTGGCCGTTAATGAGCGACTTGCATAGGCGACTGGATGAAGCATGCCATTGTCCTGGCGCTGGAGAAGGACAGCCCCCAGTCGGTAGCTGCTTGAGTCAGCTGAAACTACTGTCTCACGCTCTGGGCTGTATAGAGCAAGAGTCACTGGTGACGCAAGATCTTGCTTCAGGGTTTTGAAGGCTTTTTGCTGATCTGGTCCCCAAGTCCATGCTGCATCTGTTTGGAGTAAGTCTCTCAGGGCTTGGTTTTCTCAGCCAGGTTGGGTACAAACTTCATGAGTTGGTTGACCATCCCCAGGAATCTTCGGATTTCTGCTACATTCTCTGGTTCCTTCATATCAGCGATTGCCTTGGCTTTTGCTGGATCCCTCTTCACCCCATCTGCATCGATCACTTGTCCCAAGTATTCGAGGCGGGCATGGAAAATTCAAATTTATCCAAGTTGAGGGTTACGCCGCTTTGTGACAATCGGTCAAGAACTTCCTTCAGCTTTGCATCATGGTCTACTTTGTCTTTGCCAAAGACAAGATGTCATCTATGTGACACAGTACTCCCTCAAGCCCTTGAAGAATCTGGTCCATTTTTTTTCTGAAAATATTCTGGCGCTGAAGAGATGCCGTAGGGAAGGCGTTTGAACCTGTAGCGCCCAAAGGGAGTAATGAAAGTTGTAAGCTTTGAGCTCTCTTCGTCCAGTTTGATTTGGTGAAACCCTGAGTTTGCATCAAGTTTGGAGAAAACTTTGCCCTGGGCGATCTTGTTCAGAGTTTTCCTCTACCGAAGGCATGGCGTAGATTTCTCTTTTCACACTTGTGTTCAGCTTCGTCAGGTCCACGCAGATTCTGACGTCTCTATTTGGCTTTGGGACGCCAACGATTGGGGCACACCAGTCTGTTGTTGTCTCTACTGGTTCAATGACATTGCTGCAGACCATCCTGTTCAATTCTGCTTCCACTTTCTCCAACAGAGGGATGGGAACTCTTCTTGGGATGGTCTGACAAAATGGTTTGGCGTTGTCCTTGAGCTCAATATGTTGTTCATTTTCGAGTTCACCCAGTCCTCCAAAGAGTTGTGGATATTTCATCTTCACATCTTCTTTGGACCAGAACTTCGGAGGAGGCTGATTCCCACTTTGGCGTGTCTGGTGCTTTGCTTTGCTTGGCATAGTGCGGATCGCACGCACGGTGAATGCACCAGGAATGTCATGGATCAGTCCCAGTTTCTGGATTGCAGGCATACCAAGCAGTAATTTGGAGCTTTTGCCAATGTAAACTTTCTCACTTATGTGGGTCTTCCCATGAGAAAGCTTGATGAAGGCGAAACCCTTGATCTCAAGACGCTGGTCTCCAGGTCCAAGGAGCTGGCGGTCGGGATTGTGTAATTTCCCATATGCTGGTTTGAAGATGTGGTCTGGCATCACAGAAACTTGGGCTCCTGTGTCGATACACCAGGTGAGTTCCTGAGATCCCATCTTCAGTCTGATGTGCCAGCCTGGATCTGATGGTGTCTTCGCCTGTACACCTCCAACAAAGTAGTTTTCGACTTGCTGGTTTTCTTCTTGTACCTCTCTGACTGCCAAGGAACTTCTGCAGACAATAGCGAAGTGTCCCACTTTGTTGCATTTTCTGCAGTGAGTTTTTGCAGCAGGGCAGTTTTTCTTGCCTATAGGGTGTCATCAGTTGCAGTAACCACATGTATTGGTCTTCACTGACCCTCCAGTTGGATGACTGCGTGCCGTTTGATTGTGGCCGTTTTTGTGCAACAATGACCCTTTCGCCTTTTCTGCAGCCTGCAGGGCGTCCACTGTTGCCGACTTCGTGTTTGCCAGTTCTTTCTTCGTCAGTTCTCTCATAGAAAGAGTTTCAACTGTTTTCTGAAGGGTGAGTCCAGCTCCCACGTCATACAGCTTCATCTTTGCAATGTCGTCATGGCAAGAGAATACCAATTTGTCTCTAACCATCATGTCGACGTTGTCAAATTTGCATGCACTAGCTTTTTCTTTTACAGTGCGTAGCCATGCATCGAATGTCTGGGACGGTTCTCTACGCAGATTATACCAGAACTGTTCCCTCAGCATCAATTGGGGGTCGCGACGGTTAAAAAATTCGTCGTACTTACGCAGGACGGTTGCGTATCATTTTGGTCTTCTGCTGGGAGCCTTTCGTCAGCATTTTCAGGGTTGTCTCTGGCTGGTAGGTAGGCAAAATTCGAATAGATTTCGATGCCTTCATCGCCGATGTGGTTTAGAGAAGTCCTACCTTGACGACGTTGGGCTTTGTTGTTGCGCCAGTAGCCTGAAGAAAGATGTTGAACTTCATCTTCCACTTGCTCCATTCAGCACTGGGGTTGCTGCTGTTGACACAGAGCAGATCTGGTGTCCTTACGATGACAGTCTCTGCCATGGTCGTGGTTTCTTCTCCACTTCTACACTTCTGACACCATGTAATGGTATGCCGCACACTCAATAAGGTAAAGGCGGTGCTTGATTCCAAAGATATGGACTTTATTTGCTAAGTACACGAAGATACAGATGCGGTCGCCGCCATCATGCAGAGCCGAAGCTGGTATACCGTTCCGGTACAGTCCATGCTTAAAACAGCATACACTACAGTCCACTTCCTTAACTAAACGAAAATACTGATAAACTGACGCTGGTTTAAGCCAGTCCATACTGATAAATTAACACTGGTTGAAGCCAGTGTTACTTTACTGGGAATTACAAATATGAAGATGCTAACTTCTTTTTCTCTAGAAGACTATCAACAACTGATCCCAAATATAGCAAAAGGTACAGACGGTGCAACAGGAATGTTCAATGTTGTTCAGAAAAACTTCTACAGTTAGCTAACAAAACAGCAATTCATCCTCAGGTTCCCACAGTGTTTTGCAAATGTCTAGACCAAAAAGACCAATCAGAAATCTCCAGTTTTGTTGCCAAGTACACTATGGCTGGCAAAGGCATTATTTTGTTTTCCATCACCATCTTCAGACTTGTTCTTTTATTCATATTACTTATTTTTCTTTTTCACAGTTTTCAGAAGACATTGTTCCACAACAGTCATACTGTAATCAATGAATACATGCATTAATATATGCATACATGCTTTCAAATACACGCATTTCTATGTGAACATGCAATCATGCAATGTTTTCATGTTTCTGGAATGGGGTGAAATGGCAGGTTTGGGGAAGGGGAAGTGGGACACAGGAGGAGGGGCGAGGGTAGAATGCATGTGTTGGTGGATGAGTTTTGTGTGTGTGTGTGTGTGTGTGTGTGTGTGTGTGTGTGTGTGTGTGTGTGTGTGTGTGTGTGTGTGTGTGTGATGTGTGTGTGTGTGTGTATGTGCATGTTGCCAAGGTGAAGAAAGAGACATGAAGAGTGTGATAATGAGCAAAGACGGGGAGAAAAAAAAACACAAAAGAAAGAGAAACAGATAGACAAACAGACAGAAAGATAAACAGAGAGAGAAAGAGAGACAGAGGCTGGAGGAGGGTTGGGGAGACAGAGAGAGAGAGAGAGAAAAAAATTGGCAAAAGGGCAAAAGACAGTGATGTAACCCTTTCAACCCTTCTCAGTTTAAAGCCTGAGCATCCTCTCCTGCCTGTCCAGTTTAGGCTGACCTCCTTGAACAATGGACACCTCACTTAAACTTTTATTACCAGAAGCTATTTTGCCAGAAAGCAAACAAATCCACATGGTTATTGCCAAATGACTGCTGAGCAAGATATTACAATTGCATGTCATATGATGCACTTTCAAACGTTTGATTCTTTGACAATTAAAACAGTATTTCACTTTCTACACGAACAAAATGGATACTTCATTTCAACTTTAAGATCAGAGCAGGCTTCCAAGGGTGGTGCAGGATTGCTCCCAGCTGATTAGCTCGGCAGTTGAAGACAGTGCTTCTCTGGGTCCTACTGCCTTCAGGTGTATCTTTTTCTCTTCTTCTTTCTTAATTTCAATATCAAAAACAGTTTTACCAAGATGCGAAAATCTTCAAGTTTCCAGCTCAAAATTATTGTTTTGCACATTACTATAAATTCTGTAAAATATTACGCACCTTTGGACTTGTAATGCTTTGACAAAGTCAAATATTGCTTCTTTTTTTTTCCATTGCTTCGCGTTCGAACATGAACATTTTATTAACAAAGCTTTTATTTTCACCTATGTAAAATTTGTAGACCGTCATTTCATAGCTTGGAGGTTAGACCAGTTTGAGTAAATCAGTGCTGCCTCCTGATTCGCTTGGGCGCATGTCCATGACGCTGTTCAGCATTGCCCAAACATTGCTTCGGCACAGGGATCAGATTTCTTCTTTACCAGCTGTTTTCTTTCAAAGTTGAATGTAATGGGATTAGTTCCAGTCGAATCTCACATGCATGCTACTAATCTGTCTTTTTATTCTGACCTTTGCAAGACTGAATGCCTTTTTAAGGTTGAATGTAATGGGGTTAGTTCCAATCAAATCTCATGCGCATGCTACTAATCTGTCTTTTCATTCTGACATTTGCAAGACTGAATGCCTTTTCAGGTTGAGCATGATAGAATTAGTTCCAATCAAATCTCACATGCATGCCGCTAATCTGTCTTTTTGTTCTGACATTTGCAAGACTGAATGCTGGTGCACCACACACTTCACACCCACAAATCCAAAGAAAAAGAGGTGAAGGTGACAACTAGGCACACAAGAGTGAATCATGTACTATACCGCAAGTTCTTATTTCCTGACTGCAGTCTGTATCAAGCAGTAAAAGTAAACAAAACACACGTCTAAAAATCTGAAGAAAGTAATAGGTCATACACATACACATGCAGATCAGAAAAAAAGGTGGAATGCGATGAATCAATCTTCTGCCATTCATAAATAAGAAAACACCCTCCATCTCCCTATACGTTTTGTCTCAATAAACAGTGACAGCTTGATCTGTGTAAACTCTATGTGTCATACACATACACAAGCAGTTAAGAAAAAGGTGGAACGTGATGAATCATACTTCTGCCATTCATAGATAAAACACCCCACCCCTCCACGCTTTATTTCTATTAAAAGATGATAGTTGGTTTTTGTAAAATTCTCTGTGTGTGTGTGTGTGTGTGTGTGTGTGTGTGTGTGGTGTGTGTTTTGTGTTGTATTGTGTTGTGTGTGTTGTGGTGTGTGTGTGTGTGTGTGTGTGTGTGTGTGTGTGTGTGTGTGTGTGTGTGTGTGTGTGTGTGTATGCATGTATATGTACATGTGTAGATGACTGGATGCACAGAAGGCTGACTCAGTAAGGCAGCCACTAAACAGTAAACTGCAGTCTGAAGTACTTTAAAAACATGTTGCTCTTTGGACACTGTTTCCTCGTTTCAATACAAACAGACTAGTGCAGGGTTCTTGGAACCTGAACAAAAGTGCACCGACATTTATTCAGCGTCCTCATGCAGATACAGACAATATAAAACGAGACTGCTGCAGCACTTAACTTTCTTTTGTTGGCTTAAACAGGAAGACTGAAGTAGTAGCTTTATCTGCCAGAAATGTATTAAGCCATAAAAGCACTCATTCCTCCTGTATCATTTTATTCAGTTAAATGAAACTATGTCCCATAGAGGCCTCAAACTGTACATGCTTAAGGTCTGTTAAAGGGGAATACTACTTTTAGAAACACACACACACACAATATAATAACATATACTCTACAACTTCTGTTTGGAAGATTTCTGATGATGATTATTTTCGCAGCTTCTTCATTTTGTTTTTTCCCCTCAACAGCATTTGACAACACGTAACCAGTCCAAACATACCATGTGTGCTTAGAAGGTGTAGCAAAAGAATTCATATAACAGCCATTTGTTGAATCAGCTAATGTAAAACTAAATATACCTGGCCTTTGCCATTAATGATATTAATGCATGTCTACAAATTGACCTGTGTGCTGTGTTTCATGTTTGTTTGCAGTCATAGCAGACAACTACTGTTCACTCTAAATTTTTACTTCTAAGCATGACTGTAGTTTTGTTTTCAGCTCTCTTCTGTGAATTATGGGTCACATGACAAATTGATCAAGTCGTTTGAGAACTCAGTTTAGCAGACATGTAAAGATGAGTGGCAAGTCCAATCATTTCATTATCCATCAACTGCAACAATAAGGGTATGAATAAATTGACAGTGCACCCAACTTTGATCTTTAGACAAAAATCAGGAATATTTGAACAGTGCGAATTTGACTTTAAAATGTCTTTTAACACCACACAGGAACATGAACTGCCCTCTGCTTTGATTGTCTGTGAATTTTGTTCCTTCTGTCAGTTTTCACCTGGATACATTAATATCCCTTCTAGATACCGACCGTACAACCTATTCTGTATCATATGGAAAAGATCTACACATTGGTTTCTGAGCCATCTTGCAAACCAGCAGATGTAGCCCTAAACAATAACCACGCTCTACAGACTTAGCATGCTTACAGAACTGCGACTGTCAAAATAAAAAGTCCACCTCTGAGCTAAGAATTCCATTGGTGCATTAGGTTACAAAATCAATGCTGTTCATACATGAAAAAATATGAAGCTTTGAAACTACGTACAATTTGTTTTAAAACTTTACCTCTTTGCATGCTGTCTGATTTGTTCCAGTTCAAAAGTAGTGTATGGTCGAGGTGAACGAGATGGAGGCAGTCCCTGGTTTGATGGCAGGTTTGGCTGTAAACTGTAAACACAGAACAGCACTGTTTAGTCATGGCACATTGACAATATTCTAATAATCACTTGTAGTGAGCTTTAGACTTCTTTATACCAGTTCAAACTTTCCATCATATCATTCTGAGCAAAAGTGACACTGATACTTTCATCATGAGTACAGCCTTTTCTTTAATATCATTGACTGCAGTATAATCAAGGGATGTCTGAGCTGAACTGTTATCATACTGCATCTTACAGAATTTTTAAAATGAAAATGTCTACACAAGATTACAGTAAAAAAAAAAGTAATCTTACTTTACAAACTGGTTTTCTAAAACACACAAACGGGTGATAATTCAAAATCACACAGTAAATTACATTCAACTTAACATCAGATTAAAGTCAAAATATCTGTTTGTACAGAAAATTTTGTAGAGTGTTCCTGATAATTCTTTCCATTAAAAAAGCAACAACAAAAACCCCTTGATCCTTGATGGAGAGAAAATATAACTGTCATGCAAGTCATTATTTACTCATCTATCTAATTATACATTCGTTAGATTAAACATCATTTTTCTATTTCCTTTTATAACTATCTAGTCAGAGATATTTCCTTATATAACTATCGATTCAGCAGTCTTACAACTATTGTAATAATTATCTGTAAATGTGATTTTCCTTTTGTCTCCCTTACCATTTGCGTAACTCTCCTATTTCTAGCCAATCTTCTCTCTGAATCTGATGAATGCGAGGACCAATATCAACTACTACAACACAATAATCCCACTCCTCTTTTTCTTCCTTCCCTGCCACGCCTTTTCATGTCTTTGAAGGCTATGTGCCCTAACAGAACTAGCTGTATTAGTCTAATCATAAAGGTTGTTAATATCCCTCTGGAAACCACAACAAACAACTAAGGCTTTGAACTTTCAGAAATTGTTTGCTTTTATTTACCTAACCTATTATTTCGTTTGTCTTATACAAATCATTCTGATGATGGTCTAGGACTGAAATTCTGTTTTTCTTCTTCTTCTGTTTTTAAAAACTTTTTCATTTTTTTCTTCATTAACTCAAAGACACTGGTTGTGCCAAACTGATTCGTTCCTTGCCTTGCTCACAAAATGTAATATGCCAAACAGATCAAAGGTCCTTTTAATTTTTATGCACAAACAAGGTTCAACCAAAGAGGAACTACCAATGCCAATGCCATAAGTTTTATGATTAAATGTAAGCAGTTCTTTCCAGTTGACCAAAAACAACATAGTTTTCTCTCTAACAGCATTGTTTTAATACTGGTAAAAGGTTGCTCTTTCCCTTAACATGATGGCAGAACAAAGGAAAATTTCATTTCAGTTGCAATCAAACTTGTTACATGGACGGCTCCCTCTTTGACCTTCGTCGCCTCACTGCCAAGACAAAGAGCATCAAAGATCTCCTTCAAGAAGTCCTCTTTGCCGATGACTGCGCACTGGTGGCCCATGCAGAATCCGATCTGCAAACGATGCTTGACCGCTTCTCCGATGCTTCAAAGCTCTTCGGCCTGACAATCAGCCTCGGAAAGACTGAGGTGCTTCACCAACCCGCACCAAACACCAACCCCTCGGCACCCACCATCGTCATTGACGACTCCCAGCTTGCGGACGTTGAACATTTCAGATATCTAGGAAGTACCATCTCCTGTGATGGCTCCCTGGACAGGGAAGTTGATGCCCGAATCAGCAAAGCAAGCCAGGCGCTGGGAAGACTCCGCAACAGAGTGCTTAGTCAACACAACATTCGGCTGACTACAAAACTGAGAGTTTACAACGCAGTGGTCTTGCCCTCTCTCCTCTATGGGTGCGAATCTTGGACACTGTACCGCAGACACGTCAAGAAGCTGGAGAACTTCCACATGCGAGCTCTTCGCTCCATACTCGGAATCCATTGGCAGGACCGTGTTTCCAACCTCGAGGTCCTGGACCGTGCTCACACTACAAGTATCGAGTCCATGCTCATCAAGGCCCAGCTTCGATGGGTGGGGCATGTCATCCGTATGGAAGAGCACCGTATGCCAAGGCGACTGCTGTATGGAGAGCTTCTGCACGGCAAGAGAAACCAAGGGCGCCCAAAGAAACGGTACAAGGACTCGGTCAAATCAAACCTCCAGTGGTGCGAACTCAAACCAAAAGAACTAGAGGAGTGCGCCAGTGACCGACCTCTGTGGCGGGCCACAATTCACAAAGCCGCTACCAACTTCGAAAGTACTCGACGCCAAAAGCTGACTGCCGCCAGGGATCAACGTCACAGAGCAGCAGCAGCAGTGATCACGACAACGGACTTCCAGTGCCCCCACTGTTCCAGACTCTGCGCCTCCAGATTGGGGCTGCAGAGCCACCTCCGCGTACATCGATGAGCTGCAGAAACGCTAACGTCATCTTCGGATCCGAAGGACTACCACACACATGTAATGGATCTGTGATTGGATGTGACAAAGGGAACATTATTTTGATTGATATATAATCCATTTTTTTCCCCTGTGCATTTCCTGCTAGTCAGTACAAACATCTGCAGGCAAGCATACATATCTTTCACACTTTTTCTCATTTAGCATTTGTGACATAAATTTGAGAAATTCAGATATCTACAGGCACCACTAATGGAAAAACCCATTTAAATACTATGAAAGTAAACAAGAATTTTTTTTTTATATCATGTATATATTGTATGTAAAGTTTATCTTTAGGACATCTGTTAAAACCTTGAAACATGGCCAAAATGTTACATCATGAGATGACCATGATGCATTTTTAGTACATCTCCATTACGGAAGATGGACAGTAAGCTTTAATTCATCTATGTTTTCCAAGACAGTGACATCCCTAACTGATCCCTTCCATTTATCCTGTTCAGAGCCTAGTCAAAAGGGCAAAACTGATAGGCCTGGTTCATTCATCTGATTCTTGTAGCATCACAGTGGCATGATCTACAGAAAGAGCTTTCACTGCTATGGAAATAGATTCAAGACTACCTGTGCAATTCCAGACATGCTGATTTACCCCTGCTTTCTTGATGGTGTACACCACTTGTAACACAACAGTGTGGCTAACTTATGTCATACTGTCCACATTAATCAGTTTATAATGAAACAGTCAGAGGTATATGCTGATCTGGGACACCACAAAAATCTGGTTCTACTCTTTGTCACTCCTAATGGGCTACCGTGGCTCAAACCTATGATCTCCAGATCAAAAGTCAAGTGTTATGACTATTTGGATATCACTCCCATCTGCCAGAGCTTCAAGACTTCGGTACTCACCCTGTTGGCATGATTTCCAAAGGCTTGTCACAGGAGAGGCAGTGGTAGTGCTGAATCAACTGTCTGTTGACAGGAAAGAAAGAATCCATCAATGACAAGTAGCAAAAGACGGAGGGATCAACCATGGCCAAAAGAAGTAAGAAAGCAAATAATGTGCTGAGAGAGGGGAGGGAGTGGGGAGAGAGAAAGAGATAGATAGATAGATAGACAGACAGGCTGACACAGAAAGGCAAAAACAGAGACACAGAGAGACAAATGGAGAGGTTTGACAAAGGTTCAATGTAATAAGATCACCAGCTTAACAGTTCCTATTAGCTAATTTAAGTTAATGTATTAAATGTATTTAAAAAAATAGCAACTGTAAATTCCAGTTTTCTTCCTTATGAAAAAATAAATAGATAAAATAAATCATGAACATGAGAAAATTATACTGCGTTATACTGTGTAGACAGCATGACAGGGCTGGTCTACACAAGCACAGTTCAAGGGAAATAACGTAGTTTTAGTCTCTTGTTGTTCCTTTGGAGAGTTGTTCCCCTTCAGTGGTAAAAAGAAGGTTGTGGAATTGAAGATAAAGTATTTTGATTTGGTTCTAGTTTACTATTTTCATTCTTTGTATATAAAAAATCTTGTTGGAAGTTACTAGAAGTAATTATTTTGGTGGGGTTGGTTATTCTTTCCCTAAATGAATAATTTCAAGTTCCCCAACCTGCTTCCTGTTCCTGACAAGTTTCGACATCCCATTTCCGGTTACTTGACATAGAAGTACCTTCCCTTTTTGACCGGCTGAGGAGAGAAGGAAACATGTTGGCTCTCTAGAGGGAAAACACAGTTGGCAAAGTGGTCTCTTAATTCAAGGTTAGTAGTTGTAGTAAGATTATAAGTAGATTAGACTAAAAACTAAGCTTGTATATTGTTACTGATCATATTATGAATTGGACTTGTCTAGATACTGGTCCAAGTTGGTATGTTGAACCGGTTGGGCTCACCATGTGCTTTTGGTAGGCATTTTGAAATTGAGGAAAGGATCCTGGCCATTCTGCAGGATATTTAGTAGGCTGTCTTGTTTGAAACAGTACTTAGGCACGTTAAAGGAATTAATAGATATATTTTCTCTGTCATGCTTATTCAGTCTCTTGTGCTCTCCCTTCTCAAGTTGAACAGAGCTAAGAGTCTAATCTTAGTGACTAGTCTAAAATTCTTTCTCATTTTGATTTCCCTCAGTCTGTATATTTTCTCTCACCTTCTTTTAAGGGTCATCACTAACAATGTGTGCCTAGGGCTAGGGTTCATAATTTAGCTTAATACTCCTGACATTAATTTATTATACTAATAGAAGATTTATATAGTTAGGGCCTAGTTCCAGTGGAAAAGCCTTTTTATTCCTTTGTTCTTATGAAATGACCCTTGCGACTAAGGAGAAGAGAGTCGTTTAGCTTAGTTAGCATGTACTGTGTTGCTACATTTGAGCTTTTCTCAGTGCTAGAAGTTTGTGGAGATAAATTGTTGTTGCATTGATGTAAGAATATTTTTAGAATATTGTTGGTTATTACTGCGCAAGGGCTTGAATGCTTATGTATGGAAGAGTTATAAGAATGTGTGAAAGGCATAATGTTTCCACGCTAGTGGGTTAGGATTGCCAACTGGCTGGGGTAGTTGTGTGTGGCAAAATTGATGTATTTTTATTGATGTTTTTTATGCTCAGTGGTGTTGCTCTTGGTTGTAGTTTTAATAGTAGATTTCTTCACTATAGGGGACTGATGTATTGTGTTATGTGTTTTTCCCAGGGGCCGCCTCCTCTTCTTCGACTTCATCGTTTTCTGCCACACTTTTATTTCCCTCCTTACCCTTGCCTCCCTCCAACCTTGCCCAAATTACCCTCATTAGCCCTGCACCCAAAGTTGTCCCTGGTCTAGCCCGCAAATACCCATACCCTGCTACCCGTCTCAATGTACCTGCGGAACCTTAGGGATGGGATGATGTTATGCTTGGCTGAACTTTTTTGATGATTTACCTTATGTTTGATGGTAACCTTAATGGTGGTTTTGGATAATCGTTTGCCTCAAAATCAATGTGTCTGGTTAAATAAACCAGTGGTTGATTGTCGAGTTGATATTGTTCAGCGAGACAAATTAAACTAGTAATATCAATTGTAAGCCATTTGTTTTGTCTGCGTAAGCAAGAGCCTTCCTCGGCCCCTCCTGTAGACAGACTCAGAGTGACTCCCCTGTTCTATATCCTTTTGTTCTCTGTCTCTGTCTCTCTCTCTCTCTCATCTTGCTCCTACTCTTTAAGTTGGGGATCAGTGTCTGTCTGTCTGTCTTCATTTCTGGCGCCCAATGTGAGGCTAAGGAAGGCTAAAAAAAAATAATAATAATTAAAAAAAATAATAATAGATAAATAAATATTTTTTTTTATGAAGATCCCAAGTTGTAAAACAAAAAGAACAGACCAGCATAAGTTGTACCATGAGTACTGAAGGTACACCGCCAGGTAGCTTGAGTGAGGATGCCCAAGCAGGTGAAGGAAATGGGGTGGAAGAAAACCAGCAAGCCACGGTCGCTGGTCTCCAGAAACAGCTGGCCGACATGCAGAGGCTACTCTCCCTAGTCACCCTTCAACCCGCTGCAGCAACGCCACCCGTCATCAACGTCACGGCCCAAGCAGCCGTGAGGATCAAGACTTTCTCAGGGTTTGTCCCTCAACCAGGGGAAGTGTCTTTTGTAGAGTGGGAGCAGCAATGCCAGCAGCATCTACAAGATGGCACGATCCCAGAACTACGGGCGAAGATGTTGGGCAGCCTCCGGGGACTCGCCTACCAACAGGCAAAGGACTGCAGTGATGCTGCCGACATCCTGAACACTCTTCGGGGCATCTACGGGAGGTGAAGACGGTGGACGACCTACTTCTAGAATTCAACACCATGACGCTGCAGCCTAAGGAGGCTCCATCCACCTTCTTGGGACGTTTGTGGTCCGCCCTGGCGGGGGTGGCGGCAAGGATGGAGATGGGTCAGCAGGAGCAGCAGTGGCGGGTCTACCATGTGTTTTCCCGGTCAGTTCCACCCATGCTGGCTCTGGAGCTGCGGAACAGCTTTGGTTTTCCAGGGGAGGCCACTCCAGACCTCACCAGGCTACTCCAGACGGTCCGGAGAGTGGAAAAAGTGGGCGAGGAGCCCGGCTCTAGGTCCAAGGACAGTCGCAGAGTTCACGCTAATGCCGCAACAATGCCGGGACCCAGCGAGGGACTCTGTGACAGCGACCTGGAGAAAATCGCCGAGAAGGTGGCTGAGAAGTTGGGGGCGACGTTCACAGAACCTCCTGGTCCGGTGCACCCGGGGGCTCAACCTCCACGACCCAGGGGGCCATGCTACCGGTGTGGCCGACACGGTCACTATGCCAGACAGTGCCGGAACCAGCGGGAACAGCAGAATTTTAAACGGCCAACAGTCGGCGTCGGGGTCCAGACGCTGACTGACAACAATTCAGGACCCAACCGAGGGCATGAACAACTCCTCAAGGATGCCATCAACACCATCGAGGCCAGCCGCAACATCAAGCCTGTCCGCCTGAGGGGAGTCGACGTCAAGCTGGCGGCTGGCCAAATTATAAAAACTAAGGGGAAAGGTGCCGGGTGCTTTGCATGTCTGCCCTCGTGCCCCAGAAAACATCAGATGGGGACTGAAGGTACTGAAGACTGAGGTAAGAGGTAATGAACTGGTTATTTTTGTGCAAAACTGTAGACGCTGGGGACAGACCACCTAACCCCAAGAGACACATTGGCAGACATCAGCACTGAGGCAGACATTCTGGAGGCCTTGGTTGGGCCTGCATGTGAAGAGGAGATAGAAGTGGAAGGGGTGAGAACAAAATGTTTGTTGGACAGTGGGTCCCAAGTGACCATCGTCTCGGAACAGTTCTATAGACAGAACCTCGCCCACCTGCAAATCCAGGAACTGACAACACCCGTCAATGTGGTTGGTGCGGGGGGACAGAGTGTGCCTTACTTGGGTTACATAACCATGCAGTGTCGGCTACCAAAGGTCCTGGCAGGGAAGGAGACAGTCACTTCTGTAGTCTGTCTTGTGGGTCATGGGGGTACCGAATTTTCAAGGACAGTTCCGATTATTCTGGGAACTAATGTTTTCAGAGACCTGCCACGATCTCTGGTAACCGACCATGTCAGATGTGAGGCACTATTCATGCTGGCAAATGCTGCCGACAGTAGTGATCCTGATGGCAAAGTGGGGACCATCGTCTTGAAGAAGAAGACAGTCATACCCCCTATGGGTACGGCCAGTGTTGTGGGTCAACCCCGGGTCGGAGACCTTCAGACCTTCTCCTCGGTGTTGATCCAGGAACACTGTGACCAACAGCAAAATGTTAAGGTGGGACTGGTAGCGACAAAAGTGGCTGTTGAAGATTTGCATGATGTGAGATTGACCCTTTGCAATTTTTCTGATGTAGATTTAGTCTTACAGAAGAATTCCAAGATAGCAGATGTGTATGTTGTTCGTGCCATGTATGATATGCATAAGGTCTTAGACGAGTTTAGTGGGTTTGCCTGAACCACAGGATGTGATACTGAACACGCACACAGTCACGCACTCACAAAATCACACTCACATCTCAGACACAGAGGGTTTGCACTTCTGATTATACATGCACGGCAGTTCTGTTTCGGAGAGAGTGCACCAGAAGAGTGGCGCAAGCATTTTGCCCACCGACTCTCGTCCTACTCTGATGTATTCATCCAACATGAGTTGGACATAGGCAGAACGAGGTGGAGCAACACGACATTAATCTCCAGCCAGGATGCACCGTCAGAGAGAGACCCCGACCCATTCCTCCAAGAGACTTTGAGGAGGCAAAGCGGCATATCCAGGAGCTTCTGGAGGCAAAAATCATTACTCCAAGTTGCTCGCCCTTTGCAAGTCCTATTGTTTGGTGAGGAAGAAGAACAACGCCCTGCGGTTGTGTGTGGACTATCGAGCGGTCAACCGTTTCACCATCAAAGATAGCTATGCCATCCCAAAGATCGATGACCTGTTCCTCACACTCAACGGCAGCCAGTGGTTCACGAGCATGGACCTCAGCAAAGCGTATTACCAAGTACCACTGACTGAACGGGCGAAACAGATCTCGGCATTTTACGACACCTTTCGGGCTTTTCCAGTTCGAGCGGATGCCTTTTGGCCTCTGCAACTCCCCAGCAACATTTCAGCGGCTGATGGACAAGGTGTTCATTGATATGAACCTCAGTGAACTGATCGTGTTCTTAGATGACATATTGATCCATGGTCGTACGCTGGAGGAGCTGGAAGACCGGACCATCCGCTCGCTGGAACGGCTGAGGAAGTTCAAGCTGAAGCTCGACCCACAAAAGTGCCTGTTTGGGACAAAGGAGGTTTGCCACTTGGGTCATGTCATCTCCGACCAGGGGATAAAACCAGACCCGGAAAAGATCTCTGCCTTGACGACCTGGCCGATTCCTCGCACAGTTCGCGACGTTAAGTCATTTATCGGGTTTGCTGGGTTCTACCGGAAATTCCTCCCAAGGTTCGCCCAGATAGCCAAGCCACTCAATGACCTAACTGCAGGTTATATCCCAAGGGGCTGCCAGAAGAAAGGAGAGAAGAAAAACAAAGGCCTTACCCTGACATCGGACATCACGCACATGTGGGGAGATCAACAACAAGCGGCATTCGATGCACTCATCCAGGCATTGACATCTGAGCCTCTCCTGGCAGTGGCTGACCGCACCAAATCATTCACTCTGCACTGTGATGCAAGTGGAACTGGAATCGGTGCTGTACTGTACCAGGAACAAGACGGGAAGAACAGGGTGATTGCATATGCCAGCCGATCTCTCAACAAGACTGAATCCAACTACCCAGCACACAAGAGGGAATTTCTTGCCTTGAAGTGGGCAATGACGGAGAAATTCCATGATTATATTCTGGGAACTCAAGTCACAGTAGTCACGGATAACAATCCCCTGCGGTACATCCTCCACAAAGCAAAGCTTGATGCTGTGAGTCATAGGTGGCTTGCCTCTCTTTCCATCTATGACTTTGACATACAGTACAAGAGAGGATCCAGCCATTTGGATGCTGACGGTCTGTCTAGGCGACATGACAGGGAAGAAATTCTTGAGGATGCCGAGTACCACAAGTTCCTGGAAAACACAGAGTTCATCAGGAGAAAGGCCACTGAACTTGACAACCAAAGCAACAAATGGAAAACTGCAAGCTCCGTGGTGGTCAGGGCGGTGATGGAAGCCAAGGGCATTAGGCCAGCCAGCAACAACCAGGTCAGCCTACATGTGTCATCGTGCCGTCAGTCAGTTGAGACGGACACAGAGGAAAACCTGCCAGCAGTGGAACAGCTGGTAAAGGACCAAGCCTGATTCGTGACGATATCCTGGAGCCAAAGGAGAACGGGGTTGGTACCATCAGCGAAAGAGAGTGGAGAAGACTACAACTGGCTGACCCTACACTGAACTGGGTGATTCAAGGGTTAGAAAAGGGCCACAGATTGAGTGCCAATACACAAGCGGGTGTCTCACCTGAGATGAGGGTTTTCATCCGAGAACAAAACAAACTGGTGATGAAAGAAGGTGTTCTCCGCAGGAAAGTAGAGGGTGACGAAGGGAGAGTGAAGTGGCAACTGGTCATCCCCACCTCAAAGCGCCAACAGGCAATGTCAGGTGTGCACGAGGATGTGTACCATCCACATCTGGAGAGTGCACTTCAACAGGCAAGACTCCGGTTTTTCTGGCCCTTCATGGCCCGAGATTTGGAGAGGAAGATCAGGCGATGTGGGAGGTGTGTACAGAGGGGAGCTGCCCAAGAGAAGGCTCCTATGGAGACCATCACCTCCAGTGTTCCCTTGAGCTCCTCTCCATTGACTACCTAACCATCGAGGTCAAGGGCCAGAAACAGAATATCCTGGTGATACTCGATCACTTCACCAAGTTCGGTGTTACAGTCTGCACCAAAGATCAGAAAGCCAAGACTGTTGCTCAAGCCCTCTGGCAGAACTTCTTCATGATCTACGGTTTCCCTCAGCGCATCCTATCAGATCAAGGAAGAGACTTTGAGTCTGAGCTGTTGAAAGAAGTGTGCCGAGTAGCTGGCATCAAGAAGTGCCGCACGACACCATACCACCCTGCAGGCTCACCTGTTGAACGCTTGAACCGAGAGATCATCCACCGACTCCGCAGCCTTGAGGAGGAACAGAAGAAGGACTGGAGAAAAAGTCTACCAGCAGTGATGCATGCATACAACTGCAGCATTCATTCCAGCACAGGTTACAGCCCGTATTACCTGTTCTTCGGACGCCATCCACGCCTACCGATTGACTTGGCGTTTGGAATTGATTTAGATGCTTCTCGGAGGGAATCACCAAGGCAGTTTGTGCGAGACACGAAGAACCGTCTCCAAGAGGCCTACACAACTGCCTCCAACAACATGGACAGGCGTGCCCTCAGGAACAAGGCACAGTACGACACATCCGCCTATGCTGCTGAACTTGAGGTGGGAGACAGAGTCTTAGTGCGACGACTAGGCCCCAGGATCACCTCAAAAGTGTGTGACCGTTGGGAGAAAGGGGTGTACGTAGTGGTCGACAAGCCTGGTGATATGCCCGTGTACTCGGTCAGACTGGAAGGGGGTATTGGGCCTGTGCGGACACTTCATCGCAACCTGTTATTACCAATAGGCATGCTTGATGAAGAGACCAATCAAGTCCGAGAGAAGGAAAGAGAGCCGAGGCCCAAAACCAAAACCGAAAGGAGCAGGACAGAGCTGCAGGATGTTGAAGAGGAGGACACGGCCTCTCTGCAGTTTGAATTAGCATGGACCAATTCAGATTTGAGGCCAGAGGCACCTGTGTTTGTTCCACCTGGCGAACCTCTGAGGACAGATGTGGGGGAGCTGTTGGAAGAACCACAGGAAGCATCTGAACCAGGAATGGGTTCCGGACAGGAACCCATGGAAGCAGTTGGTGACACACAGGAACCCAGCCAAGCCAGTGTGAACACGGGAGATCAGGCTGAGACGCAAGGCATTACTGACCCAGCAGAACCAGAGAAGGATCACGAGGATGGATCCGTGGATGGGTCGGTTGATCTCAGCCACACGGAGTCTGATGAGGCAGTAGGTTTTGATGCAGAGGGGGAAGAGCCTGCACCAAAACTTAGGAGGTCATTACGACAAAGGCGGCATGTGGACCGTTTGAACTTGGCACATAGAGTGGCAGCAGATCTTCCTGTTGAGTCTGCCACTGTTGGCGAAGCCAAGGATCTGGGACCTTGGCTGAGACAGTTGGAGGAAAGTTTCGAAATCCTCTCCAAGTCCTTGTCAATGATAAAGGAACATTATTTCATCTTGGCCAAGAAATGCGTGTAGTTATATACCAAAGAGAATGTCTGGCAATGATTTATTGCTGGTTCAAGAAAATTTTGCCATTGTATGAAAGGACTAGACAATGAAAAAAAAAAATGAAAAAATTTATGTTTTCCTTTTTTTAAAATTTTTTTGGCAGGGAAAGTGTAGACAGCATGACAGGGCTGGTCTACACAAGCACAGTTCAAGGGAAATAACCGTAGTTTTAGTCTCTTGTTGTTCCTTTGGAGAGTTGTTCCCCTTCAGTGGTAAAAAGAAGGTTGTGGAATTGAAGATAAAGTATTTTGATTTGGTTCTACGTTTACTATTTTCATTCTTTGTATATAAAAAATCTTGTTGGGAAGTTACTAGAAGTAATTATTTTGGTGGGGTTGGTTATTCTTTCCCTAAATGAATAATTTCAAGTTCCCCAACCTGCTTCCTGTTTCTGACAAGTTTCGACATCCCATTTCCGGTTACTTGACATAGAAGTACCTTCCCTTTTTGACCGGCTGTGGAGAGAAGGAAACACGTTGGCTCTCTAGAGGGAAAACACAGTTGGCAAAGTGGTCTCTTAATTCAAGGTTAGTAGTTGTAGTAAGATTATAAGTAGATTAGACTAAAAACTAAGCTTGTATATTGTTACTGATCATATTATGAATTGGACTTGTCTTGATACTGGTCCAAGTTGGTATGTTGAACCGGTTGGGCTCACCATGTGCTTTTGGTAGGCATTTTGAAATTGAGGAAAGGATCCTGGCCATTCTGCAGGATATTTAGTAGGCTGTCTTGTTTGAAACAGTACTTAGGCACGTTAAAGGAATTAATAGATATATTTTCTCTGTCATGCTTATTCAGTCTCTTGTGCTCTCCCTTCTCAAGTTGAACAGAGCTAAGAGTCTATCTTAGTGACTAGTCTAAAATTCTTTCTCATTTTGATTTCCCTCAGTCTGTATATTTTCTCTCACCTTCTTTTAAGGGTCATCACTAACAATGTGTGCCTAGGGCTAGGGTTCATAATTTAGCTTAATACTCCTGACATTAATTTATTATACTAATAGAAGATTTATATAGTTAGGGCCTAGTTCCAGTGGAAAAGCCTTTTTATTCCTTTGTTCTTATGAAATGACCCTTGCGACTAAGGAGAAGAGAGTCGTTTAGCTTAGTTAGCATGTACTGTGTTGCTACATTTGAGCTTTTCTCAGTGCTAGAAGTTTGTGGAGATAAATTGTTGTTGCATTGATGTAAGAATATTTTTAGAATATTGTTGGTTATTACTGCGCAAGGGCTTGAATGCTTATGTATGGAAGAGTTATAAGAATGTGTGAAAGGCATAATGTTTCCACGCTAGTGGGTTAGGATTGCCAACTGGCTGGGGTAGTTGTGTGTGGCAAGATTGATGTATTTTTATTGATGTTTTTTATGCTCAGTGGTGTTGCTCTTGGTTGTAGTTTTAATAGTAGATTTCTTCACTATAGGGGACTGATGTATTGTGTTATGTGTTTTTCCCAGGGGCCGCCTCCTCTTCTTCGACTTCATCGTTTTCTGCCACACTTTTATTTCCCTCCTTACCCTTGCCTCCCTCCAACCTTGCCCAAATTACCCTCATTAGCCCTGCACCCAAAGTTGTCCCTGGTCTAGCCCGCAAATACCCATACCTGCTACCCGTCTCAATGTACCTGCGGAACCTTAGGGATGGGATGATGTTATGCTTGGCTGAACTTTTTTGATGATTTACCTTATGTTTGATGGTAACCTTAATGGTGGTTTTGGATAATCGTTTGCCTCAAAATCAATGTGTCTGGTTAAATAAACCAGTGGTTGATTGTCGAGTTGATATTGTTCAGCGAGACAAATTAAACTAGTAATATCAATTGTAAGCCATTTGTTTTGTCTGCGTAAGCAAGAGCCTTCCTCGGCCCCTCCCTGTAGACAGAGTCAGAGTGACTCCCCTGTTCTATATCCTTTTGTTCTCTGTCTCTGTCTCTCTCTCTCTCTCATCTTGCTCCTACTCTTTAAGTTGGGGATCAGTATCTGTCTGTCTGTCTTCAACTGTGTAAGGCTTACATGGTAATCTGATCTGCCAAAACAATGGTGGTTCTCTAAAACTTTTGTGCCATGCATAAGATAAGATAATGTTGCTTATAGCCCAGCCGACCGCAAAGGGCCACATCAGGGCTGTGTGCCATGCATGTAAACTATGTACCATGCATTTAAACTACATAAAAAAAAATAAAAAAAACACTGAGAAACAGGATTTACAAAACAGTTAACAACACAGGATTTAAGTAATGAGAATGAGTCAAAGCTGATGACTGGATATCATCATTATCAACTTATTTTTTCAATATGTAATCACAAGTAACCTCATTATCACTCTCTTATGACCCTAGATCATGAGATCCATAACAAAGGCTTGGACCCCCACAGCTCATAGTCTTCAATCATGAGCAAATATTACTATTAAGCAGGTGCACACATTATTAAAGAGAAAACAAACAAACAAAGCAACATGGATCTAAAGAAGCCATCATGGCTCCCACCTCTTCAGGCCAGCAGCCTCGTCCTCGGTCCACTGGAGGTTTCCATCCTGGATCTTCTTGCTCAGCGCCTTCAGCTTCTGCTCCAGCCAGTCCTTCAAGGGGTTCAGTTCCATGCGGTCCAGCTTGCCGTCCAGGTCGTTCATCAGCTTGGCCAGCATGTTCTTCCACTCATCCGACTGCAATGTTCGAACAAAACAGACTTTTGCACTTTTTAATGTTATAGCCCAACTGCCACACTGAGCTTTTTCTACAGGGCTGTCTCAGCTCAGAGAAAACAGTACAAAGTCTTGATATGCAAAAAATTACAACAGTAAATAAATATGTACATTATTTACAAGAAATTCATAAGATAATAACTAATCGACTGATTTTTTTCAGAATGATCAACGTATGCTGTGCTGAAGGCGTCAAACATTCTTTTTAATTTATCACCCTCAGTTCTTACATAAAGAAATATGTTATAAAAGTAATTAAAAAACAAATGAATGCAACAACAAAAAAACATAAGAAGATCTTTTTCTATTTCTTTTAAAACTACAAACTAAAAAAAGTCAAAATAGGTTAAGAACCCCCCACACATAACTAAGCCCATTTAAATCAGAATGATTATTTCAACGGGGATTAACAAACACTGCAGCAACAATTTCAAGGACAAAAAAAGTTCCTCTGTTACACACAATAAAAAGTTCCTCTGTTACACACAATTTCAAGGGATAAAACCCAGCCCATAACATTCTACATCAGAAGTGTTTCGACATGCCTGTCAAAGCACACCTATGAAATGTCTGTAGGATAATGCATCAGGAGCTAAGAACAATAAGCACAATCAGTCACCCAAACTCTTGTCTGCCCTCTTCTTCTCTCCAGCCCTGACTGTCACAATGTTCTTCACCCTGGTCCCCAAAACTCTTGTACACAATCTGTGATGAATTCAATAGTAGCTACATGACTAAGTTCTGAGAATGCTAACAGAGTCAGAAGAATAGAATGTCTCTTCACCAACAAAGCCAACACAGCAGTTGTGGGAAAACACTGTACAAACACTGGACACCAGATGTCAAGAACTTGGTCACAGAAACCAACAACTCAAGGAAATCTATCACAAGATTATGCACAAAAACCGGTTTTGAAGTGAGGATGGAGATCATATGATTTGTCCAACATGTACAGTGATAGAAGTCACACATCTTTATGTAAAAAATGCCTTCATCAGTGTGGCCTGAGAAATGTTTCAGAGGAGGCTAGAAGCATGCGCAGCACAAAAAACAATAACAATAACATGCTTGCGAGAGGTTATGAACTTCCCCATTCCCACCCAGTATTCTTCCCCCCTCCCCAAACTCCTGTCCTTATAAAACACTGCTATAAACGACAAACTTTCGTAAGCATGTTTGTGTGTGTGTGCACACACAGACAGACACACACAAACAGAGCACGCATATATGTCTGTATTCAAAAACATATACACATGCAAAAAACGATAAGAAGATTTTGCAACATATAACCTTTATTCAAAATGACTTATGTTTCTCATGTAAAAATCTCCATGTTAAGATAACCTATTCAGTTACCAGTACACCTTGAATAATGACACCTACATTGCCTGCCAGCTGGTCCAGAATGTCTTTGATGGCTTTGTTGATCTCAGCTGTTGTGTTGTCAAACAGGTTGTGGTTCACCTTGCCCTCCAACTGCTTTTTGTCAGCTTTCTACAACGTACAGCAAACAAAAAACATGAAGTATTGTAAGTTTGAACAAATAACATTGAAGTATATGGTGTAAACAAGGGCTATCACAACAGGAGGAGAGCAGATGATGTCTTGCACAGGAATTTATAAACAAGAAGTAGGAGAAAAGTCAATGCAGTGTCATGTCATGTTTCTATGACAGTGGCAATCATGAACTGCTTCATGAATTCTGTGCATTCTGATTCTGATCAAACGTGTACTTTGAATAAATGTATATACAAAGCAGCGTCTATGAAATTACTGTTGTGTTATTTCTATGTGGGTGGGAGGTCCTGTCTGCCTCTGAATCTGTGGTAAACTTCGACACTGGCATTTTCAGCAGCCACAAGTTGTGAAAAAAAAAATCAACAGGAAGTAACAAATCAAGGTCTGGTCACCACATGCAAGAAATCATTCGTATGCATGATAGATCATGGATCTTGAATCCATGTTGGTCTTGCACCCAGTCTTCATGAAAATTTGATGGAAAAACTTAAAGCAACAGTTATTCAAGGTAACAGCTACAATCAAAAGAGAAGTCAAGGTCATGGTCACAATAAAGATATGAGGTAATACAAATGCATGTTAGAGCTTAAATCTTTTGCATCCAGTTTTCATAAAGCTGAGGACAGTAACTGATTATGGTCAATACATGAACCCCACTGGAGATTAAGGTCAGATGTAAATTTTGTGTACCATTCAAAATATTACAAACTTAAATGTTTTGAACAAACTTTCAAAGTTTTAAATTCACAAAATTCTTCAAACTTATATTCAAGAATTCATGAAAGAATAACGACTCTTGCCTTTCTATCATTCTAAAAGGTTTAATATGCTTATTTCATAATTAGATAAAATAATAATCAAATAACCTTATATGCAGTAAGGCAATGTTCTAAAACATCATAACAAGACCAACAATAATTCTCAACAAAACACCTCATTCGATATTCCCTCACTGACTTACCACATCCACCTCCATTGCAACATATTCTTTGTCAGCCTTCTTTCTGTCCAGATCCTTGCACACGCCATACAGCTCCTGTTAAAATATCATGGGAAGTCAATCTGATAAAAATCACATGATTTTCCATAACAAAAGATTTCTGCTGATTGTAGCAGGCTAGATTATGTATGGAGAACTTTTCTCCCTTTGCAGTGGCAAGCAAGTAAAATATCTGTGTGTGTATACTGACTGGCTGTCCAGAGAGTTGCTGGCTATATTAATATAGAAATAAGCACATTACAAATGCACTTCCCAATGAACAAGAACAGGTACCCAGTGATGAGGGGCACAACCAAACTGACTTTAGTCTTCTCACACCCAAGGTTAAAATCTGTTTTAACAAAGCCAAAAACCAGACCTTTCCCTGACCTGGACACTACAAGTCATCATGACTTGGTACTGATGACAATCAGGCTCAAGCTGAACAGCCACAAATGGAATACCCCACATACAGGATTCAACCAAGAAATGCTAAAGGATCTTGAGACTGCTGTCATCTCTGCGGCAAATGTAGGCGACAGGTTTACTCAAGTGAACTTGCTATAGAGTGATAACAATTTCATCGACAATATCAAAGAAGAACTTTATGAAGCAGCAAAAGACACCTTTTCCCATCTGTGTTTTGCGGTTGAAGGCAGCGAAGAAAAACTCCGAAGTCCACCACTTGACTGGAGAAAGTATCAAACTGATATCAAATGGAAGTCAGGTCAAAGAAAAGTAAAATCTTAATCAAAAGCTCCAAGAAACAGTCAGCAGTCACCATCACCCTGAACAGACAAACACTGGAAGAGGTGTGGCAGTTCAAGTATTTTAGATTCAATTCCAAGTAAAGAAGACACCTCAATAAAGGCTATGTCTGCCACAACAAGGTGTATAAAGTACCAAGTGATATCCATCTTTCTCAGTGGCTCTAAGAGCTGGACTCCAACAGCAGATTTCCAGTGAAAAATCCAGATTTTGGAGAAGATTCTTTCTCAGGCAGTCACATTTTGGATCACTGACTGCAACATTATTGAATATTCCTCTGATTACTGCTAGATCTGTGCTGAGCCTAATAAAAAAAACAAGTTACTGCTCGTTCACAAACCACACACCATGCATATAAATCTTTTGTAAGCCCTCCAGAAATAAACAAGAAAAATGAAGTGACTAACCTGACATGAAATTTGGGGAAAAGAGCCCAGCAACTGGTGTGAGGAGGAATACGCTTCTTAATCACCAGCACTCACCAACTGCTAAATTCAAGTGAGAGAGAAGACACAGACGCATATGCAGCAATTTTGCAGCCTCACTGGAGGGGTGACTATTTACAGCAGATAGATGAGAAGTGTGCAGTAAAGGAAGGGATGACTCATACACCCTTAAACCCATAGGCAAAACTGGGAGAGCTCAGTGGGACCCTGAACAAGTCCATGCAGTTGCGATAACAAAAAAAAGAGTGCTGTTAGCAGGCCAACTACAGAACCAAGATGGTTGCAATAATCAGTCTCGAGAAAGGCACGTTAGCTTTTTGAGCCGAGTGCCGGCTGATGCTAAACATAACAAAAACATGAACAGAGAGGGAGAGGACAACTGCACAATGACACTCATAAGTGATGCTAAACATAACAAAAACATGAACAGAGAGGGAGAGGACAACTGCACAATGACACTCATAAGTGATGCTAAACATAACAAAAACATCAACAGAGAGGGAGAGGACAACTGCACAATGACACTCATAAGTGATGCTAAACATAACAAAAACATCAACAGAGAGGGAGAGGACAACTGCACAATGATACTCATAACAACTGCACAATGATACTCATAAGGGCAAAACTGCACAATGATACTCATAAGGGCAAAACTGCACAATGATACTCATAAGGGCAAAACTGCAAAAGTGAAGGTTGTTTTAGCTGCAGGAATAGCAAGGGACAGCCAGTAATCTAGAGGTGATGAAAGAGCTGAATTGCCTAATCCAAGCCTTATAACCATTCAATTTCAAATACCCCTCTAAAAGTTTATCTGTAATGAGAATATTTAGTCTTTGTCTTGTCCTATCCCCTCTGAGACAAATTTTCAAAAACAGACATCAACATCCAACATATATGATCATCTAAAAAGAACAGCCCTGATGTGGCCCTTTGCGGTCGGCTGGGCTATAAGCAACATTATCTTATCTAAAAAGAAAAAGGGGAAAAAAACTTACTTAGCCAGTTTACATGAGGAAAAAAACGTCTAAAAAAAAAGAAGACACCTTCTAAGGGAGCACATGGGATGTTGGACTTGAATGGGATGTTCTTCTCTAGCCACCTTTTTTCTTCTTTGTTGCGGTAAAAGTTCTGGATCTATGTTGAATTATTTTCTGCAGGCTCACATTTTGCTCCACACTGAAATCTAGACTCCAGGTGGCTCTTGGCTCAGAGAATGAAGGCAATGTGGTAATAAGCGACTGATTCATTTTCCATTTGATAAATGATTGGAGGATATAATACAACATGTTAAAAAGTATATCAACACATTCCATGTTCTTCAAGTCAGATTACAGTGACAGACAACCATGGTGTTACACTCACTGAGAACCTATATGATCTAGTTGAAAGCATCCTATTCTAGGCTGTGTGTCTTTGTTTCAATGAGCCTAGCTACTCATGCCATTTGCCCCACCTCAATCTGCTTTCCTTTGGAAAGGCTGTCTTCTGACAAGTTGTGTGTGGTGTTGGTCAGCTTCTCAATGGAGGTTTCCAGCAGGACAAACATCTTCTGTAGTCTGGCAATGGCATTACTGTCCTGAGAACCATCAAAATATGTCAGACAAACAAGCTTATGCAGTATGAGATAACATCGTTTATTATCTATCAATGGCATCACTGTCCTGAGAACCATCAAAATATGTCAGACAAACAAGCTTATGCAGTACCAGATAACATCTTCTATTATCTATCAATGGCATCACTGTCCTCAAGACCAAAAGGTGTACAGCAAACGAGTCCATGCAGTAAGAGATAACATCTTCTATACTCAGCTGATGGAATCACTGTCCTAAGACAATCATCAAATGTCACTTAAAAGACCTATACAGTTAGAAGAGATGCTTCACCTACTGTGTACCAATGGCATCACTGTGTACATGTCACTGAACAAGCACTGTAGTGGGTGATACTTACCAAATCACAAGAAATTACAGCAAACATGTGCTAATACATATGCAAACCCTTTGCAGATAAGATACTTTTGTCTTTCTCTCTGAAAGATTAAATGAAGTAGTTCTTTTTATGTCATCTTGTTAGTTAAGAAATACTCACTATTCTGTTTGAAATACTGCAAACATTTTTCATTTTATTCAATTAGGTTAAACACATCCAGTTTCAATTCCCAGTTTCAGCTCTTAAGTCTTCTATTTCTTTTTTGTCTCTGTTGCTCTGCTAGAAATCTGAACTTTACCATTGGTGATATTTTTGCACATGAGACTATTTTCATCCTATCATTTAAGACAGCCACTTTCTGTTTTCAGAGACATATAACCAGCTTGATATTAAATCAATTTCCCTTTCTCTGCACAAATACATTATTTTTTTAAAATATGTGGACATAATTATTCTAATTTGTATTAACAATTTCATAATCAGTTGTGCCTGCTGATCATTTGCTTAGTACAGTACTACAGATTACTGGAAGGAGAGAATGAAGAGTATACACGAGCATTAAGCAATAAATCATTACTTATCACTGAAATATCAAAATGAAAACAATACACATAAAGGCGGCAATAATCATCACTTTCCACAATATTTATTCCTATCCTTGATTACGCAACCTTTTTTTTTTTCTAAAAGCAAAAAGATGGACACATCATGAAAGTCCAAATACTGATTCAAATTATCATAATGATAAATTGTATTCATTCTCATTAAAAGTACTGAGATGAATAACATTTAATTCAGGTTTGTTTTATAACAGATATACGCTCATGCATGGACACACACACACACACACACACACACACACACAGACACACACACACACACACACACACACACACACACACACACACACAGTGCGAGAGAGAGGATCTGCCATTCTTTATACTTTTCTTTTTCTTATATTTCATACCGGTTCACTGCATCTGTCTTTCTCTCAGTACATCATATTAATCACAGACAGACAAGGAATCACTCCTTAAGATCTGAGGTTTGTTTAGCACCTGGAAAGGACTGAAATAATTTAGAAGACAAAGAAATGTTACATGAGTAAGTGTTTTCAAAACACACTGACACACTCTATAGACAGATGAGATCTGACAGCAACTATAGAATACTATGTAGATAACATCCCTTTGGTCTAGTTTGCATTTCAGTTACAAAATCAAACCAAGTTTATCACTGCTTGCATGTGCCAGACAGGTAGGCAACTATGCTGTTCCCGTTACATTTCCAATTGTCAGTTTCCCAAGTTCCGAAGCCCAAGTTGCCATTTCTGTTGGTACAGACATAATCATTACAGAAGTACTGACCATGAATTGTCATTCCCTGTCAGTAGATGCCACACACACAGTGATCCTGTTGAATAGCACCATTGGCAACTTGGCTGGAGTTTGCACACATAATCCTAACCCTTGTCAAGGACACAGTTGTGAACAACCATTTTGATCTTGTCAAGTGATGTCATCTGTGACAAGGCCCAAATCTGCTTACAGAAACTACTATCTTGCCGGTATACTCTGGAAACCAAACATGATAGTGACATGTTTTTCACTGGCTATAAAACTCCTGCGGTTGGAAAGACTACAGGGCCAACACAAACCTGTACACCATAACTCATCATGCAAGTGTAGACATAAATAACCCAACCCTAGGAATCAGGGCAGGTCACCATGAAAGGAGGCAACTATGTCCGCCAATTAAATTGCACTGTTCAGTACAGATTGGAACAATGCTTCCCGTAAACTTTGCTTTGTTTTGTTTTCGAGGAGGAGGGGGGTATGAGCAAGGATAAAAATAAATATGAATCTCATTACCCTGCATCCTGCTTTCAATAAACCAGCATCATTCCATCGACAGAAAGCAAGTATTTATGATCTTTTTATGAAGAAAAATATGGTGATGGCACCAAACCAGATGTCTTCAAAATACACTGCGAGACTCACACGAGTGAAACAAAAATCTTCCTGTGAAACCATCTGTATTTGTTAATCACACAACCTTGAAGTGGCTTCCACATGAAGTGTCACACTGCAGTTCAAGGGTGCCATTTGATATGACAACAGAACAGATGACAGTGACAAGGTCAATCCAAAAATGCCGATAATGCGTGATAATGCACATAATCATAACTTATTCAACATTACTGCTAATCAAAATGCTAACATATAAGTTTCATTTGACAATCGTCCTCTTTATCTTTCACAGTGAGGAGATTCTAAGAATAACATCTATTGCTATATATGTTTGTGGTCTCTCCTACTACACCCTCGCTGCAGCATCACTACCATACTAGACATTGTTTGTTTGATATAATTATGCATGCATGGGTTTGGGAGTACACATGTGTGTTATCACTTTCGCCACTCTAGACAGAACTGATTTCTTGAAAAGGGTGAATCATGGAAATAGCGGGAAATGAAAATTGATGATAAATTTGATGGATAAAGTTGCTGGTGATTTATGTTGGGAGATTTGGTGGATAAAATGAATGGTAAACTAATTTTGAGAGATATGGTGGATGAGGTGGTTGGTGATTTGATGTTGGGATATTTGGTGGATAAAATGAATGTACTAATTTTGAGAGATCTGGTGGATGAAGTGGTTGATGATTTGATGTTGGGAGATTTGGTAAATGAAGTGAATGGTGGATTAATTAAGGAGGATTTGGTGGATGAGGCTGTTGGTAATTTAATGTTGGATGACATAGGGGTTGAAGTGATTAGTAAACTGATTTTGGAAGATTTGGTGGATAAGGTGGTTCGTTAATTCAAAGTGGAGAATATTCTAGATGATCTCGTACATCAGTTGATGTTGGAATCCTCGGTGGATGATAAGCAGGCAAGGTGATATTGGAAAATTTAGGTTGGCTGAACTGGTGGGGTTTCTATCCTTGTTTGCATAGTGTGGTGCGGAGTCACTTGATACAAGCAGTCATGGTATTCTGGTATGAGTGACACAGTGACCATTACATGCATGGCAGTCATGGTATCTTGGAACAGGCAATGCTGTTACCACTACAGAGAGAGAGAAAGAGAGAGAGAGAGAGAGTATATCTAGGTATGGGTAATGTAGTGACAGCTATATACATGGTATCTTGGTTAAGCAATGCTGTGACCACTGTACATATAAAAATATAGTATATCTAGGTATGGGTGATGTAGTGACAGCTATATACATGGTAGTCATGGTATCTTGGTTTAGACAATGCTGTGACCACTGTATATATATATATATATATATATTATATATATTATATATATATATATTGAATTATAAACAAAGCTTGCTCTTATGTCTTAGATTGAAGAAATAGGGGGAGATACGCATTCATACCTGCAGTGGCAGATGATTCTGCCTAACTAACAGTATGTGCTTGAGTGGGTGGATGGGGAAAAAAAGAAAATAAATGCTTCTCAAAATGAGCCTTCAGTAAGCTTATATTCTCCAAGGGGGAGAGACATCCTCCAATAGGGAGGGAAACTCACTAACATATAACTCCTGGTCATATACCGATATTTCGAAACTTGGTGGTTTCTCCTCAGTGACCGTGGAAAGTGGTAATTTGACTCCTCTGCCTTTTCAGTTTTAAAAAGAATGCAATCCCAGAAAAGGCTGGTGTGCAATACTGTAGTATGTTTGTTGAGTTTTCAAAAAACCAACCAAAGGTGCCATCTAAGAAGCAAAAGAAAATCATGAAAGAGCAAAACAAGCTACATTTTCTTGTGAAAAGTAGAAAATATAAAAAGATATCCTCTAAGACACAAGTGCTGAGGGCCAGTTCTTGGAATGAATCCGCAAGGGACTAAAATACAACAAACTAATAAATTCCAAGGATAAGTACCGAGCACCGTTCCAGCAACTTACAGAGCAGCTTGGTGTTGCAATGACGGCAAGAAATATTGAATTATAAACAAAGCTTGCTCTTATGTCTTAGATTGAAGAAATAGGGGGAGATACGCATTCATACCTGCAGTGGCAGATGATTCTGCCTAACTAACAGTATGTGCTTGAGTGGGTGGATGGGGAAAAAAAGAAAATAAATGCTTCTCAAAATGAGCCTTCAGTAAGCTTATATTCTCCAAGGGGGAGAAAACATCCTCCAATAGGGAGGGAAACTCACTAACATATAACCCCTGGTCATATCCCGATATTACCACTTTCGCGGTCACTGAGGAGAAACCACCAAGTTTCGAAATATCGGTATATGACCAGGAGTTATATGTTAGTGAGTTTCCTCCCTATTGGAGGATGTCTCTCCCCCTTGGAGAATATAAGCTTACTGAAGGCTCATTTTGAGAAGCATTTATTTTCTTTTTTTCCCCATCCACCCACTCAAGCACATACTGTTAGTTAGGCAGAATCATCTGCACTGGAGGTATGAATGCGTATCTCCCCCTATTTCTTCAATCTAAGAATGGAGCCAGCTCAAATCTACAAGACTGAAAAGTATGCTGATCTGGCAAACAGCCTGAGGAGAGAAGGCTATCAGGTCAAAGTCCTCACTGCAGAAATTGGAGCTAGGGGATTTGTAGGAACGTCTGCATACAGCCTCATGAAACAGCTCTCAGTTGCAGGGAAGAAAAAACCAGAGCCCTGAAAGCAATGGCAGAAGCGGCAGAGAGGGGTGTTCAAGCTGGATCTGGTCAAGGAGGAACAAAAGTGAACTTCATAAGGCTAATTTCCCTACAAATATCAGGTGTCCCTGTGGCTCAGTGGTTAAAGCGCGAGTCATTAAGTAGAAAATGAGCATGTCCAGAGGTCATGGGTTCGAATCCCAGCCATGGCTCGTCCCAAGATGGGGGAAAAAAAAAGGGGCAGCAGGGACATCGGAGTCATGAACGGGTGTGGCCCAACCCCCCTAGAGTGTCAGGAGATAAGGGCCGAAACACTTGCTTGAAGGGGGCTTCTCTTCTGAGGACTCTCTGCTGCCACGCTCTCCACGAGTTTCTTTCTACTGATGCATGGGTAAACCATTGACTTCCGGGAATAGGCCGGAGGACGTCCGGGAAAGACCGGAGGACACTGGGAAGACCAGAACCAAGGGCTCTGTGGGCTGGCTCCCCACTTTGCCTTAAACATGTGGCTACTAAAATAAAAGGAAAAGATGCTCCCAGGATTCACCGAAAGGGGGAGAGAATGATGAATCCATCGGTGCTCAACCAATCACGACTGCAAATCCCAAACGGCTATGAACATGGACCAAATGGAATATCCATGTGTCTGTGGAAAGCGTTTCGCTACCACCCGTGGGATGAAGATCCACAGAACAAAGATGGGATGTGTGAAGACTCATTGAATGAGCAGCAGCGCACTGCATCAGCAGATAAGACGTCGGAAGACCAAGGCCAGGATTAAACCACAGTGCCAGGACATCCACGCTGTTGGTTCGGATGAGGAATTTGCACAGGCCCTCGATGCCAGGCCCTGAAACTCAACCTGCCACGAGCAAACGAAACTGAAGATTGGGAGAAACTGGATGCAAAAATCGTCCCCAAAAACTCGATGCACTGATAGGAAAAGCACCCTGGAACACAAACTAGCCACATATGGGGACATTGTGTATGCCACATGTAGAGACGCCTATGGAGTAAAACTACCCAAGAGAAAACACCTCCAAAAGAAATCCAGACGCCAAGAAAAGATGGACAAGATCAGAGTCCAAAAGAACAACCTCAAGAAGCAAATGAAGACCGCACTGCCAGCTGAAAAACAAGGCTTGGAAAAACTGTGGGAAGACCTGAAAGAAAACACAGCGCCCTCAGCAAAGCGGAATCTGCGAGGAAGAGGAAGAGCAAAAAGAAGAAGACACAAGAGCGCTTCTTCAGAGACCCCTTCCAGTTTGCCAGAACACTGTTTGAGCAGCCAAAATCTGGGACCCTAAGTGTGGACAAAGGAGTTTGAGCAGCATCTGAGAAAAATACTCTGACTCACAGAGCAAAAGCACCACTCGACATTCAAGATCTGGTGTGGCCAACCAACCCTGAGGAACAGTTCAATGGCAAGCCTCCAACGTTTGCGGAAATCAAGAAGGTGGTCGACAAAGCCAGAGCCAAATCATCACCAGGGCCAAACGGAATACCTTACCAGCTTTACAAGAAATGTCCCAAGGTGCTGGAGTGGCTCCACAGGCTGCTGCGATCGGCTTGGAGAAACCAGAAGATCAGCGGCCAGTGGATGACGGCAGATGGTGTGTACATCCCCAAAGAGCAAAACTCAAGTGACATCAGCCAGTTCAGGCCAATATCACTACTGAACGTCGAAGGGAAAATCTTCTTCTCTGTCATGGCAGCAAGGCTGACCAAGTACCTGATGGAAAACAAGTACTTGGATGTGTCAGTCCAGAAAGGTGGCATCCCAGGCGTGGCTGGCTGTGTAGAACACGCCACAATGATCTGGGACGCAATCCAAAAAGCAAAAACAGAAAAGAGAGACCTGGACGTAGTGTGGCTTGATCTGGCAAACGCATATGGATCTGTGTCCCATGAGATGATACAGTTGGCTCTTGAGATGTACCATGTGCCAAAGAACATCCGCGACATGCTTAAGAAGTACTTCAATGGCTTCTCAATGCGGTTCTCTACCAAGGAGTACACAACTGATTGGATGAACTTGGAAGTGGGCATTGCAATGGGCTGTGCAATTTCCCGATACTGTTCGTGCTGGCAATGGAACTCATCTTGAAAGCAGCAACAAACAACGCGAGACAAACAGACCTTGGCAATGGATACAAGATGCCTCCTCTCAAGGCCTTCATGGATGACACTACAGTGATTTCATCCAGAGAAGACGAGACACGCCATGTGCTGGAGAGGCTGGACGACATAGTTGCCTCATCCAGAATGAAGTTCAAGCCAAAGAAATCACGGAGTCTCTCACTGAGGAAAGGAAAAGTGGCCGAATCTGTGGTCTTCAGTGTTGCCAACCAGGCCATTCCAACAGTCACAGAAGAACCAGTCAAGAGCCTTGGAAGATGGTATGATGATACGCTGAAAAACACACAAAGAGCAAAAGAAACCAAGCAGATGGCGGAAGAAGGCTTGGAGACCATTGACCAGTGTGGGCTCCCTGGCAAATACAAGGTCTGGTGTCTGCAGTTCATGCTGATACCAAAGCTCCTATGGCCTCTGATGATATACGACATCTGCACCAGCACAGTGGAGGCAATGGAAGCCAAAATCAACAAGTTCACAAGGAAATGGCTTGGTGTCCCACCCTGTCTGACTGACATCGCGCTGTACTGTCGCCAAGCAAAGCTCAAACTACCACTGAAATCCATCCTGGAGGAATACAAAGCAGGGAAGATCAGACTTCAAAGCATGCTGGAGGACTCAGGAGACAAGGTGGTAGAAGCAATCAAGCCCCAGCTGAAGACAGGCAGAAAATGGAAAGTTCAAGAGGCGATGGAATTCTGCAAAAGAAAGTCTCAAGATCAGAGAAATAACAGGACACACACAGACCAACAGACAAGGACTGGGGGTGACCAAAACTGAATGGTGGTCAAAGGCCAAAGGAAAAGCCAAAAGAGACATGATGATTCAGGAGATGAGAAAAGAAGAAGACCAAAAAAGACTCCAAAAAGCAGTCCAGCAGAGCCAGCAAGGGCAATGGACAACATGGGAGAATGCACTCCAAAGAAGTCTAACTTGGAATGACATTTGGCACATGGCCCCTCTCAGGATCAGCTTCATTCTCAGATCTGCATATGACTTCTGCCCTCAAATGCAAACCTGGTGAAGTGGGGAAAACAGACGATCCTGCATGCCCCCTCTGCCATGAAAAACAAACAGTGGAGCATGTTCTAAGCTCATGTAAAGTAGCCCTGGCTCAAGGAAGGTACACATGGAGGCACAACCAAGTGCTCAAAGAAATTGTACAAGTAGTCTGGGCTAGTACCAACACCACAAAAGAGAGAATCAGGACTCCAAAAGCACCCGCAACATTCTTCACGGCAGCAAATCATGGCCAAGAACAACAGTGCCACTCGAAACATGCAGGCAGAGTCGCTGGATGGGGCAGATGACTGGGTGCACTGCAGACCTCCCAGAATGGAAGAGTCACCCAGAGATCATCAGCAAGAGTGGCATGAGACCAGACATAGTAGTCCACACTAAGTCAACCAAGCAGCTGATCATGATCGAGCTCACGGTGCCATATGAGAACAGAATGGAGGCAGCTCAAATCTACAAGACTGAAAAGTATGCTGATCTGGCAAACAGCCTGAGGAGAGAAGGCTATCAGGTCAAAGTCCTCACTGCAGAAATTGGAGCTAGGGGATTTGTAGGAACGTCTGCATACAGCCTCATGAAACAGCTCTCAGTTGCAGGGAAGGAAAAAACCAGAGCCCTGAAAGCAATGGCAGAAGCGGCCAGAGAGGTGTTCAAGCTGGATCTGGTCAAGGAGGAACAAAAGTGAACTTCATAAGGCTTAATTTCCCTACAAATATCAGGTGTCCCTGTGGCTCAGTGGTTAAAGCGCGAGTCATTAAGTAGAAAATGAGCATGTCCAGAGGGTCATGGGTTCGAATCCCAGCCATGGCTCGTCCCAGATGGGGGAAAAAAAAGGGGCAGCAGAGGGACATCCGGAGTCATGAACCGGGTGTGCCCAACCCCCTAGAGTGTCAGGAGATAAGGGCCGAAACACTTGCTTGAAGGGGGCTTCTCTTCTGAGGACTCTCTGCTGCCACGCTCTCCACGAGTTTCTTTCTACTAAGACATAAGAGCAAGCTTTGTTTATAATTCAATATTTCTTGCAGTCATTGCAACACCAAGCTGCTCTGTAAGTTGCTGGAACGGTGCTCGGGTACTTATCCTTGGAATTTATTAGTTTGGTTGTATTTTAGTCCCTGCGGATTCATTCCAAGAACTGGCCCTCAGCACTTGTGTCTTAGAGGATATCTTTTTATATTTTTCTACTTTTCACAAGAAAATGTAGCTTGTTTTGCTCTTTCGTGATTTTCTTTTGCTTCTTAGATGGCACCTTTGGTTGGTTTTTTGAAAACTCAACAAACATACTACAGTATTGCACACCAGCCTTTTCTGGGATGCATTCTTCTTAAAACTGAAAAGGCAGAGGAGTCAAATTACCACTTTCCGCGGTCACTGAGGAGAAACCACCAAGTTTTGAAATATCGGTATATGACCAGGAGTTATATGTTAGTGAGTTTCCCTCCCTATTGGAGGATGTCTCTCCCCCTTGGAGAATATAAGCTTACTGAAGGCTCATTTTGAGAAGCATTTATTTTCTTTTTTTCCCCATCCACCCACTCAAGCACATACTGTTAGTTAGGCAGAATCATCTGCCACTGCAGGTATGAATGCGTATCTCCCCCTATTTCTTCAATCTTAAGACATAAGAGCAAGCTTTGTTTATAATTCAATATTTCTTGCAGTCATTGCAACACCAAGCTGCTCTGTAAGTTGCTGGAACGGTGCTCGTACTTATCCTTGGAATTTATTAGTTTGTTGTATTTTAGTCCCTTGCGGATTCATTCCAAGAACTGGCCCTCAGCACTTGTGTCTTAGAGGATATCTTTTTATATTTTCTACTTTCACAAGAAAATGTAGCTTGTTTTGCTCTTTCATGATTTTCTTTTGCTTCTTAGATGGCACCTTTGGTTGGTTTTTTGAAAACTCAACAAACATACTACAGTATTGCACACCAGCCTTTTCTGGGATTGCATTCTTCTTAAAACTGAAAAGGCAGAGGAGTCAAATTACCACTTTCCGCGGTCACTGAGGAGAAACCACCAAGTTTCGAAATATCGGTATATGACCAGGAGTTATATGTTAGTGAGTTTCCCTCCCTATTGGAGGATGTCTCTCCCCCTTGGAGAATATAAGCTTACTGAAGGCTCATTTTGAGAAGCATTTATTTTCTTTTTTTCCCCATCCACCCACTCAAGCACATACTGTTAGTTAGGCAGAATCATCTGCCACTGCAGGTATGAATGCGTATCTCCTCCTATTTCTTCAATCTAAGACATAAGAGCAAGCTTTGTTTATAATTCAATATTTCTTGCAGTCATTGCAACACCAAGCTGCTCTGTAAGTTGCTGGAACGGTGCTCGGTACTTATCCTTGGAATTTATTAGTTTGTTGTATATATATCTATATGTTAAAATAAGGTTTTAAAAGGAGTAATCTACAAATTTGTTTCGAGCGTATCGCTGTCGTCTGTTGATCTATATATATATAGTATATCTAGTATGGGTGATGTGGTGAAGGCTATGGTCATGATAAATTGATATGGATGATGTTGTGATAATTAGTTACATGGTAGTCATGATATCATGGCATGGCTGATGCAGTGACCACTATATGCATAATAATCATGGATCTGGATATGGGTAATAATGTGATCACTACATACATGGTGGTTGTGGTATCTTGGCATGGGTGATGCATTGACTGCAATATACATGGCAGTCAAGATATCTTGGTATAGGTAATATTATGTACATGCTAGTCACGATATCTTGGTATGATTGATGTTGTGACCACCATTTACATGGCTGTCATGGTGTCTTGGTATGAGCTATATTGTGTCCACTATTTGCATGGTAATCATGTTATTTTGGTATGAGCGATGTAGTGACTATACACTCTGTAGCTGTGTCTTGGTATGGGCAATGCTGTGATCATATGTACGTGATAGTTTTGGTATCTTGGTATGGACTGATGCTATGACCACTGTACATATGGCAGTCTCGGTGATGATACATGGTAATCATGGTGATCACTATACACATGGTAGTTATGCTATCTTGGTATACGTGATGCAGAGATTACTATATATATGGTAGTCATGGTATTGTGGCATGTGTGATGCAGTGATTACTATATACACAGCAGTTGTAGTATCTTTTTGTGTGTGATTTTGTGACCACCACATACATGGTAGACATAGTACCTTCATATGGGTGACACAGAGACAACTACAAACATGGTGGTCATGATGTTTTGGTATGGGTGATATTGTGATCACTACACACACAGTAGTTGTGACATCTTGGTATGGATGATGTAGTGACTGCTATACACATAGTGGAAGTCACAGTATCTTGGTGTAGGTGATACAGTGATCACTGTATACATAGTAGTCACAGTTTCTTGATATTGGTGACATCGTTTCCACTACATACACGGTACTTTTGATATTCTCGCATAGGTGATGATGTGACCACCACATACATAATAGTCGTGGGATCTTGGTATGAATGATGATGTGATCACTACATATGTAACAGTTGTGGTATCTTGGTATAAATGATGATGTGATCACTACAAAAGATGTTGTGATCACTACATAAGTCATGGTATCTTGGTATAATGATGATGTGATCACTACATAAGTCATGGGATCTTGGTATAAATGATGACGTGATTGTTACATACATAAGTCATGGGATCTTGGTATGAATGATGACGTGATTGCTAAATACATACCAGTCATGGGATCTTGGTATGAATGATGATGTGACCACTACATACATAATAGTCATAGGATCTTGGTGTGAATGATGATGTGATCACTACAAAATGATGTTGTGATCACTACATAGGTCATGGGATCTTGGTATGAATGATGACGTGATTGCTACATACATAAGTCATGGGATCTTGGTATGACTGATGATGTGACCACTACATACATACCAGTCATGGGATCTTGGTATGAATGATGATGTGACCACTACATACATAATAGTCATAGGATCTTGGTGTGAATGATGATGTGACCACTACAAAATGATGTTGTGATCACTACATAAGTCATGGGATCTTGGTATGAATGACGATGTGACCACTACATACATAATAGTCAAAGGATCTTGGTATGAATGATGATGTGACCACTACATACATAATAGTCAAAGGATCTTGGTATGAATGACGATGTGACCACTACATACATAAGTCATGGGATCTTGGTATGAATGACGATGTGACCACTACATACATAATGGTCAAAGGATCTTGGTATGAATGATGATGTGATTGCTACATACATAATAGTCATAGGATCTTGGTATGAATGACGATGTGACCACTACATACATAATAGTCATGGGATCTTAGTATGAATGATGATATGACCACTAGATACATAATAATCATGGGATCTTGGTATGAATGATGATATGACCACTATATACATAATAATCATGGTATCTTGGTATGAATGATGATGTGACCACTACAAGCATAACATAATGGTATCTTGGTATAAGTAATGCTGTGACTACTATGTTCAGTATCAAAGACAAACAGAAGATATCCTGGTATAGGTAAATTAACACAAGAACTTTATGTAAGATGCAAAGAAAATGTAATAAAATGTGGTAATATACAACATAATTTGATACAATACTAGATCAATAAGACTGACCATGTTAGAATTACTCCTATGAGGGAAGACATGTGAAAAAAATAAATATATAAACATGAATCACCACTGACTAAATTTGGTTTTGATGGTACAAGCATAAAGCTCAGTCAAGAAAATGTTACTTTCAAACGGCTATGTAAAATTCATTGAAGACTGAACTACTATTACTAAAACAGATATGTATAATCATAAGCACAAAGCAATCATAAACACATATACACATTTTTTAGGCTGATTAATGAAATATCAATGTCAGTTTAAAAATGAAAAGTCTTCTCAATTCCTTCTGTTGTTAAACCTAGAGAACTATCATGGATCTCTTGCTGTTAATTTAGAGTAAAAATAAACAAATACTATCATTATCATATGCCAATTAGTCTTCATTTGCTTTCCCTATGTAAATCCAATAGAAAAAAAATTGCATGATTTCTAATTGTACATAAAGTCCTACCACAACAATTTAGATGAAATGACATTCTTATTAAGATCTATCAAAGAGACCAATGAAAAGATACCATTAGAATGAACGCAAAAACCCATTAGTTGCTGTTAGACCAAGTCAAAAATCATAAATACATATTGACACCTCTCCAATCTTCTTCAGAAGGTCATCCACTTGCGCTCTAAGTTCTGCGTCAACCCCTGACAGACCCTTAAGCTGGTGTGGATACAAAACAGCATGCACATGACAACAAGCATTTTGAAACAGCACAATGTAACAGCAGCAACACACAACTTGGCAAATAAAATTGGGTCTAGTTGAGCATGCATGCACGCACGCACATGCATACACACACACAAGCCTGCACACACCCACACATGTATATCTACACCTCTGATGTTTGCTTTTGTCGTTATTTATCGTGAGTTTGAATATCAAACTCTTCCATGCAATTTCCCTAGTGTACTAACAAACGAAATCTCACACACACACACACACACACACACACACATATGCACACACACATATGCACACACACACACACACACACACACACACACACACACACACACTTATTTTTATGTCACCTCACCCTCATGTAATTATGAAAAACTCACACACACATGCACAAATGTGCACATGCATATGCGCATGTGCATGCACACACACACAAACACCCACACACAGAACTGAAAAAAAAAACTTTGTCTAGCAGATCAACAAATAATCACGTTAAATGGAGAACATATACCTCACACGCATGCACATACACATACAAACACACACACACACACACACACACACACTCACACTCTCTCTCTCTTACACAAATTATAAAAGCTCTATGCATAAATGCATCATAAAATAATGTTTGCATCATAAAATAATGTTAAAAGAACACACACACACACACACACACACACACACACACACACACACACACACACACATATACCCTTACGCACACAAACACAAAATGACCACTCTTTTGACCATAAGATGAAAATTACTGTAAGGCAGAAAATCACATCTAAATCATGAACCGTTATTTTTGTATTTGCATATTCCCATCAAACTGAATATAGGATTTTTCTTCACCACAGTTTTTTTTTCACACCTCTAATCACCCATTTGGATGGGTTAACAATGAAACAATTGTCATTTAAGTCAAAATGGAAAACGTTAAGCTGTAATGTATAAATTAAGCGTTCCACAAATCAGCTCAACATATCCAGCAAGTCAGATGCCAACTAGATGAACGAAAGCATCATTCCCGATACTGAAGACACAAACAAATCTGTGTAAAAGTACAGTCTACTCGTACTGCACACCAAAAGAAAGTCAAAACATGCAGTCTGTATCACCTATGGCTGCACTCTGCCTGCCTTCAACTAAAGCCCATTACAGAATATAAATGCTGGATCACACGACCACCAAACAAATGGAACAAACAAATGAAAATACAGAAGCAACACATTTCAGCCTTAAGGTCTTCTACAGGGAAGACAAAAGAAAGGAAGAAACTGCAGGCAAGACAAACAAACCAACCAAAAAAAAGAGGTCGGTGGTCAGTTAGCTGGACCAAGACCGCATTTTAATGTCACTTTAGGAAGTAAAAATTAGTACTGGACCTTCAAGGTCAAAAGGCATTGCTCCTGTACTGTAATCTTTTTTTCCTTTTTTTTTTCTTCTTGTTTTTGTTTCTGTTTGTTGTTTGTTTGTTTTGCAGTCTAGGAACACAACTTTATTTTCTTGCTTTGATTCCTACCTGCAGTCACTAGCTTTACTTTCAATTTCAAACCGGTTCATGTAGTGAGATTCCCTGCTGGAACTTCAGTGTATGTTCATAACTTTTAATTATTTTGTTCTGCTTGCATTTATAACACGACACACTTTTCCCGCACCAAGTGTACATAATGTGAGACTCTGTTCATTCAGTCATTCCTTCAAGGTATTAATATCAAACATAATCAGAAACAAAATAATGCAAATGAATAAAAACTACATAAAAAATGATAACAAGCCACAAAATTGGAGATGAAATAAACGCAAGTGCCCTTGGAACCTTTTAGCATTTTTCCCAAGAAAAAAGGAACCAGACATCTAACTTCAACTCTCTGCTGCATTACTAAGTCCTTTCTTTTTCCTTTGATTAGGTGCATGTCTGATTACCTCTGTCTCTCTCTCTCTAGTGCACCATAATTCTATTGATTCAAAACACCATTTTTTCAGGCATGCCAACTCTTTATAAGAAACAAGTAAAAAGCAACTTTGATAATACATAATCAAGTCATCAGCCAAAGCTTCAAACACTGGAAAAATGACAAACCCACTGAGCATCTGCAAACAAATGGACTGGGAAGAGGGTGGATGGCTATATTACCCATCCTACCAGCGCTCCATTCCTCATCAAAGTGCCCCAACAGTTACTTCCATTCTTCCTTTTGGTTTTCTTTTTCTTTTTCCATTGTTAACACAACTGTTCCTCACGCTTTCATAAAGTTGTGGTTTGTTTCTTTACTTGAATTTTTTTTCTTTTCAGTGGAAATACAAAACAACACAGAAATTGGTTTAGAAGTGGAGAATTGGCATCCCTGACATATTAAGGGTTGGGTTGGGGTTTTTTTTTTTTTTTGGGGGGGGGGGGGGGGGGTTAAAAAAAAAGAAAGAAAGCAAAACTGCGTTTAGTACCTCTGTTTGAATTCCAGCACAGTCTGCACCTCCTTGCTCAATACCATGTTCAGCAGAATTCAGGTCAGATTCAATCTTGGCATTATCAAATTCACCTTTAAACTGAAAGTGAGAAGCTTCTGCTTGATTGTGGGTCATCTCCGAATTCCCTGCGGATTTAGATTTGTCTTTGAGAGTGGCAGGAGACCTGCTTTGCTGCCATGACATTTTGTTGTCTTCCTTTAGATTAGAGTGAGAGGAAGACATGGTGGATGCAGAATGTGTTTTACTGTTGCATGGACCTGGAGAAAATGTCCCCGAGTCCATCTGGCAGCATGCAGAAGAATTGGACAGAATTGTTAAATATCGCATGCTTCAAACTGACAGAACACATACATACAAATGCAACCTCCAACATTACAATGCCGAAAAGTAAATACACTTTGTTCTCTGTACATTTATTTCTTCTGATAACCTTCAAGAAAAACAGAGCTTCATGACAAACCCAGACACATGTTTCCCATAATTTCCATTGCTTTCATGTGACTGCATTTTAAGCGCACAATGACACTGTGGCACATCTTTCATTTCCTGTTTTTATTACAAATAACTCATCTTTGATCCATTATTTGAGCTTGAAGGATTTCTTCTTCTTTCTGTAAGAGGGTTTGAGGGGGAGGGGTTGGAGGCAGAAAATGCTAAACAGCTGCTAGCTGCCTTTGTCTTAAAAGGATCACAACACCCATAAATAACACCTGACAAGTTATGGTAACCAGTCTGATACATGCTAAGGAAGCTATCATCCTAACTACACAGAGAACTGCAACGATATTTACATGGTATGATAATATACATTGTATGTTACAGTGCCAGAATAAACAGCATACACTGCATAAAAGAACTTGCAAACCATAAAAAACCTTTCCGAGTTCATTCTGCAAATCCTCAATGTCTTTCTTCATCTTGTTCAGCTCATTCAACAACTCATCTGTGGCACCTTCACAGAGGGAATTCAGTTTTAGAACATCCAGTTTTCAAACAGTCTTTAAAGAGCAGAAAACAAAAGAAGAGGAAGAGAAGAAAGAAAGAAGGGCAAAAAAGAAATAAAAGTCATGGTATAAATGTATCAAACACTCCCATTTTCCTTGGAACAACACATCTGCTCTCCATCTGCAATGGTCAGTGCAGAGACAGATGGCTGTGGGGGGGATGGGTGTCAGAGGTCCATACCTCTAGATCACTTATCGTTGTTGTTTTTGACACCCAGGCAAAACTCTTACCCACTTTTGCTGTGTGTGGTATGAGTTCAAGACTGGGACCAAACAATCAAATCTCATTCTCCAAGCAGACGTGTCTAATAAGGTGCTAGTCATATTTCCTACCATCATTGCATCTCCCATACCTGGGTGATGCCAAAGGTGCCATGTTATGTAGTCTGAGATGGAAAGTCATATTATATGATCATAATTTTCCTCATCCCTATTGATCACCATAAGAACATGGAACAACTTCCCTTAAGTTCTGTGACCCCTGTACCTAGCTCCACAGGAGACCTCAGCTGGTAATGGCCCCCGGCATTAACGCCTCTGGTGAATCCATGTCGAAGTCTTCTGCGTCAGCAGAATCAAGACCGCGGTAAAAGGCAGTCTCCATTCCAGGCAGGAGAAATTTTGCTATATCCTATACATTAACATACGTGACACCTACTCGGGTTAACCTCTTAAAGCCAGTGCCAATACAGAAAGTCAGATACGCATGTTTTAAGCTTATGATAACATAGAAATTTTGCAGCTGTGAATACAGAAGATCGACATATGTATTAAAGATCCTGTGACAGCGCAGACCACTCAGGCTTAAACCCCCTGCATGTGTAAGGTAGGGAATGTGCTTTCATCACAGCCCATATCAGGGCTGTCACTCTTCATGTGTGTACGAATGCAGACAATCAGATACATATGTTAAAGATTGATGATTCATATCAGCACTCATTGGGTTACAGACGCACCAAACAATACCCAGC
>CM031595.1:32416472-32421472 GCA_018398815.1 Conus ventricosus | reverse complement strand
TCAGATGTTTAGAGCTAAAAATATGTCACAGAATATAAGTAACACACAGCATTTAAAAAATTACATGGCAAATGCAAAATCTACAATGATGAAAACAATTCATCAGTACTGGTGGGATTGTTTCCTTTCCTTTCCTACAGAGGAATAAGACAACATTTTGCTGAGAGAAAAAAACAACAACATTTCACTATGGAAGACTTCCGTTTGGAAGTAGAAACTGTTATTCAATTCTGAAACACACACACAAACGCACGCACGCACACAGGCATGCAGGCATGCATGCAGGCATGCATGCATGAATGCATGCATGAATGCACACATGCACGCGCGTGCACACACACACACACACACACACACACACACACACACACACACACACACACACACACACTAATGACTTTAAGAGAGTCAATATTTCACAGTCCCATCTTTCAAGTCAGCTGTACCCAATTTGGGAAAGAGCACTCAGTAGTGAGGTTAGTGTGGGGAAAAATGAAATATTAGACTTGATAATCTTACTGGCAATGAAATCAATAAAATGCCATTTTTCAATACATTTGAAACTAAAATTCTTGCGGAACCTGCAGCCTGCAGAAATTCATTGGTTCCAGGTTCTATTCTTGTCTTAAGATCGTTCTATTTGGGCCACTTGTTCTCCTCTTGTTGAAAACTGTGACCTGGTTTTTAAAAAATGGTCAGGTACTTCATATATACCATTTATGTACGGTAATGACTTTCTTTCAATGATGAATTGCACGTCCCTGATGTTTCTTTGTAGCTCTCCCTAATATCTTTTTTAGTGATAATATCATTTTTGGTGGCCAGAATCTAATATTCTATATGAAGATTTAGTGTCCCTTTGATTTTTGTTATTTACTTTTATTTGATTTTTTTTTTACAATGCAACTAGTTGCTGAAAGTTGTTGAGGTTGCTTGAGGTATTCTCATGAATAAAACTGGTGTCCGCTCTATAATAAACCTTTTTATCAACACACTAATAAGCAAAATTATGAAAGTGAGGAGCAGACGCACACACACACACACACACACACACACACACACACACACACACACACACACACACACACAACCATAATCCTCCTCTTCCAAAGTCTAGTCTTTTGACATACAAAATCATCAAATCGATAGAATTCATGTTCAATATTACAAATTTCAGCAACAAGGGATCCTATTACCACCGAAACCTTTCAACCTGTCTTTCTTTCCCTTTGTTTCCTCTCTTCTTTCTTTTCTCCACTTTTCCATTTGTTTGCATCCTCTCTCTTCTTCCTTCTCTCTACTTATCCATTTGTTTATTTGTGCTTTTCACGTGTTAAATTAGTTTCTATGAAAATCTAATGTCACCAAAAGTGAAAAAAAAATTCATATATAAAGTAACTAAGTGATCATCAGCTTTCTTTCTCTGATTTACTGAACTGAGATCAGAAGCTCAGCGACAAACTAGAAAAAGACTTCGGTTTCAAGTTCCATTCTTTTTTTCTCCTTTACTTTGCTGTTTGTTTATGTTTGTTTTTATTTAAATCTAACATCACAATAATAGAAAGATTGCAAATAAAACTAAACTACTAAATTGTGCTGGTCAGTGAGACCCCAGACAAAGGCTTGGGCTCTACGCCATATTATGTAAGAGCACACATAATGTAAGAGCTCAGTAGTAGGTTGCTGTGATGTAATTTGTTCTGTATCCTACACTCTGATCCACAGCTGGTCTGTACAAGTAAATTTGTAGACTCTCAGTTGCTTTCTGTTGCCATTACAGATTTCTAAAGAACTGCCATAACACAGATGGTGTCCTCAGTCAAGCAGCAATGTAAACTGAAGAAGCTACCAGTCCACCGTTAAAAAAAAAAAATGTTCTGCATGACCATTGCAAGACTCTTTCTTCTCTTTGTTTTGATTTAACATCAACTAGAGCATCCAGTAATGACAGAAACTAAGATTTCAGTCATTGACCTTTAAACTTCTTTCATCGTGACTCGTTTGCCTTGGTCATGTCATCACCTGAATACCTGGTACGTAGATTTTGTAAACCCCAGAATCTATACTTTTTTCCTCAAAGCATTTGGCATATTTCCTGGATCTTGCTTTGGATTTTAGGATATTTGTATTGTGTGAAGTTTTGTAACATTCACTTCCAATTTCCTCCTACACCTTGCAACCAAACACCTGAATGTGAAGCCTCCTTAAAACACTGTCAGCATTCTGAAGATACACATGTCTTTGTCGAGGCAAGCAGAGAAAGACATGCATGGCAGCCCTCCTATCCTCCCCTGCCCCATCTTATGTCCCCCACTGCTCCAGTCTGACTTGGCACCCAAGTTAGAGTGGTCTGCAGATTACCAGCTCTGTCAGCAGGCTGCAATTACTGCAAAAGATACTGGCCTTGAATTACTGCCCTTGGCAACAGATACCAGCCCAGCCATTCAATATACCACCTGTGGCCAGAGTGCTGCTCACAGAGTTAATGCCCTTTGGTACACCCTTAACAACCAAACGTGACTGTGTTGTCAGTATAAGTGAAACCTATATAAAAAAAAGACTATGAACAAGCTGCGGCTGGACATGAAGTTATTTGTGCATTCAAGGCGAGGGCACAACCACAATCCTTGCGAAATCTCCCTCTGAATTTCATAGGCGTGGTGAACATACACACTGTATCATGTAAAGAGGGGATCCTGTGTCCTCGAAGAGTTAACAGCAGAGAGGTGGGTTCTCCCTTTTAAAGAGGCGGTTCTCTCTGCAGCTATCAAATTCATCTCTGCAATGCACAACTGATAAAGCAGAACGTAGTGTTTCATCACTGCACTGCACTGCTCTGGAATCAATATACTGATCTTCTATTGAACTGGACCCGGATGATGTAGATCTCTGTCAGGAAATACAGGTGTTTAAAAAAAAAGTACACACTTCAGCTCTTGGACTGTTTGGAGCTCATGAAATGCATACTGCACCTTCTACCATCCAGAACCCGCAAGGTGTAGAACACTGTTGGAACTATACAATGTGGAGAAAAATGGACACTGTGCTTGCTTGTGCAGGATCCGGAATAATGCATCAACTGAACTGACTGATGGTCACTCCTTACAAAGGAAAACAGGCAGCAAGCAAGTATCTTCACCAAAACCAGGACATTAGAGACTAGGGAACATGTAAAGGACTCTCTGTTTGTGATGATACCTGCAGTATCTACAATAGTGCAACACACTGAAACAGCCAGCCAGCCAGCCAGGCAGACATACAGGCAGGCAGACAGACAGGCAGGCACACACACACACACACACACACACACACACACACACACACACACACACACACACACATACGCTTTCTTCATGTCTGAAACAACCTGTGATCACTCAAATACAATACAAATAGTTGTGCTACTTAGATTCCAGTCATACAATATCACAGGCCAACATCTAACCTGAAGATGCCTATTTTTATCATATCTAACATTGCTCTGGACGTTTTGTTTTCTTCTGAACAACACCTGGCAATCACAGGCGAAGTTCTTGCCACCGTCCAGCAGTTTCAATTGTCCTGCGACTCATATTATGATTTTTGTTACTTTGTGTGTGTGTGTGTGTGTGTGTGTGTGTGTGTGTGTGTGTGTGTGTGTGTGTGTGTGAGTGTGTGTGTGTGTGTGTGTGTGTGTGTGTGTGTGTGTGTGTGTGTGTGTGTGTGTGCACATACTTTCAGCGAAGAAAAAACATTTGTGATCTCCACTTACAAATTGACTGTTGATAAGATATTACAGGAAATTTGATAAAAGCTCTTACATTTGCACCGACCTCGGTCTTTCTATTTTTCTTGTTCTCTACCAGCTTGAGAAATAATCTTAGAAAACAAGCTCAAATAAGCTCATAATATATCCAGTCACAGAACAATTGCAACTCTTCAAGAAAATGGATATGAAAGCATGTTATACACCACAGAACCAAGATCTCCACTGGTCAACCTCAATTATCTGAAAAAGCAAGTTCAAAAGAAAGAAAGAAAAGTATCCTAGACATAATTCATTTCATGAAGATCTATATGACATATTCCAATGATGACATATTTCAAAAACAAAACATCATATAACAAGCAAATAAACAAAACAAAAAACAATAGTAGACTACCAAATACAAATGATTACATGTAAGTTACAAACATATATCAGCGAGTGTTCATGTGAACCAACCGGTGAACTACTGCCTTGTCAGTTTCTACCTGCCAGAAAGTTTACAGAATTCGGCAAATTGAAAAGTCCAACATTTATATCAAAACCTAACAATAAAAGTGACACAGAGATGAGAACCAAAGTTTAGTAGTTTTAGTCTCTGGTTTTTTTCCTTCCTCTTTAAATCTACATAATCATTAATACAATGAAAATAAATGTTTCCTTTAACAGGACTACAGGTAATAAAATTCTACACTTACTATGTATCGCTAATTTTTTTTCTCCATGCACTATATAGAGTCATCTCCTCTGATTAGTACATGAAATGTTCAGAATCCTCACTCTCAACATACACTGTCTGCAAAATCCGCAATGTCGAAAGCTCCTTGTGATTTAGCTGGATAACATTTCCTTTCTACATCTAATGCCTGAAACACCATTACAATGAAATGCACACTTGATTCCTTTGGAAATCAAACTGATAGAAGACTGAATGAAAAATATCATGCAGGAACAACACGAAACAAAGTATCTGACTAAGGCTCTTTATAAGCTGTATCTTACCACCAAAAGTATCATACACAAGTATACAATGTACAAACATATTTGTTGTGTAAAAAGTCACAGGTTTTAAGCAATTAAAAAAACATTGAACTGATTGAAAGTTACATATGCACAGAAGTATAAGTCAAGCCTATTTTTCAATTGCTCAAAATGATTTATTCAGAAAACAGTTTTTGAAAAAAATAAAACAACAAAAGGTAAGTAGTATATAGAAAAAAAGCATTCTCTCTCTCTTTCTCTCTCTCTCTCATTC
>CM031595.1:32403972-32411472 GCA_018398815.1 Conus ventricosus | reverse complement strand
ACAGATATTTAGCGAATACTGTCTGCACTTCTACTAGCTACAACAATCATATTGTATGTTACTCTGTGTGTGTGTGTGTGTGTGTGTGTGTGTGTGTGTGTGTGTGTGTGTGTGTGTGTGTGTGTGTGTGTGTGTCAGTGTGTGTGTGTGTGTGAGTGTGTGTGTGTGTGTTCAAGTACAGCATATCAAGGCATCTGTAAGTATGCCATTGAAAATAGTATGTGACATAAACCTCTCTCTCTCTCTCTCTCTCTCTCTCTCTCTCACACACACACACACACACACACACACACACACACACACACACACACACACACACACATATTAGCTACAAAGAAAGTAGTAAGTGATAAAGAAGCTTTCTTTCACTTGTACACACACATACAATAAGTAACTCTCTCTTTCTCTCCGAGTTACTTTCTCACATGCTCACGCACATAGAGTATGTTGTACACATGTAGACACACTCTCTCACCTGTACAAACACATTAGAATATTTAACATGCTCTCTCTCTCTCTCTCTCTCTCTCTCCTCTCTCTCTCTCTCTCTCTCCCGGTCTCACTGGTACACACACACACAGAGCTATACCTCTTTCAATTGTAAGCACACAAAGAGTATGTAACTAACTCACTCCTCTTTCTCACTCGCTCACTTGTACATACACACTGAGTATGTAAAACGTTCTCTCTCTCTCTCTCTCCCTCCCTCCCTCTCTCTCTCTCCCCCTCTCTCTGTCTCAGATTCCAGCTTTTACTTGTTGCCATTTTACCACCACTTTCACAGACACAGTCAAAGGACAACACAAGATACGGGAAAACATAAAAGGATAACAACCAGATGAGTATATCTAAAACCAATCACAACCCTTTTAGGGTCTTTGTGAGGTTGACAAAGACCAATATCTTTTAGCAATCAAAATGGTGACTGATGCTTCTGTATGTTTTCTTCCACATGCTATCTACAAAAGAGCCAACGTTTTATACATTACTATCACAAATATAACCTTTTATACAATTCATACTCAATCTGAAAGTAAGAAAAGTCAGACACTTTCCATATTCCAAACAGGATCTCCTTGGCCAAAGCCATCTGCATTTCATTAAAAACAGAAAAAAGACCAACACTCAAACACAGCGAAGTGTAATTTTGACTAAGTTCGACTGAACATTTGATGCTGTTTTTCTTTATTGACAAGAGACAAAATACAAGTTACCAAGCACAGCATTGTTTTGATCAAAAATGATTTTGCTTCACTGGCAAAAGACAAAATGCAAGTTACAAAGCATGGCATTGTTTTGATCAAAAATTATTTTGCTTTATTGACAAGAGATAAAATACAAGTTACCAAGCACAACACTGTTCTGATCTACAATGATTTTATTACATTTTGGCAGTTTTCCAAACAGAAAACATGCCGTCACAATGCACTGTGATCCTTTTGTGACCTTTTTTTTTTAAGATTGATGGATGATGTTGTTCTCATTCTTGTTAACACAGGCTTTTTATCAAACACAAAAATAATTGTCAAGTGCACTTGTTTTCCATAACTGCTCAATGTTCACAACAAGGAGGTGTAACAGTGTGCGGACTAGTTAGTCCACATACACAACCATTTTGCAAAACATACGAAAAAAAATTCATACTATGAACTGTTCATTCACTGTTATATTTCACTGTTTCCTGGTGCTGATAATACACTCAACCACGAGATTGCCTGGTATATATGAGGAAGAAAGTGTGTGTGTGCGTGTGTGTGTGTGTGTGTCTGTGTCTGTGTATGTCTGTGTCTCTGTCTGTGTGTCTGTGTCTGTGTGTCTGTGTCTGTGTGTGCCTGTGTGTGTGTGTGTGTGTGTGTGTGTGTGTGTGTGTGTGTGTGTGTTCTAATCATAAATTACCAGTTGAAGCAGATCATCGATTTGCTGTACCAAAAGAAGAAAGGTTATGTAATAAATGTGACAATGTCTGCAATAGGTGATGAATTTCATTTTGGAATGTTCATCATACGTTAATTTGCGCAACATCTATTTACCAAAAAGATTTCTCTCCCCAAAATCTGTCCACAGTTTTTGTCAAATGATGTCTTCTACTAACCAAAAACAAATGCTTCTATTGTCAAAGTATATAAGACAATCTCAAGCATTGTAAATTGTTGGTCTATGTCAGAACTGACTAGCAATTCATACTTTACTTTGGCTTTGTTTGTTTTCCTTTTCCTGTTATTGCTTTAAACTCACCCTTCCTCCATACCCCAAAAGGGGTGAAAGGAATAATAAAAGTTCTTGTTCTTGTTGTGTGCACACTTTCGTGCGTGTATGTGCGTGCATGCACACACACACACACACAAAAGTGTGCATGCATACGTGCTTGTGTGTGCATTTGTGTGGGGTTGAGGTAGAGGGGTGGGTATGTGATCGGGTGGGTTGATAGATTTATGCATACCCGCTTGCGTCTGTGTGTCTGTGTGTGCGTGTCTGCCTGTTTGTGCATGTGTGTATATGTCTGTGAGTGCCTGTGTATGTGAACACAGATGTTTGCTTGTGTACATGTGCAAACACCTGTACCAATGTATATGTGAGAGTGGATTTCCCAACATCAAATTACAACATACAGCAACGAAAAAGTTAACATCTAAAAGGTTCATGAAACATCGTGAGAATGCGGGCAAAAACGACTGGTACATTGCTGTGCTAGGACACATGAAGACAAATACCAAATTCTGTGCCAAACGACACGTGGTACTGATTACACTGTCAAGAAATCTTTCACAACATACCAAACCACCATCCAGGTCCTTTCGCAGAGCTTCCTGAAAGAAGTGTTACATTCATTTTTTTTTCGTATCTCACAAACACAGTTATCTCTCAGTTTTTAAGTAAAGCCCCTCTCCTTCCCCCATGTCCTGCCAGGTTCTCTCTCCCCCCTTCCTCTCCCTTTCTCACTCTTTATTTTTGTGCAAATGAAAAGTTTAAAAGAAACAAAGCTGAGAAGATACAGCTTTCAAACAACAAATACTGTCTACATATCACACACAAACACAGCTTTTGTGACAATTTTCTCAATCTCCTCCAGATATATTTTCATAATATTATACACAATAACGTGGTTTTAATTCAAAATCTTGTGCGCACACACACACACACACACACACACACACACACACACACACACACACACACACACACAGCATGTATATTCACACACATACACACACACACATACTCTTTCTCTTCAGATCGACTGAACACATAAAAACAAGACATTCTACAACAACAGATTATGTTGTGAAATATCATTTTTGTGAGCAGTGTTTGGTGGTTTGTCCAGTACAAAAATCTTGCTTTTCTTCAGCTGGCTGTGCAAAATGCTCACAACTCTGTCAGTCCTCAAAAATACTGTAATGAAATATGGTTGAAATTGTGATGCTTTGTTACAAGAATGGCTATATGTTTTTGTGTATTTAAACAGTTTAACCAATAACGAATGAAGTATTTGGGAAATGAAACAAACTGCAGCGTTACTGGAACACGACAAAAAAGCAGAAGAGCACACAAAACAAAGTGTGAAGTAACGCAGGCATTAAAACTGCGTTACTTCACACTTTGTTTTGTGTGCTCTTCTGCTTTTTTGAAGTATATGGGAATTGTGTTTCTTTGCTTCCTCATGTACTGTGGGATTTTCTTGGTGAACTTTGCACAAAACGAAAGACTCCATTTGGAATTCAATGGGAATGTGTCAGGAACAGGAACAGTTTCTGGGTTTATATCATTCCAAAATGTCCACATGCAGTCAAAATCATATTCATAACTAAACCATTCAGAAGAAACACTAATGCTTCATTTAAGTGTAAAATCTTACATCACATCATCAAGATGATTGGCGGGATTTTCCTTGTTTCTTTCTAAAAACAAAGATAACCATTTTCTGAAGATATGGCACTTAAACCTTTAAATTACATCACAAAATGCCAAAATCATTATACCATGCAAAATCATGCGCAACAAAGCTGAATACTTACAGCTAATTTTTCCAGTTCACTCAGTCGTTTCAGCAGACCCTCGAAATCCAGCTACACAGAATGCAATAAAAAGATGCAATAAAAATAACAAACAAAAGTAAATACTATAACAATCATTTGAAATGCAATAAAAAATATGCAATAAAAATAACAAACAAAAGTAAATACTATAACAATCATTTGAAATGCAATAAAAAATATGCAATAAAAATAACAAACAAAAGTAAATACTATAACAATCATTTGAAATGCAATAAAAATATGCAATAAAAATAACAAACAAAAGTAAATACTATAACAATCATTAGAAGAAAAATTATCAATCTCAAAAACAAACATTTTTTAAAAAGAAAAAAAAAAGAAAGAAAGAAAACCCCAGAACGAATCCTTTAAAATTCTGTCAACAACACCCAACACAATGAATTTTGCATATCATCATCATCTCTACAATTCTCTGATCTCTGTCGATTCATCAACCCAACCCTCAGAAGGCCCTGCGTAAATGGCTGGTTCTTTTAATTCAGTTGCAACAGGAATGACTAAAAACACCTTGACTGAAGAACAGAACAGCCCTGACATGGCCACCAGTCAACTGGGCTATAAAAACAAATAAAAAGGCTTAAGAACAGGTTCCAAAGCTATTCAAAGGTCTGTGTTTTGTTAAGCTGGGTACATTGGTTTTTTTTTTTTTTTTTTCTCTCTCTCTTTTATAAGTCACTCTTTCACGTCTAGGAGTGTTCTTTTCTCTTACTACCCTCTCCACTCAGACTAACTTTTCCCTACAGTTTACTTCCTCTCTCTGTGCCCCTTTTCATCCCCATCCTAACTACATGCCCTTCCCCCACCCACCCATACCCCCCCCCCCCTTTTGTTGTTGTTGTTGTTGTCTACTTTCTCTTTCCATATTCCCACCCCCTCCAATCTCCTCCTCCTCTCATTGTCGGGGTGTATGTTCACCATCCTTTACATTCCAGCCTAAACACCTATCCCATGTAAGATTCTGGTGTAACGTTTAAATAACGGCATGTACTGGCATGCTATACTCACATCGGCAATACCCTTCATTGAGTTACGCAGTGCTTCGTTTTCCGCTTTCAGTCCGGTCAGTTCCGCCATCAGATCCTCCATCATCAGTGTCAACTGAAAACATGAGATTCACACAGCATGAGTTGACCGTCAATATTCAAATTTTAAAAGTGATTATTATGATTCCACCCAATAACAAGGACAAATGAATCACAAGGCAAAACGCAACGTGTTTCATCCTGCTAGGTCTTCTTCAGGCAAGTTACAACAACATTCAGGACAACAAAAATGAAGAACAAGCAATCACTCATCTTTGTTGAATGTGGCACAAGATGGGCACTGAATGAAGAATGAGCTCTCATTTATCTAGCACCGAATTCAAAAAAGATAAATGATAGGTTGTTCTTCATCTTCGTCGTCACGAGCGTTGTTTCTCTTGCCAGAAGAAGACCTAAGAGGTCAAAACGCGTCCTGTTTTGTTTTGCGATTCATTTGTCCATGTTATTCGGTGGAGTCATAATAATTACTCTTCAAATTTGTTTAGATCTGCGCCTGCAATCGCCTCAGTTTGCAACCATCAATATTCAGTTACTACATCAACTTAGCTTTACAAGGTACATCACAGGTGAATAAGGAAAACCAGCACATGCCATGGCACAGTTGTTGGCATAAATTCATCATTGGAAGGGGATTCCAACCTCAACAATAGCATTATCAAATTCAATGTTTTATTTTTCAGCCTCAAGTGGTTCACCTCCATATTTGTGTCAGCCAAGGTCTCCAATGGAAAGACTTGGACTGCAAAGGGAGTATCACCACTTCACTGATGTGATTTTGAAAAGTCCCGCTCCAAATGTCCTAATCAACACTACACGCTGCCTTGGCTTAAGGCTGTGTCAGGCTAATTGACATAGGCTAGAACACCAAGGCTACATCAAAATGTTGTTATGCTCTGCATAGTTATGCGGGGATTGTCTTCAGTTGTGACAAGCTCCTAGCATAACATTATCAGTCTCTAAAATCCCCCGAAGTCGGAGTGTGGCTGCCCATGTGGCGGGGTAATCAAAAACGGTCACACACGTAATGTTCTCATCCCCAGCTGATGCATTTGTACCATAGTGTTCAAGTACTTCGGCTGTTTGGATGATCCCTGGAGTCTTTTAGCCAGGGTACGACAACAACAACAACACTACACGTGTAGAACTGCAACTTTTGGGTCTGGTTGATGTTGGTGTACCTCTCTCTCTCTCTCTCTCTCTCTCTCTCTCTCTCTCTCTCCTCTCTCTTCTCTCTCTCTCTCTCTCTCTCTCTCTCTGTCTGTCTGTCTGTCCTGTCTGTCTCTCTGACATATCCCTCTCTTATATGATTATTCTTTACTTGTTAGCTTTGTGTGTGAGTGTGCAATTTCTTTTCTTACAGTGCTTTCTGCTCATGTCCTTTTGCTGCCCTTCACTGCCTGCTTTGGGAAACTATTGGATCTTATGTTCATGGTCCCCACATGCTGCTAGTGAAGAGTTTAAGATTCACGTTTTAATGTCGTCCTTTTCATTTCTTTTTTTTTTTTCTCCCCAAACCTTTTTTTCCCCTCTACAGATTTTGCCAAGCACTTTTTTTCAATTTCACTACTGCGGAATTGTTAGCCTGCACTTGTTTCCTCCCACTATATATTTGTTCTGTGTGTGTGTGTGTGTGTGTGTGTGTGTGTGTGTGTGTGTGTGTGTGTGTGTGTGTGTGTGGTGTGAGTGCACATGCATGCGTACATGAGTGTGTGTGTGTATGTATGTGTGCACGTGTTACTAAAAGGAAATACAGAGTACAATTCTGCAATCCCTTTCATAATCTTCCCCATCTGAGTACAATTCTGCAATCCCTTTCATAATCTTCCCCATCTATAAGAAAATAATGAAAGTTTGTCTCAGATGCCATCGCACTTCAAACCCTACAACACTGGTGACTGGTTTCCAGTTTGACAAATGTGGCCACTGTATATGCCAGTATTTCTGAAACGTGATAAAGCTGACAAATCTCATAACAAAGGCCACACACCACCCACGGTCCCTGTTGCTTGGTTACTGATGGTACAACAGGAGGCGGGAACACTTGCGGACATTTCTCTTACTGGCGCGTGCACACACACACACACACACACACACACAAATATTCTTGTACAATCAGTGTCATCAACAATCGATGTCATCAAAATGAGAAAATTAGAGCTTAGATTACAATGCCTAAATCAAAAAACACTGTAAGTTCTGGTGCAAGACCTTTTTGGTTACAACAGATTGGTGAAAGCTGACATTTAGCTTTATACAATTGTGAACAACATGGAACACCATTCATGAATGCACGCAAAACAATGCACATGCAAGTATGAAGAAGACACGACTTGTGATTTAATTATCCAACCAATGGTTTGAACCAGTGGATGCAGTAAGCACAGGTAAGTAGATTATGA
>CM031595.1:32388972-32398972 GCA_018398815.1 Conus ventricosus | reverse complement strand
ATTAAACACTTTATCCCCACCTGTGGCACATTCTCCTTACCAGATTTGGCTCTAAAAAGAAAGTATATCTACATAGTGTAAAATGAGTCTTTTATTTATTGGTTCCCCCCTCTCTCTCTCTCTCTCTCTCTCTCTCTCTCCTCTCTCTCTCTCTCTCTCTCTCTCTCTCTCTCTCTCTCTCTCCTCTCTTATCAGTTCTTTCTCTCTGTTTACATTGGCACAAAAGGACAATACATGTCTGATTTTTTAGCAGTCCCACTCGCCTTCACCCTCATTTTCTCCTTTTCAATTCAAAAAAAAAAAAAAAAAGAGCTGAATTTTCATTGACTGGAGTCAGATGTCGGATGGCAACCATAAAACAGCTAGTTTCAAAAGTGGTTCAGGTCAAGAATAGTTGTCAGTGCCTCTATTTTCAGAAAAAAAAAACTGGAGTGAGATACCAAACACAACCAAAACTGCCCAATAAATTATGTGTCTAAACAACTTAAATCTAAAGAGTTTGTTACCACCACATATACAGACAAACAGATTACAGGACAAGACAAACTGATTGCAAGACAATGCTTGTCTGTATCTGTGGCGGTAACTAACACCATTTCTTTTTAAATTTTGCTTCATTTTCTGCCCTCAGTCACCTCATTTTGAAACTAAACAGCTTAAGTTAAAATGTTGAATATTATTATGCTGTATCTATATGTCTTCCCCTTGTCCCATCAAAATTCTACTTTCAGAATCAAATAAAACAGCTCAATTTACGTCGATCAGACAGAAGAAAAACTATTCCATTTATCTATGAAGTAGATCAAGTGCCCTGACAACCGAAGGGTGGGGGTAGGGGTGGGGAGCATGCGAGTGAGTGGGAATGTGGTGTCTTTGTTTTTGTATTTGCATGTACAAAAAAAATTTTTCTTCATAACTTTGGTTTGAAATTGAAACTGAAAAATTGTATGCTTATTATGGAGAAACAAAAAAAATGTTATTAAAAAAAGTGCCCTGAAAACCACACACATGACAGCAAATCGATGTCAAAATCATCCCAAATCTATCTTTTTTTTCATCCCAAATCTATCTTTTTTTCATATATCTGTTTTAAAAGACAATCAATATTATTGCTGATAAAACTAATGTCACGACATCATGTCACTTCCAATGGCAACCAACAGACTAGCCTTTGTCTCTGGGTTGTGTAATCTTGCTTTGCCTCTCTCTCTCTCTCTCTGGGAACTTATTCTTTCAGCTTTGTACAAACATTGCAGAGTGTTTCTACTGGCCCCTCCTGGCCCCTCCTCTTAGACTTTGGTAAAGCTGAGTCAATGTGCCTCTGGACCACTTTCAACATTCACAACATGTTATTTTCTCAAAAGTAACAATCGTGCATGCATGCGTGTGTGTGTGTGCGTGTGTGTGTGTGTGTGCGTGTGTGTGTGCGTGTGTGTGTGCGTGTGTGTGAGTTTGTGTGTGTGTGTGTGTGTGTGTGTGTGTGTGTGTGTGTGTGTGTGTGTGTGTGTGTGTGTGTGTGTGTGTGGGTGTGAGTGTATGTGGTTTTACGTGGTATTTGACGTATGTAAGGTGTAGTATGCCACTTCTGTCTCCCACTTAAAAATGTCACGGATGCCCTATCGATCAAAATGTCCCTAGAGGAACTGTTCAAGTGTCTGTTTCCTAGGGACTGCTCACTAGCGCAAAACATCTCGGCGGGGCATTTCACCTGTACAATACATCCTCGGGGCGATTTTGCTTTGCGCATCTATATGGGACTTTTCACATGAACATCTCTGGTTGACTTTCACTCGTACAATACATCTCCGGGGATTTTTCACTTGTGCAATACATCTCTGATGGAATTTCAGGGGAGGGGAGGGGGAGAAAGAGCAATACACTCCTGGGGAAGTTTTCTCTAGTACAGCTCTGAGGAATTTTCACATATACAATACATCCATGGGGAACTTTTCATTTGTACGCAATATCTCTGGGAGACTTCAATTGTATAATACATCTCTGGTGGATCTATCAGCTGTGTATCTCTGGGGATTTTTCAAACATACATGTTTTAATGAACTTTCCCCATAATTTTCAATTATGCAATTCATCTCTGGTGGACTTTTCAGCTGTACAATACATCTCTGCAGGACTTTTCCTCCACACATTCCAGTGGACTTTTCATTCGTTTTTCACTTGTGCATTATCATATTATGTCTGTGGTGGACTTTTCTTCAGCTTTTTAATACACCTCAGGGGAATGTTTCACACATACATCTCTGGGGACTTTTCACTCATACAATGCATCTGTTGGGGACCTTTCACTTGTAAATCTCTGGGGGACTTTTTGCATGTGGATCTCTGAAGGATCATTCACTCTTGTACAATAATCTCTAGGGTGCCTGTTACTAGTACAACACATCTCTGGATGATATCATTTGTACAACACATTTCAGGTGTCATTTATACACCTTTGGAGGGTTTTTAACTTGAACAGCTGAAGGCAAGCTTGCTGGCAGACTGTTGCTGTAAATCAAGAAGAGACCAGGTCACAAAATGCAACCTGAAGTACTCCTGAGTCAACAGGAAAGGTCTATGACCTTGCCCATCCACAACTGTGTCCTGCTTTCCATTGACAAGAAAGGACCTGACCAGTGGTGCTTTAATGTTGTACTTTGTGGACAGGCAGCCTCACTTTGCTAAAGCCTTTGGGAAATCCTTCATGAGAAAGTGTTCTGGCATTCCCTTTCTAGAGGTTCTGCTACCCTGTCCACACAAACTCCAGCAGGCTGCATTCTAACAAAATAATCTCAATACACAACAAGCCATGCTGCTCTTGCAGTTTGGCACAGGGTGATGATGACAACATCATCTTGCAGTTTCCAAAGGACAGGCTGTTCAAGGGGTTAGGTTTGAGGGGGCTGCTTACTTCAGTGCAGCACTAGAAAACTTGGGCTTTGATGAGCTGCCTAACACATTTTAAACATTGTCATCATCAACATGACTGTGCAGTTTGATTTTTCCAGTGGTTTGTAATATCAGTGAAGTTGAGGTTGATGATGGGCAGGGCTTAAACAAATCATGTCCTCATATATACACCCCCAACTCCTCCCCCCCCCCCCCCCCCCCCCCCCCCCCCCCCCATCTACTGTTCCATTACATCTGCACCTGTGACTTTGGCAAACAATATCTCAGCTTGCTGATGCCAAAACCAACAGCTGAAGCGTGAAAAGCTTTGTAATTTCCAGACCGAAATGGTCTACAGCACATGACCGGTGGAGCGGAAATAAGACACAACACACACCTGTCGAGAGTACAAAGCACACAACAGTCTTTTCGTTTTTCCCCGTCCCCTCCCCTTTTATCTTCTACATCTTTCCAGATGTCTGGCTACTATTTGTACCATGTACCGACAGGCACACTTACAGCCTATAAAACCTATTCAGAAATGAAGAAAAACGTTCAAATGCCTCCCACCCCCCACCCCCTCCTCCTCCTATTCCCCTCACAGTCTCCACCCTTTCTTTCTCTTTCTCTCTCCCACTGTATGCTTGCATGTATGTTAATTGGTGTGTGTGCATGTGCATAAGCCTATATATCTGAGATTCATGTATTCACACATATTATGCTGACTTTTCTGCATTATGTCAGAACATTTACATGTAAATTCATACATCATATCATACTATATATTAGAAATTCAGATCAATATATAGGAAAATCATCTGTCTCTGAGAACTTGAACTTCAGAGACTGACAGAGTCACTGTCTTGGTACCCACAGGGAAAGTACTTGCACCATCATTGCTCTGTGTCTAATGCATGATCGTATCAGCAGATTTGTTCTGTCATCCATTAAGTAGCTGTACTTAAACTTCTCTGGAATGAATACCCTGAGCAGTGTTGAAAATGTCTATTCATGGGGCATTTTGGTATACAGATAACACAATTATGTGCTTACTGACCCTTGAAATTTTATTTATTCAATGGATCTTTTGGACAATGTCCCTATTCCACCATCTATCTTATTCTCATGAAATACAGCAAGAAATGTAATTAAATCAGTCCACTATGAACGATAAAATTATTTTGTTTAAGAAAAAAAACCATTGCTATTATCAAAATGTGCTTTATTTTATGCAATGATCCGTTCATTTTAACCCCATCGACTGATGAGAATGATAGGCAGTGAGAGACTGCAAAATTCATAAAACACTATGTCTGTCGTATTCTTCTTCTTCTCCCTCCATTGAGTGGCCATCAACTGGTTATGATTCTGCAAAAATTTCAGGGGTCTGCTTGTGAACTGTACAGAGATGCCAGCAAAAACAAAACAAAAAAAATCCTACGGCCTTCATGACCCAGAGCAGGTGATGTGGAGCTGCTGCCCTGGCTGCATACACTGACAGGCAGTCCGGACCCACCATTAGGGAGGGTCAAGCCCACAACCTGCACCTGGCCAGCCAATAATAAAAATAGATATATTAATTTTTTTCTTTTAATTTACTTTTGCTATGACATGTTTGGTGATCCTTGATACGAAAGTGTCGAGGGTGCACTGGCTGAAACTTGCTGTGGTAAGGAGTTCCAATCCCTGATGGTCCTTGGGGGAAAAGGAACCCTGTCTGTACTGTGATCTGCAGTGAATTAAGGCAAACTGCTGGTCATGTCCGTTTATATTCTTTTTTTACACAGGCCAGGATAACTTTACTATGGTCAAGCAATTACATCTTTATGGCTAATACAAAAGAATAGCTGCTCTTCCACTGATCTGTAGACCCTGATCCGTTTTCAATAAAGTTCAGTGAACTTTTCATTGTTAGCAGAAGAACATCAGTACCCTAGGCAACTAGTTTGGCACTGGCCATTGTGGTAGAGAACAGGGGGAAATGGGGAAGTTTAAAAACTATTTCCCTATTGTTCATATGTGTAATGTTTCTGGAAGTACAAGTATGTGTGTCAGAAGACAGGTGCATGAGTGGAATGTTATAAATAACACAGGTCATCAGGCTTGCTATTGGCTCCTGCTAGTCAGCAGAAGTTGGAAAATATTACATTTCTGAAATATGTAAGGAATGAAGAGGCAAATAAAAAGATTTTTAGATGAACTAGCAGACTTGGAAACATGAATATTGGAAACAGGAGACAAAAAAAATGGCTTGAAGGGGCCAATCACTGAGGATAAAAATCTATCAGCATGTTAAGGCTACTTTTTCCCTGGTTGAAAAATTGAACAGTGCACCGTAAAGCAGAATGACTCACTGTTTGGTGCAGGCATGCAAAACAAAAGAGGAAAATAATCTGGTGCTGAGGCCATTACCTTTCAGAAAAGTAAGCAAAGTTCAACAATCTATTCAGGTGTAAAAAAAACCTGTAACTTGAAACAAGAGACTTGCACATAATGGGAAAGCAAGAGGAGAAGAATTATTCTTCACAGAGTGCTCAGTTTGTTGTTGTTATTATTCTTTTCTTCTTTTTTGTTTTTTGTTTCATTTTGGTCTTACTTTTTAGTTATCACTGATAAGCAGGTCCTCATTTTTCCGTACACATTAGTTTGCACTATTATTTGTTATGCTTACCTTCACAAGTATTTAAACTCTTGCATGCCAATTATTCAAACAATTTTCAGCATGCTTACAGTGTATGCTTTTCAAGCCACACCTTGCTGACAGCTTTCAGTATTCAGAACTTTTCACTGTGAGTATCTGTCATGATGGATCATTGCAATCAGTCCTGTCCTGTCGGTTTACATTCCAGGATTTTCAATGGGATATTTGCTGTTCCATGCGGGACACACATAACCTATCAATAAAACCAAATCATTCACACTTTTTTTCATTTAACTCTCAACAGTTTTTGAGATTTTTGCATTTTGCATGATGGACGTTCTTTGTTTCGTAACATTCTGCCCACTATTTCTAAAATAATACTATTTTTTTTATGAATGTGTCTATTTCGGTTTTTTTTAAGGCGATATAATGCTTCAGATAACAAAAATGTTGTTTTAAATACCATAATTCCAGGAAGAAAACCGTCGATCACTGGTGATCGAAATTCAAGGGAAAGAACTGAAGAGAGTTAATTTACCTATGAATTATTCTTTTATTCATACCACAGCAGATCTTTCTTTCTGATTTCTTATGCGTGATGTATGAGACTAAATTTTGAACCCCGCACTCATGGGAGCTTTTCAATCCCTTGCGCGTCAAGATATCACTACTTTAAGAGCTAACATTGTCCTTGACTCATACGCTTTAACGCTGTTCTCATCCTGCTGATTTTTTTTCTTGGATGGACCCTTTTTCATCATAATCATTTTTCCCCAAGTGCATTTTGGCCAGCACATTCACCCTGCCCCCACCATGATTCATCTCTCGCCCCTTGTGGCAAAACTGTGACAGAACTGTTGGCTTGCCTCAGACCATGACATTGGATGTGAAACATGAGGACGGTGGTTCACACGACCTGATAAACACTGGCAGCCAGTCTTATCATGCCCTTGATTTACCTGATGTGAGCGTGTCCTGTGATTTGTGTAACCGCTCAACCAGACCACTGTTGCCTGCAATTTATGCAGGGCTGAATGTGGTCCAAAAGGCTCAGCTCGTCAATAGCTCAGATAACTTCTCCAGTTATTCTGATTCATGACTTTTTTGCCCGGCTTCAATGCTCACCTCCTACTCATCAGACCAGCACAATAATAATCTCAACCAGCCACTCTCTTTTCCTTCCATTTCAATTTCTGACCACTCTGTTCACTCACTATCTGACCACAGTGTTTCTTCAACTTCTGATAATTTCTTTCCTCAATATCAACTTCTGACCACTCTGTTCTTTCAATATCAGTTCTGACCAAAGCGTTTCTGAAACAACAACTTCCTCTCAGCTTAAGGTAAAGATGCTGACACTGCCTACATTATCCATATTCTAAAATCTAGAATCACTGGAAGAAAAATGTGGCCGTCACCAGCCTTTTCTTAAAGAGTAATCTTTCCCCACAACTACACAGTCCTCAGATTTAAAAATGGTACAAGGGTGAAAATAACGGCAATATATCTTTACAGGTAAATCATGGCCAGATACTTTGCTGATGACACAGGATGCCATAAGGGTTAGGACATCCTTCATGAGGACCTGGAAACACCATCTCACCAAAAAAAAACTGAAAAATTAAATTCTACTAAACAAATGCTCAGTCAAAATGATCCATGGATCAATATTCAACGGTTCCATAGAAGTACTCCTTTTATGGCCACCAGCTCCAAGACAGAACAAGCCAGGTATGTTGGTGTCACTTTCAGTAAAGATTATGAAGTGAGGACCATACATTGCAGACACTGCCTACAAGGCCAATAAGATCTTAGCTTTCATCTGCAGGAACATCCGAGTTTCTAACAAAACCATGAAGTGTGCTACCTTATGTCACTCTTACATACCCACCCCACTGGGGGTGAAGATACCTATGCACTCAATAAATTGTTGCATTGAGGAGTTCACTGTGTCTCCCTCTCTTTCTGCCAAATACTTAGTGTCAAGGTGCTAGGCCTGCCTGTTATTGCAACAAAAAGTAGAGGAAGGCTAACTTCAAGTCACTGCTGAACTTAACTCTAGCAAGGTCTGACATCGACAAACACCAAACATTTCCCACTTTTAACTCACCAGTAATGCTACCCTCTCACAGTCTCAGACCCACTTTCTCTCCTCCTGCTTTTTGTAGATCCTATTCAGTAGAACCAATACAAGCAGAACAATTGTTGATTCTTTTTTTTAACCCAAAGAACAGTTCCTGAGAAGAACAGTTTGTGTTAAAATATGGCTAGCACTCCATCCCTAATCATAACAGCCCTCCTCTCATTCCAGGTCAGACGGAACTTTTTCAGTAGACTGTCTCTGCGGTAGGCAGTGAAATGTGAACAGGTACAAAGTTTGGCATGTTCTTTCTTCATCTTCTTGACAACAGGTAGTGTGTGCTTAAGTCTAAGGCTGTACAAGGCTCCCAGTCTAGAACTGGCAATTGTAAAACATTATGGCTGTCAGCTGCTCCAAACACAAAAGAACTTCTCTGAACAGGTAGTATAGTGCTTCTCTTTCTTTTTTTCCTTTTTATTTTTTTCCATTTTCCTCTCATTCTTCCCATCTCCTGTAGAAACTGGCACCCTGGTTCTGATTTAAAGCATAGCAGAATCATGAGGAGGTTGAGTCTGGTTGCTTTAATCGCTCCCTTAGTTAACTCCAACTTACCGAAACCCTGCATTTGATGCCATGCCCTCCATGTCTTAAAATTCTTACTGCTTCGGTGACCACAATCATTTTATGCACATTCTGAATATTTCTTTACAATACTTCAAAATCTAAAGATAGCTAACAAATACTTTATGTATAATACAAGCATATTTTCAAACAGAATCTTCATTTGATAATCAGTAAACTATCATTGTTCAATTCTGTTAAAAAAAAATTAGCATCAAAATATCTGAACTGGTATGAAATAGGCTGAAGAAAGAAAGACCTATTCCTCCAAAGAGAATGTCCATGGACAAGCAAGCAAAAACTTATACTCTGCATAAAGAACACATCAGACTTGCCACTGGAACCTGGTTACCAGCACTTCAACATGAGCAAAAAGGAACAGACAATTACTATGTAAAGTACTCTCCCCTTGCGAGAATATGTATCCTGAAAAAACTCTTGTGAGGGCCCAATTCAGGCGATTCACCACCCACCCCACCCCCACTGACCCCTTTTTTTTCTTTTTCTTTTTTTCTTTCTTTTTTTAATGACATATATGCAATGGACCCAACTTTGTTTTAAAATCAATGATGCAAGAAAAGAATGAAAACTCAAAACAGACGTTTCATGATCAGTTTTAGGGTGGAAATATTGTTGGGGATGCAAAGACTGTGTGGAAAATTTAAGCGTTATATCATGTCTACAACATCTGAGTCTCTCTCTCTCTCTCTCTCTCTCTCTCTCTCCAAGTTCATAGGTTTGTCATGAAATTTTTCTACAGAAATTTTCTTCCACACACACACACACACACAAAGGCATGTATGCATGCATGCATGCGCGCACATACACAGACATTCTGTAACATATATATGTACTTAATATCAATTCAACTACAGTCACTTTACTTTAATTAGATTTAGAGAGAACATTATTCTCCTTACAGTTATTTTAAGATATGTAGACAAAACACTGAACATGCAGGTTTCGTATAACAAATGAAATTATATTGGAGTAACTGAAAATTCATATACAAATAAAACAATATAAGTAAAACAAAAGACAAGATAAAAGAAAAATAAACATGAATACAAGACCTGGTCTGAATCAGTTTTGCTTGTTTTGTGTAAAAATACAAAGGACATGCTGGGGGGGGGGGGGGGGGGGGGGGGCAACAATGGAAGGGGGGAGGCAGAGGGATTGGGTTTGGGAATGGGATTTGAAGAAGGGTAACGTTTTCCAGAAAGAAAAGAAAAAAAAACGAAAAAAAAAAACCTGTGACATTAAAAACATGGTCAAAGGATGTCATCATCAAATCTTCTGCTAGATACTGTCAACACCATGTTGATCAAATCACCTCCCCCTTCCCCAGTCAGCTTACTGCCACTCCTCTTGCACACTCACCACTCTCTCATCCTAAGGACCTCCTTTCTCCTCAACTTTTTTTTTTCAGCGGGAAGGGGGAGAGGGCTAATTCTCCACCTGATAACCTTTTGTATATATTTTGATTCAAATCATATCAATTTTGCTGTATTTGTACAATGAATACTCAGATGCCATACAGTAATCTAATTCTTCATAATGCTGACATTACAACTATTTAAAAAGTGAATTTTGTTAAACAATACGTTTGTTCAATTTGGATATGGCTTGATGTGATTTAAACAATTTCCATAAATTAATTTCCAAAACATTTGTATTCGCATTATCTTATTTTTGTCTGCACTCTATCAAGAAATGTCTAAGAAAGAGAGTGATAAAAAAGTGATGAGATAAGATAATGTTGCTTATAGCCC
>CM031595.1:32291472-32383972 GCA_018398815.1 Conus ventricosus | reverse complement strand
TTTCAGAGAGATGTACTGCTCAAACAAATGCTGCAGTTGAACGTGCTTGAGGTTATGGCACACAATAGCCTGCAAACCAGAAGAGCAAGAGAGAATGAGGAAGTCTTTATTGTAACCCACTTGGAAAAAGTAATTGCAGTGTTTTCTTGTTCCATTTGTATGTTAAGAAAAGGACAGATGTACAGTATAGATTCAATCTAAATAAAGGAGATTCTATCCAGGCATGAGAAAGTCCCTGGAAAATATAAATTGGTCAATAGTTTCAGATGACCTGAACAAGTCCTGGAACAAATTAAATTAATGAATTAGCTTATGAATACTGAGAATGAAGTATACTCAAAACTAAACCACTAAAAGACATTGAGACTAATAAATAAGAAATATAAGGCATACAAGATATTTAAAAAGACTTAGAAAGGCCTCACAAGAAAAGATAAGAAATAAATGTAATGAATTCTAAAAGATAAGCCAAAAGATTGCATCTGATTGCAAGAGTTATCCTGAACAGTTTTGGAATTATGTTTATTAGAGGATGAAAACCAATTAGCGTACTGATAGACGATGACAGAAACCTTTAATTTGCTGTTTCATCCTTCCGAAAGATTGAAACTCTGAATAATTTTTTTCAGTGTTTTTACTGTGGAAAATTCCTTAACTTGCCAAATCTACAAATCTGTTCTCATTCAAATTCAATTCAATTTTCAGACACAAACTCTGATGCTCACTGTCACCTGAACTTAAAATGACATCACCTACTAATACATTCAAAAATCTTGTGAACACATTTAAGAATTTTAGCAAAATACTGTGTGATTTTGATGGTTGATTAGCAGTCACATCAGAGAGTGCAAATGTGGTTTGCAAACCTTATCAGTCTAGGGAGATGGAACATGCATGAGCTGCAAAACTTTGGGTCAAGCCATTTCTTTACTTCTTACAAAACTGACGAAGACCTGCCAAAACTGTCTTCCATTGTTTCAGATGTGCAACAGTTATGAACAAAATTGGGCTCTCTCTCTATGTTGATCATGAAACAGAAAAAGGGCTGTTCAGCACTCTTTTTTAACCTTGGTCAACAAAGTACCCTCTTTTTCTTCTCCAGAGACTAATAAACTTAGTATTGGATACATATCAGGGCAGGACCAAGGTACTTGTGAATGCAGGTCAGAATTTGATGCTGGGCCCCAGGAGGTCGCAAAGACCTCTGGCAGGGTGTGGGTCTGAGCCCCTGGTGGGGGCCTGGGGGTGACGATTTTCTATTTTAACTTCCCCCATATATTTTACTGTTACCTGGGCTGAATTTGGCCATTGCTTTTAACTTCTTGAATATCGAGTGCGACCCTTGTTACCAAATTTGCTCCAGGGGCCAGCAGTCTGAGTCGCACTGTTTTATGTTATTTTATTTTACTTTTTAACATGTGCGCTGGTGACCTACTCGTTTTTGAATGAACCAGTATTTTAGGAAGAAGAAGAAGAAAGCCTTTGAAGAGAAAGCATTTTAAGGTACCTCAGTCTAAACAGACAGATGTACCAGCCCAAGACACCATTCCAAGATCTGTGGATACTTGATTCAGAGCTCACCAAGCAACAAAGCTGTAGAAAATGTGAAGAAAACGCCCACAAATGTCAATGTGCATTGCCTCCCCCTCAAACGTCTCCTCACCCTCTCCCACATCCACATTTGTACTTTCCATCTTTTAAATGCATGCATTGTGTGCTCTCTCTCTCTCTCTCACACACCCCCAAAAACACATGCACGCATGTACACGCACACACCTATACATGCATGCACACACGCACACACACACATGCTTGATCTAAAAACATACACACTTGCACACACACACACACTCAACAGCAGCAGCAGCAGTAGCATACATATTACGCCTATACAAGGGGAAAGAATCTATCTCCCTGGTAGTTTCACATCTGCCCCCCCCCCCCCCCCCCCCCCCCCCCCCCTCTCACTGAGCTCCAAACTCTTGACAACTGTTAGATAATAAATGCTGCTATATTTATATTCATTGCCGTTATGTAGTCTCACCTACTTTAACTGGCATTAGTGCAAGAAAAACCTAATGACCATAAAGTATCTGTGTCCCCCTTCCTCCTTCTCTTTCTCTCAAGTTCTCTCTCTGTGATAAATGTCTGCCTGAGCACACGTGCATGTGTACCTCTACATGTGTGTGTGTTGTAAGTGTGTGTGTGTGTGTACTTGAACAAGCATGTGTGTGCCTTATGTCTAAGCTTGTATTTGTTTAGGGCGTAGAGCGCTGAAGGGTTGATGTGGGCGAGTCCGTGTACAGCTTAAAATGATAAGCATTTCTTTATGCTAGGTATGTTTTCACCCATGTGGTGAGAATACTTGGATTTTAATCTGGACAGACAGGCAGGCAGGTAGGCAGACACGTTGGATGAAAATCCTAACATGTTTCTTGAGCAAATTCAGTGGGGGAAAAAAAAAGATTTGAATGCAAGATATCACCAGAATGCAAAGAATGATACAGCATTTAAGCCATTTTCATTTACATCTTAGATAAACTTGGAAATAAAATTGATGGTTATCTATATTATGTTGCTCCACTTAAGAGCACCACACCCTTATCATCACTGGAATTAACAAGAGCTATGTTTGATACACATCATACTGATGTGTGTATAAATATATGTATCAAGACTAGCTCTTACTTTTTATAACTTTTGGCTACTTTACTGCTCTGGTATGCTCTTTCCCATCTGCACAATGGCTCTTTCTTATGACTGAATCCAGTTTTTGTAGATCTGTATACTGAATCAAGCTTGTGTAGTGGGAATCATTTCAATTTTCTCACACAAGTATGTCTGTCTTGATTATATTTGTATATGTCACATTCTGGGCTGACTGTGACATATTCTATCCCCCCTATTTTCACTCCTTTAAATTGGCATATGGCCTCTAGTTTTGGTTTGGGTCATTTGAGTTTCAAAACTAGGTTACAGGATTGATAAAATGGTTTATAGAAACACCTTTTGTCAAAATGTGAATAAGGGGTAAGATAAGATAAGATAAGATAATGTTGCTTATAGCCCAGCCGACCGCAAAGGGCCACATCAGGGCTGTCACCACGTTAAAATCAACTCACCAGTCATAAAAAAAAAAAAAAAAAAAAAAAACACTTTCATACATCTCATTAAATGACATCGTCTACAAACGCACCAGAAACTTTGTTAAAATCTTTCTTCCGTAAAATCTTAAAACAGATGAAAAATATTAATCTGAATAAGGGGTACAGGTATTAGTTACCTTCTTTAGTTTTTTTTATTTAATTGTGTATTTATTTTTTGACACTTGTGTTGAGTATACAATAGTCAAATACCGACTCTTGCAGAAGTAACACACAACGTGACAAGAGAAGGCAGGAAGGACGTAAGATATTTTTTGCCCTTCTACTTGACATGTTGCTGTTTCAGGTAGGTGTGTGGTCTGCAGTCAGTGATAGCAGTCTGCAAATTATTCTACAACTTGGACTAGTTCATTCTAGTAGGGGCACTGAAGCCACTTGATTGTTGTTCAAGTAGATCAATGACTTAAGTGTGAAACTTTGAGCTGTGTTTCTGTGATGCCGTCAGGGGAGAGTTCTCAGGTTTATATTGTTGGCTGAAGCTGTCCGAGAGGCCGTAGGTGGTTTGAAACCTGCAATTTGTGAATCAGGGTGTAACATTAGGTCTGTGGAGGATTAGAATATTGTTCCTGTGGTGGGGTGTAGGTCATTACACTATGTGTACTGAAGAAGACTGAGGTGCTGACTGGAATCTGGATTATGGATTAGAAGTCAGGTAAAATTTACAGAAAGCCAAGTAACAAAACTGAATTTGTTCCTTTCTTTGTCCTTTCCTTTGAGGAATTAGTGGCTATTGACTTTATAAGTACTGTGGTTGTGTTAATTTAAATTACTGTCAAATAGTGACTGCATTTGGAGTTGTTTTATTCATGTTTTGTGTCATGGAAACTAATAAACATTTTTCATTATGTAGATTTGTAAAACTGCAGGACCATGTGAAGGTAATTTTGTAATTCATGATACTATAATAAGTTGAAAATTGTAATTGTCAAGAAAATTGTTTGGCAAAGGGAAATATTTTGCCTTATGGACTGTAGTAGCATCTTAACTACACTCCCCGCAACAAGTTAAGGAACGCTTACAGAAATTGCTGTTAAATGTGTTTTAATACAGACAGAGGAAAACAGTTTACTCGAATGTTTCGCCCAGTCATTCAGCCACCTGTGGCTACAATTTCAATGAAAGCCATTCACACGTCGTTGAACAATCAGTAATAAAAAAGAGACCCCCCCATTTGAAAAGTCAGCAGCAGTCAATAGTGGGTGTGGCCGCCATTCTGAGCCACACATGCTCTGCACCGACGCCGCATGGAATGAACCAGGGTTGTAAGGGTCTGTTGCGGGATGGCCTGCCATTCCTGCTGCAGGAACTGGGTCAGCTGGGCCACATCAGCGGGCGGAGGGTGGTTGTCAGCAACTCGTCTACCCAGGACGTTCCACAGGTGCTCTATCGGTGCCAGGTCTGGAGAGCGCGATGGCCATTCCATGCGTTGGATCCCCTGCTGCTGGAAGAAGTCTCGTACCACGTGGGCTCGATGCGGAGGGGCGTTGTCGTCCTGGAGAGTTGCACCAGGACCCATGGCCTGGAGAGCTGGCTGCACAATGGGGCGGACGATCTCATCCGATAACGCTGACCAGTCAAAGATCCCTGGATGACGTACAGGGGGGTTCTGCCATGGAGATGAAAACCACCCACACCATTACCGAACCACCTCCATAACGGTCGACCTCACGAATGGTGGCGGCAGTGAATCGTTCTCCTTGTCTGCGCCAGACTCGTCTCCTGCCATCATTGAATGAGACAGTGAAACGTGACTCATCGGTAAAGAGGATCCTCGACCACTGCTGCCTGTTCCAATGCTGATGGAGGCGGCACCACGCCAGGCGGGCCTGTCGGTGACCCTGAGTCAGTGGAATGTGGATGGCTGGCCGACGAGACTGGAGGTCAAATTCATGAAGGCGGTTGCGGACAGTGGAAACGCTGACATTGACATTTGCTGCTTGCATGAGGCGACGTCTCAGCATGGGTGTTGTGACTGTTCTGTCCCGTAAAGTTGACAGGTAGAGAAATCGGTCATCCCGTCGACTGGTGCAACGAGGACGTCCAGTGCGCGCCCGTTCTTCCGTCCTGCCTGTTGTCGCATAACGTTCATTGAGTCTGTGAATGACTGAGGCCGACACCTGAAGACGTCTGCCCACCTCTCGTAAAGACACACCCTCTGCTAGCCACGCCAGAGCGCGCCCGCAGTCCACTGCACTCAGTCGTCTTCTTGGAGGCATGTCTGGTTGTGTCGTTTTTAATGCCCTTTCTGATACCCATTTTGGTGCAGTTTGTGCGGATCAGTGTTCACAGTTGTCAGTGCTTGCACGTTCAACCTGCCGAATCGCTGCACATGCCCGGTCTGGTCAGCAGGGGCTTGTTCCACGGTCAGTGCAATTTCCTCATTTGCACGAATGTCCCGCCGCTGGCGAGGCATTGAGTGGCAGAGTGGTGAGTACAGGAATCATACCGGTGTGTCGAGCAATGTTTCAAGTACCGTTCTGCTACATTTTTTTCCAAAATGGGCGGCCTGGCCTTTTTTACTCATTTCATTTCAGAAGGTACAAAAAACGTAGGGCGTTCCTTAACTTGTTGCTGGGAGTATATTCAATCGGTGGTGTTGACTTTCAGAAGAAGGTGGCTAACCTAAGATTTATTTCTCGCTATTAGCTTATAGGTGATGAACTTGTGAACTTAAATGTGACTTTGTGTCCTGACTACAGTAGATGGCACTTGAGGCCACATACACAAAAGAGAACTTGTAGGTGCTTATGATATCCTTTAAACAGAAATGCTGAAACCAAGTCATCTCTCCTTTGCTCACATGTGTATAAAAAAGCTGAAAATGGAGGGCAATGGGTACTTCATACTGAAGAAAATACTGTTTACATTAAAACACACCTTTGTGATTCAAACTTGCACAAACTTTGCATACACTTTTTTTCTTTATATACAGTTTATTAAAACATGATGATTTCTAAACTGATTAAACAAAGAATGTTTGAATTCTGCAACCAGTTATAACAACAATTCACAAAGAAGAAGCAGTAAAACGAAGGATGGGGGTGGGGCAGAATAAAAGGTACAAGGATGAGAAGGTAAGGAAAGAAAGACATTCTCAATATATAGAACAAGCCCATGAATTACTGTGCTGGAACTGCTTAAACCCATTACACAGATTTACATTTATCAATTTCAATCTCATATACAGCTTAAAGTCCAGCCATCACCATATCAAAGAACAAAGAAAATCACAGTCCTCTCCTGAAACGGAAAACAAATATTTATACACTTACTCACAATGGAGTAGCTTAACTACTGAAAAAAAAAAGGGTGGGAGGAAGAAGGGGTGGAGGTGGGAGGGGTCGGGTGTTGTGTGGACAGAACAGAGGATGCAGGATGAAAGAACAAGCCCCTCAATTTATTCATCACTTTCAGATTGCAAACAATCCAGCACATGTCTAATGCACAAAAACAAAACAAATGAAAACTTACCATAGCAAGGTTAGTTAAATTGGCCACAAAAACGGAAAAATTGCAGATGACAATCAAAGAAGATTAAAAAAAAAAAAAAAAAAAAAACACCCTCAAAAACGAAAAGAATGTCAAATGGCAGGTAAATAATTTACACTAAAAGAGCCCCTCAATACGTCAGTAACAAATTATATTCCTACATATTCTTAGATGATAAATAAAACAGATGAAAATGCTTAAAGGCGTAAGTTATGCAGGAAATTAATCTATATGGATGACCTTTAAATGGGTATGGAAGAGAGGGTGCATGAGAGAAATTGCAGTTTGTTTTTGTTCTTTTTCTTCTGGATTACCTAATAAAACCAACGTACATAGAATGAGAAAAATTCCATTTATAATTTCGAGTACACAGACACATACATCAATATAAAGTATTTATTGCACTGAAAAGCACACAGAACTAAATTATGCACTGGTGCAAAAACCTGTTTTTCTTGTCTGATCTCATTCATTTGTGAAGAAATGGAAATGCACAAATTATCTGCTGTGATATTTTTCTTACAACTGTCAAGCATAAACAGCACACTTAATATGATAAACTTGCAAACATACACTGCAATCAAATTATAGAACAGACCTGAATAAGAAATTGGAACTTTTTGCAGTTTCGTAAGGTTATGTTCAGCCCACTGAACAATATTAGAAACATTTTTTAATGCATAACTCCATATGTTTTTCTTTCAGATGTTTTAACATAGTGTCTGTATGTGGTGCATGTGTCCAAGCATATTTGTATTAGTGGGTAGGTGGATGGATAGATGTGTTTTGTGTAAATCTAGGAAAAGAGATATTTCAATTCAGTTCATGCTGCTTGCAGCCTAGCCGAACACAATGTTTCTCATGTTTCACTTTAACCTTTTTCTTTCCTCCCTCAAAACTGTGTTTTTGTTTTAATCATCATTTAGAAGAAATGTAGAAGCACACAGTTATGCAACTGCAAGTGTGACAAATGGAAATTAATGTTCACTGACAAAGCTTGGATAAGGGACAAGTAAGTTGTTTTATTTGTGGCAAGATACCTTCATTAATTTCTAGACATATCAGTTTCAAAACAATTTCTTCTCTGCTTCTTCCAATCTGAACATCAGTACACATCTGTTAATTAAAAGAAAGAGTGAGGCTTTTATTTTTGTGCAAGACTGTCTCCTACAAATGTCACTTATATATCCCTGACCAGGTATTTAAAAAAACAAAAAAAACAACAACTGCTTGCACACATACTACTCTCCTTTTTTCTCAGGGAGCACTTCATAATTTGAATACATGACCATAGTATTAAAACAGGACTACAGTAACATTTCAAGTTGGGGGTAATAAAGGTTGAATGGGCAATAAACAAGCTCCTGATCCTTTCTCAACCCTGGCCCATTATGAACCATATTCAGTGCAAAAATCATCATTCTCAGACCATCACTTTCTAATCAAAAGAAATCAGCTGAGCATCCAGCAGAGACTCCTGCTGTGGTTGATGTTGCGGTTGAGGTGGCAACTGTTGCTGCATCTGGGGCGGCGGTGGTGGAGGCAGCTGCTGGCCCTGCTGGGAAGGGGCAGGGGTCATCTGGCTGTTGGTGAGGTTTGAGGGATAGGCCATCCCCATGGCGTACTGCTGACCCGGGGCTGTCTGCGCTACAGGGGCTGGCTGACTAGGAGTGCTGTACACCCACCGGTTTGGTTGGTGGCCTGGGGTAAACTGTTGGCCATACCTGCCACAGGGATAGGGTATTTTAAGTTCAGGTACAAATGAGTTATGCCTTGTATGAAAGAAAACTTAAAAAACAACAACATAATAAAATCATAATAATCAAATACATAAAGAGGTATGAATATTAAATCCTTCACTGAAAGCATACAGGATCTGTTGGAATCTGCCATGGAAAGAATCACTCATAAAAATGTAGTTGGTGAGATCCTGATACCTTCCGTGAAAACAACACAGCTGTGAATGAAGGAAATAAAAAAACTGCTGTTTTGGTTGATTAGGATAGCAGCAAAAGTAGCCCAATGGTGTCAAGCAATCATGCCGAGATGTATGTGGAAATGAGCAGGTGTTATTTTGAATTAAAAATCATACATAACACTTACATGAACACACATATATCATCCATACATGATTCCAAATATTGTTCCAAATCACCTCTCACTAATTTTACAATTTATATGGTCACAACTGATTTGGCTAACAATACACAAACAGATTTTTCAGCCCTGGCAATTTGGCTAACAGAACATGGAACAGGTTTTTATAGTCCTGGCAACCTTCATGCTTATGATTACCAGAACAAAAAAAAAGCCTCTATACTAATGAAATGCAACAGCCACCTTGCAGGTAGAAATGCATACAATATGCAATAAAAATTCTCATAAGTTGGTTTGTTCATGTATTAATATATAGTCTGTTACTCAATGTTGACGATTTCAAACTCTACAAAAGAATGAATATCACTGTAAAATTTTCAAATCAATAGTTATCAATAACACACAAAAACAATTTCATTACCTCTACAACCACCACCAAAATGTGTTTAAAGAAATGCGCATGATAAAGGTAGGGTGTGTGTGTGTGTGTGTGTGTGTGTGTGTGTGTGTGTGTGTGTGTGTGTGTGTGTGTGTGTGAGATAAAATAAAATGTGAGTAAATTTTTCATTAGTTCAGGACTGTGTGATTAAATGGTGCAAATTTTAGGATATGGTTCTATGATTATTGTGTGAACCAGCAGTTGTTTTCACTTTTCATTTAAAAGGTGAAAATAAAATCATGACGACAAAGCAGTTGAGTTTAACAATCAAATTTAACATTAATTCGTTGTACCTGTTATCATGGTGACTATAACAGGTCCACCATGTCACAGTTCTGGACTAACCATCTACATGATCACGTCCATTTATAGAACTCACTCTGGGTTTTATTCTTTTTTTTCATTCCCCCTTTTTCTCAATATCTATACCTGATCCACCCTCAACTGTATCAGATTCTTAACAGTGTCCAATTTAGACTTCCTTTTCACAAAAGATGGGAATTCAGACCAATGCTCGCTCTTGGGGCATGTTTATTTTACCATCTAAAGTGTTTCAATGTATTCATTTCTAATATGGCAAAAGAATGGTGAAAATGTTTACTAAGTTCACTGCAATACAGATTTAGAGGACACAGCAGGCAGGACGATTGTCAGGTCGTAATGCAGAAAACACACATATACACAATGAACTATGTACATGCAGTTGTATGTCAAATTCAAAAAGTATACGCAGCAGTCAAATACTGACATTTGTAAGAATATCAAAAGTATTAGCTCCTGTTCCTTCCAAAATTTCTAAGAATCAGAAAAGTAAATAACCCACTTTGCATGTTGAAAGTGCTGTAATCCATTGTGGGAGGCATGGAGGTGTAGGCCATGGAAGGATGCCCCATGCTGGGAAGGCCCTGGTCTGTGTATCCCATTGGGGCTGGTGGGATATTGTAGTTAGCGGCAGTGCCACCAACCACGGGCATCTGACCTCCGTCCATTTGGGGCTGGGCTGGAACCTGGCTTGGGGGTTGATAGCCACTTGGAATGCTGGTCATCTGAGGGGTGTAGGGAGCAGCACTGCCCGGGCCAGCAACAGCTGCTGAAGCCTGAAGACACACCCATCTGATAACTCAACACTGCTTTGATGTAGAAGCTTATACTGGTCTTAAAACATGCACATCTGAACCAGGACGTGACCAATTACAGAAAAGAGGACACTGATCATGATCAGTATGCAACATCAATTCTTACAGATGACATGAAATCAGAATGTCAAAATGACATAAAGCTCTTCACCTGTGAATAGGTGCCTTGGCTAACCCTGGCTGCATGTACACTCCCTGGGTCTGGGGTCCCTGGAGAGGACCCGGTCCTCCTTGGGTAGTCTCTATTCCAGGGGAAGACTCTGTGTTCCCATGGGCTGGTTATAACCACCCAACTGGTGAACTGGAGAGCCGTCTGTGGACTGAGGGCCACAGGATAACCTGGTACCATGCTCTGGGGGCCCTGAGTTCCCATGGTTGGGGGCAAACCCTGGGGGGGTATCATGCCGGGGCCTCCTGCCATCATACTCTGTGGGCCCATTTGCTGCGGTCCATACATCTGCCACAGAACAAAAGCCCTTATATTTACACATATTTGTTTGTTTGAAATGTACTCGCATTTATTAATAAAATAGAATATGTAACATAGTTACTCATCAACCCTGTTTGTTTGAAATGTACTCACATTTATTAATAAATAGAATATATAACATAGTTACTCATCAACCCTGTTTGTTTGAAATGTACTCACATTTATTAATAAAATAGAATATGTAACATAGTTACTCATCAACCCTGTTTGTTTGAAATGTACTCACATTTATTAATAAAATAGAATATGTAACATAGTTACTCATCAACCCTGTTTGTTTGAAATGTACTCACATTTATTAATAAATAGAATATGTAACATAGTTACTCATCAACCCTGTTTGTTTGAAATGTACTCACATTTATTAATAAAATAGAATATGTAACATAGTTATCATCAACCCTGTTTGTTTGAAATGTACTCACATTTATTAATAAAATAGAATATGTAACATAGTTACTCATCAACCCTGTTTGTTTGAAATGTACTCGCATTTATTAATAAAATAGAATATGTAACATAGTTACTCATCAACCCTGTTTGTTTGAAATGTACTCGCATTTATTAATAAAATAGAATATGTAACATAGTTACTCATCAACCCTGTTTGTTTGAAATGTACTCGCATTTATTATAAAATAGAATATGTAACATAGTTACTCATCAACCCTTGATCATAGGTATCAGAGTTGCTGTTCAACTCTTATACCACTGGTATAAGTCACCCTGCAGTAGTTAAACTAAGTCAGCTTAGGCAGAATACAACTTGATACTGTGCAAAAGGCTGACTGAGCTGTACAGAGGTTCCTGTATTTAATTCGCTATATCTTCAGAACTATCCCCTCAATCTTGCTAATTTCTTTTTACATCAGAGAAAACAAGACAATTGCTTATTCTACTTTTGTGGATTTGTATTTATTGATTTCAGGTTTTTGTGTCAAAATAAAAAAAGAACAACACAAATATGAAAATACACCAACATGAACAATTTGAAAAAAATGAAAAAAGAATTATCCACATTCTGGTACAAGAATCACAATGTGTATGAAGTAAATAAAAAATAAAACAAATTCTGAACACGTCACATCCTGCTTGAAGACGTGACATCTCTTTCCTGCTCAGGAGGAGGAAAAAACCACTGAAACTAGGGGGGTCCGGGGGCATGCTCCCCCGTGAACATTTTTTTAAAAACCGAGTGTAAATCTATGCCATTTCGCGCTTTCTGGACATAATTTCAACAGTTATTTAGTGCATAAAAATTGCTGTAAACACATAATTATTACAGGAAGACATATTTGGGACAAGGGGAGAAGGGGTTAAACACATAATAAAATGAACACTCCCCCTTTCACTTGAGTGTTTTACAGGTGTTCACCAACTATAGTCTTTGGATGAAATCTCACTTCTGGGGTTGCTCAATAAGTTTCACTTTTCATGTTTAAATGATCACACAATATCAAGTTTGAAGTTGGTGCACACAAAGTCAGTAACTGCATCAAACACTTTAAAGTTCAGTCTCATATAACAGAGATCAACTTGCGGAATCAGCATTTTGAAAGTCACAATATCCAAATTTTGATAAATGAGAAACTTGTGGAATCAGCACATACTGAAAGTCAAATTTTGAAGTTCCTAAAATATAATAAACACTGAAATACAGGATTTCACAAGGACACACACACACACACACACACACACACACACACACAGCTTTGTCATTTGGGTGTTTGGGTGGTGGAGGCATTAAAGAAACATAGCAAGGAACTCTGTTTCTTCTTGCTGCTTGCATTGTCTGCACTGTCTTTGCCATCCACCTTCTTGCTTACTTGAATTTCAACCCTATCTTTGTCTGCTGTTTCCTTGCTTTCTCCTGTCTGGCTTTCACACTCTACAATTTTTATTTCATTCTCATCCACCTTCTTGCTGACAACTTGACTTTGATTAGTTTGAACCCTATCTTTTTCCTTGCTGCCTCCCGCCTGGCTTGCACTCTCCACATTTTCTATATCACCCTCTTTTTTCCCCACAGGATTGCAATGTTCTATCCTGGCACGTTTTACTGCTGCTAAAGTGTCTTCAGTGACCTTTCTTGTAGTTCCACTCAGCGCCTTGACGTTTGACACGTGCTTCGCTGAACGAATGTGATCAAGAGCTTTCTTCCCGCGGCCACTGTAACACTTCCCTTAAGCACAGTTTGCACCAAGCTAAACCTGGTGCAATAACTTTGCGAAGAAAGTCTCCAATGACTTCTTCGTCAACTTTCTGAAGCGTCCACTCCCATTTCCACTTGTTTTTAATTGCAGATTCGTCAAAAGATCGACCCGCATGAACAATGACTGCGCGCTCCGCCATTTTGTTTTTTCCGGAAGTCCGACCGGAAAGTTCTTCCAAGAATAATCAGGGGCCATAACTTGCGCGCAGTTGCTATGAACGCTTGCAAGCCGATCACGGATACCTTGCTCCTGTCGTTTTTTTTTTTTTGTTTTGTTTTGTTTTTTGACAAACCGAAATCGCGGAATTCCGCCCAGACGCGGAACGTTTTAAGCCCCGATAGTTATGCGGGGAATGTCTTCAGTTGTGACAAGCTCCTAGCATAACATTATCAGTCTCCAAAATCCCCCCAAGTCGGAGTGTGGCTGCCCCCATGGCAGGGTAATTGAAAACAGTCACACATGCAATGTTCTCATCCCCAGCTGATGCATTTGTATCATAGTGTTCAAGTACTTTGGCTGTTCGGATGATCCCTGGAATCTTAGCCTGGGTACGACAACAACAACAACAACATGTCATTTTCCTCATTTCAGTTGAATGGAGAGTCAACAAGGTCTTCAAGTTCTTCCCTGAGTCACAGTTAACATCAAACTGACTTTCATCAGTACTGTCATCCCAAACAATACTTACAGCATCAACTAAAGAACACTGACATGAAGCAAGAATCCTAGTAAAGTACAGAGCTAAGCATCCATGGTGACTGCACTTTATAATACAGCTCGCTTCAGTTGCTTTCAAAACTGTAGTGAAAATGTCAGAGCTGGTTCACACATAAAGGCACAAATAGGACTGAAGCTAAATGGAGAGAACTGACATTTCACCACAGTTAAATACTACGGCATTCAGGATTTAGGCATAAAAGGCAAAAGACTAGAAGAAACACAACTTGGTTCAATCTCAACACCTGCAGTGGCACACGTCCTTCATGCACATGCTAAACTTTAACCAAAACTTGTATTGTAAATCAGGAAGTAAGTGTTTCATTTAGTATGTATGACCCTGGTATTTGAAGTACGTAGTATATTCTGGGCAAAAATCAGTAAAACTTAAGGCTGCCAGAGCTGAGGATGTGACAGAGTCCAGGCTTGGTTGTGTATGGTGTGACTGGAATGAAAGGACAGGGAGTAATGCCAACAAGGAGGTAACACAGAAGATGAGATTTTTTTTTGAATTTTTAAAGTTCATAGTGAGTCTGTGATCTCTTTACATAATGGTTCACTTTCATAACAACAGCCTTTACCATTTCAAAAAACACATGTTCAATGAGCAGCAATACCATCAGTTTCAGAAACTCTTCAATTTCTGTTACGACTGATACTTTATCTAACATGGCAAGTCCCCCTAATGTTTCTGTGTGAGATTAATATAGTTAAGTCAGTTTATTTCAATTTCCTAAAGTTTTCTCTTTTCATTTCTGCTATTGAACACAATGAAATTTCTTCCTTTCATGTCATGTTTCAGTTAATGCAGTTCTCCTGGCCATTACCAGTTTCATTTTTATTTGTTTATACATGTACTGAATTTCTTTGTAGGAAATATACATAGTGTCTCCTTTTAAAGCCTGTTTTGCCCTAAACCCTGTGTCTCATCTCACCCTTTCCCTTACCCCCCTTCTCTCTCTCTTTCCTTCTTTCATCGCTGCTCATGATACAAACACTGTCAGTCTGTGAATCAGAAATCATTTTCTATGCATAGCTCATCAATGCTTTTCACTGGCTCAGAATGGCCCAAATAAATGTAAACCACCAAAGATAATTACTGGTCACATTTCCTCTTATCTGTATTGCTCATCTAGGTTGGTTTTTTTTTGTTTTTTTTTTGTGCACACCAAACTCCATTCTACTGATTCAGAAGATTTTAATCAGTGACATGTAGTGAGAAAACAAATTCATTTTCATGAAAATGTAAGTTTCAGCCATTCCACATTCACTTCTTGAGCACTTAAATTACATTTGGCATGTAAACTTATTTGTAAATTACTGCTGAGCTGGGGAGATAACTCATACTTCATTGTAAAATAAAAAATGGACAAGTAGACCACTTGCATACAAAAATAATTCATTCTGCAGGGTAACGCCACCACAGTTTTCTAAGGGAAAAGGTGCTAGGACTGACCTGAGGATATCCATAGGCCTGCATCTGTCTCATGTGAGTGAGATGCTTCTGCTGTTCCAGCCTCATAGCCATCTCTCTCTCCTGTTCCTGCAGGCGTTGCAATGCCAGCTGTCTCTGCATTTCCAGGTATTCCTGCATATACCAGAACATCATCTCAAGTTTCCTTTCTCTAAAATAAAGACATTCTGAGCATCTATATGTGCATGTGTGTATGGACATGAGCATACATATGTTTGTTCCTTTTCTTTTCTTTGTTTCTATATTCTTTGCCATAATGCAAAACAGATGGCCTACTGTTACCCAATCAGCATTTATTTTTCTATTTGTTACAAATATACTTTTTTTTTTTAATCAGTATGTTTCTTCAGCAATCATTCACATAACCTGGTTTGCCTTTGAAGTAACAACACCTAGCAACCAAGTCACTCCAGAAATGTGTCAATGTACTCAACAGAGGGAAGGTAAATGGTGAAATTAATCTTATCTATGATTGTATAAGTCCAGTCAAGCACTGTTGTTTACAGCCCCTGAGCCATATCTGGGCTGAACAAAAGCAAAAAACAGAAAAAATATACAAATGAAAACCATCAGATTAAAATCCAAAGCGAGTCACCAGCTGAAAGTGAAGAACAACTGATATCAGGGCTACACACACTAGTAAAGACAGTATTCTCTCCCCTCACACATACCCATTCACAGACCAATGTGCAAACACACACAAACACACACACACACACACACACACACACACAAAAAAAAACATGAACCCTTAAAATGTATTTCCAAGATGGTTGGAATACAACTGATAAAAAGAAAAAGAGTGCATGACTGTCTTGTCCAATAACGATCCATGGGAAGAAAAAGGGTGGGAGCTATTCAGGCATAGTGTGTATGGCATCACCTACATCATTACTTAAAGAACAGAAATGTTTTTGAATTTTGTGACAAAGTGAAAAACGTTTTGAGTGTGATTCTGTGTGCTTGAAAGGCAGAGGAAACAAAAAGAAACAAACCCTTGAGATGTCAGTTAATTCAGTCAAGATTGCAAGAAATGGACTGATTTATATATTATGTACCTTGATGTTATATAACCCTGAAACATAGTTGTTGACTGATTTATATATTATGTACCTTGATGTTATATAACCCTGAAACATAGTTAAAAATTTCCAACAACTCTTTTTTACAATGTTTTGTCTTAATACTTGGGCTCTGTCTTATCATATTGCAGGCAGTTAACAAATACACTGGATAGATGAGAAAGGATGCTAGAATATCATTTAGCTATGAATTTTTTTATGGAAAACAAAGGTGAAAGCAGCTCTTTTTGTATCACCGTCTTTGTACGAGTGTCGTAATCTTAACTGGTTCAAAACTGCATCTAACAGGTGAATGTAACTGCATGAGGACTCCTATAATCTTGATTTATCTGAAGTAAAAGCAAGGGAAATTTTGATTCATTCTGAAAAAAAATTATGTCAACAACTTCAGTTTGCTTACATGCTTTTTTTGTCGCATGATCTCCAGTTTCTGCATCATCTGGATCTGTCGCTGTCGCTCCATCTCCTCCATCTCTCTACGCCGTTTTTCTCGGTGCTCTTCACGCAAGGAGTCCAGGGCTTCACGAGCATCACGCAGCTGAGTTAGCTTATCTTGAAGACCCTCATAGTATGCTGTAACAAACACACTTGACTTGTAAAATGTGTAGTAAGTTTGGAAATAATAAATAATAATAATAATGAATACTTATATAGCGCCTATTCTCGGCTAGAGGCCACGCTCTAAGCGCTTTACAATCAACACTCGTTTACACAACGGGCTGCCTACCTGGGTAGTGCCGACTGAAGAGCTGTCAGCTGGCGCTTCATTCAGTCATTTCCTGTGTCATCCATTCAGTATCGTTCAATATCGATCACTCATTTTCCTTACTTCCTTCATTCTTTCCATTTCTCACGCAGGGTGCATGCTATGTGTAACGTGTCATCCATACCAACGGCCAAACTGGCCTACTCTTCTGAAAGTTGGTGATGGGATTTTACGTGTGTGCAAGATGTTATGTATGCGTTCACACACGGAACCTCGGTTTATAGTCTCTTTCGAAGGACTGTATGGGGAATGGAGTCAGAACCAATGTTAACTCCGAGGGAAAAATCCCCCTGTACCGAAACGCCCCGGCAGAGGTTCGAACCCGCAACCCAGGATCACCAAGATTACTGAGCTATTCCGTTGAAACAATTACCTTTCCTTGGTAAAAAGGAATACAGTCATAACTGATAAAGTACAGAATCACTAGAAAAAGCACTGTCTTATTTATCTTAACCTATTTTCCCAATGTCAGAACTTTCTATAACATTTTGACCATTTCAGCACTGATAAAGTACAGAATCACTAGAAAAAGCACTGTCTTATTTATCTTAACCTATTTTCCCAATGTCAGAACTTTCTATAACATTTTGACCATTTCAGCAACAGGAAAACCATGTCATCTTGGCCTAACTTCTTCAGAGCAATGTTGTGAGAAGTGACTCCTTTGCTGAAATTGGGGCTTCCACTGTGGTAGAAGCAAAAATCCCTGAAATTCAATTGGGACCCCAGAGGCCCCCAATCTCACCCCAAGTCTACCTCCCCCCCTTCCCCTCCACATTCTCATCCATCCACCCTCCCTGCTAAAAAGAAGAAAAGACAAATGAAAGAAAGAAACTACCTCATAAAATACACTGGCCAATGACCTAGTCAGCTGAAGTTTCTTTCTGCTGCCCCACCTTCTCCCTTTGTGTTTTCTTCAGTTCACCTTCACCTTCACCAGTAATGTGCACACACCTCCTTTACTGTAGCTTACTTCCACATGACAAGGTGGACAGAAAGCCCTCCAAGCTTCCTCTGGCTTGCAACACCCTGAGCTGATTGATAAATCATCCTCTTTTTGGTCCAGCCACGATACAAACTATTTGTTTGTACAATCTTTATCTATCACTTTCATTTTAACAGTTTGCCGATGCAAAATATCCCAGCATTCTATCTTTATTGTTTGCAAGTGAAACCATAAAATGGCAAAAGGATGCTTTTGAGAAGAACTCAAGATCTTGTGACTTCAGTGTCATTTGCCAGCACACCAAACGTGCCTTAAGAACTGGGGGAATTTGATTGCCAACATTTTCCCCTCCAGAGAAAACATTCTGACCTTCTGGGTAAATTTTCACTGAAATCCAAAAAATTGTGGAGAAGTGGGAGCCCTGTGAAACAAATCCAGTTCAAGCACACTAACATGACCGAATATGAGATTTTTGTAGGATATGATATTGCTTTTTACAAGTGTACTCACCCCTACTGTCTTCCATTTCTTGCTGGTACTTCAGCAATTGTGGATGCATGTTGCTGATGACAGTGAAAAGGGACTGAACAGAGGAGTCATTAGCAATTGGGCGGCCTCGCTGTGAATTGCTTCGCATGCGGTTGACAAAGATCTCCAAGCTGCTCTGCAAGGCTGCCAGGAACTGAGCTTTGTCCGATTCAGCCTGTTCTCCATTTTGCAGTGGTTGCTCATTAGATGTCACCACAGTCTGTTGGTGCCATGAAACACAGAGTTAATGGGCAGGTGACAGTATTGAAAAAGCTGGGCACACACACACACACACACACATAAATACACACACACACACACACACACACACACACACACACACACACACACACACACACACACACACACAAGTGCATGCATCACATAAACACATTGATGCAATTGAAACAGGTGATGCACAAAACTATTCTACAAACAGTTTAAGAAATTTGTCATGGTTGTTATCACATTATTTTTCTTTTACAGGTGGAACATATTACTGAGACATTAGTAATGTCCATGCATAATTAAATACAAATTATACAAGAACGAATAGTATATGGAACAGAGATGAGCAAAATGCAAGTTCAGCAGAAATTGACTGACATGCACATATAGGTGTGGTCAGTTCTTTTTGTAGTGCACTTGTGGGCAGCCATGTGATCTGGGCACTTGATCATTGTGCACAGTTATAACTCAGCAGAGATCAAAGAAATGGTGCTGACCATCCTCATCTGGTCTGAAATCTAATGGTTATGACAGTTTACATCACAAAGGTAACTGCATAAAGAGGTGTTTTAATGCGATCCAATGTTTCTCTGCGAATTTAAAGGGTAATTCAAGTATTGTCAAACCACTAAGAAAATGCTGCCAAAATCCACAGTAATTAGCACTTTAAACAGCTAATTAACTCTCATGTGTGTTTCTTTTCATCAATTAGCATAAATAATTCCTCCACCTTGAAGCAGACTACAACAGAATTCACCTACAAATTACCTCACTGATTCTGCCTGTAGAATTCTGCGGCGCACTTGTGACAGATGGGGCAGATGGTGTGGTAGTCGCTGTCTTGACTACATCCTCTGATCGCTTCTGCCAATAGTTGCGGTTCAGGTAACGAGCCAGCTCTGGGTCCATATCTGATGTATCGATGGCAGGCATCACCTGTTGCAACGAAACTAAAAAACTTAGGATGCTTTTTGACAAAACAGCTGTTATGAAGAATCAGCAGAATGCAGCAACTGTCAAATCATTGATGGCACAGTGCGCGCATAGTGATGTATACAATGATTGTCCTGTGATCTGTTTGTCTGTGTCTTGCGGAACTAATACCCTCCCTTTTTTAAATTTGCTTCAATTTGCGCCCTCAGTCACCTGGCTTTGAAATTATACAATGAAGATACTATAGCAGTCAGTGATGTTCTTTTTTTCTGTTTCTGTTATAAAATTATACAGAGAAATTATCAAGAGACACCCCTACACTCCCCCATCCATCCCTGCTCCTACCTGTCTCAACCCCTACCAATCACACTCTTCAAATACCTGTCTGTAGAAATAACATATTTTCTTATTTATTACAATTTTCCATCAGGTCAGTTGCACACAGCAATAGAAGTATCTAGCAATACTAGTGGGGCAGGAAAGAAGTGAAGAAGTTACGGGACATATCTAAATATAACCCAAACAAACACTGACAGTCACACACCTTCCATTTTAAAATTACTGAACATCCATCTAATCAAACTCAAATTCAATAAACAACAAATCTAAGTTATTCTAAACCACTATTACCTTAGAAACTGGCATGGACAAACCAATCACCTACTGACTAACTGTAAAAACGGTACCCTGATTAAATGACTGACTGACTGGCTGACAAAAAAAAAAGACTAACTATCTGACTGACTGAACAACCAACTGACTAAAAGACTAATAAAAAAAAAATTCAGCTGGCAAACTAACTACATAGCAACTTAAGCTGATGACATAATAGATTAACACATTAGACAGTAGCAAAAACTTATGAAAGTAACAGAGTTAAAACACACTACCAAAGACAGTAATTAACTAAACAAAACAAACAACTTGATTACCTCTTAAGCCACAAATTTTACACCAAAGAGTTATAATGTCAAAAACAAAAGCAAGATTGACAGAAACAAGAGCAGAGGAAAACAAAACAAAACACCCCCCCCCCCCCCCCTCCACTATTTTGACTCATTAATTAACACAGTAAACAAAGTACACCTGAATGAAAGTTGATTTTATGTACACATAAAGAAGGACACTGTTGGGAGTGATCAAACTGTTTGTGGTAACCAAAGTTTTGGCATAGTCCCTGTTCAGATCAATGCTATAAAATGACGCAATTCTCAAGTGGCTGACCAAAGTGAGTATCTATTATGTGTCCATCTTGGCTCTTACATTCACAGCCATACAGAGACTTTATTTGTGCCAATTCTAATTCCAGTGATCTGCAAAAACTTATTTCAAAATGTTGTATGGTTGCATTATGTTTGAGAGTTAAGCAATGCCTGTTTTAACTGACCAACAAAAAATCACCTATTAAACCCTAGCACTGATGATGAAAATCAGTCAGAGAGCAAGACTGAGCCTGAAACAATTTAACGTAACCTTATCCTTCCAACAAAATCCCCTGTGAATTGGGAAACTTTGGCAGTCATGGAAGTGAATACCATGTGAACAAAACATGGACTACAGAAGGGCTACATGAAGGGCTATAGAATACATTATAATCATGAATGAGAATAAGGACAATAACAACAAATTAATGGACATTTACTTTGGTAAGGATTGAACTCTTGACTCCTCTCATACCACACTAGGCCTAGATGCACAGATGTCTCCAGTGTTGATCAACATATCTGGCCACAAGTGTTCAATGTGCATTCAACAGGGTGAAGTTTGATTGTGTGGTCAGTCTTCCCATCTGAGTTCACCTCACACTCAAGAGTGGTGTATGCCAAGAAAATCCAATAGTGATATTTACAATTCTAAAATACATAACCTTATAAACATCACTGTGTGGTGGTAGCTGCTGAGCGGACATGCCAGCATTTGTGCACCAGTATGTTCACCACAGTATGTGAAAATGCTTATATCACCATTCAGCAGTGTCACAAAGCACAATGAGAATGAGACATCATATTATGAATGGACAGAATTTTTCAAAACTGTTATACTGACCGTGGGTTGTGACATCGGCTCGTTAAGAGCAGAAGATTGGACATTGCTGCCACCTCCGTAAACACCATAGTTTTTCCTCAGTCGTTCACGCTGTAGAGCAACGAAAGATGTAACATGAACACTGTAAGGTAAGTGAATATTATGTTCTTTCAGAAAGATTGACAAGTTGTAACAAATTTGAATACATGTTAAGTTTTTGAGCTGAGAAGAGTATGATTCACAAGATATTTTTTCTTTTCTTACTTGTAACAAAATGAATTTCAATTACGCTTTTCTTTAGGTCAAAACTGATTTTCAAATGAACATCCGGCGAAATGAAAGGCTTTTTATCACCGTTTTTGTTGCTTTGTTGTGTTCTCCATTTTGCTGTATTAGTTACTGTATGAAGCTGGGTACTCTGCGCACACACGTGTATGCCTGCTGATGATATGCTAAATCTGTCTTTACATGTCCATGACTGCATGAGGAGTTGCAGGTTACTGTTACCATTTACATGTGCATCAGTGATTGTTATTAAAATTCTCACAAATAAGTGTCCTTTAATTCCACATGAATAAATCATATTCCAGAACAACTCAGAAAGTCATTAATCTTTACAGAAATGTGTTTGCGGTAAAAAAAAATCATATCAAATCATTTTCAAAAAGCAACATAAAAACACAAATCAGCAAATAAGATCAAATTATTTGAAGTACACCCACATAGGCATGCAGACACAACATGCAAACCACAGTGAATAATAACCAAAGGGCAAATAAAATATTTCCAAATCAAGCATATTCTAAAAGTATAATGTATTTGTATACTCCCTTATGAATGTATGTTAGTCCTTTTCGTCATCAGTTTATTTGTTCTGTTAATCTATCTCAATATGATCTATTAAAGTAGTCTCTTTTGAAACTTCTGTGTGGCAGATATGTATCACACACAACTTAGTTGCGCCTTGCAAGGGTCAATGGCCAGCACATGTAGCTCAGCGTTTGTTTGGGGCTTGTAGAACAAAGATACATAGCTGAATCATAGCAGGGCCTTGGAAGAGCCATGCACATGTGATCACTTTCCTATCTCTACTGCAGAAGAAACCTACTACTATTGGTTATGTATGTGGTATGCTCGTTTTCATTCATCCATTGTATCTCTAACAATTCTATGTGGAACAGGTTCACCCGAGACATCCAAGATTGCAGCATTTGAACCTCTCCATACTAATCACAAAACAAATAATCACACATGTATTATGATTCTACACTGTATCAAGTTCAAGCAGTCTTGTTATTTCAATAAAACTGCCTTCCTGCATTTCAGTCCCTTCTGAATGAGTTCGTGATATACGGGTTGCATAGTAAACGGGTATCCTATGTTCCCGCCATTAATAGACGAATCAAATCATTGAGTATAAATTTTGGCAGAACTTCAACTTCTGCTTCATTTCTATGCTTAAAAGTTCATGTCAGCATGGTTGTATGATGTGCTTCAGCAAAAGCTGTGGCTGAAACATGTGGATTCCAAAGAAAACTAAGTAAGTGTCTTTCTCTGTACTCATAAGGACAAAACTTGGGAGACAATCACATAAAAAATCATGTTAATGAAATAGTTGTATATCGAAGATAATGGTGGTTCACACGGCACCAGTTGCAGGAGGAAAGACAGATTCAGCGTTGAAAAAAACTAAGTTTTGAAGAAAGACACGTGTCATTTTTGCACATTTTCAGTCAAGAATGAACAATCTTTAGTGGTGTGAACTGCTTGAAAAGACTGTTTTCTTTTCTTCCCCTGAACACAAAATCAAATCATGGTTTACCTATTGGTGAAATGAGTACTCACTGCTCGACACCAAGTTAATGCAGCATCAGCATGTGCTATAAACAGAAATGCCTACAGTCCTTCCTTCTTTCTGTTTTATCTCAAGAATACTTTAGAAATAGAATCTGTTAAGTAGTATTGCTGTTGCACCATTACGCACAATGCAGGCCTGCCTGTATGCTAGATGTAACAGAATTGTAATGGACAATCAGTGGACATCATTTAAAGAATCAAACTTATGCCCAGCCCCTCCTGATGAGCATGGCCATATGTACCCAGGGGCAAATGCCATGTGGGTGGAGATGCGTATTGTGTTGATAAGCAATGTATTTGTCCTCCTTCGGGCTTCAACAAAGAAGTGGGGCACTGGAGAAGAGGGCCTTTGGGCAGTGAAGGATGGGGCAAGGGAAAAGGAGCTAGCAAACCCATGCCTACAAATGGGTGTACAGACTTGGTAAAGTCTGCATTTACATTGTTAATGATTAACTAAAAGACTGAGCCGGAAGTACTGAATCTTTTTGCTTTTGCCAGCATGGAAATGTAAGTCCTAAACAGAAAGCAGTCCATGAAAAGAGTGTTCTTGTCACAGATCCTGTGTCTGCATTTGGATCTCATTTTGATTCGATAACTTTTAGTTAAAAGTATTCAATGTTCATGTGTCAGAAATAACCAAAGTAAAAACTAGCTATAGATGACATGCAAGGCTATACACTAAATCAATATAAAGAAACACACCGCTGCAGCAATAAGCAACCAAATCATACAAACACACCATAATGGCATTACACACACACACACACACACACACACACACACACACACACACACACACACACACACACATACACACACACACACACACACACATACATACACACACACACAAAATGGATGCACAAACTATGAAATGTCTTAATATGCGTCATTACCATACTGTGTTTATACTTTGAGGTTTCTGATAACTATTGCAATGCATTAGTCAAGTTAGTGTCTCTCTCTACCTCTCTCTCTCTCACTCACACACACACACACACACACATGCACACGCACACACATACATACACACACACACACACACAAACTATTTAACAGGGTGTGCAGACAATTACACTTTAAAGAAGCTGTCTGATGTCACCACACACCCGTTTGCAAATTAGTAACTCTTAAGGACCAAAAACCTTATCGAGTGCTTCTGAAGACTTGACAATAAATTGGTTTGGAACTGTATGTCAGCATTTTCAACACCAACATATGTGATGCTAAATATGATCACATGACTTACTCCAGAATTCTCTTGTCATAACTTGACTGATTTGTAACATGATACTTGTCCACAGAACAAATAATTCATGCACACAATCTCTCCCTCTCTCTCTCTAACACACACACACACACACACACACACACACACACACACACACACACACACACACACATTTTGATTTTAAGAGAACATATACACTAAGAGTAAGAGTGAACAATTAGACAATGTAACAACATGAAAAGTTTGTTTGAAATGAGTTATGCACTACCTCACTCTCTTTGCGCCAGTACTGTAAATAAAGACATAACATATTACAAATAAATCCTACACAGTCACATCAAATTACTTGCACTTCAAGCTGCTATTTCTAAATTATTTACATATTAGAGCAGCATTGATAAAGCAGGGAGGGATGTTGTTACCCACATATAAACACTCACAAACATAGAGATTACAAGCATTTAAATAACAGGCTATACGCGTTTTAAAAATCAGTAGTAGTGTGTAAAAGTACGAGCTTATGTTTGTGAGAGCAAGTGTGTGAGCGAGCGAGTTGGTAAGAGAGAGAGAGAGAGAGAGAGAGAGAGAGGGAGAGGAGAGAGAGAGAGAGAGAGAGAGAGAGAGAGAGAGAGAGAGAGAGAGAGGAGTGGAGTGTGAGTGTGTGAGTGTGTGTGTGTAAAAGTACGAGCTTATGTTTGTGAGAGCAAGTGTGTGAGCGAGCGAGCGAGTTGGTAAGAGAATGGGAGAGAAAGTGTGTGTGTGTGTGTGTGTTGTGTGTGTGTGTGTGTGTGTGTGTGTGTGTGTATGTGTGTGTGTGTGTGTGTGTGTGTGTGTGTGTGTGTGTGTGTGTGTGTGTTAAGCAGTCACTCTTTTGTCATCACACATGAATTATGCTGCTATTCTGATTTATGCTTCCAGCTGCAAAATGAAAAACATCTTTCACATTTTATTCCAATAGGGGACATTTCTGTTGTCAACAAATGGATTACATTCTCATATCTGGCTCACACCATAAGCTATAGAGTTCTAATACACAGTGCTAATAAACTTTCAGTTCACTTCAGTAAAAGTACAAAACCCACTGAAAAAAAAAAATTGGTAGATACTGACTCAAAGTAAGTCCATAACAGCACTTTTTTTCTATAAAAAGTGAAAGTGGATTTTCATTTGGCAGCTGTATAATCAAAGCTACTCAGTAAATAAATCAAAGCTACGAGAAATACCACTAACAAGAAATCTAGTCAATCTGAGCAAGAGCTGGCAAGAAACACAGTCTACAAAAAACATGAACAGATGTGCTACAGTCTCACTCAGCCTTCAGTTACAGACTTCATTCTGACCAATGCACTGCACAATTTTCATACCAATCAATAAACTCAAAAGAAGCATAGTTACTCAATTCAAGCACTCATCTTGTTCTTGTGTAAGTTTTTGCATCACCGGAGCAGCTGATCACACAGACTGCATGCTATCTGAACGCAGCACAAAATTGATGAATAAACAACTGTATTAATGAATCCAAGTCGAATTGAATAAATGAAACCAAATCACATACTTCCTTCTCTTTGGACTCTGCTTCTGAGCGGGACAGTGCCAAAGCAAGCTGAAGCTCTTCCTCTTCAGCGATCTCCTGGTCTGAACGGGGTGCTGGTGTCTGTATACACAAGTTCAAGTCATGTTGTATGACACTCACAAAATAACAGTATTTCTATAAGATGTGGGGATCTTACAAAACTACAGACCACCTGCAAACTGTGCAACACAAAAGAACATTCTTAACCTTAATTTTAATCAACTGACCTGTAACAGATACCGGTACTGTAAAGTGGCATAGAAAATCTTATAACCAATGACATTTACTTTTGCTGACCGAGTTACAGGGATTACAAAAGAAAGATTATGGCGAATACAAACAAAAGGGCTTCATTTGAAAGTACCTGGGAAAAGTTAGGCTAAACTGGACATCATTTAATGCCTATCTTCTAGAATGTTGTGTAACCATGCCTTTAAGTAACAACAACTTACTGATGATGGGTAGGTACTACCATGGTTGTATGATGGACCAGTAGTCCTAAAAGTTACTAAGAATCTTGCAGTTAGCTACTCAGAGTAACAGATGATTTCCAAACACCAAAAGAACACTGATAATATGCTTTAAAAAAATCAACATAGGATAATGGAAAATATTTAAAAAAAGTATAACTATGAAAAAAGATCACTCACAATATGCAACCAAATAAACAGTTGTGTCGCTCTGGAGTGTACTATGAGCTAAATCATCATGTATGTTAGGGGTTTTTCATGACTATTTTTCATTTTTTTTTAAATCTGGAGAAGCATGGCATGTGCAACATATTATCTGTAACGATCAGGACATTTCTCTTCACATGCAAGTCTAAGCATGCATGTGTGTCTATGTATGTATCTACGTATGTTTAGAAACACTATCAACTATAACCAAACAAACCAACAAACAATTCTGAACACAATCAATCAAAACCACAAAACAACAAAAGATTTTTTCTTCTCCAAATTAACACTGAATAAACAAATAAATGATAGAAACGTTTTGATATTTGCATGATTAATTGAAAGACTTTAACAATCATGCTTTAAAAAAAAATATGTTGCTCTCAAATAATAGCACTGACATGTCATGGGGAGTTGTTGTTATTGTTGTTGTCAGTATTGTCATAGTTGTTGTTCTTTTTGTTTCTTTGTCTTCTTGTTTCAAGTGACAAAAACCAGACTCACTCCAGCAGTTAGTCTCATAACAAATTACTAAAAAATCAATAATATCCTTTTTTTGTAACTATTACCCCAGCGTACCACTGCGACCTGTTGTACACCATGTCTGTCTAAAACACAACAACAAAAAAACAGTACATGTGACAGGCACTATCAAATAAGACACAAACTGAAAAAGCTACCGAAAAATATCTGAAAGACTTTTCCTGGCTTAAGAAAAATTTCCAGCATCTTTCATCATCATCTTTTTTTTTTTCTAACGCAGGCAACACACAGCACCATATCAGGTCTAAACACGTACAAAAAATAAACATGAACAAACACTCCCCAAATAAACCTCCCAAATCCACCAACACAAAACCCCCATAACACCATTAGACCCTAATGGAAGTCAACAGAATCGTAGAATTGGCAGCTGGTGTGCATCTATGCACACTCCATCATACTCATAACCCAGCTGCCAGAGCAGAGCAAATGTAATGGGCAGCTGGTGCCCAAACCAGTACTCACTGAAACACTAATCAGTCACCACAGAGCCATTAGGCGAAATGAGCAGCTAGTGCCCAATCTAGTGCACATGGTCATATTAGTAACACAGTTGTCAGGAGTGTAGCAATGCTTGATTAAGCACTAGCTGCCTGCCCCTTGTACACTTGCACTACTCCGAACACTGGGCTAGTATCATAGTTATGAGTAGTGGATTAGGTACTAGGTGCTTATTCTGCATACGACTGACCTGTTTGTCAGAGCAGAGACTGAAGGAATGACAGCTAATACCTAATTCAGCGCTCTTGATCATGCCCAAAACTGAATTGTCAAAACAGAGGAGAGCAAGAATGGGCAACTACAGCCCAATTCAGTTATCACTGTCATACTACCATGTTGTCAATACAGGGCAAACCCAGCACGGTAAACTAGTCCAGCACTCTTAATCCCAACAGCAGTCCAATTGTCATAGCAGGGGAAAAAAAAGTAGAATGAGCAGCTAGAACATATGGCAAATCCACCGCTCATCATCATACTGTGATCCAACAGTCAGAGCAGAGCAAATGCAGTATGGACAGCTAGTTCATAATCCAGTGCTCTCTGATACTAGTAACCCTGTTGTCAGAACAGGGCAAACGCAGAATAGGCAGCTAATACCCATCCCAGTACTCGCTACTATGCTACCCAGTTGTCAGAATAAAGCAGTCCAGAAACAATCTCAAGGACCCGAAATCAAGACTTTCTTGGAAGGAACAACTTAATGGGTCAAGAAGGCAGCTATACAGAGGCGACAAAGAAAAAAAAAAAGGTGGAAGCGCACAGAGCTGCAAAATGGAGGAAATTTCTAATGCTGATTTTCCTGAAGGTGGAAAACAATCTATTACCAAAAAGCATCCAAACCTTACCACCTAGCCCTCCACTGAGGGACATACATTCCAATTCTTATATAAGCTGATTTTTTTTTTTTAATTGTTGTACCCTGAACCTATCATCAAAAAAAAAAAATAATAAAAATAAAATAAAATTGGTGCATGTGGGATAAAGATGAATACTGACACACACATACAAACAGACGAACATGCAAACTGACACACAAAAGATAAAAAGGACAAATCATATACATGTATGCACAAAAAAACCAACACATCAAATCTGAAATTTTTTCACTTTCTTCTGTACATCGCACAAAAATAACCAGTGCTCCCATTAAATTTTCTTGTATTCATAGACATAGACATATGCGTTCAAAACCCCATAAATGGGTTCATCAGATTTTCAAATGAATTGTTAACTAAGTTATCACCTACAGATAAAAGTTATCACTTACAGAAAAAAGAAGTCCAACTTTATATGTACAATACTGATACTAAAACCTTTCGTTTCAGCAAATTAGAATACTTGGCAATGAAAATTTCCTTTTTCCAAATTCTTTCTTTTTTTCTGTTTTGACGCCTACTTATGAAACAATATTTTATAAATAGCTAGTTTAGAAGGTTTAGATTATTTCAAAAATATTTCCAACAAGAAAAAATATTATTGGATCCATGAGAAAAAAAAGTCTCCCAAAGAAAGAGTTTCTGAAAGAAAAAAAACAACATTTGTCAGATTTGTTGTGAACCCACTTTGCCTGTTATAAAAGTATGCACACACTCAGAAAAACCCTCCCACCCCACCTCCACACACATGTAAGTTTCAAGTCTAATTAATTCTTTCACCCTAATTAGGGTACGGAGGATAAAAGCACTTAACCAACATCACATGAATCAGAAAGAAAAGGAAAGGCTTATACACTTTTCACATATCTATTGGGAGTGTGAAAATACATATCTATCAAAAAAACTTTAGCGTGCCTGTTGGAAAAGTAAAATCAGTAAACAGCAGACCATAAGTCGTTAAGTAATTTTACTGAGTGAAATGGATATAGTTTTCTAGTTTTAGCTGATGAGTTTTACGAGCTGTCAAGGCACTGCAAAAACTAAACATTGTTTTGAGGTGAAAATATTTGTGGGTATATATTTCTTTTTCCAGTCCACATGTTTCTGGCATTCCAAGAAAAAAATGGAATCAATCCATGCCACAATTTTTACAAATACGATTTTTGTTGGGCACTCCATTCCATCTGCCTACCTCAGTTTGTTTATGGGAACTACATGGAAACTAATTTACAAGAAAATGAACATATCTCATAACTGCATACTGTACTGCTCTTGTCCATTACATTTCTGTTGCATACCTTTTTGACACACATAACATATATGCCAAAAAGGTATTATCCTGCTGTTAACCAATACAGAAACAGGAAATATACTCGTTTCCTCATGCAACATTGCAGTCATTGTGCTTCTGTGCAATCTAAACAGACATACCAAGAACTTTGTGTGAAAACTGTCAATCATACTCAAACTTTTGTAACATTTCTTGCTCTCTCTCTCTCTCTCTCTCTCTCTCTCACACACACACACAAACACACACACACACACACACACACACACATACACACACAAAACATACAGAGATCCTGATTGTTATGCAACTGCAGGCATGACAGGCATAAAGAGGAATATCAACAGAATTCATTTTTAAGACATTGCACATAGGGAAACCAGTCTAGAGAGTAGAAGGGAAGGGGAGACTAGCGGGAAGAAAAAATGGGGATGGGGGTGTGGAGTAGGGAGGCTAGAAGAGGGTGGAGGTGGGGTATAGGAGAGTGTACAGCAATAAACTGGATGATTATATATCAAAAACTCAATACAAAATGTTGCATATGAACATGAAGAAAAATAGTTAAATCAATATCAAAAATGATATTTCATTGTTTTTAATGTAAAAGGCAATTAATTAAATAACTAAATCAGTGATGATGCTTACGCACAGATGTGCATCTCAGACAAATAAAATTCCCATCTGACACAGTGGAATTAAGTCTTGTGCATCACTAAAATGTACCAAAATTCACTGAAACACAATGATTTTCTCCTGTACGCATTACAACTCCGACCAGCACGTCACACAAAAGCGCTTTCATCCTATCGAACATGGTCGAAGTTGTTGAAAACGTAACTTTCCTCAAAGTTGAAAACTCTTCCCTACTGAAAACCAACATGAGCTTTCAAAATAAACTACCCAGGCTATAATTGGACCACATGATTAAGTGATTCGGCCAAGCACGAGTAGCATGGACAATCATATAAAATCCTGCTTTTCAAATCAAAATAGACAATTCAGTTGTGTCTTGCTGGTGATAATCCAGCAAACGGAACAGAAGTGGAGCGATTTATGCAACATGAGCAGTTCAGATAATTAAAATGGCTCTGTTATGGACGTATAAAATGTGTTGCACACAGTGTAAGAGTGGCAGATCTATATGGTTTCATCAGAGATTCCACAAAAATTCATCACTCGCCTCTTGTTTATCAATGGGCTTCCATGATCATTGCACGGTGACTGGAATATGGTCAAACAATAAAATGTTCCAACACTGATGGAAATGGCTCACGTATTGGAAATTCTATGATGATGATTAAAGACGGCATCCCACATATCAAGTTTGACTTTTAAAATCGTGCCAATGTTGGTGCTTATATTTATTCATTTTAAGTGATAAACTTTACTTACACTGGAACATGAATCTGAATAAATGTTTAGTATAATCTGGAGTATTTTATTAACTTTATTATTAGCACCTCTTTTCTGTCCCTTTTTCTGTGTATTTACATGTGTGAGGCAGTAGGAGCCCACTGTGTGTGTGTGTGTGTGTGTGTGTGTGTGTGTGTGTGTGTGTGTGTGTGTGTGTGTGTGTGTGTGCAGCGCATGTGCGTGTATGTGGTTTTCAGTATATTTTGTATCAGTTATAAAGTGTGATCCCCTAAATATTTTTGTGACCCCCTGAAAATTTGGAAACAAGTTTTTCTCACCAAATCCGACCCCCTAATTTTCTGGAAGTAATTATGACTGTAAATACACTAAAATTTGCTTTCAAACAGTGTGGTCATAGCTGTATAGTTTGAACAAGGCAGCAAATTAACAGATTATGCCAAGCTAATATTTACTTCACTACTGAATATTGCACACACACACACACACACACACACACACACACACACACATATCTAAAAGTAGAAGTTTCAAACTGACTGTTGGGCGCCTCATTCAATTTTAAGCAATAATGCCAATCTCAGTTCTTGGGAATTATGTGCTATATAAGCTTTTCTTCTTTTTTTTCCCCTTCTCTAAAACTGTCTTCATTTCTGTGTTCTGCTTATTCTGTCAATTGATCAGTACAATAAATTCTATCACTGGAAGTTCTGACAGACTTTGATCATGATACTGTTCCTTGTAGCCCTGATACAGCTTCAGTAACTGGTTTAAAATATATGGATTTTAACAACAAAAAAAGGAAACAGAAACTTAAAACAATTCAAAGGGAAACAAATGCAGAAATGATAATATAGAAAACTCGTAACAAAACTGCAACAGTATGTAAAACTCCCTTAAAACAAAAAATACTTTACCCCCAGACATTACCGTAACAGAAACAACAGAAACTTACTTTCTTTACTTTGAAGGGTTTACCATTCTGACAAATGTGAAAGAAACATTAATGATCTCAAATAAAATCTGGCCTCTGTAACATAAAATACAGAGACCAGATGAACTACAGTCTAAGTGGAAATGGAACCATGGATTCAATCACTCTACAGCTTTGTCATGGTGACAACTCACATCTGTCCATAACGGTGCAATATGCCACCTTTCATATTATTTTCTGACCACCATGAAAAAAGATCTCAACTTTTGAAGCCAAACACCATAATCATACACATAAATCCCTAAATATGGTGAAAGTTTACGCACAAAATTGTTTGTTTTAGGCAAACCCAGAATGCATGAATGACAATCATGAATAAACTATGTCTTCTTCAAGTAAATCCAGAAAGTACGAATGGCAATGTTAGAATAAGATACAACAATTACTACTTATTATTTCTGTCCACAGAAGTCCTTGACCATACAGAGAAGATTAAACAACAGAAGCAAAAACTAAAGAGTGCGCAGATCTTCATCTGAATTATGGCTTTTTCATGATCTCGTTATCAACCAGTGATTGATTTCTAATCTTTCAAGGTGTAACACCGACAAAATACCAAAGAAAGTTTTCATTTCTACAACGAATGGGTTGAGAGTACATGAATTACAACCCTTTCTTAATACACTTTTATTGTCACAACAAGAAAGAGAGAGAGACAGATTGCATGTGTGTGTGTGTGTGTGTGTGTGTGTGTGTGTGTGTGTGTGTGTGTGTGTGTGTGTGTGTGTGTCTGTGTGTGTGTGTGTGTGTGTGTGTGTGTGTGTGTGTGTGTGTGTGTGTGTTCTGTTACTGTCAATTTCACTAAAACATAAGAATGCGGAACAGAAAGACGTTTATTTAAGAAAAAAAATTTTGACGTATTGGGATTTTTGTTTCTCTCTCTTTCTCAGACTTTTTTTTCCATGATGCATTTATTTTCACAACCACCACTATTCATTTTCCCCATAAATATTTCATCAAAACAGGGCACCAAATCAAATACAATCCGGACTAAATATTTTGCAAAAGGACATATCAATTATTATCTAAAGACAAATGGCAGATCTCAGAAGTAAACAGCTGAAAACAAAAACTAGCAGACTAAAGTAAGATGTCACTCCTATGTTATTGTGGGATCAACAGGTAGTAATATTACTTAAGCCAGTGAGAGAGACAAAGAGAGAAAATGAAAAGAGCACCCGCATCCCTTTCTCCTATATCTGACCAACAATCTTTTCAGGTGCTATGAGTTTCCATCACATGTGAAAAACAATCCCATGCTCCTGTGTCTTTGTTACAGCTGATGTAAAGACATTCTATCCTACAACACCTAAACTAAGACATCCCAATTGTGGAGTTATCTTTTACCTCAGAGGTAGAAAATTTTCTTAAATTAAGTCAGTGAAGAGATAATGCAAGTTCTAAGGTGAGAGTTGCCGCACAACGCATTAAGCTGTTGTCTATAACGGAAAAAAAAGGCCTGAAGCTTGACCGCAATTCTCTTCTAAACAAATGTTACAAGGTTTCATGAAACACTGAAAGTAGTTTACACTGACTGTTAAAGCTGCTGCTTGTTTCAGTTTGCATCACTTTTTCTTTTCTTACATGTTCCCAGACAGTTTGTATCACAATTTTCTCAACTCAGCTTGTAGTATCTGTAACTGTTATGTATTCTATGTCCTTCCCGTTATATGAAAAGTTTCCATTCAAAGAAAATTTGACGTAAAAGGCATTTTCTTTTGATGTCAAAATAATTTGGGCACAAAAGACTAAACTGAACTAAGGACCGATTTGTACTTAAGTTTTGTGATTTGATTTGGTGTCCACTTTTGACATAATTCAAATAAATATGACTGAAACAAAACCAACACAACAAAACCATGAACATCACTGTAGACTTACTTTTCTTGTCTTTCTCTCTTTGTCATTCTGAACACAGCAGCACAGAAATTGGAAAAAAAAAAGAATCAGATAGACACTGGGGAACTGGAAAATGCATTGAAGTTTTACAACATGTCATCTAAAAAAGATGCATCTTCTCCACTAGTAGTACTGTAATGTGTAGTACTGAAATGTAATGTACTGAAATGCACTTTATCATTAGATAATTTCGATATAAAAGATTTCTGTGTGAAATTCAAACTACTGTCCTAAAGTGGGGAACAGCAGTCTGAATCAGGGTAGAGTTATTTTCATGGATTTTTTCCCCTATCGTATAATGATTTTATATCAAACTGGATTTCCCCACGGAATTTTACAGGGTCAACAATCATCATGTATTGACTCATCCGAATCTCTTATACTGATCACATATGAGTGAAGAAGAGAAAACCAAGGCACATTTCTGTTGTGGTTTTACAACTGTCATTAATTCTTCTTGTTTTAAGGAAAGAATAGGTAAATGACAAATGGGCATAATGGGGAAAATGACAGGAGTGGACTGAGAGAGAGAAAAAGAGAGAAGGATCACAAAAGCTGTTCTTCTCAATCTTATCCATTTTTTTTTCCAAGTTCTGGGAGGATATAAAAATCAAGTGCACCTGGGTGTGTACAGGCATGTTTGCGTGAAGCATCCAAATATGGATGCATTTGTGAGTGGGTATGTGTTCTGCATACAAGTATGACCGTGTGCATATTGCACTGTAATGTGTTCAGTTGCTCAGTATTGTATCATATAATTTTGTTGTCACAACATACCTGACATGGAATTGAAGCGAAGCTTCAACAGACAGCACATCCATTTTTTCATTTTACCCCCTTTTTTTTTCTTTTGCCTGTGTATGGTTGTTTCCCTACAACAGTGCAAATTTTCAATGAATTTTGCTCTGAAATAAATCTTGCTGCTCTCTTTTCAGTGCATTAAGTGCATGCTCTGATTTGTTTATGCACAAAATAACTTTACCCAAATCCTATTTTACATGCTATTTTTCTGGACCTACATGTGACCCAGCTTTCATTGATTTAATCCAATTAAGAATGCAAATATTCCCAAATAAAGGTTCAAGAAGTTGTCAACATGTATCTTTTCACCTTCTGAAACACCTTTTACAATGGAAGGCAAAAGGTAACACGATAGTATCAGTGCATGTAAACCCAAAGAACGCATGTATAGTAGAACTAATATTCGACAAATGCATTTACCTGAGGCTGCTTGGACAAAGGACTGGCAAGGTATTCTGATGGTAGTTCATCCTCCTTCTTTGCATTCCTTCAGTGGACAAAAAAGTAAAACAATGCAGGTAAATACACACACATAAACAAAGACACATCCTCACAAACACACCTACAGTATATGTGAACATATCTAAAGCTGGATAATGGGAGAAATGTTGCCTGAAAAAAGCATTGTCATAAGTTACCATATTTCTGTATGCAACATATGGTCTGACACGGTAAGTATATTAGCCAAACAGGGAGTTATAACACAAACTCCCCATTTTTGTTTGCGTCTTGTTTCTCCAAATCTTTTGCTTGTATTGTAACATACCAACATCACTGCACAAAAACAAAGCTTCCAGCATATTCTGTGATTGATTGTGGGCTTGGTCACCTTTCACATGGCATGTTTAATATTCTTCTATCTGTGAGAGGGCGAATGAGAATGGGTTGCACGATCAGCAGAAGGTGCACGTGGGGAATGCATGATTGATGTGATGCGTGCGAACTGTGCGAACGGTGAGCAAACGAAGGTGTTGTTGGGAGATGTATGTGTGAGAATAGAGAGTTCATCCCCAGCCTCCAACGAGAAAGAAACTATGTAGAGAAAGCCTAATAAAGCCAAGAAAATGATTTAAACTGCGCTTGGTCTGCTTGTGTGAAGATCGTCTGCAACACCCACAACGCTACAGATTGGCGTCGCCGACAAGATAAGTTTCTGTGCAGCCATGATATCGGCTTACGAAGTTCAACACTATTGTGGAGCGTAGTCAACAAGTTGTGTAGAAAAAAAAGAAAAATTAGAAATCTCATAGGAATGTGGCTTCAAGAAAATAGCTATCTAGATTTTAGTCATGACTCCATGTTTTTTCGTTTGGGAATGATTCAGCGTTAAGACTTAATGTTTTGAACTGGTAGCTTTAGGCCTAGTATCTGCAGAAGTGATATGTCCTCTTTAGCTTGCGTTGAGTGCGACTGGCGGGAACGGAAGGTGACAGTAATGGAGGACAGTCTCTGTAACAGGTCTGTGGACGATTTAACAGCCAAAACACTGCTAAATAGACAATGAGGACTTGGATATCAGTATAGACCATTGAGACCAATTTGAAACCGATTTAACCATTCACGGTAATCACTCAGCTGACCAAGACAGGGAGTATCAGCGTCAATGTGAACGATGTTCGGAACTTTCAGCTGATTAACAGTTTACTAAAAAAAAAAAAAAAAAAAAAAAAAAAACTTTCATTTTTCAGAAACCCTTGCGAACGTTTAGGGTCATAATTAGCCGACTGAGATCAATAGTCTAGCCTAACGGAAGCAGACGACAAGAACAGGGTGTGGTAGGCAACGTTCTTTTCGTAACACTGCCTAGTGACGTTTCCAGATAAGATTTAGTGCAACACCAGTATGTCAGTGAACTGGAATAGTGAGATGTGACATACTGTAGTTCATTTTTTTTAAATATTGAACAGCAGATAGCTATGATTTTTCCTGATTTGACAGTTGTGAGCTGATATGAAATGGACTTGCAGTGTTGACAAGTAAAGTGAGTTGGCATAATGTGTAAGCCTATGGCAGAGAAAATGGACTTGCAGTGTTGACAAGTAAAGTGAGTTGGCATAATGTGTAAGCCTATGGCAAATAGCAAAAGTTAAGACAAACTGCGGCGTGACCAGCCTTGTGCCATTCGACACTGGCTTTGATCGTCGTGTCTACTGTCTTTTTCACGTTGAAAACAACTTGTGGGGTTTTCTGCATCCTACCTCAAGATAGATTGGGATAACCTCCTTGAACAGTGTAGGCCAGTCAGATCGTTAGCAAATCTGACAACAGGCCAACTCACCCAAAGCTGCAACTCTTCTACGTGGGAGGAAGATAGCACCCCTCAGGGTACCTTCGGGCCATTTCAACATATCCAGTAGAACGAGGCAACAATATTGGGGGTCCTCCGTCTCTACCAACTGGAGACGGTGCGTTGGCAGTTTCCAGAAGTTCAGCGGGCAAGCAGATAGCGGCGACTACATCCAGAAGCAGCCCTGTGGTGTGACTGCGCTCATGGTCATACCCAGGGTCCTCCGTCACCGTTGTCTGGCTGACTCGTTCATTGTCGCAACTCTCACCCCCCATCTCCGTATATTGACCTGTCCCCGTTATTCCCAAACGTCCCAACCAGTCCATGCACCCTGGCGGCTTAGTCAGCAGCAATGGTGACGGTGCGTCGGCAGTTCCCAGAGGTGCATGACGGGCAGGCAAACTTCACAGCTGACAACTAGATCTACAGTAAGGGGTATCTACTACTTCAGCGTCGGGTGCAGCTGATAAAAAACAAAAGAAGAAAAATCGGGACTTTGATGGTGGTATTTTCAAGAGACAATGAAGTGATTGATTTTGAAAAAAAAAGAGAAGAGAACAGAAACTTTTTGGGAGGCAAGCACAGTGAATTTCGACATTCGTTTCGGGATACAGTTAAGTTAGTATTGTTTTGAGAATTGAGTGATATTGGTATAATAATATGAGTAGTACATCATGTTTGATTACTTTTGTATTGATGTCACACTGTGCATTGCAGATTTTTTGAACAGGCTGTGTTGATTTGATGCAGACTCTTAGTATGGTGCTGATGTAAACTGGCACTGGAATTGAGAGTATCAGTCCAAGCGTCTAGCCTGAAATAGTGAAAATAAAATCGGGTCATAGTTTATTGGCAGAGGAGAGCAACATTGTTGGTTTAGTTACCTAGTGCTCTATTACTATAACTCATTATTAGAGTAACGAGTAAGTGTATACAGGAACAATGTCACAAGATAGAGAGAAACAGAAGAAAGGTAGTGCAGAATCATCTGAGGCGGAGGATGAAGTAGAACAGTTACGGGAAGAACTGGAAGGGTTAAAAACGCTGGTGGCCCAGAAAAACCAGAATGTAGTCGTAATGAGGAGAGAAAAGACGCTGAAAACATTCACTGGTGAGGGCAATCTTCAGGAATGGATCGAAGAATGCAAAGTTGCCTTGGAGGATAGAAAAGGACCTGAAGCGGTGAATTTCACCCTACAACACCTTGGGGGACAGGCAAAAAGAGAGGTCAAGTTACACCTGAGCTCTAACCCCACAGTGAAAGATATTCTTGGCATTCTGACTGAACATTTTGGTCAGATCGGCACCTTCAACGAGGCCATCCAGACATTCTATGCCCGGAGACAGAAAGCTGGAGAGGACCTCCGAGATTTTTCTTATGATTTGAGGGAACAACTCGATCGAGTTGAAAGGTTAAAACCAGGTGTTTCCCAAGCTCAGACGAAGTCCTGCGGGATCAGTTCATCTCAGGCATTCGAGAAACGACTCTCAGAAGAGAATTGAAAGAGAAAGTAGTGGACAGACCAGGAATAGCATTCATGGAAATCAGGAAAGTGGCCCTGAGATGGTCGGCAGATGTCCCACCTTCCCCATCTATGAGAATAGACCCACTAAGCTACAAGGTAGAAGCAGACAAGGAGCTTTGTGAGCTGAAACGCCTGGTGAAACAACAGCAAGAGACAATTGCCCAGTTGCTAAAGGCAAATCCACTGCCAGAGCCTCGAGTGTGCTTCAAATGCCATACACAAGGGCATATTGCAAGAGACTGCAAGAAAGAAGATGCAGCATCTGGAGCACAACCCCCATCAGATACTTCCCATCCACAGCAGGGAGATCGGCATCAGGGACCAAGGGGACGAGGCAGAAGCAGATATCAGGGGCGAGGTTGGACAACCAGGTTTAGAGTTCAAGACAACCAGACTGGACACCGTGGGCAAGGTCGGACACCCAGATTTGGAAGTCGAGGCAACCAGAATACGGAAAACTAGTACAGACCTGTGTGGAGAGCTGCACACAGGTGACCAAGGATAAAGGCTCAGTCAGCATGGTAGGGTACTGCCCTGCGATCAACATTGAAATGGAGGTGTATATTCACTCTAACATGATATTGTCCAACGTCGGGTCGACGTTGCAATTGAAGGGGGGTGTATGTGAGAGGGCGAATGAGAATGGGTTGCATGATCAGCAGAAGGTGCACGTGGGGAATGCATGATTGATGTGATGCGTGCGAACTGCGCGAACGGTGAGCAAACGAAGGTGTTGTTGGGAGATGTATGTGTGAGAATAGAGAGTTCATCCCCAGCCTCCAACGAGAAAGGAACTATGTAGAGAAAGCCTAATAAAGCCAAGAAAATGATTTAAACTGCGCTTGGTCTGCTTGTGTGAAGATCGTCTGCAACACCCACAACGCTACATATCATTACTGCACAAAATTCTGTTACTTTTTAGGAGTATGGGAACAGTTTGATCAGATCAGTAGCAGACTGAGAACATGCACCTTGTTTTCCGAGAGGAATCACCACTGAAGCGTTTGTTTCCACAGTTGATCTACTTCATGTTTCATGATTAATATCATTACTGAATATTTTCTGCAGTTTTGTTTTCTTTGGCAACATGTTCACACTATTTACAACATTGCTTACATTGTGTTTATTACTTTGGAGATTTGCTAAATATAAATTACAGAAGAGATTTTCATGATCTTCTACAAAGAAACCAGAAGTTTCATGATCTTCTACAAAAAAACCAGGTTTTCCGACGATCATTTCCTGTGTTCAAAGCCATTTTACAGTATATGGATGTCTATGTATACAATTACATGATCTTTAAAAAAGAAATCTTCATCTAATGCTCCTTTCCAAAATTAATGAGGTGAAATAATATCACATTATCAATAATTTAGGCCTATGCTATTTGGTCAAGCGGGCAAGTGCCAGCTCTTTGGGAAATAACACGGCACCATTTCAAAATTTGTTCGTTCAAATAAGATAAATAAGTATTTTCTTAAGCCCAGCCGCCCGCAAAGGGCCCATCAGGGTGTCCCCAAACATTAAAATCAACTCACCCGTCATTAAAAAAAAAAAAATAAAATAAAAAAAAAAAACACACCCCCTTTCACACTCTCTGTAAATGACATAGTCTAGAAACGTACCAAAACTTCGTTAAAATCTTTCTTCCGTAAAATCTTAAATCAGTGAAAAATGTTAATCTCTCTAAAAAAACTTAAGGATCACGTCAGGCGGGACATCCCTGAACAGGATCTTCATGGACTCCGCTGTAAAATGTTTGTGTCTCACATCGTGCAAGTCCCAACACTCTAAAAGAACATGTTTCATTGTGAGTGGCGCATGACATGGAATGCCCCACGGAGCTTCTTCACTCTTTAAAAGGGGGAGAATGGGTAAAATACGAATGGCTGGTGTGCACCGGCACAGAACCGTTTCCTCTTTACGACCACCCGACGAAAGATGGGAGGAAGTCCTTAAGGTTTGGACGGATCTGAAAGAGTTTGCTATTCATCTGTGTGTTCCAATCCTCTGCCAGAGGTCTCTCACCATAATCGTTAATTTTGGGTTTCACATCTGAGCGGGGGATATAAATGTTGGACAGTTTTTTCTTGGGGCGTTTTGGCAAAAACGATCAACCCATTTCTTTTCCCGCCGATGCCAACATGACCAGGAACCCAAGCAAGAGTAATGTTGTAACCATCCGCTTTCAACTTGCTAAAAAGTTCAAAGAAATGTAAGAGTTCTGGATGCTGAAGGTTTTGCGGCCAGCTATGGCCTCCAAAGCTGACAGCGAATCCGACAGAACCAGAAAGTCCCTCTTCGAAGATTGTGAGATTATCTTCAAGCAGAACCAGAGCAGTAAGTTCAGCAGAATAGACAGAAGCATTGAATGTTATGTTTCAACAGTATTGAGAAGGACCCCAGGGCAGTAGGCTGCACAGGCCACTCCATCTTCAGATTTGGGAACCGCCCAGTGAAACTTTTGTTGGGATGGGATTTGGAACAGAGGTCAGCATACAATGCCTTGTACGCCAGAGAGCTGGTAGACTCTTTGCGAAAAGCTGCAAGATCAAAATGAATCTCTGGTGTGAAAAAGGTCCACGGAGGCTGATCCGGAAACTTGGAAAAATCGGACACTACCCTAGGTCTAGACCTGCATTCCGCACGTGAGGCTGCATACGAAGCCCAAAACGGCGGAATACATTTCGGGTTGTTTTCAAACTTATTTTGGGAAAACGGAGGGTCAAAGACACAGTCATAGGCAGGGTTTTCTGGTTCCGAGAACAGTCTGATATAATAATTCAAAGACAGTTTCAAGCCTGCGGTTGGACAGTGAAGGTTCACCCGCCTCTGCGTACAGGCTGTACACGGGGGGTGCGGAACGCTCCAAGACAAAAAAGGAACCCCTTGATGGTGGGATAGGGTCCAAGATTTTGAGGTAAGACGATCTTGCAGAGCCGTACACAGCACAACCGTAGTCCAGTTTGAAACGGACCAGGGCTCTGTAGAGGTGCAGCAAAGTTTTTCTTATCAGCGCCCAGTCAGTGTGTGCTACGGCCCCGCAGAATATTCAGCGCTTTCTGGCAAGCATTTTTTGAGGTTTTTAATGGGGCTGAGAAAGTTAAGTTTCTGGTCAAAAATCACTCCTAAAATTTGGCCTCTTTGACAGCGGGATGGAGATTCCCGACTTGAATTTCAGGATCGGGAAAAAAACTGACGGAAATTATGGAAGTGAATACACTGTGTCTTTGTAGCAGAAAAGGTGAAACCCTTTTCATCCGCCCACTGAAAGGATTTTGTCCACGCAAAGCTGGAGCCCGCGCTGGACGCTCGGGTACAGGCTTCCAGTTGCGTTGACAGCAAATCATCACAAACAATGAAACAGTCTGAACCCTGCTAATGATTAACAAAATTGTGACTTGATGCAAAGGGGCAGGAGACAGTATGCTCCCCTGTGGAACACCAATCCTGCTCGTGAAATCAGAGGAGTGTGCCAACCGGACCCGAACCGTGTTCTGCCAAAAAATGTTGTATGAAAAAGGGAAGATGACCTCGAAACCCAGATCATGGAGATCATGAAGTTTCCCCCGATTCAGGTGGTATCTAGGGCCTTTCCAAGTAAAAGAAAATTGCCCCCCTTGCATGCTGTTTGTTCAAAAAAAGGCGGTTCCGAAGTGTGATTCTAGGGCGATCAAATGGTCAACTGTTAGTCTGATGTTTGCGAAACCACATGTTCTTTCGCAAAAAGGCCTGGGTTTTTCCAGTTTCCACAGAGCCTGCATTGACCATTTTCTCCATCAATTTACAGACACAAACTGGTCAAAGCTATGGGACGGTAGTTTGATGGATTAGAAAGATCTTTTCCTGGTTTGGGGATGGGAATAATGAGGGCTTTTCGCCAAGAAGATGGAAAGAAACAGTAGTCCACACATGGTTGTATACATGTAGCAGGATGTTCAGACCTTTTTGGGGGAAGACGTTTCAACAGTTGATAATGGATTTCATCTATACCTGGAGAGGAATCGCTGCAAGAAATAAGGCAGATTTCGATTATTTTATACGTGAAAGGAAGATTTTGTCTTCCAGTTGTTTGACTAAAAGTTGCAGGTGATTTTTCTTTAAGGGCTTTGTTTTTGACAAAACTGGCTGATTTGTTAGAAAAAGGAGGAAAATTTTTTTCAATGGTTGAAGCAAGCAGATTAGCGACTGCTTTCTTCTCTGTTATTAAAGAGTCAGAAAACCTGAGATGGTTCACAGTGGGACAGGTGTTCTTCCCTTGATTTTCTTAATGATGTTCCACACTTTTTTCTTGGAAGTTTTTTGATGTCAGCCTGGAGCAGAAGTTTCCCAGGACCGACGTTTACTGATTTTGAAAGTGTGTCTCGATTTTGGGACAGAGTTTCTGAGGGCTCGAGCGTTGGGACCCGAAGGTCGTTGGTGTACCCGACGCTGAGCCCGTTTTCGAACTTCGGAAATTTGTTGGCAGTCTGAATCGAACCAGGGTGTTTTTGGGATTGGAGTTTGTCGGAAGACACTGGAATACAGGCTTTAGCACATTTGAAACACAGGTTAGTCAGAGATTCTTGCTGGGTCTGGACTCTGAAGAAAATCAGTGTCCTGGAATTCCTTAGAAACAGTGGGGTTGCAAATAGATCCCAGTTTGCTTTCTTATAATTAGATGTTGAGAGACAGAGACGTTTTCAGTTATTACGGGTTGTAAAAAATACAGGGAAATGGTCACTTCCCTGCAGATCGTCATGGACAGACCCCTCATGTCCAGACCAGCGAGGGGTCACAAATGACAAATCTAAACACGAAAGTGAACCTGTGGAAGGTGGGGGTAATTTCAGATCCCCTCGTTCAGACAACACAAATCCCCAAATTTCCCAAAGGACATCCTCAATTAGCAGACCTCTGGATGACGTACTGACACTACCCCAAAGAGGATTGTGACCGTTAAAGTCACCCAACAGCAAAAAAGGTCGGGGGAAGTTCTCATATCAGACTGACAAGGTCCTGACACAAACCGGGACAGAAGGTGGAGAGTAAGGAACAGATTGTCACAGTCTTGTGGAGAGTGACTCTCGCAGCTACAGCCTGAAGATTTAAAATAAGATAATGTTGCTTATAGCCCAGCCGACAGCTACAGCCTGAAAGGGAGGTAGACAGAGTTTTGGGAAAGTTTTGTGTATGAGAAGGGCAACACCGCCCGACAGTCCAACGTGGATGGTTGTGCAGGTTTTGAAAGAATATTAAAGCCAGAAAGAGTGAAGGTCTTCTGGCTTTGAATTTGATTTCCTGAAGAGCCACGACGGAAGGTTTTATAGATCGACACAGAAGCTGCAGCTCCCCGAAGTTGGAATTTTGTCCACGGATATTCCAATGGAATATTGTACTATCCATGGTGCAGAGGGCGAAAAGGAGAGAGATCAGGTCATCTCCTCATCAACGTCCGCTTCCAATGGAGTGAATTTATTGCTTAGTTTCACTGGACTGTGTTGGTCTTCAGACCTGCTGGCAGACTTTCCAACAGGTGAAGAAGGTCTGGATTTGGGAGACGGTGGAGGTTTCTTCCTCATCTCCACCATCTCCACCCCTGGGTTGAACTCCCTTGCCCGCAGGGCACTGGACAGAGGAGTTCGAGGCTGGGAGGGAGTGCTGGTTTTTAATCTGCCCAGCTGCAGAGTTGTAGACTGCTGGGCAGTCTGGAGGGGGTTGGCGATTTTTTGCCTCCCACCATGGGCATTCACTTTGGGTTGCGGAGGTGTGGACCTGTTCCCACCAGAGTCAGACCTGCTACCTCATGTTGTGCTCATCAAGTAATAACAACAGAGATTTTCAGTATTTTGCATTTCCTTCAGTTAATTTCCAAGGACGGTAATAAGGCGTTTTTGAACAAATAATGTGTACAAAAAACTCCAACTTACATTTTTAACATTGAACAAACTAGGTGTACTAAAACTCCAACTACATGTTTAAAATTTTATCAAAAAAAATATAAACAGTAAAAAAGGAACAAAAAACACTCAAAAGCAGAATTAAAATACCTAGGATGATGGGAGATGACGGACTCAGGACAGGAGTTTCTGGTCAATTCAAAGGTGATATTTACTTGACAGTTTGTAACTTACACAGCAGTCACCACAGCATGACACCACTGAATGAAGATACCTAATGTACAAACCCACCCCCCCCCCCCCCCCCCCCCCCCCCCCCCCCCCCCCCCCCCCCCCCCCCCCCCCCCCCCCCCCCCCCCCCCCCCCCCCCCCCGCAACACACACCACAATATAAAAATGTGTGTGTGTGTGTGTGTCCCTGAGCTGTGTGAACAAGATAGTGGCGAAAATGAAAAGGACCTTTTCATTTTCGCACTAATTCTTGTCAGCACAAGCCTCAGGGACAAGTTGTTTTCGCAGATCTGTCACTCAACAGTCTTTCTGCGTTGGTGAATCTTCCGTGTGTGGGTCTGACGGCTGCTCTCGCTTGGATTCGTAACAACGATGTGATTTCTGGATGGAGGCACTCGCGCTGTCTCTTTGTGCATTTTCCCGAGATATGGCGCTTGCAGTTCATTTGATCCCCCAGGGTCCGATGGAGAAGATCTTGACTTTGCACTCGGCAGAAATGAGTATACATTCCTGGGTCCATGACAAGGCCAAGTCGCGGTATTTACTTCCGGAACACTTGGCTTTTCGCCTTCTTCCGTTGTGGCCAGTGGTTTTCGAAAACCCTGTCATGGGTTTCATGCAAACGTTTAGAAGATTTTCTCCGCATTTTCACAATCACCGCAAAAAAATCGGTTGAACTTTGTCTTACAATGGCTGAACAATAAAAGCTTCGAATGGCGGCGCACAGATTGTTGATGGCGTTCGTGTTGGCCACTGCCCACATTGGACCAATCGCAAGTCGAAATATCCTGTGGTTTCGGTCTTGAGTCAAGGGAGTTACTCTGCGGTCTCGGAAAGGTTCTAGCAGTCGACAAAATTTTTCGACGTCTGAAATTTGCGTAGTTTTTCAATTTTCTTTTCCGTAATTTCGCACGGAAAATCGTACCTCCGTAATGGGGGGTTAATTTCCGTAAAATTACGGACGATTACGGAAGGTAGGCAGGTCTGAGAGTTGACAATTCTTCCTTGCAATGTCTTAGAAAAAAATGAATTCATCAGTCTGGCAGCAGACTGACCGAGTGGGAACTGTGGGAACTGTCTTTACGGCCGAAGCATATGAAGAAGCTGTTGGCGTCTGACTACCAACAACCTGTTTGCGGGCCTCAAAAAAGGAGATTTTCTTTTCTGTTTTTTATGCGTTGTATAGTGGATTCCTGAATCCAAAGAGGACAGTTTCGTGAAGAGGAGGGATGTCGCCACCGCATTTGCACAATGTGCCGGGTCTTTACAACGGCCCATCATGGGTTGCCTTGCAGCAAACACCGCACACCTCCTGCCCAGAACAACGGTCTCTGACATGGCCAAATTTCTGGCATCTGAAACACCTCAACGGGGACGGAACAAATAACTGAACCCGGACGTTCAGGTAGCTGACTTTGAGGCAGCACAGGGTTGCAGAATGTCAGAAAGAGGTGTTGGTGGCCACTCTTTCTGCACCTTTCTTTACTGTCACCCTATGCACCTCCGTCACACCCTGGGACGCCAGTTCCGTCTTGATCTCCACCTCCGAGACACCTGTCAAATCTCGGCATCGAATCACTCCTTTTGACGATTCAACTGTTTAATGGGGAGTCACCCTGATCTCCCTGTCCACGAGCTTTGTTGCCCTCAGCAGCTGTTCTGACTGTTTTTTTTATTTCACTGAACGAGAAATGAGCCATTCCATAATCTTTTGATGGACTGAGGGTCACCTGCTAAACCTTGGAAGCCCTTCTGGATAGCAAAAGGACTCAGAGCTGAAATGGGTTTTTCCTGCTCCGTCCCTTCCATCACGAGCCAGGAAGCCCAGAATCCTGTCCTCTGTCTAACCTCGATATCCGAATCACTGTCAGTTTGAAAATCCTCTGAAATAGGGGATGCTGCCTTCCTCTTCTTTTTGGGGGGGATATTTTTTGAAAAAGCCATGATGTATTTTATTGTATTTCATCTCTCCCTTACCCACCCACCTTGGAGTCCAACTAAGGGGCCAGGGCCAAGAATCACTGTCTTGACCCCTTCCAGGCTTCAGGAGAGACATACGACAAACAGAACACTACTACCCCTATCCCCCCTGATCACACTCAACTCCCGGGAACAGAGAGTCGAGCACTGCAGGGGTTCACTTGGCCAGCAGGGGAACTGCCTGTCTTGACCCAGCCCCAATAAGGGGAGCCGATTAGTACACCCGGGCCAAAGTGTACTCCCTGTCTAGGAGAGGTCCGAGCCAAAGTGATGTGTTGAGAGCACTGGCCTCCTCAAGCACTGGCCCTCTCAATCACCAGGATCTCATCCCCCTCCGACACAGGTCGCACCGCACGGCCAACGCTGCGGATCTTAAGGAGACCACAGAGAGAAAAAGAGTGTGGAAAAGAAGACTTGAAGGGGAGACGAAGATAGAAAAGGGCCAAATAAGAAAGGCAGAAAACAAGAAAAGGAGAAAGGCGGGTTACTCTTAGTCAGGATCCTCACCCTTAGCCTATCTGACATGGGAAGCCCTACCAGGGGCATCAACTCCTTACCACGTTATGCTTAGGCCAGGCAGCATCTCGATTTCACAGGCCTAGAAGCAGTTTGAAAAAACCAGCCTATCTCCAAGTATTGATGCCCCCGCCAGCAAAGCCTAAGGGATCACAGGACCACGCAAGCCCTCCGACCACGTCAAGGTTGCAACCCCCGGAGGGTTCGTTCAAATGCCTGTGTGTTCATTTGTTTCCTTTTAGAAGTACATTCGGAATTAAAGATATTACCTAAATGTGTCAACCACATATTTGTTTACTAAAATACTGTAGACTTACAATAACAAGAACATATGCGACATTCCACCACAAAACCAGTCTTAACTCGATTTTTGAAAGTTCTGAGATATACATATATATATTTAAAATCTACAGATTTTTCTGATTAATTTGATATAAAAATGAACGCTATAGGGCAAAAAATAAGAAAGTTATGGTCATTTGAAGTGGGTTACTGTGCCGACAACCATTTTGAGAAAATGGCTTCTAAAGTTTTATCTATCATCTCCAGCATATTTTCCTTAGCAACGTCATCTTAATTTTTACCATACTATATTTTTAGATGACACACAGAGAAACCGGGAGAGCGTCACACACGCTTTCGAACGGTATATAACACGATGGGGTTCTGTAAGGGTTGCGTTAAGTTTTAGGCGAGTGAAAATAGGTCATTTTGGGTTAAAAGAAGTTCATTTTGATTCGATGTTAGGCTTTTAAATCTCAATTTTATCTAATGTATCGGTTGTTTTGAAGCAAATGGATAGTGCCATGTGAAAGTTTAGGGTGCAAGGAACACATTTCTGCAAAAAAGTCAAAATGCCCCAGCTATTTTCAGCTGTAGTTGTGAAGTAGGCCGCGCGAGTTAAGACTGGTTTCGTGGTGGCGGGTCACATATCTATCAGAATATTCAAAGCATTTTAAAGCTTCCCATTACAAACAACTCTAATAAATGCACAGTCACACTCAGAAACAGTCAAGTATATCCAAAATTTTGAAACAGGTATGCACACTGTCTTCATATACAACAAAATATACCTATGAATTCAAGCAGCTGGTTACATTAAAAAACCGATTCTCAAAACACATCATGACACAACATCAAGACATATTACTTTAGTATAACAGCTGCTGCAGAAGCAGCCACCATTCCCACAGGGTTATTTCTGTGCTTGTGTTTGATGTGACTTGTGAAAGGTGACTGTCCATTCAACACTACTGTGGACAATTTGGCTGAGTTGAATGCTGTTGGAATAATATCCATGTGACAGCATGAAAGATGAAAGCGCAAACCCCCACCCCATCCCACCCCTCCCAAAAACTCCAATAACAACAATTTTCTTAACAATAATGATAAAGGTACAACTTACTGCTTGGTCAACTTTTCGTAGCATGAATCGCAAACTCTTACTTCCCGCTCAATGCCAAATTTGGGAATGATGGAGTTCTTGCTTGAACATTTGTTGCAGAATACTTCTCCACAGTTGCGGCAATGATGCTGTTTGACAAAAATCGAAAAAGTTATTTTCCCCCCTTTTCTTTTTACTAAGTTTACTGCTAAAACTTACCTGATTGTGCTAATTGCTTTAACTCTTTCATCCCTGGTTGTCTGTCGGACATTACTTCCCCTTATTCCTATGTTTCTTAGTTACAAGCAGTACCCTTCATTCCTGGGTTTCCAGGAAAAAAGTAAACAAAGAATAGGGTGTGTACTTCTGATTCTTTTGTGTGACTGGTGTTTCTACCGGACTATAACATGTCATACACCGTTGTGTACAGAAATGGTGCCGGCACATTTCGATCCGGTTTTCTGACCCCTTTGTCGCGTATTTGGTGACACACAGTTGTCAAGACTGGTGACAACTACTAATCAATTCAAACTTAAAGAAACAAAATGTTATACAGCGCTCAAAAACATGCGAGCAGCAAAAACCATGCATGTAACTCACAGTCTGATGACCTCCGGTAAATCCACTTCAAAGAATGCTTCACAAGTGTCTTTGTCACAGTGTCACCATGTCCAAGGAAAAAAATGCACAGCAATGATAAAAATGTCCCCACAGTACTCCTTCTGCACTATGGTCTTACCGAATTCAGTGGTCTTTGCACAGTATTTGTCCAAAAGTCACACTTCAAGTTAATGTCAACAAACAACACACAACATGTCAGTCTTAGAAAATGATGCACTGCTAGTGTCACAGTGTCAAAGTGTCACACGTGAAACCAGGTATCACACAAAGGAAACAAAGGTGTGGTACACCTTAACACAATCTTTCTGCTTATTGCAACACAGGTATTCATTGCACTTTTCGCATATCATCGTTGTCTTGCCTTGCTTGAACGGATTGTCACTGTATTTCACACCAGGGTGTGTTGACTCATATTGTTTGTGTCGCGCGACACATACCACACAGGTGTGATCTTTTCCAACACCTGCCATTGTTTTTTTCTGGATCAGTCTGCCGTTTAGTGTTGGCATTGTCGTTTGCAAAACTGACTACCTTTGAAAGGACTGTATCAGAACAGAACAGCTTTAAAATAATCCACTGCCTTCATTGACGTATCGAGTATGCGCACAGGACCGGGCGCCATTCGAAGTTTTTCCGAGGTGTGCGTGGATCAGTGAAACCCCCACCTGTCCAGTCAAACCGTGGCTGATTGTAGTTAAGTGGAAGATTTTTATCATCCAGTTCATCACCAGTATCACTGTCATATTCGCTGATGGCATTGGCAAGTTCTGCTCTCTCTTCTTCTGTTAGATCAAGCAGATCGAAGTCATTGGCTAAACTGTTGTAAATTTCGTCGTCAGAAAACTGATCGCCGTCTGCGTTTTCTTCACCCTACATCTTCTCAGTAGGCACTAAACAGTGTGCTCTCATGGTCAAGTCAAGATAAAATTTCGGTTCCAGACACTTTCCCACGCTGAGGAAGTGAGCAGGCATGACTTGTCTAAACATCCCGCGAGTCCCGTTACAAGGCGAAGGCCGCAATGACGCGCCAACCATGTGACAGGTGGGCGCGGATTTCAAGGCGTGAACCGCTGCAGCGGGTTGCCGGACGGAAAGGAGTATGTTTCTCTGAACCGCTGAGGTGGTTTTCAGGAATGAAAGGAGAAGATTTGTCAAACCGCTCTAGCGGTTGGCAGGGATGAAAGAGTTAACTAAAATTGGGCGCAGTTGGATAGACAGATGGAAAAAAACACAACCAAAAACAAACTGACCAAAAGAGTTATCCTTCTCAACACCTGGATCAGCCCTTAAAAGGGCATGAGACTGAAACAACATGATTTGAGAAAGTTCTCAAGTTTTTGAAAGACTTGTCTTAGAGAAACCCTACGCAGAGTAAGGACTGAGTAAGTTTTATCAAATCTGATTTCAGTTGGAGTAAAAAAAAAAAAAAATTTAATATTCCATTTTCCCGTAACGAACCTGACTGGATTAGAGACAGTTTGAGTACCCGTGATAATTGGGTGTAATGATAATAAAGAGGAGGAAGGCTATGAGGTATATCAGTAAGATAAATGTTCACTATTAGCAGTGGAATAATAGTAAATACACAACCTGAAACAGGTCCAGAAAAAGGAAAGAGAAAACAAAACTTTGACCAGAAAGGACGTGGACAGATGACAAATTAAACAATAGTCAATACTCACCAACATTGTACTATGGGCTCTGCTAGGATATAAAATTAACACAAGCATACTCTTAAGCCCTGTCATTTACACACAGACCAGGGTGGAGCGCCATAACATCACCTTCATTCTCCTCATTCATTGTTGTTACAACAACAACAAAAACTCAGCCTCAGATTCTGTGTCTGTTCAAACCATGCACTTGGTGACGTCCGTTTGGACTTTTTCTCCTCATCGATTCTGAAGATCAATTTGAGTGATGTAACAAGTTGTCGGTATCAGCAAATTCACAGTGACCATTGCTGGATGAAAATGGTGGCATCCTCTGGAAGGAGACGCTCACCCAGGCTGACTCCTCCACTGAGCAATTATCATCATAAGCAGGAAGCTCAGTATGTAGTGTCCTGCTTATACTGGATCATGAAAGACACTCCTGGACATCACTCAATGACTCAGTAGCAATATACTTCCGCTGGTGAGTTAGTAATGGCCTGATATTCATAGCTCTCTGTGGCCTGCTGAGCTGGAATACAACAGGACAAGCGTGGGAGTGGTTGTGTATAGGTAAGGCACAGGGCAGCATCAACAAATTCATGATGAAACACATATGGCAGCTGAGCAAGGTTTTTTCTTTTTTTTTAAAATCTTATACCTTATTCACATTCTTAAATCTCACTTCATTCAGTTTAAAACATATATGAGGACATTTCTTTTGATGCCAACTGACCTTTCTCTGCACCATTCCAAACTGAACCCTACACCTTGTGCAGGTTTCTCCATCCTTCCACTCTGGAGCCTTCTCAGACAAAAACATGGCATCAGCTTCCTTTAAAACTGGAAACAGATAACCTGAAAAAACAAAAGGGCTAGCAATTAAAATTTGGTCTGCTGCAAAAGATACCATGGACTTGTTCTCAGAATATATTATAACTTTCTCTGTCTCTCTCTCCACTTTTTTTCTTTTAACAATAATGACTTATTCTCAGATTTAATAACACAATAACTTTAAGAGGGTGCCAGGAATAATGCTCTTATAGACAGGTATGCTGTAACTCCCAGCCACAGATCTCTCCCTAGCTTGAGTCACTTCAATGCATGACCTGTTTCAGAAAAAAAAAAGATCAATAATAGAATGTATGTCTTGTACCATGAGACTGTTCAACCTTCCCGATTAATGTGCGGCAGTTGGGTTTGTTTGCTTGTTTATTTTGTGCGTCTATTTCACCTTTTGACTCAACATTTTCTTTTTACATAACATGTATTTAACTAACAAATTAATTTTCTAGAGCACGAAACAAATTCTCTAGAGTGCAAAACAAACTCAAACAATTGTGATTTTGGGGCTTTTTTAACATTCTTTTTACCCCCCCCCCCCCCCCCCCCCCCCCCCCCCCCAAAAGTGCTAGTACAAACTGCACCAAATGCTGTTTAAAAATTTAGCCATGGATGTAATTTCAATTGCATGCATTTATCTATAAATCAATAGCTCATATTTACAACTGACCATTACCCTCATTCCCTTGTACTTTGAAGTTTCGGAATCAACATCTACTCATCATATTTTGTTCATCCGTGTCACTGCCATTTTGCGCCGAATATGAGAAGATAAGCTGTTTCTCGTTCTTCATTTTCACTGTCCTGAATGTTGTTTGTTTTTGCCTGAAGAAGACCCAAGAGGTTGAAATGCATTGTATTTTGTCCTGTAATCTGTTTGTCTGTATCTGTGGCAATAACTAACCCCTATTTTTTCTAAATTTTGCTTCATTTTCCACCCTCAGTCACTTCGTTTTGAAACTCACTTAAAACTAAACCAATTTCAAACATGCTCAAATCATTTGCATTGATGTCTTGAGTTACAATTGTTTTGTTTGTTGTTTTTTTTATTGAACATTTTTTTCCATTTTCTACAATACATACACAAGTCACAATCAAGCACACATCAACAAGAAGATATGCTGACGAGAGCAGAGGCAACATAATATAGGTTATAAGAATATTTAGCAATAAAACTACATCCCTGGATGATTATCTTATCAGCATAACCCACCACCATCATCATTTGTGAGCCAGATTGATATTCTGTATGGTTTTCTTTTCATGCACACCATTGTAGTTTCGAAGTATTACGAAATGTTATGGTGTAATAAGTAATTTTTTAATGTATTTTCTTCCCTCCTTAACAGGCTGTCAGAATACATGAATTTGATTTAATAAAAATCAATAAGCAAATCATTTTTATCTTTAATGAGTGTTTTATTTAAAATGTTTTTTATGGTTTTATGAGTGAGCCCAAGGGGCTGAAATGAGAGGGTGAGAGAGAGAGGGAGAGAGAGAGACGGGGGGGGGGGGGGGGGGGGGGGGGGGGGGGGGGAAACAATGCATGTCTTTTTTTCTTCACAATTGTTGATGAAGTCGGTCTTGGATATCTGAATCATCCACCATTATGTTCAATTGTATTCTTTGCATAAGCATAAAGACGAATTCATCTTATAAATTCTGTGATCTGAAACTATTAGGAATTTAACACACACAAAAATTCTGTGATCTGAAACTGTCAGGAATTCAATAAATACAGAAACATTACCTTCCATTTTAAGGAGATGGTAGGTATCCTCCACAGCTTTATAGCTTGGTTCATTCCGGAAAGCATGTGCCCACATCTGGATCAATTCCAGGATCTTCCCCTTCACAGGATCTTGGCGACTCTGTTAAATATTGCAAAGCACGTTTGAGATTATTTGATGTTCCTATGGCAAGCAAAGCGACATGCGGACAGAAAGACCTTAATCTTATCGGGCACTAATTTAGAGTTTTTTTCTTCATTCTACAAGAAATCAGATCACTCAATGATCATATTTTTTCCTGTAAAATTCGTTTTCTATTTTGTTCTGTTTTGTATAACTAACGTATACTCCAAAAGCCCCTAAAGCCAGTGCGACATGCCTTAAAAAAATGTTTGCGCCAATGTCTGTTATATTAACAACTTGAAGCTCTGTTTATTGTAATCTTCAAAAACGCTTTTGATTAAACAGGTCTGTCCACTTTACTTCATTCATGTGGGTTCAAATTCACTCTTTGTTGTGCATAATTTGAAGAACAAATATCATTTAAAACTGAAACCTGAGCCTGGCTGGCCTAGGGAGTAAACGTCGTACAATTGTTCCAAAGTGTGTGGTTTGATTCCCACACTAGACACCCAGACTGGAAGAGGCTTTCTCTTCGGAGTTAACACCTGTGCAGACTCCAGTCTCCTCCCAATCCCCTGGAAGAGACCTCAAATCAAGGTCTTGCGGGTGCAAACATGCTAAGTCCTACAACGCCCTTTGGAGACGAGTAGGCCACTGTGTGCCAGTGGGACGGATGGCATGAACATAGAACACATGCAAACTGGTATCATTTTCAAAAATCATCCCCAGCGATGGAATGTAGCTACCCCAGTGATAGAGTTAAAAACAGTAGCATGCACAAAAACCTCACATTTGGTGAAACTCAGTCATAATCATGGAATGAAGAAAGAAAGAAAAGAAACTGAAGTTTAGTTACACAGGGAAACAGAAATGCGATCAGTCTGAATTAGACACTAAGCAGGATATATGCCACTGCATTGTGTTTAAATCTATTGTCATGAGCGCGCGTATGCGCACGCGCACACACGCACTCACACACATACACACCAGACCCGCCAAGACCTCGAAGAACCTCTCAGCAGTGGAACCCTGATTTTCAGTATTATAATGGATGTTTTCAATAGCATTCAATTAGCCACATTTCTACTAAAGTGAACTCCAGAGATCCTCAATTTCCTTGTACTAACCGAGACAAGACTTATCATTTTATGGTTTAATGGTTCCTTGTCTGAATGAACACAAATGCCTATTTTCACCAAAATGAAGCCAAGTCCCAAAGGATTTCATTGAATTTTGAGAATGTGTTCCAGTCTGTTGTTTGTGAGTATCATTATCAATGAGTAAACAAATGTAAGGATTTGTTACTTAGTTATAAGTAGAAAACCAAGGAGATACCAGACGGAAAAAAAATGAAAACTTTATGAAAACACCAATGGAATGGTAATCCGCAGGTACACTTATCTGGGTATCAACATTTCAGAATCTGTCTTGGATGTTTAACAGCTTCTACACAGATGACAGAAATATGATCTGTCATAAACAACTCACTGTAGTCCTCTTCAGCACAAGATCTTTTTTCTTTTTCCGTGTACTTTGACAAGTATTGCTGACTGGCAACTGTCGATGTTTTTGTTTTCTTGTTTTTAGAACCATTGCCAGCAACAGGAGCAAGCTTTCCTCATTGGGCCTTTTTCATCACTGGTCACAGTTTTGTGATTCAGAAACAATTCTGTGCTGCTTATATGACAATATTTTACTTCAGCAGTGAAGATGCTTATGCCAACAGCATAACATGATTGCTATTCCAATGAGTCTCGAAAGTGGGCAAAAATATCTCAGGCAAACTGACATAACACAAAACAAATTCATAGGTTTCAAGATCTGTAGAACTATCTTCCAGGAGGGGGAAGTGGGAGGGGAGGAGGGAGAGGTGTGTGTCTGAAATGTAAAAACTACAGAGAAATACTAGTTATAAGCACACACACACACACACACACACACACACACACACACACACACACACACACACACACACTATAACACATATACACATTCGCACACACATTCGCACACACATTCGTGCGCACACACACACACACACTCTCTCACACACACACACACACACACACACACACACACACACACACACACACACACACACACGTACTGAATACATACTGATTGTTCTTTCAGAAATTCCATGAATTCTTTGGTGGCAACTTCTTGGTGAAATGGAGCTCCACAGTTCTTGACACATGTCTCTAGGACCTGAAGTATCACACAAAAGATATGCACTTCAGTGTGAGTACTAGACACTTTTTGAAGCATAAACAGAGAAACACACACACACACACACACACACACACACACACACACACACACACACACACAAACACACACGTGCAAGTAGAAGAGAGGGGTGGGGTAGAGAGAAAGATTATGTAGTGCATTCATTCAAATGTCACATTGTAACCAATATTCTATGTTTAACAACAACTGCTAATAATGCATAAGGTGATCTTATACTGAAACATCTTAATGCTCAAACAGTTTGGCTTTGATGAAAGAGATATTATGGTCTAATCTTTTTTTTGTTTTTGTTTTTTGTTTTTTTGCTGTCCCAACTTCTGCGCCACCTCAGAGGCAGTGCACCCACGCCGCTCATTCCGACACCCCGTCCACAGCCACAGCCCGGTCAGCCCCGCCGCAGCCCCAGCACCAGCAATCCACAGGGAGAAGTCAATGTCAAGTCGTCAAGAGGCAACCCACCGGAGGAGACACTGCACTGCTGCCGAGTCACTTCGGTGGTGTTCAGTGGCGCCTGTTCTGATCTAACATACGCAGGACACCACCTACTAAGCCCCCTACTGACGACAATAATTGCTTAGTCGCGGAGCCGGCGTGAGTGAGCTCTCCCTCCGGAGGGCGCCACCACGTCCGTCCAACAACAGCCCCCATGGACCCGCCGATACCAGTGACCCCGACGGAACCAAAGCAAGGCCACAGACGTGGAGAGGACATCGAAACTGAGGTCACCATTAGAGTAGGGCATGAAGGGCCACACAACGAGACATTTTTTTAAATGCTGATCAATGAGAATGAGGATGATTAAGATGATGCTACGGATTTCCATTTCGGTCTGAGACTACATGACAGGGCTGTACTCTACGCTTCCTTTCATAATATATCCCGGCGTCAACCAGGCCCAAGAGATACAGGCACCTGCAGTGTTGGTCAAGAAATTTGAGCAACACTCTCAGAGACGCATCCATTAAGTGGATGAAACTCGACTGTGTGGTTCCAGTCTTCCCAACTGAGTCCGCAGCAACTCAACTCTGGGTAGGAGCCGGTCGGGGCAGAAAAACCCACATGACCTCTGATGGGATTCGAACCCACGACCTCCCAGCCGGGAGTCCACGACGCTAACCACTTCGCCACGGCGGCTGGTCCATTATGGTCTAATCTTACGCTAAAACATTTTGATGCTCCAATGTTTTTGGCTCTAATGAAATTTTAATAAGCTGACTTAAGAAAAAAAAGGGTATATTATGGTCACGTAAACCATAGTACAAATGAATCAATATTGCTTGGTGACTTGACATTTTTCTTTTCTTTTTTCACTCCAGCTCCATCAGTTTATGTTGGTCTGATTTGTTTTCAAAACCCACTTACTTGTTTGTTTGTTTGCTTACAAGTAACTGGCATTTGTATTCTTCAATGTTAAAATCCCTTGCAGCATTATGTGACTGGGTTCTAAATCTTACACTAATGACTGATATTGATGCAAGTACTTTAAAGCTTGGCACATAATGTAGAAAAGAATATTTCTCTATGATTCTGATATCCTTTGCTAAGCGTTATGCGTAAATGTACTCTCTAAATGTTCTTCAGAGTCATTGATGTAAAGCATGTATCAAGTGGAAACAGAACCTTCATAGCACAGGAAGAGGGTGAAAAAGCGTAACATTTTACAGATGAGTCACTGGTGAAAGTGCAGCATTTCAATTTTTTTTTAAATGTAGGCCTACACAGCTAAATGAGTAAAAGAGAAAAAAAATCAGTCAGTCTGTCTGTCTAACTGTTTCTCCCTCTTTTCAGTCTCTCTCATTTTATTTGACAGAGGGTCATTTAAACCCTCACTTTAAAATCTAACATGGGATGAATTAGAACTAATACTTATACTCTTCTTCTCAGGACAGCATTTCAAAAGACAGAATGAACGGCACAATTGGTTTCTATTACCTTAGGAAAGGAGGGAAAGGGGAAGGCATTTTTGGGCCACAGCCATATAATTAATATTACAGAAACTGGGATTTGTGTGGTAGCTGCATCAATTCTCCAAGTCCAATCCACAAAATGTACTTACCCCGAGAGCATAAGACGCCACATGTGGATTATCCACAGCAATCTTCTTCTTTATTGCCAGAAGAGCCATCTTAGGTCTGAGAGAAACAAAAATTCAAACATAAAAGCTAATCTACTGTATTACAATTTTTTTTTTCCTTCTAATATGATCGACTGTCATACTAATAGTCCATCATTCTACCTTTTCAAACCTCAGTTCCTTTAAGGTCATGACTTTGCTCAGTTGAATCCTGAGAAATGTTAAGTAATGTCACTAACAAATGGAAAAAAAAAAGTGTGTGTGTGTGTGTGTGTGTGTGTGTGCGCGCGCGCCTGCGTGCGTGTGTGTGTGTGTTATGTGTGTGTTCTTTGTGTGTGTGTTCTTTGTGTGTGCTCTGTGTTGTGTGTGTGTGTGTGTGTGTGTGTGTGTGTGTGTGTGTGTGTGTGTGTGTGTGTGTGTGTGTGTGTGTGGACGAGTCCTGTGTGCCTGTCCATCATGTGTACATGCATGCACAGCTGCACATGTCTACTTATGTGTGTATGTGTGTCTGTGGGGTTTTTTTTGTGTGTTTTTTTTTTTTTTTGGGGGGGGGGGGTATACGCACGTGCGCGTGTGTATGTTTGCATATGTGTGCGTGTGTGTGTGTGCGCACGCATGCATGTGTGTGTATGTGTGCACATGTGTGCATACCCATGCGCATGTGTGCACATGTGTGTGTGTGTGCACACATTAAACACCACCATCAAACAGGTATGATTTCTCCTTACTTTTCAATACTGCAAGACATTAAAACTGGAGTTAAAATGGAAATAAATCTGTTCTTACTCTCTGCAGTGCACAAACCATGATCTAACATCAGTAATACACACTTTTACATGACAAAGCATCACACAAGCATTAAAATTCTGATTCTTAATGTGTTCCATTTTCAGTATGAAGTCAAAATTCACTTACTGGACATCGGTTTGGCGTATTGAATCAACAATCTGAAGCATGGAATCCCAGTCGGGTTCCAGCAGCAGTTGACTGGTTGCCTTCTCTGTTAAAAAAACAAGAAAGAAACAATAAGTACATTACATTAACTTGAGTAAGGCTGGGTGCAAACCTTAGTTTAAGTAAACTCTAAAACAAAAATATATATTCATTTTCAAAAGAAAAAAGACAAAAAAATTACATGATTGTTTCACGAATGGAAGAAAAGTGCAACTAAAATATATTAATAGTCAAAACAAGATCATGACTATTCTCTACTCTCTCCCCCTCCCCCAACCTTCACTTCCCTCTTTTTCTGATGTTGTTGTTTTTGTTTGTTTCTTTAAGCTGAATTTCTAACCTTTTGATGAAATCAAAACTAGTAGAGAATACAATAAGTATGTGCCCACAAGCTCAATGATTTTCAAATAAATTGCAACTCCAGTCCTTGTTTGCTTGGTGATCCATTTTATAAACACAACCTTAAGTGGCATCTGATAATTGTCAGAAGTTCTAGTCAGCTTACAGTTATTTAGAAGAATGCTATTGTTTAGTACGACTGGGTACTTGCATCTAAATGTATTGCTTTAAAATGAGTAGTCAGAGCAGGGTTAGTGAGCATGTGAACTTATTATATTACAGTGCAGATAACTGTGTTGAAGTTCGTGTTCCATCACATTATCAAAATTCTGACTCTGAAGATAAAAATCAAATGCTATCTCTTTCTGCCTGAATCTTGCCCATTTTGTAAGGATTTCTTCTGTCTTTCTTGTGTCTGTTCAAAAAGACCCTTTAACTCTTTTTACTGAGGCAGCTGACATTGAGATTACATTAATATCAGGATGTTGAGTCCCAACGCAGGTTATTTGCCTTTTATTTCATGTATATCATATATGTCAAATTAACAAGACAATGAGTTTTCACACTGAACTTTGGCAGTCATCTACACTTTCAAATGACCACCATTCATGTCACTAAACAGATAAAAAATGAAAGGGCCCTGAGAATGCCATTATGTGTGTGTGTAAGGGGGTGTATATTATCATATGCATGTCAGTTTGGCTGTGATTAGTGTGAAGCTCATGCATGGTGACTCAATCAAAAAGCAATCACTTGCCAGTTGAGAAAAATTATGGAAGGCAGGACACAGCAGAATTTATGGTGACCTGGCTGGAGGGCAAAGGGAACTAATTGATAAACTTTTTGGCAAGAGTGACTTAGGTTTGTAATAATGGTTTTACTAATACTAGCCTCCATTGTTGATCCTTACATAATTTGATGCAATTCAGAAAATGCATATTTAATTCACTTCACAAAGCAAATGCATTATTCATCACAGCAAAACCATCAAATCTACCAGAAGTTTTGCATTAGTTGACACAACAGTGATATATCCCATTAACTAGCTCCCTTTTTGTCTTCTTTGTGGAGACAGCTCTCTTAATAAGTCAATTTGATGGATACTGTTTTCTGCCCATTATACTATTGAAAAAATAACTTGTGTCTCTTTGAGGAGGAAGTCAGCTTTTGTTACTCACTGGGATGAGGAAACAAAACATTTGACATTCGATAAGCCAGCTTCTGTTGGTCTAAGGCACACAGATTTCATTGATTCCCAATGGCGGGGGAGGCGGGAGGGGGGAAGGGGGCCAGTGTAACAAATCAGAATCCTTGTCCTGCGGTTGCAAATGCACTGGGCTAAACAGCATCTTGCTTTTCAAGTCGATCTACGCGCCAAGACCCTGGACTCTAGCATACTTCCTTTGTGTGAATCCTTCAGAGAAGCTGAATGGAGTTGGGTTTTTTTTTGTTTGTTTGCTTGTTTCATCGTTTGTTTGTTTTGCTCCTGGTAAGCTTATGTGGCTTTTATTTTAAATGTCCCTCATTTATTTGCTTAACAAGTACTTGTCTTTGTACACCAGCGCTGGTGACCTACTCGTTTTTGAGTGAACCAGTATTTTAGGAAGAAGAAAGATTGTTTGTGTCTGTGTGTAATTTCACTACATGGTGCTTCATTGTTAATTGATACCTTTACAGGACCTGTGACTTAGTGATAACCATATTTGTTTCACACTAACAGAAAATGAAGTCCTGACTAGAATCTAGAATGTTGACCGACATTCCAACACACACACACACACACACACACACACATGCACGCGTGTAGTGCATGGAAGGAATTTGATTTGTTCATCAATGAAATTTTGCCGTTGGAGTTTTCGGGTACAGATGTATCCATAGCTGACTGATGACTGATGGCTCTGGAATATTAGTAAATTTCCCAAGACGTTGGTGTTAACACAAATAAGCTTAAAGCTGCAAGTTGTTAGGGGAATTTAGGACACTCGTGAGGACTGTTAGGCAATTAGGTAAAAAGTACTGTAGAAACACATTTTTGTTGCTGTGTCTTGTTCCCGCGCGTATCTGGGACACTTCGGTGGCTTGGGCTGGGCTGTTTACCTGTCGAACTCGAGGTGAGTGGACTTTTGCCTGCTTTATTCGTCTGCACCATAATGAGCAGTACATCGACGAGGAAGAGGCTCGGCGTCGGCGGCAGATACGGTGCAATGTGGTCATGTAAGAAGATAGTAAAAGACAACCAAAGTCAGTGCAGTGTGGACTGTGCGATAGGTGGTTCCATGCTTCATGTCAAATAATCCGGATGATGTCTATGAAGTTGTCAAGAATGACAGCAACTCAAAGATGCCACAGATTCATTGCTATTGCAACAGTTCATGCATATTATGGCAACGAGATTCTATCAGTAGCATGACAAAGCTCCAACACGTTGGCAGACTTACAGAAACAGTAACTGAGGTTTGTGACAGGGTGAAGAGCGATTGAAGAGGGAAAATTCACTGAGCCCATGATAATGTGGTGAAAAATTTGCAACAGGAAAACCGGTCTGCAGAGAGTAACACTCTTAAAAGGGACGACGTAGAGAAGCTTGTTGCCATTAAAACCAAGGAACAGGTAGAGGAGATAAGATAATGTTGCTTATAGCCAGCCGACCGCAGAGGGCCACATCAGGGCTGTCACCACGTTAAAATCAACTCACCAGTCATTTAAAAAAAAAAAAAAAAAAAAAAAAACTTTCACACATCTCGTTAAATGACATCGTCTACAAACGAACCAGAAACTTTGTTAAAAATCTTCTTCCGTAAAATCTCAAATCAGATGAAAATGTGAATTTCTCTCAAAAACCCAAGGATCACGTCAGGCGGGACATCCTGAACAGGATTTCATGGACTCCGCTGTAAAATGTTTGTGTCTCACATCGTGCAAGTCCCAACACTCTAAAAGAACATGTTTCATTGTGAGTGGTGCATGACATGGAATGCACCACGGAGCTTCTTCACTCTTTAAAAGGTAAGAATGGGTAAAATACGAATGGCCGGTGTGCAGCCGGCACAGAACCGTTTCCTCTTTACGACCACCCGACGTAGATGGGAGGAAGTCTTTAAGGTTTGGACGGATCTGAAAGAGTTTGTTATTCGTCTGTGTGTTCCAATCCTCCTGCCAGAGGGGTCTCTCACATAATCGTTAATTTTGGGTTTCACATCTGAGCAGGGGATATAAGTGTTGGACAGTTCTCTTTGTGGCGTTCTTGGCTAAACGATCAACCATTTCGTTCCGCCGATGCCAACATGGCCAGGAACCCAAGCAAGAGTAATGTTGTAACCGTCCGCCTTCAACTTGCTAAAAAGTTCAAAAAAAAATAAAAGTTCTGGATGCTGAAGGTTGCGGCCAGCTATGGCCTCCAAGCTGACAGCGAATCCGACAGAACCAGAAAGTCCCTCCTCGAAGATGGGAGTTATCTTCAAAGCCAGTACTAGAGCAGTAAGTTCAGCAGAATAGACAGAAGCATCTGAATGTATATGTTCCAACAATATCTGAGAAGGAGCCCCAGGGCAGTAGGCTGCACAGGCCACTCCATCCTCAGACTTGGAACCGTCAGTGAAAACTTTTTGATAGGATGGGAATTTGGAACAGAGCTCGGCATACAAAGCTTGTACGCAGAGAGCTGGTAGACTCCTTACGGAAAGCTGCGAGATCAAAACGAATCTCTGGTGTGAAAAAGGTCCATGGAGGTTGATCCGGAAACTTGGAAAATATCGGAAACTACTCCAGGTCTATACCTGCATTCCGCACGTGAGGCTGCATACGAAGCCCAAACGGCGGAATACATTTCGGGTTATTTTCAACTTACTTTGGAACGGATGGGTCAAAAACACAGTCATAGGCAGGATTCTGTGGTTCTGAGAACAGTCGGATATAATAATTCAAAGACAGTTTCAGCTGCGATTGGACAGTGAAGGTTCACCTGCCTCTGCGTACAGGCTGTACACAGGGGTGGTGCGGAACGCTCCAAGACAGAGACGAAGCCCTTGATGGTGGATAGGGTCCAAGAGTTTGAGGTAAGATGATCTTGCGGAGCCGTACACAGCACAACCGTAGTCCAGTTTAGAACGGACCAGGGCTCTGTAGAGGTTGCAACAAAGTTTTCTTATCAGCGCCCCAGTCGGTGTGTGCTACGACCGCAGAATATTCAGTGCCTTTTGGCAAGCAGTTTTGAGGTTTTTAATATGGCTGAGAAAGTTAAGTTTTTGGTCAAAATGACTCCAGAAATTTGGCCTCTTTAACAGCTGGAATGGGAGATTTCCCTACTTGAAGTTCCGGATCGGAAAAAAACTGACGGAAGTTATGGAAGTGAATACATTGGGTTTTTGTAGCAGAAAAGGTGAAACCGTTTTCATCCGCCCATCGATGGATTTTATCTACGTAAAGCTGGAGCCTGCGCTGGACACTCGGGTACAGGCTTCCAGTTGCGTAGACAGCAAAATCATCCACAACAATGAGCAGTCTGAACCCTGCTGAACTGATTTCACAATGTTGTTGATTTTAATACTAAAGAGGGCAGGAGACAGAATGCTCCCCTGGGGAACACCCAACTCCTGCTCGTGGACATCAGAGAGAGTGTGCCAACCCGGACCTGAACTGTCGTTCTGCCAAAAAATTTTGAATAAAAAGAGGAAGATGACCTCGAAAACCCAGATCGTGGAGATCATGAAGTATCCCGACTTCCAGGTGGTATCGTAGGCCTTCTCCAAGTCAAAGAAAATTGCCACTGCATGCTGTCTTTTTAAAAAAAAGCGTTCCTAAGTGTAGATTCCAGACAAATCAAATGGTCAACTGTACTACGATGTTTGCGGAAACCACATGTTCTTTCGCCAAAAGGCCATCGGTTTCGAGTTTCCACATGAGCCTAGCATTGACCATTTTCTCCATCAGTTTACAGACACAGCTGGTCAAAGCTATTGGACGGTAGTTAGATGGATTAGAAAGATCTTTTCCAGGTTTGGGGATGGGATAATGAGGGCTGTCCCCAAGAGGGTGGGAAAGCAACCTGTAGTCCACACGTGGTTGTATACCTGTAACGGATGTTCAGACCTTCTTGCGGAAGAATGTTTCAATAGTTGATAATGTATGTCATCTATACCTGGAGAGGAATCGCGCAAGAGAGTAAGGCAGATTTCAGCTCGTTTAATGTAAAAGGAAGATTGTAGTCTTCCATGTTGTCGGATGAAAAGTTGCAGGGAGATTTTTCTTTTAGGGCTTTGTGTTTGACAAAAGTGACTGATTTATTAGAAGAGGAGGAATTCTTTTCAATGGTTGAAGCAAGCAGATTAGCAACTGCTTTCTTCTCTGTTATTAAAGAATCTGAAAACTTGAGATGGTTCACAGTGGGACAGGTGTTCTTCCTTTGATTTTCTTAATGATGTTCCACACTTTTTTCTTAGAAGTTTTTGATGTCAGCCTGGAGCAGAAGCTTCTCCAGGACCGACGTTTACTGATTTTAAAAGTGTGTCTAGATTTAGCACGGAGTTTTTGATGGGCTCGAGCGTTGGGACCGAAGGTCGTTGGTATACCTGACGCTGAGCCGTTTTCGAACTTTGGAAATTTGTTGGCAGTCTGAATCAAACCAGGGTGTTTTGGCATTTGTAGTTTATCGGAAGACACTGGAATACAAGCTTTAGCACACTTGATCACAGTGTTAGTCAGTGATTCAGCTGGGTCCGGACTCTGAAGAAAGTCAGTGTCCTGGAATTCTTTAGAAATAGTGGTTGCGAATAGATCCCAGTTTGCTTTCTTGTAATTTAGATGTTGAGAAACAGAGACGTGTTCAGTTATTACAGGTTGTAGAAGGACAGGGAAATGGTCACTTCCGTGCAGATCGTCATGGACAGACCACTCATAGTCCAGGACCAGCGAGGGGTCACAAACGACAAATCTAAACACGAAAGTGAACCAGTGGAAGAGTGGAGGTAAGTTGCAGATCCGTCATTCAGACAACACAAATCCAAGTCTGAAAGGACATCTTCAATCAGCAGACCTCTGGGTGACGTACCGGCACTACCCCAAAGAGGGTTGTGACCGTTAAAAGTCACCCAACAGCAAAAAAGGTCGAGGAAGTTCTCCTATCAGACTGACAAGGTCCTGACGACAAACCGGGACAGAAGGTGGAAGATAAAGGGAACAGGTGTCACAGTCTTGTGGAGAGTGACTCTCGCAGCTACAGCCTGAAGGGAGGTAGACAAAGTGACAGGACTATACAACAAAGTTTTGTGTAGGAGAAGGGCAACACCGCCCGACAATCCAACGTGGATGGTTGTGCAGGTTTTGAAAGTATATTAAAGCCAGAAAGAGTAAAGGTCTTCTGGCTTTGAATTTGGGTTTCCTGAAGAGCCACGACGGAAGGTTTTATAGATCGACACAGAAGCTGCAGCTCCTCAAAGTTGGAATTTAGTCCACGGATATTCCAATGGAATATTGTACTATCCATGGTGCAGAGGGCGAAAAGGAGAGAGATCAGGTCATCTCCTCATCAGCATCTGCGGCCAATGGAGTGAACTTATTTTTTAGTTTCACTGGACTGTGTTGGTCTTTGGACCCGCTGGCAGACTTGCCCGCAGGTGACAAAGGCCTGGATTTTGGAGATGGTGGAGGTCTGGATTTGGAGATGGTGGAGGTTTTGTCCTAATCTCCCCATCTCCACACTGGGTGGAACTCCCTTGCCCGCACGGGCACTGGACAGAGGAGTTCGAGGTGCTGGTTTTTTAATCTGCCCAGCAGCAGATGTTGTAGACTGCTGGGCAGTCTGAGGGGTGGCGGATTTTTTGCCTCACCAGGGGCGTCACTTTGGTTTGGAAGGTGGTGGACCTGCTACCACCAGAACTGACAGATCTTACTTGCAATGTTTTCGAAAACATGAATTCATCAGTCTGGCAGCAGACTGACCGAGTAGAAACTGTGGGAACCTTCTTAACAGCCGAAGCGTAGGAAGAAGCTGTCGGCGTCTGACTGCCCACAACCTGTTTCCGGGCTTCAAAAAAAGAGATCTTCTTTTCGTTTTGACTCGTTGTATAGCAGATTCCTGAATCCAAGAAGGGACAATTTCGGGAAGAGGAGGGATGTCGCCACCGCAGTTAGCACAATGTGCCGGACCATGACACGGCCCATCATGGGTTGCCTTGCAGCAAATACCACACACCTCCTGCCCAGAACAGCGGTCCTGACATGGCCAAACTTCTGGCACCTGAAAGCACCTCAACGGGGACGGAAACATATAACTCAACCCGGACATTCAGGTAGCCGACTTTGATGACCGGAGGCAGCACAGGGTTGCAGAATGTCAGAAAGAGGGTGTTGGTGGCCACTCTTTCTGCACCCTTCTTTACTGTCACCCTGCGCACCTCCGTCACACCCTGGGATGCCAGCTCCGATTTAATTTCTGCCTCCGAGACACCAGATAAATCTCTGCAGCGAATCACGCCTTTTGATGAATTTAATTGTTTGTGGGGAGTTACTCTGATCTCCTGTCCACTAATTTTGTTGCCTTCAGCAGCTGGTCAGATTGTTTCTGTGTATTTACACTCAATAAGGAACGAGCCATTCCGTAACCGCTTGATGGACCGAGGGTCACTGCCAAACCTTGAAAGCCCTTTTGTATGGCAAAAGGGCTCAGAGCTGAAAGGGGTCGTTCCTGCTCCGTCCCTCCATCACGAGCCAGGAAGCCCAAAAACCTGTCTTCTGTCTCACTTCTGTATCAGAATCACTATCTGTTTGACCATCCCCTGAAATAGGGGATGCTGACTTCCTCTTCCTTTGGGGGGGAATGTTTTTGGGAAAAAGCCATATTTAGTGTAGTATGATTCATCTCTCCTTACCCACCCACCTTGGAGTCCAACTAAGGGGCCAGGGCCAAGAAACCAATGTTTACCCCTTCAGGCTTCGGAGAGACATACGACAAACAGAAGCAACTAACCCCATCCCCCCTGATCATGCTCAACTCCCGGGGACAGAGAGTGAGCACTGCAGGGGTTCACATGGCCAGCAGGGGAACTGCTTGTCTTGACCCAGCCCCAAGAAGGGAGCCGATTAGTACACCGGGCAAAGTGTACTCCCTGTCTAGGAGAGGTCCGAGCCAAAGTGATGTGTTGAGAGCACAGGCCTCCTCAAGCACTGGCCCTCTCAATCACCAGGACCTCATTCCCCTCCGACACAGGTCGCACCGCACGGCAAACACGGCGGATCTTAAGGAGGACCACAGAGAGAAAAGGAGTGTGAAAAAGAAGACTTGAAGGGGAGACGAAGATAGAAAAGGGCCAAATAAGGGAGGCAGAAAACAAGAAAAGGAGAAAGGCGGGTTACTCTTAGTCAGGATCTCACCCTTAGCCTATCTGACATGGAAGCCTACCAGGGCATCAACTCCTTACCACGTTTACGCTTAGGCCAAACAGCATCTGCACCTCTCAGGCCTAGAAGCAGTATGAAAAAAACAGCCTATCTTCAAGTATTTGATGCCCCCGCTCAGCAGAGCCTAAGGTATCACTGGACCAACGCAAACCCTTGAACCCTCCGACCACGACAAGGTCGTAAAACCCCCCGGAGAGGAACAGGTAGAGGAAGCAGAGGACAAGGCTTGAGCATACCCACTTGTTGATCATTAAGATGCCGGAAAGTACAGCTCAGACTGCAGATGAAGGACGGAAAGGATAAGAAAAAGTTGCTAATAGACCATGCCGACCGCAGAGGCCACAACAGGGCTGTCATCCTTCATCGTAAATCTCCAAATCAGATGAAAGAATGTGATTAATTTCTCTCAAAACCCAAGGATCAAGGCACGTCCAGGCGGGAACATCCCTGAACAGATCTTTCATGGACTCCGCTGTAAAAATGTTTGTGTCCTCACATCGTGCACGTCCCAACACTCTAAAAAGACATGTATCCTTGTGAGTGGTGCTGACATGAAAAGCTCACACGGAGCTTCAACACTCTTTAAAAAGGTAAGAATGGGTAAAATACTAATGGCCGGTGTGCAGCCGGCACAGGAACCGTTTCCTCTTACGACCACCCGACGAAGAAGGAGGAAAGTCATATAAGGTTGGACGGATCTGAAGCGTTTGTTATTCCGTCTGTGTGTTTCCAAATCCTCCTGCGCCGAGGTCTCTCACATCATCGTTAATTTTTGGGGTTCCCCACTGAGCAGGGATGATAAGTGTATGGACAGATTCACCATGTGGCTTCTTGGCTAAACATCAACCATTTCGTTACCGCCGAAGGGGGGGACCCAACATGGCAGGAACGCCAAGCCAGAGTAATTATTGTAACCGTCGCCTTCAACTTGCTATAAAAAGTTCAAAAAAAAAAAAAGTAAAAGTTCTGGATGCTGAAGGTTGCGGCCATCTATGGCCTCCAAAGCGACAGCGAACCGACAGAACCAGAAAAGTCCTTCTCGAAGAATGGAGATTATCTCTTCAAAGCCAGTACTAAGCAGTAAGTTCAGCAGAATAGACAGAAGCATCTGAATGTATATGTACCAACAATACTGAGAAGGAGCCCCAGGGCAGTAGCTGCACAGGCCACTCATCCCTCAGACTTGGAACCGTCAGTAAAACTGTTTGATAGGATGGGAAATTGTACAGAGCTCCGGCATACAAAGCCTGTACCTCTTCTTATCTAGGCTGTAGACTCTTACGAAGCAGCGAGATCAAAACGAATCTCTGGTGTGAAAAGTCCATGGAGGTTGATCCGAAACTTGGAAAATCGAAAACTACTCCCAGGTTCCCTATACCTGCATTCCACACAGTGAGGCTGGCATACGAATCCCAAACGGCGAAACATTTCGGGTTTGTTTCCAAACTTACTTTGGAACGGAGGGTCCAAAACACAGTCAATAGCAGGATTTCTGCGGTTCTGAAACAGTCGGATGTAATAATTCAAGACAGTTTTCAGCCTGCGTTGCGGCAGTGAAAGGTTCACCTGCCTCTGCGTACAAGCTGTACACAGGGGTGGTGCGGAAACGCTCCAAGCCAGAGACGAAGCCCTTGATGTGGATAGGGGTCCAAGAGTTTGAGGTAAGGATGATCTTGCCAGAGCCGTACACAGCACAACCGTAAGTCCAGTTTGGAACAGGACCAAGGCTCTGTAGAGGTGCAACAAAGTTATCTTATCATCGCCCAAGTCGGTGTGTGCATACGACCCGCAAGAATATATCAGTGCCTTATTGGCAAGCAGTTTAGGAGTTTTTAAATAGGCTGAGAAAGTTAATATTTTGGTCAAAACTGACTCCCAGAAAATTTGGCCCTCATTAACAGACTGGAATGGTAGATTTCCCACTTGAAGTTCCGACAGGAAAAACAGACAGAAGAAGATGGAAGTGAATACACTGGGTTTTTGGGGGTACAGAAAGGTGAACCGTTTTCATCCGCCCACCGATGGATTTTTATCTACGCAAAGCTGGAGCCTGCCGCTGGACCCTCGGGTAAGGCTTCCATTAGCGTAGAACATCAAAATCAACCACAAACATGAGCTGTCTGAAACCCTTCTGAACTGAATTGAACAATGTTGTTGATCTTAATACTAAAATGGCAGGAGAAAGGTATGCTCCCAGCCGTGTGGACACCCAACACCTGCTCGTGGACATCAAGAGAGAGTTGCCACCCGACCTGAAAACGGTCGTTCTGCCAAAAAATTTAGAATAAAAAGCGGAAGATGACCTCGAAAACCCAGATCCGTGGCGAATCATGAAGAATCCCCTACTTCCAGGTGGTATCGTAGGCCTCTCCAAGTCAAAAGAAAAATGACCATTGCATCTGACCTAGTTGTTAAAAAGCGTTTCAAAGTGTAGATTCCAGACGAATCAAATGACAACTGAACTAACGAAGTTTGCGAAACCACTACTGTACTTCGCCAAAAGGCCATCGTTTCGAGTTTCCACAAGAGCCTAGCTAGACCATTTTTTCCATCAATTACAGACACAAGCTGGTCAAAGCTATGGGAGGAAGTTAGGATGTATTAGAAAGATCTTTTTCCCGTTTGGGGATGGGATAATGAGGGCTGTCCGCTCAAGAGGGTGAAAGCCAACCTAGTCCACACTGGTTGTATACCTGTAACAGGATGTTTCAGAACCTTCATGCGGAAGATGTTATCAATAGTTGATTGAATGTCATCTATACCAGGAGAGGAAATCGCTGCAAGAGAGTAAGGCAGATTCAGCTCGTTTAATGTAAAAGGAAGATTGTAGTCTTCCATGTATGTCGTATGAAAAAGTTGCAGGGGGGGGGGGGGAAAAAAAAATTTTTCTTTTATGCTTTGGTTGGACAAAAATTGACTGATTTATTAGAAGAGGAGGAATTCTTTCAATGGATGAGAGCAAGCAGAATTATGCAACTGCTTTACTTTTCTGTTATTAAAGAATCCGAAACACCTGAGAAGGTTCACAGTGGGACAGTTTCTTCCCTTTGATTTATCTTAATGATGTACCACATCTTTTTTCTTAGAAGTTTTTGATGGTCAGCCTGGAGCAGAAGCTTACATCCAGGACCGACGTTTTACTGATTTTTAAAAGTTGTGTCACGATTTAGCACGGATTTTCTGATGCTCGAGCGTTGGGACTCCGAAGCTCGTTGTATAACCTGACGCTGAGCCCGGTTTCTAACTTTTGGCAATTTGTTGGCATTCTGAATCGAACAGGGAGTTAATGGCATTTGAAGTTTATCGGATGACACTGGAATACAGTCTTTAGCACATTTGTATCATAGGTTAGTCAGAGATTCTTCTGGGTCTGTACTCTGAAAAAAATCAGTGTCCTTGAATTCTTTTTGAATAGTGGCTGCAAATAGATCCCAGTTTTGCTTTTATATAATGAGAAATTAGCGAGTCGGGGGAGACAGAGACGTGTTCAGTTAATACAGGTAGTAGAAGGACAGGAAATGGGACACTTTCCGAGCAGATCGTCATGGACAGAACACTCAAAGACCAGGACTCAGCGAGGGTCACAAACCGCAAATCTAAACACGAAAGTGAAACCCTGTGTGTGAAGAGTGAGGTAATTTAGTCAGATCCGTCGTTCATACAACACAAATCCAAATCCGAAAGACATCCTCAATAAGCAGACCTCTGGATGACTGTACAGACACTACCCCAAAGAGATTGTGACGTAAAGTCACCCAACAGCAAAAAAGAGGTCGAGAAGTTCTTCTATCAGACTGAAAAGGTCCTACGACAAACCGGGACAGAAGTAGTAAATAAGAGAACAGAATGTCACAGTCTTGTGAGATTTACTCACGCAGCAACACTTGAAGGAGGGAGACATAGCGACAGGACTATACAGTAGAGGTTTTTTGTGTAAGAGACAGGTCAACACCGCCCGACCATCCCCAACGTGATGGTTTGGCAGGATTTGAAAGAATATTAAAGCCAGAAAGAGTAAATGTCTTCAGTCTTAGAATAGAGTTTCCCTGAACAGCCACGACGGAAAGGTTTAAAGATTTGCACAAAAGCCGCACTCCTCAAAGTTGTAATTTAGTCCAGCGGATATTCCAATGGAATATTGATTATCCATTGGTAGCAGAGGGCGCAAAGGAGAGAGGTCAGGTCATCATCCTCTTCAACTCTTGTGCTAAAGGTGAAAATAAATTTGAGGTTTGTAACTGGACTGTTTTGTCTTCAGACCTGCTGCTGCCGACCTTTGCCAACAGGTGAAGAAGGAGTGTCTGGATTTGGGGAGACGGTGGATGGTTTCTTCCTTATCTCCACCACTCCACACAGGGTTGAAACTCCCTTGCCCGCTCGGGCACTTGGACAGAGGATTTCGAGGGAATAGCTGTTTTTAATCTGGCCAGCAGCAGATGTTGTAGGACTGCTGGGCAAGTCTGAGGGAGGCGGATTTTTTGCCCATCCTCCAGGGGCACATTTTGGGTTGGAGTTGTTGGACCTTCTCCACAGATGACAGTTTATCGTACTTGCAGAGTCCTTCTGAAAACGTAAAGTCACAGTCTGACAGCAGACTGATCGAGTGGAAACTGTGGAATAACCTTACAGCCAAGCTATAGGAAGAGGCTGTCGAGGCGTCTGAACTGCCCACAACCACTTGCGGGGCCTCAAAAAAAAGGAAATTTTCATATTCAGTTAAGATAAGATTAAGATAATGTTTGCTTATAGCCCAGCCGACCGCATAGTGCCACATCAGGGCTGTACACCACTTTAAAAATCAACTCACTAGTCATTAAAAAAAACAAAAAAAAAAAAAAAAAAAAAAAAAAAACCATTCACACAACTCTTAAATGACATCGTCAACAAACTCACCAAAAACTTTGTTAAAAATCTTTTCTGCGTTAAAATCTTAAAACGGGAGCACGAAAAAAGCCAATCACTCTCAAAACTCAAGGATCACGTCAGGCGGGACATCCCTGAACAGGATCTTCATGGACTCCGCTGAAAAATGTATGTGTTCACATCGTGCAGTCCCAACACACCAAAAAGAACATGTTTAATTGTGAGAGTGGCTCATGACAAGGAATGCACCACGGAGCCTTCTTTCACCTCTTTAAAGTAAAAATGGGTAAAATAAGACTGCCGTGTGCAGCCGGCACAGAACCGTTTCCTCTTTAACGACCACCCACGTAGAAGGAGACTCTTAAGGTTTGGACGGATCTGAAAGAGTATGTATACCGTCTGTGTGTTCCAATCCTCACTGCCATAGGTCTCTTCCCCACATAATTCGTTAATTATTGGTTTTCGACATCCTGAGTTCATTGGGATATAAGTTTTGTACACATTTCACGGCTTGGGGGGCGTGCTTGGGGCTACCAAACGATCAGACCATTTCGTTCCCGCCGATACCAACATGTACCAGGAACCCAAGCAAGAGAAATTGTTTGAAACCCGTCCGCCTTCAACTTGCTAAAAAGTTCAAAGAAATGCAAAAGTTTCTGGATGCGAAGGTTGCGGCCAGCTATTGCTTCCAAAGCTGACATCGAATCCGACAGAACCAGAAAGTCCCTCTTTGAAGAATGAGAATTTATCTTCAAAGCCAGAAACCAGATCAGTAAGTTCAGCAAATAACAGGAACATTGAATGGATATGTTTCCAAACTTTATCTGAGAAGAGCCCCAGGGCAGTAGGCTGCACAGTCCACTCCATCTTCAGACTTGGGAACCGTCAGTGAAAACTTATTTGACTATAATGGGAATTTACGAACAGAGCTCATCATACAATGCCTGTACGCCAAGAGAGCTGGTAGACTCTTTAAAACGAAAAGCAGCAAATCGAAACGAATCTCTGGTGTGGAAAAAGTGTCCACGGAGGTTGTATCCGGAAACTAGTACAATCCGAAACTACTCCCAGGTCTATGACGCTGCATTCCGCCCGTGAGGCGCATACGAAGACCAAACGGCGGAAATACATTTAAGTGTTGTTTTCAAACTACTTTGTAACGGAGGGTCAAAAAACAGACACGTCATAGGCAGGATTCTGCGGTTCTGAACAACAGTCGGATATAAATAATTCAAGACAGTTTCAGCCTAGCGATAGACAGTGAAGGTTCACAACCGCCTCTGCGTACAGGCTGTACACAGGGGTGGTTGCGGAACGCTCCAAGAACAGAGACCGAAGCCCTTGAAGGAGGATAGGGTCCAGAGTTTGAAGGAACGATGATCTGCGGATCCGTACACAGCACAACCGATCCAGTTTGGAACGGGACCAGGGCCTTATAGGTGCAACAAAGTTTTCTATCATCGCCCCAGTCGGTGTAGATAGCAACGACCCGCAGAATATTCAGTGCCTTTTGGCAAGAAGTTTTGAGTTTTTAATTAATGGCTGAGAAAGTTAAGATTAAGGTCAAAAATGAACTACCCAAAATTTGGCCACTTTAACAGCTGGAATGGGAGATTTCCCTACATGAAGTTCCGGATCAGTAAAAAACGAGGAAAATTATGGAAAGTAGAATAACACAGGGTTTTTGTAGCAGAAAAGTGGAAAACCGATTCATCCTCCCACCGATTGAATTTTATTCTACGCAAAGCTGGAGCCTGCGCTGGACACTCAGTTACAGGCTTCCCGTTTGCGTAGACCAGCAAAATCATCCACAAACAATGTGAGCAGTTTGAACCCTCTGATCTGATTGAACAATGTTGTATGATCTAATACTAAAGAGGGTCATAGATAGTATGGCACCCCAGTTGGAACACCCAACTCCTTCTCGTGGACAATCATGAGAGAGTGGTGCCAACCGCGGACCTGAACTGTCGATCTGACAGCCAAAAAATTTTTGAATTAAAAAGCTTAAGATGACCTCGAAAAACCCAGATCGTGGAGATCATAAGTATCCCCGACTTCCAGGTGGTATCGTAGGCCTCACCAAGTCAAAGATAATTGCCACTGCAAATGCTGTTTGATTCAGAAAGATGCGTTCCGAAGTGAAGATTCCAGACTAATCAAATGGTCAACGGAAGTCGATGTTTGCGGAAACCACACTGTTCCTTTCGCAAAAGGCCAACGTTTTCAAGTTTACCACATGAGCCTAAGCATTGACCATTTTTCCCCCACTCAATATTACAAACACAGCTTGTCAAAGCTATGGTACGGAACAGTTGAAGGAATTAGAAGAAAGATCTTTTCCAGTTTGGGGATGGAATAATGAGGCTTTTCCGCCAAGAGGGTGAAAAAAAAAAAACCATTTCCACACAAGTTGAAGGACCTGTAGCAGTATATTCAACCTTCTAGACGAAGATGTTTCACAGCGAAAATGGATTTCATCTATACCGTGAGAGGAATCGCTGCAAGAAAGCATGGCAGATTTCAGCTCGTTTAACGTGAAAGGAAGAAGTATCTTTACCATGTTAGACGGAACGAAAAGTTTGCCAGGTTGATTTTTTCTTTAGGGCTTTGTATTTTTTGACAAAGTGCTGATTTAATAGAAGAGGCGGCATTCTATTTCAATGTTGAAGCCAAGCAGATTAGCAACTGCTTCTTCTCTGTTATTAAAGAATCCAAAACTTGAGAGTGTTCACAGTGGGAAAAGTGTTCTTCCCTTTGATTTTCTTATGATGTACCACACTTTTGTGTCCTTGGGGGGAAGATTTTGATGTCAGCCTGGAGACAGAAGCTTCTCCAGGACCGACGTTTTACTGATTTTAAAATAGTCTAGATTTCGCACGGAGTTTTTGATTGGCTCGAGCGATGGGACCCGAGGTCGGTTGGTACAAACCTGACGCTGATCCCGTTTCTAACTTTGGAATTTGTAGGCAGTCTGAATCAAACCAGGTGTTTTTGGCATTTGAAGTTTATCGGAACGACACTGGAAATACAAGCATTAGCACACTTGATCACAGTGTTAGTCTGATACAGCTGGGTCCATATTCCACTCTGAAGAAAGTCAGTGTCCTGGAAAATCTTTAGAAATAGTCTGGTTGTCAAATAATCCGTTTTGCTTTCTGTAATTTCAGATGTTGAGATACATAGACGTGTTCAGTATGAACGTTTGTAGTAATACATGGAAATGGTCACTTCCGCAGATCGTCATGGACCAGACCACTCATAGTCCAGGACCAGCGAGGGTTCCACAACCGACAAATCTAAACACGAAAATTGACCTGTGGAAGAATGGAGGTAAGTTGCAGATCCGTCGTATCAGACAACACGAAATCCAAATCCGAAAGGACATCCACAATCAGCAGACCTCTGGATGCCGAACCGTAAACACCCAAAGAGGGTTGGAGACCCGTTTAAAGTCACCCAAAACAGCAAAAAAGTGTGTCGAGGAAGTTCACCAAACAGACTGACAAGGTCCAGACGACAAACCGTGCCCAGAAGGAGGTATATAAAACGAGAACAGATTGTGAAGTCCTTGTTGAGATTGACTTTCGCAGCTAAAGCCAGAAGGGAGTAGACAGAGCGACAGGACAATAACAACAAATTTTGTGAAGGAGAAGGGCAACCCGCCCGACAGTCCCAACAGTGAGGTTGTGCAGAGTTTTGGAAAGAAGAATAAAGCCAGAACTAGAAAAGTCTTCTGCATTGAATTTTGGGTTTCTTGAAGAGCCACGACATAAGGATTTCATATATTGACACAAAGCAGCATCTCTCGAAGTAGAATTTAGACACCGGATATTCCAATGAATATTGTATTATCCAAGTAGCAGAGGGCGAACAGAGGATAGAGATAGTTCATCTCCTCCGACAACATCTGCTGCTAAAGCTGTAAATTTGTATGCTTAATTTCAACTGGCCTATCTGCAGACCTGCTGCAGACTTTCCAACAGAGAAGTAGTCTGGTTTGGGAGACCGTGAGGTATCTTCCTTAACTCCACCAACTCCACACTGGGATGAACTCCCTTGGCCCGCACGGTCACTGGACAGAGGAGTTCGAGGTCGGGGTGCTGGGTGTTTTAATCTGCCAGCATCAGATGTTGTAGACTGCTGGCAGTCTGAGGATGGCTGATTATTGGCCTTACACCAGGGGCACTCACTTTGGGTTGAGAGGGAGTGGACCTGCTTCCACCAGAGCTGACAGTTTTTCCTTGCAATTTCTTCGAAAATGTAAAGTTCTAATCTGACAGCAGACTGAGACAGGGAAACTGTGGGAACTTTCCTTACAGCCGAAGCGTAGGAAGATGCTGTCGCGTCAGACAGCCCACAACCTGCTTGCGGGCCTCAAAAAAGGAAATTTTCTTTTCAGTTTTGATTCTTGAATACTGATTCCTGAATCCAAAGAGGGCAGTTTCGAGAAGAGTAGGGATGGTTGCACCGCATTACGAACACCAATGTGCCGATCTTGACACGGCCCAACATGGGTTGCCATGCATCAAACAACCGCATACCTCTTGCCCTGAACGCGTCCTGACATGGCCAAACTTCTGGCACCTGAAGCACCTCAACGGGACGGAACAAAATAACTTAACATGAACAAACAAGTTACCAACTTTGATGACCGGGTAGGCAGCACATGGGGTTGCAGAAGGTCAGAAAGAGGGTGTTGTGGCCACTCTCTTCTGAACCATTACTTTACTGTCACCCTGCGCACCTCCCGTCACACCCTGGTATGCCAGCTCCGACTTTAATTTCTGCCCCCTTCCCACTGAAACACCATATAAATCCCTTCAGCGAATCACGCCTTTGATGATTCAACTGTTTGAGGGAGTTACCCTGATCTCCCTGTCCCGACAAGTTCTTCTTTCTTGCCATCAGCAGCTGTTCCATTGTTTTTGTGAATTACACGGAGAATAAGAAATGGAACCATTCCTCAACCTCTAGAAGACCGAGGTCACCTGCTAAAGCTTGAAAGCCCTTCTGTATGGAGAAAGGGCTCAGAGCAGGAAAGGGGTCTTACCCTGCTCCGTCCCTTCCATCAACGAGCCAGGAATCCCAGAATCCTGTCCTCTTGACGTACCTCCCTATCAAGAATCACTACTGAATCAAAAATCCCTGAATTAGGGGATGCAGCCTACCATCAATTTTATGGGGGATTAGTTTTTGAAAAAGCCATGATTAATTTTATTTTATTTTCATCTCTCCCTTAACCAACCCACCATGGATCCAACTAAGGGCCAGGGCAAGAAACCCATGTCCTTGACCCCTACCAGGCTTCTGGAGAGATAAACGACCAACAGAAACTACCAACCCTATCCCCCATGATCAGGCCAACTCCCTTGACAGAGAGCTGAGCACTGCAGGGTTAACTATGTGGCAGTAGGAAACTGTCCTCTTGTGACGCCAGCCCCACTAAGGGGAGCCGTAAGAACACCCGGGCCAAAGTGTACTCCCTTCCCCCTAGATGAGGTCCGAGCCAAAGAGATGAGTTAGAGAGCGCTGGCCCTCTCATCACCAGGATCTCATTCCCCTCCTGACACAGGTCGCACCGCACGCAAACGCGGCGGGAATCTAAGGAGACCACAGATAGAAAAGAGTGAGGAAAGAAGAACTGAAGGGGAGACGAAGATAGAAAGGGCCAAATAATGGAGGCATGAAAACAAGAAAGGAGAAAAGTGTGGTTACTCTTAGTCAGGACCTCACCCTTAGCCTATCTGACATGGAAGGCCCAACCAGTGGCATCACACCTTACCACTGTACGCTTAGGCCAAACAGCAATCTGCACCTCACAGCCTAGAAGCAGTTGTGAAAAAAACGCCTATCGGCCAAGTATTTGAATGCGCCCCGCCCGCAAAGCCTAAGGGATCACTGGACCAACACGCAAACCCTCCTACCACGACAAGGTCGCAACCCCCCGGAGGGATGGACGGAAGGAGGAAGACAAAGATAAGGTTAAGACGATTCTTAGTGAATAAACCACCACATCAGCCGCTGATATCCGAAGGACAGGGAAATTCTGCGCAAGCAAGACGCAAGAGCAAAATTCAGACCTAAAAGAATATACCCTTCGAAAACCAGTCTGCCAGGGATAAAACATAAAAAGGCATTCATTAAAACAAGAAGGAAGAGGACTGGACTCGGAGTCGGAAGGCAGTACAACCAGTTGTGTAAAAAGGAGCTATGAAAAAGACATGACCCCATCTGAGAGAAAACCGGAAGATGACCTGTAAAAAGAAATGAAGAAGCAACGTGAGACTCCAAGGCCTCGGGGGACGATCAAGCGAGATGGGTGAGAAGAAACGGACAGATTGTCAACATAGGGAAGTACCCTCACAGACCAACGGTAGACAAGAAAGAAGAAGCTTGAAGAAAACGACAGCATCAGATGTACATAATTTTAAACTTTCTACTAGTCATGTGAAAAAAGATCATATTATTTCCTCTTCTAGTCATTTGGTGAATGATAAAAAGTCTTGTTTGTTTGTACACCAACTGTGATTCCTTATTAAACAAAAGAGCAGAACTACAAGCAATGATAGAAATACATGACAGATGTCACAGCCATCACGGAAGTGAAACCGAAGACCTGTCGATATGCAGTACAAGAGTCAGAGATAGCCATCTTTGGTTACGACCTTTTTCACAATCTTGAGAAGAACGGTAAGGGAGTGGCACTTTATGTCAAAAGTATCATGAAGCCTCTTTGTGTGAAGATCTGAACTCTGATTTCCATGAGTCAATTTTTATTGATGTCATCTGCAGAGAGGAGAACCACTGACGCTGGCGTGGTGTACAGAAGCCCCAGTAGTACTGTTGAAAATTCAGCCAAATTGAATGACCTGATAGCAAAGGCAGCAGCACCCATATCTGGGAATCTACTCATCTTTGGGTGATTTCAATTATCCAGAAATGAATGGAACAAAGAAACATGTAGATCAGGAGTAGGACACCCAGCCTCCCAGTTCTTGAAGACCTGCAGGGATTCATATCTGATTCAGCACCAGAGGGAACCTACCCGCATCAGAGAGGGACAAGCACCCAGCCTTGTGGACCTAGTACTGACAAACAGAGAGGACACAATCAGTGATATAAACACGTGTGCTGGCTTAGGGAAAAGTGACCATGCGACTCTGCTCATACACCTGGCATGTAGTGGTAAGGAGGATTCGAAAGAGGTTACGCACAACTACTCAAAAGCAGACTTCGGTGCAATTGGGAAACAGCTAGGAGATGTTGATTGGGACAAAGAGTTGAGTAACCTGAACGTTAACGAGATGTGGACTAGAATCAAAGATGAGATAAATTCAGCTATAGCACACATGTTCCAAAGACAAAATTCGCTGGCAAACGATCTATGAAATGGATGGATAAGGAACCCTAACATCGTGAGGAAAAAGCACAAGCTGTTCCGCCGTTGGCAGGATAAGAGATAGATAATGTTGCTTATAGCCCAGCCGACCGCAAAGGGCCACATCAGGGCTGCATCATGTTACCGTTGGCAGGAGACTAGGGATGGAAAGGAATATCTACTGTATGCCAAAGCAAGGAACAAATCTAGAAAGAATGTCAGAAGGCACAACGTCGAATGGAGCAAGCAGTAGCTGCACAGCAAACCAAAACCCAAAGGCTTTCTGGTCATATGTGAGCAGCAAAAACAAAACCAAAGAGTGGTGTACAGACCTGAAGAAGAGATGCAGCAAATCAAAGTCCGACCAAGAGAAAGCTGAGATTTTGAATGCATTCTTTCAGAGCGCCTTTACTGTAGATAGGATGGGACCTGCCAGAACCACAGGTATGCAGTTACAATGAGAACTAAGTGACTTCGAGATCACGATACTGAGAAAGTCAAAAAACTATTAGCAGATTTAAACACTAGTTAAGGCTTCGGACCGATTGGGCTAAACCCAATGCTTTGTCCAAGACTGCAGATGTTTCTTGCCACCCCCAGTGGCCATGCTGTTCAGGAAATCCTTGAACGAAGGAAAAATCCCAGAAGACTGGTGGTTGGCACAGGTTACACCTATCTTCAAGAAAGGCAGCAAAATGCTAGCTAATAACTACAGGCCAGTTAGCCTTACATGCATCCTCTGCAAAGTAATGGAAAAATTAGTAAGAGAACAACTGTCAAACACCTAGAAGAAAACAACCTTGTCAGAGAGAACAACATGGGTTTGTAAGGGGAGGTCGTGCATCACTCAGCTTCTCGACGTCATGGACACATGGACTAAGGTCTTAGATGATGGAGGATCAGTCGACATTGTCTACATGGACTTCCACGACCAGAAAGCGTTTGATAGCGTTCCACACAGACGACTTGTTTCGAAAGTTCAGGCACATGGTATTAAAGGGAGATACTACTTTGGATACAGACTTCCTGCACAGCAGGCGTCAGCGGGTTGTTCGTCAATGGCGCACAGTCACAAGAAGCCAATGTCTCGAGTGGGATTCCCCAGGGTAGTGTCCTAGGACCTGTCTTGTTTGTACTGTATATTAACGATCTGCGAATCTCGTTCAAAACACTGTACACCTATTTGCAGACGACACTAAGGTTTTTCACGAACTGACGATGAAGAGCTACGCATGTTTTGCAGGAGATCTAGACAGCTGCAAAGCTGGTCAAGACAATGGTTATTGAAGTTTCACCCTGAAAAATGCCATGTCCTGAAGCTGGGGAACAAGAAGTCAGATGCTGTATACTACATGACCGAAGTAAACATCGAAGGTGAGACATGTACCACAACTCTGTCTAAAATTGAAGTGAGAAGGACCTTGGGGTTACATTGACAACAAACTGAATTTCAGAGACATGTGGCCAAGGCAACTGCTAAAGTAAATAGAGTTGTTGGTATCATCCGTCGCTCCTTTGACTTTCTGACTGAAGATACCTTCCTACAACTGTACAAGTCTCTTGTACGACCAGTACTAGAGTACGGTCATTCAGTTTGGCAACCCTACCACAAAACACTGTGCCAGGATGTAGAAGATGTTCAGCGCAGAGCAACTAAACTTTTAGCATCTCTCAAAGACAAACCATATCCTGAGCGTCTTTCTACTCTCAACTACCAAGCCTGGAACACAGAAGAAAAAGGGGAGACATGATAGACTTGTACAAGTTCATACATGGCATTTACCGGAGTGATAAAACCACGTTTTGAACTATTTACCAGCAGGACAGCAGGGACACTCCTTGAAACTATCCAAAGTTCATCACAGACTGAATATCAGGGGAAACTACTTCTCTCTCCGTGTGATTGATGTTTGGAATGGTCTTCCTGACTCCGTGGTATCAGCCCTAACAGTCAACATCTTCAAATCACGGTTAGATACTCATTGGCAGGAACTTTCGACAAAATACAATCCGGAATGTTATCAGCATAGATAGTCTCAGTCGTGACTCTCTTCCATCCACGCATGCGATGTTTTTTCATCCCAAGTGTAATATTTAGAATGGTGAACAGGCCTTTTAAGGCCTCTAACACCCTTCTTCTTCTTCTTCCTAAAATACTGGTTCACTCAAAAACGAGTAGGTCACCAGCGCGCATGTTAAAAAGTAGAATAAAATAACATAAAACAGTGCGACTCAGACTGTTGGCCCCTGGAGCAAACTTGGCAACAAGGGGTCGCACTCGATGTTCAATAAATATCGGGGGAAGTAAAAATAGAAAAACGTCAATATGCAGATCTCAAAACTGTCAAATCAACCTGTTTTTTGAATGAGATTGCACCTGTGGCAATCTTGATGGCACCCGGCAGTGAGTTCCACAGCCGTACAGAACTGGGATAAAAAGAATGTAAGTGGCTGTCAATATTTGATGCGGGTATGGTATAACATTGACCGCCTCACTCCTGGTGCTACTTTTATTCAATACTAGTTGTTCCTTTGGGAATATCAATTACTTTAGCTCTGCCTTTGAAAAAGGTGTTAAGTTTAATAAAAGCTCTTCTCTCTTCTAAGGGTTTCCATTCTAATTTCCTCATGTTCTTCCTAGTATCCCTTTTTCTCTGATGTGGTTCCTGTTACGAACCGTGGCTGCTCTCTTCTGAATCTTTTCAAGGTTATCAATGTCCTTTAGATGGCAAGGATCCCAAACTGAGCAACCATATTCCAGTACTGGTCTAACCAGTGTTTTGTAGCAGTCGTCTTTAACCTTTTGGGGGCAGTCATTGAAATTCCTGTATAAGAAGCTAAGAGTTTATTTGCTTTCTTACATACTAAATTGTAATGTTCTTTCCATTTGAGACGACTATCTATAATCACGCCTAAATATTTTGCAGCATTAGTTTCTTTAAGAATAGTATTATGAATAGAATAATCTGATCTAATTGGTGAGCGTTTGTTACATATACGCAACACTTGGCACTTTTGGGTGAAATTCCATTTTCCAAGTTCTTTCCCACTCTTGTAAAGCGTTTAGATCTTCTTGTAGAATGCGTATATCATTCTTGCTTCTGATTGTTCTATATACTAAACTGTCATCTGCAAAAGCCTTATAGTAGTTCCAGGAGAGAGATTTCTACTTATGTCATTTATATAAATTAAGAAAAACAAGGGCCCCAGAACAGTTCCCTGTGGTACACCTGACAAGACTGGTTTACAATGGGATGACGACCCTTCCACAACAACTTTCTGCGTTCTCCCAACGAGGAATGATCTGGCCCATTTTAGCAAGAACCGCCAATGCCAATGTGTTCTAATTTAAGCAGCAGGCCCTCATGGTCAACCTTATCAAAGGCTTTAGAAAAATCTAATAAAATTGCATCTATTTGCTGTCTGTTGTTAAGACAACTAAATCATTGAGAGTTATTATAAGTTGAGTCTCACAACTCCTTCGCTGTCTAAAACCATGCTGGGCGTTATTTAAGAAGTCATATTTGTCAAGATGGGCCATTATGCTACTATATATTATGTGTTCAAGTAGTTTAGCTGATATGGATGTAAGAGATACAGGTCTATAGTTCTCTGCTTTTGTTTGTCACCCTTTTTGAATAAGGGAACAATGCTCGCATTTTCCCCCACTCATCAGGTATTACTCCCTGGTCCAGTGAAGCTTGGTAAAGTAATTTTGGGAACCTCACTCAATTCATTGGCACATAATTTTAAGAGCTTGCCAGGAACGCCATCGGGACAGTAGCTTTGTTTTCATTTATATTGGTCAGTAACTTAAATACTCCTGCTTTGTTTACTTTGATGTTTAGCATTTCAGGGAGTTTATCATCATCCTTTAGTCTAACGTTAATTAAAGGTTTGGGATTTGAGAAAACTGAACAAAACTGCTTGTTTAATAAGTTTGCTTTCCCTTCAGGGTCCTGTATTAGGTTATTCTGGTTGTTTCTCAGGTCTGGAATCCAATGTTGTCCTGTCTCTTACTCCTTATGTAAGACCATAATTTCTTTTTTTTGATGATCACCTTCCGAAATCATCGAATTAACATAATTGGAGTGAGCAAGTCTACATTCTCTCTGACACTTCTCTTAATCTGTTTATACCTAACCATAATCTTTCTGAATTAGGGTGTAGTTTCAATTTCTTAAAGAAACGATGTTTCCTTCTCAATAAACGTTTAGTTTTTGTAGTAATCCATGGCTGGTTTTTTGTTGAATTTTTTTAGTGGGTATGTTGTCATCCATAATAATTCCAAGTTTTTTTTAAAGGGCCAAATTTCCCCAAAGGTCCCCCGACATTTCTAAAACACTACAAGTTAAAGTTCAAGTTCAATATTGTGGAAAAATAAACAAAAGTGGTATTGTCTTTTTACATTAGGCGAACTAGCAAAAAATCATTGCTTAGCAAAATTTGGGGCGTAAACTTTACTTTTTTCCCTGTTTTCACAAAACATTTTTCCAACACTACAGATAAATTTATAAACGATCTGAACTAACAACGTCAATATTGAAACCCCAAAGAATCCTTTGAATATCAAAATTCGTTGATCTGAGTTCAGTTCATTCAGTTCGTTCACTTGGGACTTTGATACCTCCACTTTTTTTGCCCAAAATCATTATTTCATAACATGGTTGTTTAATGCACATTGCTCAGATATATTTTAATCTATTCTTTACTTTTTTCTTCAAAAAATTTTGGATTTTAACATTTTAAACACGGTTAGTACCAAAAGGGTTTAAAAAAGTATTCAAATTTTTGCTTTTTTAATTGCGCAGGTATTTTTTCCAATACGGTGCCACTCTGTTATAATGAAATTTTCTAATATTAGTGCGAAAAATTTTAAATTTTGGATTTTTTATCAAATTTCTTGTAATTTGATAGGGGTTTTGAAAAAAGTTTTAAAAATTTGACTGTTAATCCCTTAAATAGCTTTAAGTCTCATCAAGTTCCCCTTTTTGTCGAATTTTAAACGAGGTAAAATTTAACCTTCGCAATCTATCTGCTCTAACATATTGAATTCCTTTAATTTAAAAAGGTGGCTCTTTTTTTTTACTTTCCCAAAACTTGCTGATTGCCTTTTTAAAAAGGGGTCCATACAATTTTCCCTCTCCAGTGGGCCTAACTAATCCTATTAGTAAGTAAAAACTTCATATCCAAATATGAAAAAAGAGTCGTTATCGAGCATTTTTTTTTGCTTTTTATCATTACAGTTTTTTTCTTGTCAAATTTCAGTTTTCTATCCCAAACATTTTACCCAAGATCTTTTTCTTCTTTAAAACGGAATCAAAATCTGAACAGATCATTATATTTTATAGTATATTTACTCCGGTTTTTTTTTTTTTCCCTAAGTATAACCTTGCATTTAACTGGATTAAATATAAATTCCATGTTTCACTCCAAATTTAAATTTGATTTTCAATATCACTTGGGAATTTAAATGGGTACTTACAGGGGAATATTTTCTATACTGCAAATATTTTACTGAACTAAATTTCACATTCTGGCAGTCATTTATAAAAAACGTGAAAAAAATAGGTCCAAAATATTCCCCGCGGAATACCGCTTTCAACACTATATTTGAAGAATAATTTTTCCAAATTTCACCCTTTTGGGACTCGATTAAAAGAAAATCTTAATCCAGTTGATATTTCCCATTTTTTACCATAACCTTTAATTTTTTTAAAAAATCGGTATGGGGGACAGTCAAAGCTTTCCCTAAAACCCAAATAAATTACGTCAAAAGCAAGCCCATCATCGATCATATTTGTAAAATCTTCCATTACTTCTAAAAGTTGTGTCATACAAGATTTACCCTGTCTAAATCCATGTTGCAATCTGAATATAAGGAAAAATCATTCATATGGTTTACTATTGCATCTCTCACAAATGACTCAAGCACTTTGCAAAGGATACAAGTCAAACTTACAGGGCGATAATTTCCTGGGTCAGACCTGGTGCCTTTTTTAAATATAGCAGTTACAGTTGCAAACTTCCAATCACTGGGTACCACTCCTTCACTTATTGATTTATTGAACAGCACACACAAAGGCACTGCTAGTTCTACACATAACTCCTTTAGTACTCTAGCTGGTAAACCATCTGGACCAGAAGCTTTAGCAACATCCAATTTTACTTAATTTTTCTTTTATCGCTAATGGTGTAATGACTATATCACACAGAGTTTTTCCATCAGATAAAGGGGCGCTGTCGATTTCAGGAACATTTTCAATATTTTCCATGTATGAATACACTAGAAAAGAATTTATTATAGCACCTCGGCCTTATCATTATCACTAACTGCAATATTACCATCTTCTTTTCTCAGGGACTAATTGAAGAGTTGACATTCAATTTGAGCGGACATATTTCCAGAAGCATTTAGGATTCTTCTTACTATTTTTTGCAATTTTATGCTCATAGTCTCTTTTCGCTTTCTCACCTCTCTAGAACATTTCATTCTTAACTTAATATAATTTTTGGTAATCTATACCATCTTGTGTGATCAAAAATCTTTATATAAATTGTACTTTTTTAATTTTCTTTAATACAGATTTCCTCATCCACTTTGGTCTTAAATTCTTGTTGCCTTTACTTCCAATTTTGGGTAGGCCTATAGCTTGTGACAAAAGTGATCGTCCAGACCCCTTGTATATTTATCGCACAAATAAAGAATTAAAAAAATACCAATGCTTTTTTATTTATTGCTTGATGTTTTATAATACCTTGAAGAGATACATAATATAACATGTGAGTTTGGGTGTCTGCCTTCCATTTGAAAATGCCCAAGTTGTACGCTTTTCTTTGATAAATTTTCCCGTTCAAGATGGCGGACGAGTGATGCGGTTGGTGTCGAAGCCTGGATACATATCTAAATTGCATACCATCACAACAATATGAATAAAGGATGCAGAAAAATCAACGGCGAACATGTTAAAATCACAAACCGGTTTCTATTCTGATTGTTTTTCGATGCTGTCAAGCGGTAAAAATCCGTTTGACAGTCGTTACGGCTGTTTGTCAAATCGTGTCGTCAGCAAAACTCTCGATCGTTCACATCAGGTTCGGTTCGGTTCCGTGTTCATTTAACTCGGCATCTCGGACAACACTAACCGAATGGAGAAAGGTGTTTTCCGAACCAAATTCGATTCAGTGGCAGCAAACGAGCGCGAAATCCATACGGTAAAAGCAGTAATGTCAGAAAATAACGACCGTATTTTTTCTCGCAATTCTACAAACAACGAACTTACAGATCCCATGCCGTGCTTTAAATAGCACCCAAGGCAAAAGGTTTCAAATCGAGGCTGGAGCTTTCGTCAAGAATGCGCTTCGAAGCAGAGAAGGTGTGGAAATGTTGTTTGTCCACAATCGTTACGACCGTCAGAAAATCGTAACGACTGTCAAATGCATAACGACCGTCACAAGAAAATGATAGAAACATTGGTTTCAGCTGTCTCTCAAATGTGTTTCTGTAAATGATTAAAATTCTAAGTGAACCAAAAGTAGAGTGGGGCAATTTAACGGGATTTCCCTCAACTTTCGGGCGATGTTTGTGCGTGACGCATGATTAGGACATCGTTTTAGCGATGTCCGAAATAACGACCGACGGATATTAAGTTAATCAATGTATCAATTATACGTAAAACTGGGCAGAAAACAGCTTGGAATTTCTATTTTGCTTTTTCTTAAATAGATGACAGAACTAAAGTTCAGATCATAGGATTAGTGGAAATCTGGCGATTATTTGACAGTTGTTACTCTCATAGTTGAAGACATTATCACTCAGTATGTCTGTCGTAACGACCATCAGTATCTCTTGTGATTAATAAATGGTCAGTTTATTTTCATTGTAATACATATTTATTTTGAAGAATTGAAAGTGCACATTTTTGGCTATTTCCATAATGCTTTTGATAAAATGTGGAGAGTAGAGACCAGCAAACCAGATTCCACCAGCCCCCTTCCTCCCAGTCCCTCCATGTATCCCCTCCCCCAGCCTCCCCCCCCCCCCCCTCACCCCTCTCTCCTTCCTTTTTTTTCCTGGGCCCTTTTTTCAACTAACTGGTTCAGTTAGGTTTTTTTCCCCCTCTCATCCAGTCTAAATTTACTAAACAAGCAGTTTTTGTTTGGTTTTCCTCAAATCCCAAGCCTTTAATTAACGTTAGACTAAAGGATATGATGATAAACTCCCTGAAATGCAAAACAATCAAAGTAAACAAAGCAGGAGTTACTGACCAACATCAAAATAAAACAAAGCTACTGGTCCTGATGGCGTTCCTGGCAAGCTCTTAAAATTATGTGCCAATGAATTGAGTGAGGTATACCAACCACTTTACCAAGCTTCACTGGACCAGGGAGTAATACCTGATGAGTGGCGAGATGCCAGCATTGTTCCGTTATTCAAAAAGGGTGACAAAACAAAAGCAGAGAACTATAGACCTGTGATCTCTTACATCCATATCAGCAAAACTACTTGAACACATAATATATAGTAGCATAATGGACCATCTTGACAAATATGACTTCTTAAATAACGCCAGCATGGTTTTAGACAGCAAAGGAGTTGTGAGACTCAATTTATAACAACTCTCAATGATTTTAATAACTGTCTTAACAACAGACAGCAAATAGATGCAATTTTATTAGACTTTCTAAAGCCTTTGATAAGGTTGACCATGAGGGCCTGCTGCTTAAATTAGAACACATCGGCATTGGCGTTTCTTTGCTAAAATGGGCTAGATCATTTCTCGTTGGGAGAACGCAGAAAGTTGTTGTGGAAGGGTCGTCATCCCATGCATTGTAAACCAGTCTTGTCAGGTGTACCACAGGGAACTGTTCTGGGCCCTTGATTTTCTTAATTTATATAAATGACATAAGTAGAAATCTCTCTCCTGGAACTACTATAAGGCTTTTTGCAGATGACAGCTTAGTATATGGAACAATCAGAAGCAAGAATGATACACGCATTCTACAAGAAGATCTAAACGCTTTACAAGAGTGGGAAAGAACTTGAAAATGAATTTCATCCCCAAAAGTGCCAAGTGTTGCGTATATGTAACAAACACTCACCAACTAGATCAGAATATTCTATTCATAATACTATTCTTAAAGAAACCAATGCTGCAAAATATTTAGTGTGATTATAGATAGTCGTCTCAAATGGAAAGAACATTACAATTTAGTATGTAAGAAAGCAAATAACATCTTAGCTTTCTATACAGGAATATCAATGAGTGCCCCCAAAAGGTTAAAGACCACTGCTACAAAACATTGGTTAGACCAGTACTGGAATATGGTTGCTCAGTTTGGGATCCTTACCATCTAAAGGACATTGATAACCTCGAAAAGATTCAGAAGAGAGCAGCACGGTTTGTAACAGGGAACACATCAGAGAAAAGGGGAATACTAGAAAGAACATGAGGAAATTAGAATGGAAACCCTTAGAGAGAGAAGAGCTTTTATCAAACTTAACATCTTCAAAGGCAGAGCTAAACTAATACTTATTCCAATGGAACAACTAGTATTGAATAAAAGCAGCACCAGGAGTGGCGGTCAATGTTATACCATACCTGCATCAATATTGACAGCCTCTTACATTCATTTTATTCTAGTTCTGTACGGCTGTGGAACCACTGCCGGTGCCATCAAGATTGCCACAAATGCAGTCTCATTAAAAAAACAAAACAAATTGATACGACAGTTTTGAGATCTGCATATTGACGATTTTTCTATTTTAACTTCCCCAGATATTTTATGGTTACCTGGGCCTAGAATTTGGCCATTGCTTTAACTTCTTGAATATCGAGTGCGACCCCTTGTTGGCAAATTTGCTCCAGGGCCAACAGTCTGAGTCGCACTATTTTATGTTATTTTATTTTACTTTTTAACATGCGCGCTGGTGACCTACTCGTTTTTGAGTGAACCAGTATTTTAGGAAGAAGAAGAAGAAGTACTGGGAAAAATTCAGCCCCCCCCCCCCCCCCCCCCCCCCCAAGGCAATAGTAGCAAATAAATCAGCTCATTGATTATGGCTTCTTAACCTGAATAAGAAGTGGTGGGTGTGTAAGAGGTAGGTTGGAAATCACCTGAAGCATACCAAATTGATTTTGTTCATGAACATTTTTATTTTGATCACTTGTTTTATGCAGTTAATTCCAAAAAATTACCTAAAAGTATTTTTGTATATTTGTTTGACAAAGAAGTTGTGTTTTCTAGGTCTTCGCATCCTACTTTCTTCATCAGAGAAAGAAAGAAAGTCTGGTGCATGAATATGCAAAAATCTGTTACATCTTGTAATTATTTTGTTTAACCATAAAATGTATTTTCATATGATTTGTAAGCGCTCTGAGCTTATCTGAGAGAGCAGGTGCCCTAAATGTACACGTTATTATGTTACTGTCAAACTGTTTTCTATTCATTTTGATCATAAATAATCTAATTCCTGTCAGTACATGAGCAGTTTGTTGAGTATGTCCAACAGTGAGGCCATAACAACATGTCAATGGATTCTATTTAAGGTGTCTACATGATCATTGTGACTTATTTAGCTTGTTTTATAGGCCTTTATGTGTAAAATGTAACAATAACAATAGAACTGTACTCAAAGGAAAAGTATGTCCATTTTTTTAATGACTGTTGTTATTTTTGCATTGTTGGGAAATACTTGGGTATGTCCAATGCAACATCATAACAACTGTCAGATAAAAATTGCCATATTAATGGTAACAAGGCTATTGTGGGTCCTATACTTGATATCATACATGAAATGCACCCAAAAAACACAGAAAATCATCAGAGGATGCAGTTACTGTCTTATTTCCAACACTAGCAATAAAGAACAAATCAGTATGTCCGACGGTTGTTATGTTGGACATACCATCTCATGTGAAACTGATCTTAAACTGCACAGATCCTTTTCTTTTGGAATGAAATTTAGCTGTAATATTCAGTCTTATTTCCACTGAAACAATTATGCTGCATAACAGACATTCAAATAGGATATATTGATAAAATTGAATGTCCAGCATAACAACCGTCAGATGCTTGTTATGATGCCTTATCACATATACTAGCAGAACATCGGTGCATGAGTTATCTTTGTATGTATGTTTTTATGACCCTTAAACATAAGTCTTCCTTTGGACAAAATTGCTGTTAATAAAAACTATTTTGAAAAATCCACTTTTGTTGGCTTTTTGGACGACCTTTTGTCACTTGACACTTAGAGACAGTTGTACTGTGTTACGTGTGGTCACTGCTTCTTGAATTTTATTTCTTATATTTGACCAACATGTTTCCACGTCTAAACTATCTAACTCAGTCCAGTCAACCTTTCTAAGATCCTCTCTCATTTTGTTGTAGTTCCCTCTTGCATAATTATATTTATGATGTTTGCTTTGCTTGTCACAGTCATCAATTGCGATATATACATCAAATATCAACACATCATGATCGCTTTTTCCCAACTGGACTGTGGTGTTCAATGTCAGATATCAGTTATCGTCGTTTACAAGAATCAAATCAATCAAGCTAGGTTTTTGTCCTGTTCTTCTTCTAGTTGGACTGCGAACAGACTGAATCAGATATGTATCGTTAACTGCTTCCACAAGCACTTCGTTTTCCCTCAAGGTTCTTGCCAGTTTATTTTGGATAATTAAAGTCTCCCATTATACAGACTGATCGAACTTTTTAATAATATCTGAATGTAAAAATATCCAAAAGTTTAGTATCATTCTCAGCATATGAACTAGGACTTCTATACATACATCCAAGTAACAGTTTTTTATTGTCCTTTGCTGAAAAATAACACCACACACTCTCTTGAAACGCAGTTCGTTTAGTTCCTCACAAGGTTGAGCATGAAGGGAATGCTTTACATACAATGCTACCCCTAAAATGGGGTCCTTATTCACAAAACAATCATAACCAGAATACAATACTCAGGCATGTTTATATCCAACTGTCGTTTAGCTTAATTTCAGTTAACGCAATCACACTCGCATTTTTTCTTGAATCAATGAAAATAACTCGCTCTTCTTGTTCAAGAAACTATCCAGATTTGAATAAATTAACAGTGCAAACTATATGAACAAGATGTATC